>JAUPFN010000006.1:32263575-33474075 GCA_036924255.1 Apodemia mormo
TGCATTTAAAAATTTAATTGTATAAAACAGCGATTTACCGAACTCGCGACTAGACTCGTTAATACAAATTGTGGTGACTATACTTTTTGAATTTGAATTACTACACTAATTTTGTTGAGATTTACTATGTAGTTAAGTAATATTCTCATTTTATTATTCAATATGTGCAAGCGTACGATATAGATAGTTCACGCAAGCAAGCAGACGAATTGTGAACCGATTGATAACGCTAATATTACGTTACGCGTACCTTTAGAGAAACTTTTGGTGTTTAGAATGTTTGTAATTTTGACTCCAAATTTAATTTAGAATTCAAAGCTACCTTCTAGTGGCGCCCATACCATGGCTAATGGTGCGGTTACATATATCAGGCTACGGCGAAAAATCACGCTAGTACGATGTATCTGCCTATCGCGGAACTGCATCGCGACAATGCTTGACGCGTCACTTGCAGTGAGTATCAAACTGCGGCCCGCAGGTGATATTTACGCGGATCACGACAAAGACACAGTAATATAATTACGATAAATAATAATAATAGCAAACTATAATTTACATGCATACATATCTTTAGGTAACTTCTTGTACAAGGTGTATTTTGATAGTGACCTAGTGTAACTATCGGCGTATGCTATTTTATTTTGTTCCATGATAGAGATTATATAACCTTTTATATTTATGAACTAGTATCATGATAGGTTCGAAATCTTTGAGCTAACGAAATACAGTAAACAGTAGCATAAAATTAAAGAATTTAAGTTTTAAATATAGTTAATATTATATTTTAAAACTTAAATTCAGGCAAAATTAAAATATAATATTATAATATTATATGAACTTAATAGGGTAACTTTTTTGGTCAGTGCAATGAAAATAATATCACAAATTTCATTAAAATTGTTCGCATTTATTTTTTGTACGGAATAAGCAGGAAATCATACAATTTGTGAACGAACTTCACTTTTATTCAAAGTAAAAATATATTTATTTTATTTTATTTATTTATTTAAATTAAAATAAAATAAATTTATTTATTTAAATTTATGCACAATTACAGTACAATGGATGACTTAATGCCAATTGGCATTCTCAACCAGCCGACCCCAAGTAATAGCGAAAAAAAATGTAGGTAATATATATAGGTAAGTAAGTGAACAAAGTGAACAACAATTTTAAAAGTTGTATACTGGTTCAATGTGAACAATCTAGATGTGAGAATAAAACTAAATCTTAATAGATTTCCAAATAATTATTCAAATCGGTTCAGCGGTTTTCGAGATTACCGCGTACAACCAAACAAACAAACTCTACAATATTATAATATTAGTATAGATGTCATTTTCTAAGGGGCCAGTATGTTCTACAATTCATTGCAGAGCGACACAGATTTTTATCTTTATGTACTAGGGTGGTAATTGCAAATTGTTGTTACAGTTCTTTTGTTGTGGTATTAATGTTGTATTTATTTATCAGAATTCCCTTACAGAAGAATCCCATATGACATTCTGTTGTGAAAGAAACTAATGTATACAGTTCATGCAGTGTCAATATGGGACTGTTTTCATTTTTAGCAAATGCTACTGAACTAGCTCTATTAGATATCTTATGAATATGCGATCACCTATTCAAATTTTTATCTAGTGCTAGTCTCATAAACACCTTAAACTCTATAGTAAATTTATTTTCCATTCAGTTGCACATTGGTATCAAAATTCCTCACATTAGGTATTAAAACTTTTAATATAATTAGTTTTCTTCTCATTTAGTAAAAGATTCGAGTTTATATACAATATATGCAATTTTCTATCTAGTGCTAGTTTCATAAAAATCTTTAAGTCTATAACAAATTTATTCTCCATTAAATTGTACATTGGTATCAACATTTAATATATTTAGTTTTCTTCTCATTTAATATATTTAATTTTCTTCTCATTTAGTAGAAGATTCGAGTTTATATACAATATATGCAATTTTCTATCTAGTGCTAGTTTCATAAAAATCTTTAAGTCTATAACAAATTTATTTTCCATTAAATTGTACATTGGTATCGACATTCCTCACATTAGGCATTAAAACTTTTAGTTTTATTAGAGTTCAGATTAGAGTCTAACTATAACCTTTTCCATTAAGTTGTATAAGTATCAGCATTCCTAACATTAGGCTTTAAAACTTTTAATAGATTTAGTTTTCTTCTCATTTAGTAAAAGAGTAAAGTCTGTGTACAATATATGCAATTTTCTATCTAGTGCTAGTTTCATAAAAACCTCAAAGTCCATTACTTTCTTTTCCATTAAGTTGTAACTACATTGGTATCAATATTCTTCACATTAGGCATTAAAAATTTTTTAACAGATTTTTTTTTCTCATTTAGTTTTATTAGAGTTTAGATTAGAGTCTATAATCTTTTCCATTAAGTATGATTTCCTACAAAAAATATCCCTACAAAAAATAAATGTGAACAAATTTTAATGAAATTTGTGATTTTATTTTCATTGCACTGACCAAAAAAGTTACCCTATTAAGTTTGTATAAATAATATTATATTTTAATTTTGCCTGCATGCCCCTTAGATAGACTTCCCTTGCAAGTCACAGGCAACTTTGATTATAGTTTTATGAGGGAAAATTGTTGAAAAACTTAAAATAAATAAATAATCTATTTATTTAAAAAACTTACTTCAGAACTAAGAAAGCTCCAAGAGGTTTTAATATGGAAGGAACTGTTCAAGCATCCTTATACAGTCCTGGGTGGAACTGCATTAACTGGAATGGACCTATCCTTTTTGCACACAATAGTCCATAGTGTAGCTAAGTACAGTATATTTATAAATACATAGTCATTTATAGAATGATTAAATATGGTGTAATTAGCTATGGAGAAATCATATTATTTGTATAATGCAGTATCAACGTTGGCACAGGTCAATTAGTAATAAATGCCACTGCTAAATATTGCATGTGTGAGACTGGGACTCGAGGGGTTATACTTCAAATAAAATGCTTGCATTTGCCATAAAAACTGAAAACTTTTGTATAATAAATTACTAGGCCCTGAAATCTAATCCAGCACTTTGTTGTCATTAAACCAAAGACACCAGTGCTGCTAGAATATTGAGGTAACATTATATTAAACAAAACATATAGAAGGTTTGATATTAGCTTGCTCTAGAACCCCTTTTTTATATGATTACATCACAACTGGTATTTTCATCAATGTTAACTGAGAAATACCGTAACTGAGTTAATATTTCAAAATACTTAAGTACTTAAATCTAAAAGTGTCAGGTTTATATCATACTACTAATAAAAATAGGAAATATTGAATTGTAGAGATAAAAAAAAATTAGGCAAATGTAAGCACAATAAAATTATGAATAAAAGTATTGACAGAAAACTTTGTAATATTTTCATATTATAGCATGGATATACAAGATCCAGGAAATAAATAATAGAATATAACAATACTATTATTACTGTACACTTTCCTAATCTAAAATTAGCACACCATGGTCTTGCAAAATAAATACAAGTACAAAATTTGTAATTCTCGAACATAAATCTACTTTATGCTAATAAAGACAATTTGAATCACCAAAATGTTTGTACAATGTCAGAACTATACCAACTAGGCGAAGCTGTAACAATGCTATCTGCATTGTTGCAGCTACGCCTAGTTGGTAGAGTTCTGCATTGTCTTGCATGGGTGAGGTACCACCGCCTTACCTATTCCTGCTGCAATAGTGTTAGTGCTTGTCAACAATAACACAGCAGATTGAGGATGTTGATGATTATAATATAAAAAGTAAGTATGTATTAGGCCAGGTACCCACCTTGTTGATTTGGATCTTTATCATGAACTTAGTTGATTGGGTGATATTTAAAAAATATGAATTTTAATGACAACTTAAGTCGATTTAAAAAAATATATAGTCTAATAGTTGATCACCAAAAAAAAAATTGAAAAGTAGATCTTTAACTGAAAAAGTTGTCCACACCAGATATCTTTAATATAAAATCAGATTTTACTATTATAACTGTAAATTATTGTTCATCACAGGGGTATCTAGTTCTGCATAATATATTTTGTATACTCCTAATATATTTATTTATGTTATCTTCTTTAGGATTTAAAAATAACATGTGGCTATTTATCACTTTATAATTACCTATATTTCATAAATTATTTATAATAAAAAAAAATCAGTTTACGTACTTACATTAAAAATGTCCATAAAATATTTATAGAATCAGGAAGTCTTGTACAGTCGACGACTTCGAAAACAAAGTACACAACCACACTTTTAAATTGTAATTCTTGTAAATGAAAGTGAGTATCTAGTAAAATACTAACACTAACAACACTACACTAAAGTTTATTTTAAAAATACTAGATGTGTTTTATAAACCTTAAGTTAAAACACTTGTATAATAATGTCTTTATCAAACTTTTTTCCATTTGTATCTTAAAATTTGGATTGTATATTGCAGACTTTGGCACAAACTACAAAGGCTCTATGGAAATGCCGTACATCTGTCGACTGACACTTCTCACTCGACAGTCGTTGACAGTCAACAGTCAACTGTCAACACTCAACACTTGACTAGCGTGACCACTTTTTAATTAAGGAATATACCAAGGCACTACTAAAATCTACTAAATTCTACTAGATTGCATTTTAAAATGTAATTATTTTTAGAATAATATTTAAGCCGTATTGGGTAGTTACGATTTGAATTAAAATAAGTTTGTTAATGAGCCCTACATTTAATCAATCATTTATGATTAACATCCATTTTTTTTTTTTTATATATCATAAGATAGCAAACAAGCAGATGGGTCTCCTGATGGAGAGTCAACCATCGCCTATAGACACCAAAGATGTTAATGGTGCGTTGCTATCTTGTGGCGAGGTCTAATGCCACATGCATAAGTTTACCGGCTACCTTACCCTCCTAACTGGAACACGACAGCGACAAGCACTGACGCTATTGCGGCAGGAATAGGTAAGGCGGTGGTACCAGACCCGGGCGAGACAATGCAGAACTCTACCACCTAGTAGCCACGATGGCAGTGACTCGATAGCCAATCGGTCGCCTTTTACGACCTGCCTGGCAGAACGGCAGTTGGCCTATTCTACAAAGGAGGCCGGGATACCATATTTTTATTTTGCACAATATTTTTCATTTCAGAGCTTGGAGCAGTCGCGGTCGGTCAGTCGCGGTGTTTAATGTATTGTCGTGTTGTAAATTTAAGCAAAATGGCGAGCAAGAAATTTTCGTCATTTCGCGGTAATTTTATTCATCTTGTTAATTTAATAGTTCATTACTAGAATGGGTCAAAATTTCGACCACTGGCCGAAATTCGACACTCGGTCGAAATTGAACATTTAACCGAAATACGTCATTTCTCCGATTTTCGACAATCGATCGAAATTCAACTTTCGGCCTAAACTCAACATTTGGCCGAAATTCAACATTCAGGCCAATTCACTAATCAATATAAGTGTTAATCGAAACAAAACCAATCAATAAAAAATGAAGAACGGGAGTTTTTACTTGAGTATATAGAATTGTATAGATTTATTTAACAAAATCACCAGCATGGTTGCCGCCAAAACTTCGTCGTCAGAGATGTTACTCGCACGAAAATATTGATCAGACTGGTTTGTCAATTTTATTGAGTGAATTTATTGAACGTCTGGAAACAAAGGGGTATTCAATATTATTGCACAATAAAAGTAATGCGCAATAGTATTGTAGGTCTGTGGGGTCTGTGGTCACGCTGTACTCGACACCAAGGAAGTTATATTCTACCCGGAATGCTTACACGCGCTTCAAAATCGTTCCGAAGAGTACCACGACATGAGTGGAGTGTGTCTCTTTCTACTAAATAAAGCGCCAATCGCAATATATATAAGTGTGGCCATACGTAGTTAGCAAATACTACTAAGTAATTCTATTACTTTGAGAAACAGTTTTTGCATTGCATAAGTAATTACGTAATAATTAAAATAAGCACATTTTAGAACTCACTATGTTAATTACAATACATTTTATGCTAATGTATCTATCGACGTGTATGAATAAAAGGGATTTAACGATTAACGAATATATAAAAATCTACCATCCGAAAGTTTTATTTACACTGGCAATTGCAAGAAAGGGACAACATCCACTCATGTCGTTGTCTTGCTCAGAACGTTTTTCCCCTCTGTTATGTAAGAAACAAATGTCAACTTTATGTGTAACGAAATAAAGTACATTTTTATTTTTTAAATATGGCTTCGTAGTAATTCCAGTTATCGTATATGAGTTCCTTGCTCGACACTCATGTAAGTTATTTGATTTCACAATAACAGATAATTGACATTATAAAAACTACAATGACAAATGAAGTAATAGTGCCGCCCATTTCAATATTTATTGTAGGGATATCGATAAAATTACATTTTGCGGAAATAATTGCACCCGAAATAAGAATGCAATTGATTTTAAACTATGGAAGGTTCACACACAAACATTTACCAGAAACAAAAAAGTATGGTTAAATTGGAGTCTGCCTACCCCACAAGGGCCTGGCGTGGAGGTATGAATGTACTATGTAAATTGGAGTTATTGTTGTTTGAGATCAATATGTATATATATTTAAGAAACAAATATATTTCTGTTTATCATTATTACAAGCTTGAAAAGTACTATTGCAAACATTTATTTTTCTGCTAATCTACACTTTTGCCTTTATATATTATGTAATCTATACCAATATACTAATATTGTAAACAGACAAAATTGTATTTTTGTTAGTATAACATTGTGCGTGTGTATGTGTGTGCGTGCTCGTGCGCGTGTGCGTGTATGTAAACACCTCATAAATTTTGAATAGCTTGACCAATCGTAACGCAATTGACCGCATTCGATTGGATTCCGTTCAACTAAGACTTCCTGAAAATTTGATTCGATTCGTTCTAGGAGATTTTGAGAAATCTTGAAAAAAACCTGAAAATTTTTTGGCAAACAGTATTTTTTTATATAGCTTCCAGATTAATGTACCGATCGAGTACAAAATCTTATTAGCTGAGTGCATAAATTGCATTATCTGTTCGAGAGTTATCTTTGACGAAATGTTTTGAAAAATGTTTTTTTTTTTGAAATTACTTCAAGATTTTTTAACTAATCACTTTTTAATCTTCTACAATATTTTAGTACTTAAAAACTACGCCAAATGTAGTTTCAAATCTCAAAATCAAATGAAGTTTTCAAAACTTATGGCTTTTTTAAACGTTAATATTTTGTGTTTTTTAGCAAACTTACTTGACATTGATATGAAAATTCTTTTAATCATAGTACTGAATTCAAAGAGTATGTCAAAAATTATTCAAAGATTTTTAAAAGAGCTTGCAATGCTGCCAAGTCAATACACATAAAAAATATGATAAAACACTCTTCTAACAAAATAAAGGCAACATGGAACATCATAAATTGTGAAATTGGCAAGACTAGTATTTTTGATGAAGAATACCAATTAAATGTAGAAGGAGTCAATGTTACGGGATATTTGGAGGTAGCTAAGGAATTTGAAAAATTCTTCTCTAATGTGGCCATCAGAACAACTCAAAGTTTAAGCTCTTCAGCCAGTACCGCGGAATTATTATTGAAGCAATGTGTCAACAAGTGTGAATCAAATTTTGAATTTTCTTTTATTGATTCTAAAGATATATTAAATGCTTTCAAAACACTAGAGATTAAAAAAACTGCAGATTTATGGGGCCATTCCCTTAAAATCATTGCCTCAGTAATAAATATCATTGCACCATACTTAGCTGTAATATTTAACTGCTGTATAACAAATGGTGTTTTTCCTGATTTAATGAAACTCTCAAGAGTAATTCCAATATTTAAGTCTGGCTGTAAATCAGATCCCACTAACTTTCGGCCTATCTCGGTTCTGCCTTCCCTGAGTAAAATATTTGAAAAAATAATTCTTAATCAAATGTTAAAACATTTTAACAAATTTGAACTGTTTCATCCTAAACAATTTTGATTTACAAAGGGTCGCTCAACCGTAGATGCTGGTGTGGAATTATTGAAAAAAATCTATGAAGCCTGGGAGGAATCACATGATGCAATTGGAGTATTTTGTGATTTATCTAAGGCATTTGACTGTGTTCATCATAATACTTTAATCAGGAAATTACACTACTATGGCATTAGAGGTAAGGCCCTCGATCTTCTGACTTCGTATTTGAATGGAAGAACTCAGAGGGTCGATATCAATGGAATAAGATCAAACGGTGCCACTGTCACCATGGGTGTTCCACAAGGATCCATTCTTGGTCCGTTTTTGTTTTTGATATATATAAATGACTTGCCCTTCTTTGTTGGCGATAGGCATGGAATCATACTGTTTGCGGATGACACTTCACTTTTATTTAAAGTGAAAAGACGAGTTGGTAAGTATAGCGAAGTGAACATTGCGATTTCAAAAGTTGTGCACTGGTTCAATGCTAACAACCTCCTATTAAATGGAAATAAAACCAAGTGTATTAGATTCTCAACGCCTAATGTAAGGCATATAGATACCAATGTACAACTTAACGGGGACAAATTGGATCTTGTGGACTCTACTGTCTTTTAGGGATTACGATAGATAAAAAACTACAGTGGGGACCACATATCGACAAATTAACGAGTAGACTGAGTTCAGCGGCATTTGCAGTTAAAAAAATGAGACAGATTAGTGACGTAGACACTGCGAAAATTGTGTATTTTAGTTATTTTCATAGTATTATGTCTTATGGGATTCTACTATGGGGAAATTCCACTGATATAAATACAATCTTTGTTTTACAAAAAAGAGCTGTAAGAGCTATTTACAATCTCAGTCCACGAGTTTCCCTAAAAGAAAAATTTAAAGAAATTAATATTTTAACCGTACCATCACAGTTTATATTTGAAAACTTGATGTATATTCGTAAAAATATTTCTTCATTTAAGAAAAATAGTGATGTACATAATGTAAACACAAGGAACAAAAACAATCTTGCTCTGCATGTATCACGTCTCCACAGAATAAGTAACTCTTTTATGGAGCAATCTATACGCTTTTACAATAAACTTCCAAATGCTATTAAAGATCTACCAATACACAAATTTAAAAAATGTATCAAATCGAAACTTTGTAAAAAAGGCTACTATAAAATATCTGAATATTTGGATGATAATAAGGCATGGGATTAATTGCTCCTCATAGCAGTCTCATAATAATTATAATATATTATTCATAAATACATTGTAATTGTAATTGTAAAAACATTGTTTAAAAAAATGTATATGCACAAAAAAAGACAAGCCCGCTGAGTTTCTTCCGCCGGATCTTCTCAGTGTGTGGCCGGTTTATATTTGAAAACTTGATGTATATTCGTAAAAATATTTCTTCATTTAAGAAAAATAGTGATGTACATAATGTAAACACAAGGAACAAAAACAATCTTGCTCTGCATGTATCACGTCTCCACAGAATAAGTAACTCTTTTATGGAGCAATCTATACGCTTTTACAATAAACTTCCAAATGCTATTAAAGATCTACCAATACACAAATTTAAAAAATGTATCAAATCGAAACTTTGTAAAAAAGGCTACTATAAAATATCTGAATATTTGGATGATAATAAGGCATGGGATTAATTGCTCCTCATAGCAGTCTCATAATAATTATAATATATTATTCATAAATACATTGTAATTGTAATTGTAAAAACATTGTTTAAAAAAATGTATATGCACAAAAAAAGACAAGCCCGCTGAGTTTCTTCCGCCGGATCTTCTCAGTGTGTGGCCGCGTTTCCGATCCGGTAGTAACTCAAAAAATGTTGACTCGTCAAAAGTGCCTGTAAAGGATAATTTGAATAAAAATGTTTTGACTTTGACTTTGACTTTGATTTTGACTTTGACATTTTTAAAATAACTTTCAGGTTTAAATATATTTATACCGATGAACTTAAAAATCTTATCAGCCTTTCTCCTTAAATAAACTGCCTCAAATACCGTTAATTGGGTTAAATCGGTCAACTTGTTTGGGATTTATTAACGGCCAAAATTTATGAAAAAAAATCTTTTAAATTGCTTTGAAATTTTGAAACTATCGATTATGTAAATAATACTTTAAATCTCAAATGTTTAGTTGAATGCCATTCGAAAAATCAAAATTTATCATCTTTTCCAAAATATATAGCTTTACAAAAATCAATATACTCTCCTTTTTAACTAACCAGATGTTTGAACCGACAAAAAACTATTCTTATTATTTTTACTCTTTTGAGCTTAAAATATCTCAAATTAGCAGGAAGTTTACCGTCACTTATGAACACCCGCAAGATCAGAGGAGCTGCAAGTGCGTTGCCGGACTTTTAGGAGGGAATACGCTCCCTTCTTGAAGGTTTGCAGGTCGTAATGGTCTGGAAATACCGCTGGCGACAGTTCATTCAACTGCTTTAAAAATAATATTTTTATACATTGTTTATAAAAACAATTAAAATTATGCATAACAAAACATTTCAAACTTAAATGCGTGACTTTATTTACCTACATAAATTGTAAGAAACAACCCTAACATGCTCAGACTTCGGGTTGAAAATTACAAGGCTACGACAACGCACTAGACTAACGATCGAGCGTGTGAGCATTTAAGGTTCATTTTCACACGGAGCTGTCTCCTTTCAAAAATTGTAGGCATTTATAAAATTAGGTATAAACTTTTTTGTATGGAGTGATTTATCTGTTACGGAGTAACTATTTATAATCTGTGTAGTAAAAAAAGTAACTATGTATAATCTATAATTAATATTCAAAGCAAATCCAAATCATCACTTTTTCACACTTTTTCACAAGTCTTATTTGACGTTTATAACACACTCGTCCATCTCGTTATATCTATTAAAATATGGATGAGGAATAGTGAAGAATTCGTGATAATTAAATTAATTTTAACCATAGTTCCACAGTTATTTACTTATTTGTATCGTAAAAATTACATTTTCGCAGCCTACTTTGATCGTTGAAGATATTTGCTTAAATCGATTTGCTCGTTAAAGTTAAATGTTATTAATTATTATTTAAATTGTTTTGAATAGTTTGGTTCTCATTAATTTATTTACTGCCTTTAATATGGTTTAGTATTTTATTATTTATTCTCTTTATAAATAAAATGAATCATTAAAATGAAAGAACAAGGGTGGGTCCATACTTAGTATTTAAAATAATCGTATAATTTAGTCAATCTCCTACTATAAAAAACCTTATAATTTTGTACAATTTCGTTCGTATTTATATTATTTTTGAAATATTGCTTTTATTTGAGCCATTTTATTTGTTTTATTTAATTTGCAATGCTTAATATGTTTCCGTTTCAAATTAGGCAAAATAATAATTAGATTTTTCTCCAACCTCTCTATTTTGCTCTCATTATGTTTTTCATCTTTTAATAGAAAATTAAACACTTAATAATTAAACAGTATACTAAGTAATTAAACTAGATATAAAGTAAGTAATTAAACTTGGTATAAATAATTTATCTGTGCTTAAGTTATTTTTATTTTTTTATTTTGTAGATTGTAGATTACCCAGATGATTGTCTTTTTCAGTTGTCTGACTATCTGACTGACAAATGTTCTCAAATAATAAGTGTTCAATTCTGAGCCAAGATTTTCGCCGATCGCCGCCTTATAGATACTTAAAAATTGTTCATTGCTGCTATTAATTTAGTATCTCACGGCATCATGGTATACTTCTGACGCTTTCTCCTTAAGTTCACATAAGGATAAAAAGTAGGTCCTGACTCCTGATTGAAGCTGGCTGCGCTCAGATGCTCAACATAAAATTTTATACTCTGACTATCTAAATCAAATTTCTTGAGTTAGATTTTCCCTGGACCCACCCAATTGTGTACATTTTAACCTCGATACATTATTTATTACTATATTTTGAATTTTTTTTTTGATTGATTGATCTTTGTTTATATTTAGAAAAAATATTTTATACTTAATTAGTAGAAAAATATAATAAAACTGTTTAATTTTTAAATTTTAATAATTAATTTACTTCATCTCAAAATGTTTTGCATTTAAAAAATCTAAACCCCTTTGTTTGATAAAATAATTTATTGGCAATATTCTAGCAATAATTTGAATTATAAAAACCTTTAAGTTTTTGAAGACATTCCAAATTTCTTTCAGGTATATGATTGTATCACAACCCGTCATTGTTCATTATGAAAGTTGTTTAATTTATCGATATCATAGAATGTCATAAGCATCTCTAGCACATTTAAAAAAAAATTAAACTAGTTAAAGTCTAGCAATTTTAAGCCACATTTTATTATTTTTTTATAATACTTCCTTTATTTTTACAAATTCCTTTTATAGTAATGACTTTTATCACATGCATTTAAGTTACTGTCATATTATATACCTACAAATCCGCTTCAAATACTTGTGACGTTATCTTATGGTAAAGAACATAACCACGAACGTAACTAACCTTTAATATTTAAAGCATTTAACTAATAGGTATTGAATTCCATGATCTAGTTTTTTTGTACATAAAACTTAGCAAAACCTAACAGATGAAACGAGGTAGCAATATCGTTGTCACACGGTGTTTTATAGATGTACCTAATGTCATATCACATATGGATATAATATGCACATCGACATCATAATATCTGCATAAATTTACCGACTACCTTACCTTACCCTTTAAACAAGAACCTTATAACTCCAGGACTTTACTAACTAGTAGTCAAGATGGTAGTAACATATTTGGTTAATCAATCGCATTTAAGAAATAGCTTGGCAAAAAAGCAAATGGTAAATTCTTGAAAATATTATGTTCTAACATACAACTCTTCTTTCCTCGCCGCATATTACGTACAAACAATTAGGTATATTGATTTTTGTTTACTATAGGTACAATAAACTAAACCTAAAAATTGCTTATATTAAATTAAAGGCGCTGATATAAATTAATGTACCTACCTACATGGTATATAGGTAAGTACCTACCTCGTAATAGTTCCATGCTATCTGCTTACGTTGATAGGTAAACATATACTTTTATTTAATGATCTGTATTATATTTGCTAAAAATATATTTTGTTCTCTATAGGTAGGTACCATATATATTCAGTAAGTACCTACCTTTTAACTAAATATTAAACAGAAATTGAACGTGTCTAATTTAAAAGTTATCGCCGTGTTTTTGCAATCTTTTATTTTCCCATAATTCATTATAAAGTTACTTTCGATTATTTATCAATCATTTAATAACAGAACACATGACACGTGACATTTTTACATTGTAAAGATTTATTAGCCATACCATACACAAAAAATAAAAAAATAAAAATTATAGTCTCTAATACCTAATTAGGTATAAACAAAAAAATATAGAATTTGTTTGTTTGTATTTTGAACGCGATAGTCTCTGAACGAAGCAGTCGGATTTGAAAAACGTTTTGTGTATGAGGGATGATTTAGATTACTTTTTACTCAGTCGGGTAAAGATAGTAATGTATTCGGGTCTTATTTATAAAGTCACGGGTAACAGCTAGTACCTACACGATAGACATCAAAGAGCTATTGTGACATCATTGATATATAAAAACCCATCAATGTGTGACATCTCGTTAGTTGTGACATCTCGAAGACCAATTGTGTCATCTCGTTTGCCTATGCATTTAGCTTAAATGAGTACGTGGTTAGTAGAACAAGCCTATATTCTTTCTGTGCGGTAGGTAGGTAACTGGCAAGTCAGTTTAGCCTTTTGAAGAAAGCTGATCATCGTTAATACTTATAGAATCTATACTTTTTATTGATTCAGGCGATACTTTACGGAAATCGAACACTACCTCACTCAATGCGAGCGTAGTATTACTTACACCTCACTCAACGTGAGTGTATTAATACACTCGCATTCGTGAGTTAACGTTCGTTTCTCGTGAAAATGCTTCGGTTTCGAAATGAAACGTACGTTGAGTACAGTTCACGGAAGTTTTCACCTTTTCCTTCCTTCTACACTTGATATTACAAAACGGAAAAGTTTGCTTTTATTTTTGTTTGTAAATCAAAATGTCTAAAAAAACTAGTAATTCGATTCTAATCATTTGTTACCAGAAACTTAATTTTTTTTTTTATAAGAATTACCCGTTTAAGTACTGGATACTGCCTAAATTAAAGTTTGCTCGTACGAATGATATCTATGCTAGGCTGCGGACAGACGGACGAAGGAAAAACTATTCCCAGTTAAAAATAATAATTCTTTATTCAATCAAACTTTTACATGCGCTTGTGACAAACCGACATTTTTAGAATTATTACCAGATCGAAACGCGGCCATTTTCACTTCGGAACCCTATAACACGGGTAGTAATAAATAAAATAGTATGCAAGTAGGTAGTGCTCTATAGATACCAAAGATGTAAATGGTGCGTTGTTATCCACCTGTAGGGGACGTAAAACCACATACTCTACACACTTTTATAAATTATTTACTTTGACCTCAACACATTAAGAGGTCATCATTCCATTTATAGGTGTAATATAGCTGATATTAAACACGATAGCTCTAGATACACCTAATTGAAAGTTGATAATACTATCGTCAATTGTTAAATAAACTGATTATATTTGCGTGATAAGTCCAGAATTCACAAAGTGGTAGATAAGGTTGCAGTTTCGGTTATTAGAAAGAGATTATAAACATATCTCTAGTAATAGTTTAAGTAAGAGATTATGTTGATAACTATCTTGATGATATTTGTAAAATAAGGTAATAAATTAATTGATGTTGGCCAATTTATTTGCCTAAAAATATTATCAATAATCCCGAAAAAATATCCCGAAATAAATTAAATTGTTTCGGGGTTATTGTAAATATACTTATATTTATCTATCTATAAGTCTCTGGAGCCCAGAGAAAATAAAACTCTCGCGGTCGGAGATTTAGTCGGAGATAAAACATTTTTATTAAACAACATAAAAGAGTAATTTTCCCCGTGTTGGTTCCGAGCTCCTTTGAAGAATAGACCAACTGACGTTCTGCCAGGAAAGTCGTAAAAAGCGACTAATTGGCTATGCGAGTCACTACCGTCGTGAATATTAGGTGGTAGAGTTCTGCATTGTCTCGCTCGGGTCTGGTACCACCGCCTTACCTATTTCTGCCACAATAGCGTCAGTGCTTGTCACTGAGGTATTTCGGTTTGGAGGGTAAGGTAGCCAGTAAACTTATGCATGTGGCATTAGACCTCGCCACAAGATAGCAACGCACCATTAGCAACTTTGTTACTATAGGCGATGGTTGACTCTTTCCATCAGGAGACCCATCCTCTTGCTTGCTATCTTTTAATATAAAAAAAATGCCCGAGTAATTTCTTTGAAAAACAACACTAAAAGTAACCAAAATGGAGTTTAGCACACATTAAACAGTATTTTTTATGATAATGAGATCACTTCAGTAACGTAACTACCTCATTACATTATTTCATTTCCTGATCTTCTTATTCGATTTGAGGAGCAGTTAGTAAAATCTGCTGCATTTTCAGAAACAACCAACTAGACCTTTAATTTGGGATCAGATTCTGCTAAACTCTCAGAATTCTGCTAAATCTCGTACTGGTACCTCATACTGGTCATCAAGAACAGTCACCTTGTCAATCGCCCTTATCCGCTCAACTCACACGCTGACTACGCCGCCGCGTCGCCCCCTTTTATTTCTATCTCCTCCTTCTCTTGTTGCTATCCACAAATTGGCTGTCGTAAGCTAATGTAATAAATATTACAATACACTTTGTTCTCTTTAATAATAAGTATACAAAATACATGCAGTATGAGCATTTACTGCAACGGCTGCTAGATATTTTTTAAAGAAATAATCAACATTATATTGTGTGTGTGCCCCTGTGTGATTCGATTCCCGGGTAGGGCAATTGGTAATGTGTTTTTTCAGTTTCCTGATAAAAACAACGTTGCCCGTGATTGGATAAGTGCCCGGTTGGCAATAGGCTTGCCACCTATCACATTGTGGGACTAAGTATCTTCGGATAATCGTGAGTGGTATCTCCGCCTACCTCTTCGGGGATACGGACGTGAAGATACTTTTTAGTACACATTATAGGAGTAACTGCCACGAGCATCGTACCGGTCGTCTGTAAAATCCGTGTACGCCTGTAGCCTATTATTACACTAAGCTCTAGCAAATATAAACAACCAAACTGAGGTTTTGGTTGTTAATATATTGATAACTTAAATATCTTTTAAGAATTATACTATTAATAAGAAGAGAGAGTGGTTTTACGGTCGAATATAACGAATAGATTTCTTTACGAAGTTCTAGTGATAACAAGGGTGCTCTTACGGTTCTTGTGTGTAGTATGATATTGCTCCCTAATAATAACTACTGCTAAATATCAACAGTATCTGCTCGTACGGTTGTCATAGTTAGGGTCAATCAAAATTGCCTACAAAGTTTGGTAAAAATAATAAGTGTTTTAGGATTTGATGCCATTCATATGCAGTTACTATTGATTTGCTTATTAAAAGTCAATGTTTTTTCTTCTTTTTTATATATCATAAGATAGCAAACAAGCAGATGGGTCTCCTGTTGGAAAGGGTCAACCATCGCCTATAGACCAAAGGTGTTAATGTGGCGAGGTCTAATGCCACATGCATAAGTTTACCGGATAACTTACCATCAAACCGGAATACGGCAGTGACAAACACTGACGCTATTGCGGCAGGCATAGGTAAGGCGGTGGTACCAGACCCGGGCGAGACAATGCAGAACTCTACCACCTAGTAGCCATGATGGTAAGTGATTCGTATAGCCAATCGGTTGCCTTTAACGACCTGCCTAGTAAAATGGCAGTTGGCCTGTTCTTCAAAGGAGACCGGGACCATCACGGGGAAAAAACAGTAACAACTTGTTTATTTTATATTTTTACAGCCATAACGCTTGGGCCAGAGCTGTGAATTCTTAGGTTCCTTCACCTCCTTCCCTTGTTGCTTATCCGTAAAATGGCTGTCGTAAACTATTATAGCATTTACTACATTTATGTTAATTTAATGACACGTAATACAAAATATGTGTAATATGAGCACTTACTGCAATGAATTATAGACCTTTTTTTAAAAAAATGATGTGGTGTCGCGGGACACCAGGTAGGAACGAACTTCCTTCGGCTAAACGGCACTACTCGCTTGTGTACGCGACTGTCGCGCCTGCGCACGTCTCATTTAACGCTTTTATTCCACGCATTTTTCTTACGGTTTTACTATCACATTTTTTTCAGTTCGGTCGCGCAGCAAAATCCCTATTCCCTCCAAGCCTGCCGTAAGGAACTTCGTTCCAAAAATACAAAACACTAAAAGGGCAACTGTACGGCGGTCGTTTCTGAAATCAAACTAAAAAATACGGTGCTTTTTCTAGGATCCGGTTTTTTTTATAGGATGGGCTTTTGACTTGCAGTTACTGTTGACTTGCTTACTGGAAGTCAATGTTCTACACATATTTAGAAAAACGGATTCGTTCATCTTATAGCTCTCGATGCGTTGATTCTAAATATGGTCAAAAACTGAACTTACGGTCGACTACATTAGCAGGGCAGCGTAGCCAATCGGTCACCTTTTATAACCTGCCTGGCAGAATGGCAGTTAGTCTGTTCTTCATAGGAGCCCGGATCCAACACGGGGATAAGGTACCTACTTAAAGTTCTTAAAAATTATATCAACCACAAATCTATGTGTTTTTAGGATTTTGTACCCAAAGGTGAAAACGGGACCCTATTACTAAGACTCCGCTTTCCGTCAGTCTGTCTGTCTGTCTATCTGTTACCAGGCTAAATCTCATGAATGGTGGTCCGTGACAGTGAGACAGTTGTAATTTTCATAGATTATGTATTTCTGTTGCTATCCCTATAACAACAAATACTAAAAACGGAATAAAAAAATAATCTTGTGCATCTTATGATGAGTTTATAAACAAGATGGAGGAGGTTATGTTTCAAGCCCCTAAATAAAAATTGAATGTTGTTGTCTGTGGGGATTTTAATATAAATATTTTAGACAATTCTTTTTTTCTTAATCTTTTTAAATCATTTAATCTGCACAATGTTTTCTCTGAGCCTACAAGTATAACTGTCACTAATGCCACTTGTACCTATAAATAATATATTTGCAAATATAACTCCCACTAGTAGTTCAATTATAAATGTAGGTACTAGATTCAGACCATAGTGGCCAGTTAGTTAAGTTCCCAAAAGTGACGAACAAACCTCAAAGAAAAGAAATTGTTTTTGTTCCAATTAATACTAGCCGAGTAGAAGGATTTAAGGATAACTTAACTAAAAAATTGCCAATGCTGCCTTATCAAGATAACCCAAATAATTTATATGGTTCTTTGTTTAATTTAATTGATACAGAATATAGTCGGGTATTAACTCCAATAATATTATCGTTAAGTAACCAAAGAAGTTTTAGTGAATAAACAACAGTGGGAATTTTCAAAAAGTAAAAAAAATAACTTATTTGATTTATATTATAAAAAATCTTATAACCACAGCATGGAATTTCAAGAATATGTAAAAAAGTATTCAAAAATTTTTAAACTTTTAAAAATTTTAAAAATTTTAAAAAATTTTAAAATTTTAAAAATTTTTAAAATATTATCAAACAATCCGCAAACAAAATAAAAACTATTTGGGATATTATTAATCGTGAAACTAACAAAACGAAAAATTTTAATGATGTTTTCTAACTTAAGGCCGATGGAATCAACATAGAGGGAGATTTGCAACAGAGTTTGAAAAATTTTTCTCCAATGCTGCGATTTTAACAATTCAAAACCTTAATGCATCAGTTAGTGCTGCTGAATCATTACTGAAGCAATGTGTAACCAAGTGCGACAAAACCTTTGAATTTTTTTCATTGATACTAAAGATGTCTTAAACACCTTTAAATTCTTGGAACCTAAGAAAACCTCAGATTTATGGGGACATTCCGTTAGAACCATTGCTTCAGTAATAAATGTTATTGCACCATATTTAGCTGTAATATGTAATATTTAATTATTCTATAGCACGATGTATTTCCTGTTTTTTGATTTTATTAAGCAAAGTTATTCCAATTTTCAAGTTTGGCTCTAAATGTAATCCCTCCAATTTTTTGGCCTATCTCGGTTTTGCTAACCCTAAGTAAAATATTCGAGAAAATTATACTAAACCAAATGCTTTGACATTTGATAAATTTAGATTATTTCACACTAAACAATTCTATTTTACGAAGGGTCGCTCAACTAACTAATTCCATCATCGGATATAGCGTCAAAATTTGAAATTCCATCCTCACCATCTTGATGTCTGGAAATCCACAACTGTGCGTTTCTCTCGGCACTTTTTGCCTCGCACTACTTTGTTGTGGAACCAATTACCGGCAGGGTTGTTTCCAAACGGATACGACTTGGGGGCCTTCAAGAAAAGAGCTTACTCATTCTTAAAAGGCCGACAACGCAACTGCAAGACTTCTGGTATTGTGGATGTCCATGGGCGGCGGTGATCACTTGCCATCAGGTGCACCTTCTGCTCGTTTGCCCTCTCTTCTATAAAAAAGAAATATATATATATATATATATATATATATATATATATATATATATATATATATATATATATATATATATATATATATATATATATATATATATATATATAGTAATTCGACACCAGCATCTATGGTGTCGAATTACTGAAAACGTTTATGAAGCCTGGTAGGATTCGCAGGATGCACTTGGAGTGTTCTGTGATTTGTCTAAGGCATTTGACAGTCGTCGACAGTCGATCATAACATCTTAATCAGGAAGTTACACCACCATGGAGTTAGAAATAATGCTCTCAATCTTCTGATTTCTTACTTAAATGAAAGAATTCAGAAGGTTGATATTAATAGAAAAAGGTCCACTGGTGCTTCTGTAACTATGGGTGTCACGCAAGGCTCTATACTTGGTCCATTTTTGTTTCCAATTTACATAAATAACTTGCCTTACTACGTAGGGAATAAACATGGAATCTTACTGTTTGCGGATGACACTTCACTTTTATTCAAAGTGAAATGACGAATTGGTAAGTATGACGAAGTAAATAATGCGATTTCAAAAGTTGTACACCAGTTCAGTACAAGTAATCTTTTATTAAATGGTAACAAAACAAAGTGTGTTAAATTTTTATTGCTTAATGTAAGGCATGTAGATACCAATGTATAACTGGATGGAAACAAACTGGATCTGGTGGATTGCACTGCTTAGGTATTTATTACTTTAGATAAGAAATTACAATGGGGACCGCACATTAATAATTTAGCAAATAGACTTAGTTTGGCAGCTTATGCAGTTAAAAAAATGAGACAGTTAACCGATGTCGATACAGCAAAAATTGTATACTTTAGTTACTTCCACAGCATTATGTCATATGGGATTCTTCTCTGGGAAAATTCTGCTGAAATAAATATTAGATTGTATTGCAGAAAAGAGCTATTAGGGCAATTTACAATCTTAGCCCGAGGGTTTCCCTGAGAGAAAAATTCAAGGAAATCAATATCCTAACTGTTATATCCTAATATATATTTTAGAACTTGATGTACGTTCGTAAAAATATTTTCTTGTTTAAAAAAAATGGTGACGTACACTCACTAAACACAAGGAACAAAAACAATCTTGTTGTGCATGCATCTCGTCTCCACAGAATAAGTAACTCTTTTATGGGGCAATGTATACGCTTTTACAATAAACTTCCCGAAACTATAAAAGATCTACCAGTCAATAAATTAAAAAAAAAATGTGTAAAAACAAAACTGTGTAAAAAAGGGTATTATAAAATCTCAAAATATTTAGAAGACAAACAAGCCTGGGATTAATTGCTCCTCATATCAATCTCATAATATTTTATATAATTTTGTAATATTGTGATATTGTGAAAAAAAAATTATATGAAAAAAGACAAGCCCGCTAAGTTTCTTCCGCCGGATCTTCTTAGTTTGTGGCCGCGTTTCCGATCCGGTAGTAGTTTTAAAAAAATGTTGACGTGTCAAAATAACTTGTAAAAAGTTTTATTGAATAAAGTTTTTCTGATACCAACACAATAAACGTGATTTTTTGCAATTTTTTTCTTGATCTTTACGACAACTGGTAGACGCTCGAATTAATTAATTAAATAATAAATTAGAATATTTAGTTCTATAGTGACTTTTAAAATAAATAATTAATTAAAATAAAATAAATATTTAAGGGTTGCTTCAATATCTACAACAAACGTAATTTTTTTATGAAGCTTTTTTTATGATGTACGGAATGATAGATGATAGTACGGAACCCTTCATGCGCGAGTCCAACTCGCACTTGGCCTTTTATAACATTATTCATTAGATAACAAACAAGCAGATTGACATGACCGCTCCGTTGGTCGAGTGGTTAGTGAACCTGACTACGCAATCGTCGGGGTTCGGTTCGAACCCCGACGGGGACAAGCATTTGTGTGATGAGCATAAATGTTTGTATTTAGGAGTATGGGTGTTTATTAAATATATATTCTAGTATTTATATAATACGTATTTCTATGTATTAGTGTCGTTGACTAATACTCGTAACGAAGCAAATAATTTGCTTACTTTGGGGTTGTAGGTTAGTTTGTGCAAAATAACTTATGCATGTGGCATTAAACCTCGCCACAAGATAGCAACCGACCATTAACATCTGGCGATGGTTGACTTTTTCCATGAGGAGACCCATCTGCTTACTTGCTATCTAATATAAAACAAAATATGACCACAAATTTTATAGCAATAATTTTTTAGTGTCAAATCGTACAAAGCTTCGGCGCATATTTCTTTGGGACTATTATAGACGCAAGTGCAGCCCTAACATAAATCAGTATCGTGTGGTTTCGTTTACAACAGTGACCCTATTTAAAACGTCACTCTATAGAGTATTGAGACATCACGCTGTCATCGTCTGAATTGAACACTTAATGCCTGTATAAAATGATAAGATAACATTATAAACAAGTTTTGTGTGGTAAGAATTATAGCCTTTACTGTTAACTTGTGAACCTATACCTAATGATTTGAATTGACTGTCTATTATAATAAGAAATCTCATGTTGGTTTGGCCACTTGTAAAAAAAGATCATCTTTATGTCTGGCTGCTCATAACGTATTAGAATTTTACCCCCAATGTCTAGTGTGATGGTAGCATAGCGGTAGTTTTCTAACGTAGGTATCTAAGAACTCGTCTAGGTACGATGCAACATACCTAGGTGTAACCTATGACCTCTGGTCGAAGGGTGCGACCGACCGCTTTTGTTATATCTACTTATATACAAAACTGGTTATCGTAATCACATCTCTGTTTTGAAGTTTCGATAATCGATAAGTTCGGGTAAAAGAATTTTATTTCCCATCATGACGAAACGTCAATTTATGTCGAAACACCCCCGCCGGTAATTGATTTCACAGAGGAGTAGTGCGTGGTAAGAAATGCCTAGAGAATCGCAAGGTTGTGGATTTCCAGACATCGAGGTGATGAGGATGGAACTATGAATTTTGCAGCATATTGGCATAACCACAGATTATATAATAGTTACTAAACGTTTAGTATATCTTTTTTACTATCATAAACATAACATCTTTCTCAAATACCGCGGTAACCTATTTCGGGCTACGGCGAAGTATCGCGATGTTGTCGCAAACTACTTAACTGCCATAACTGCTTACGTCGTGAATCGTGATATCACTGGTCATCAAACCGCGGCCCGCAGTCTATATTTGTGTGACCTGCTGATGATATTTAAACGGCCCATGACAAAGCAAATAAGTTTATTGTAACATTCCTGAAATTGTTTTCTTCTCAAATTCTTAATTCATTAACATTTGTTCCTTTAATTCTTTAATTTTGTACTACTTATTACGGTATTTAATTCGCTCAAAGGTTACGCACCTATGTTACTCCTTCATAAATATGAAAGGTCATATCGTCGTATGCTATTTTTCTCTATCATGGAACACTAGGTCAATATCAAAATACGGCTTATACAAGAAGTTACCTAAACATATGTATGCGGGTAAATTATAGTTTTCAAGTATATTATTGTTTCTTTGTCGTAATCCGCACAAATATCACCTGCGGACCGCAGTTTGATGCCCACTGCAGTGACGTGTCAAGCTCCTTTACAATGCAGTTCCGCGATAGGCCGATACATCGTGCTAGCGCGATACTTCGCCGTAGCCCGATATATGTAGCCGCGCTATTAAAGGCACTAACTTAAAAAAAATTATATTACCTACTGTCTCTTAGATGTACTACGAAACTGTAATTTATTATTCATTACAGATTGGGTATTTTTTATAATTAAACTAATCGCCTTTACACTAATAACGTGATAACGAATTTAAATACATAGCTTTGGTAAATACATATTTGTTTCTCAGCATCACCTGCGTACTATATGCACATGAGTTGAGAAACGGTTTTCAGCTCATGTGCTATATGACAGCGTTCAAAGTATTATTTACTAATAAGTCTCTATCTTAATTTGCCGCTTGACTTATGTGACTTTAGAGTTATACGACTGATAAATCGATACATCGAATTAACTAGTTTAATAAAATAGCTTTATTACCAGTTTCGCCTCTTATGTTGATTTGAAATCAAACTCCAAAAAAGAAGAGTTTTTCAATTATGTTGTATTTTTTATATACCCTATTCCCGAGCTATTCCCGTTTGATTTTATTTAAAGTAACATTTCTTTAGTTGGAAAAATAAGGAATAAAATTTTGCCTTTTAAATTTAAATTATTTTACTAACCCCCGACGCAAAACAAGAGGTGTTATAAGTTTCAGGTGCGTATCTGTGTATCTGTGTGTCTGTGTGTCTGTCCGTGGCATCGTAGCACCCTGGCAGATGGTCTAATTTGGTTGCGGTTTTTTTTAATTGGAAGCCCTGTTTTGCGACATGGTTCTTAGCTATGATTCAATAGAATCTGTTAAGCCATTTCAAGATCATCAGCTCTTTTCAAATTGATGAAAAAAATTATGTAACTTGTAAATGCTTTATCAAAACTAAATTTTGTATTCTGTTACTTTATTGATATTGTAATTACACGGTAACCTTAAGCTGATACTTTAAGATCCTCATTCGAAGATCATCAGCATCTATTTAACTAACAATTTTGGTATTTAAATAACGGATTTTCCAAATATTGCAAGCCACTTTTTAAGAATTTTTTGATATCCATTTGTACAAAAAGTTAGCAGACTTGTGAAAGTTCAGTGACAATGCAATACTATAATACCATCCAACTGAGCTCATGATGTAGCCTGGATGTAGGGATTGGAACTTTCTGATGCAGAATTTTAACAAGACAATATTGTTTGGACTGTCTTGTTGCTATAAGTACTAAGTTGGGTTATTGCTTATGATGCGAGGATCTGAGGATTGAGCTGATAAAGTGCTAGCGAAACTCACGCGTAGAATAGTCAAATTCGGGCAACACGTATTTTTGATGATGTGTACTTTCTATTACATATAACGCCGGAGAACTGAAGATGGAGCCAAAAGAGTGCAATTGTAACTCACAGACAAAAATTGCTAATATAGTGGAGTTTAGAGTCATTTTATTTGTTACAGTAAGATCTTTCTCACGATGATAAGGCTCTTAAGATTGAGCCGAAAAAGTGGCATTGGAACTTCAAGAATCCAGATTCAAAATGGAACTACAATGAACTCGTAAACTAAACGAGGGAATGTTTTTGAATTAGAACTCAATCGTCTTGTATTGGCAAACACCTCAGTGCTGATTGATTTTCAGGATCTGATAATGGAACTGGAAGGTAACCATGAGAACTCCTAAACTAAATAAGATAAACTAATCGAAATTGGATTCATTTGTCCTGTTTGGATAAACACCCTAGACGTAGTACTAGACGATTTCCAGAGTCTCATGATAAAGCTGGAAGTACTTTATGGGAATATTGGAATAAAATAGAGCAACACTATCGACTTTAGGGTCCTTTGTATCGTCATGATAAGGACTTTGGAGCAGAATGGCTTCCAGCGCCTGATGATAGAGCTGGAAGATGTACTCGAGAACTCCTAAGCTAAACCAGGTTAATCCATCAAGTGGGGAACAAGTTCGGTTTGTTTTTGCAAACAATTTGGTGCTGGACGAATTCTAGTATCTGATGATGGAATTGCAACGTAGTCATGGAAACTTCTAAACAAGATAAACCTCTATCGAGTTTGGGATCCTTTGTTGTGTTTTAACAAACATACTGATTCTAGACGATTTTCGGGGTCTTATAATAGATTTGATGTTGGAGGTTGAGAACTTAGCTAAATTAATATTATATTATAGCTAAATTAATATTAATAACTAAATTTATATTAGAATTTTGAAGTACGATGGTTATCAGTGCCTGATGATAGAACTGGAAAAAGTCTATTATTACTTCTAAGCAAATTCAGATAAACTTATTGATTGTGAGATGATTTCGATTGTTTTGACACACTTTGGTGCTGGATAATTTTTAGGATCTGATGATGAAACTAGAAGATGGCCATGATAATTTTTAAACTAAAGAATATAAAACCATTGAGTTAAGATTAATTTGTTCTGTTTTGACAAATGGGCCATGGAAGCTATGCAATAAAACAACTCAAGCTCATTGAGTGAGTAACCGTGGTAACTTTAACCTGATGCTGCAAGATTCCCTTTCGTAGATCATCAGGTTCTTTCACGTTTTACACTTAAAATTGTGCATATGTAACAGAATGGCGGACTGAGATGTGTCGGGGGTTTTTGAAATTTTTAATTTTATCTTGCAGGTACTGGAAATTGTTTCGAAATATACTAGGCTGTAAGTGGTTTAATTAAAATTTACTAAATTTAAATTATGATAACGAATATTTAATTTTTGGACTAGATGTATTTGAATTTACACTATAAATTTAAATATCTAATCATCGCAGTGCAATACAGGTATTTATTGCATTGCATGCATATATCGAGTACCATTTATCAGTTTTCTCAGTAGGATACTCGAAAGCATTTGAAACAGACCGTTTTGACACGGTTTGAAGTTCATGTTGATAACTTCCGTGACACTGATAAAAAACATACATAGTAAATAAATTGCATTTAATTAGTCTTATGAGATGGCCAAATCAAAACAACTGAAATCGAAATTGAAGAAGGATGGCGAGTTCATCCCCCCAGACGGCGGCTGGGGTTGGATGATTATCTTTGCGGCAGGGTTATCTAATGTAAGTTCTGCAAATTTAATTTAAGTGATCATGCATTATATTATGCCATACTTAATTCCACCTTGACTTGAATTTTTTATGCAATATAGAAAGAATAAAAAGATGTTTTAATCAAAACTTTTTTGAATTTATTTTTGCTTAATAAAACGAAACATGGTGTAAAATTTTTAATATTAAAATATAAAAAACCATTATAGCATTAAATATGTGTGGTAAAATTTAATTCAGGTTGCAAAGATATCGTTATAGAAATTAATATTGTATAAATTGTTAAAAGGTATGAAATCCATAGCATTTATAATGAAAATCCCAAGATGCACAGTCCCGAACAAAACTGACACTCAAAAGTGTCCCTGATTCATTTAAGTAGTTATAGATTTGGAAAAAACATATGTCTTTGCATATCCAACCGTAAATGCAAGATTTGTAGTTGTTTTTACAAAGCAATGTCCGAAAAGAAATAAAATTGACAGTGTCGCGACCGACGCAATTTTATTTGAAATAAGCGCACGATTTGAAATCGTGCGCTCATTTTTGGAGGACGTTTTTGAGACATTGATTGTGAATCTTGGGTTTTTTATATCAATGGTCTTAAAATGTTACGGTTGCCCCCCCCCCCTCCCCCCCGTCCCAGAACCTGGGTCTTAAAATGTTACGGTTGCCCCTCCCTGGCCCAGAACCTGGGTACGCCCATGTATGCACGTGATGATTAACCAGTCTTAATATTAATCGGTGTAGTAAATATTGATAAAATAGATTGTGCTGTTCATCCTGAAATATATACCTAACCTAACCGATTTTATAATTAATTTTATCCAATTACTAGCGACCGGCCTCGGATTCGCACGGGTGCAATGTAAGCGCACAAAAATATGTTTTTACGACAAATCTTTGAAACTTTTTGCATTTTTCTATTATCATCTTCAAAAGAAAAGTAGAATACGCATGTGTTATACATATAGACCTTCCTATTGAATCACTCTGTCTATTGATGAAAACCGCAGTAAAATCAGCGGAAACGACTTTGTTTTATACTAAAGACTAGCGAACTGCCCGCGGTTTCACCCGCGTAGTTTTTGTTTCCGTGGGAATATCGGAAAGGTTTATATGTTAAAACCATCCTCAAGAATCAATCTATCTATTAAAAAACCGCATCAAAATCCGTTGCTTACTTTTAAAGATTTAAGCATACATAGGGACATAGGGACAGACGAGAAAGCGACTTTGTTTTATACTATGTAGAGTGATAAACGATTTTAGACAATGGTGGTGTTTGATATATTCATATGTATCATATCTATGTGCTAGTAGGCTATAAGGCATATGCATATTCCCAGTGTATGTAGTTCATTTGACGTTTAAAGAAATAAAACAAGCAGATTATATTATGCACGAAATTTTGATTGGTGCAATAAATATTTATAAATTGAATTGTGTTGTTGATCCTAACATCTATAACATATTGTCTTAATAGGCCCATATATATATATATATATATATATATATATATATATATATATATATATATATATATATATATATATATATATATATATATATATATATATATATTTAAGTCTTTGATATTATTGAGGTTTTGATGTATAATATCATATTTCATACCTACTTTAAATGGTAAACATTATTTTCGTGGTAATGAAATAGTTCTACCAAATACCGGTCTTGGTATATAGTTATGTAGTAGAGTAGTATGTTATTTTCCCCGTGTTGGTCTCGGGCTCCTTTGAAAAATAGGCCAACTGCCGTTTAGCCAGGTAGATCGTAAAAGGCGACCGATTGGCTATGCGAGTCACTGACATCGTGGCCACTAGGTGATAGAGTTCTGCATTTTCTCGCCCGGGTCTGGTACCACCGCCTTACTTATTCCTGCCGCAATAGCGTCAGTGCTTGTCACTGATGTGTTCCACTTTGGAGGGTAAGGTAGCCGGTAAACTTATACAAGTGACATAAGACCTCGTCACAAGATAGCAACGCACCATTAACTCATTTGGTGTCTATAGGCGATGGTTGACTCTTTCCATCAGGAGGCCCATCTGCTTGTTTGCTATCTTATACTATAAAAAAATGTTCTTTGAACAAGCTTATTTCTTGTCATCAGGGAGGTCAATGGTTTCTGTTCTGTAGAAATTTTACCACAAAATCTAACTTCGTTACCTTAAAATGATATATAAATTTTGGAGTCTAAATCGAGATGCTACTTAATTATTTCTTTTCCGAGAATTGGTGTATTATTTGTGTTGTAATATATTTTTCGTAGTTAGTTTTCTTGATATTAACAATGTTTTGATATACATTTATATATTCAGTCTACTCCTTCAAGGATATATAAACGTGACGATAATCGATATTTAATTATTTAAATTTTAAACAGTTACACTAATGCAGTTAATATAATATATAATAATATCAACCGTCTGATTAGCATACATTTGGATGACTGAGTGTTTGGATGGATGGATGTTTGTTACTCAATCACGCAAAAACTACTCAACGGATTTAAATGAAATTTGGCACACAGTAAATGATGATCTGTAATAAGCACATAGGCTACTTTTTATCCAGAAAAAAATGATGTGGTGTCGCGGGACACCAGGTAGGAATGAACTTCCTTTGGCTAAACGGCACTTCGCTTGTGTACGCGACTGTCGCGCCTGCGCACGTCTCATTTAACGCTTTTATTCCACGTATTTTTCTTACGGTTTTACTATCACATTTTTTTCAGTTCGGTCGCGCAGCAAAATCCCTATCCCCTCCAAGCCTGCCGTAAGGAACTTCGTTCCAAAAAATTAATCTCGCGGGATTCGCCAAAATCTTTTACATTACAGCGGGCTGAAAGGGTAAGGGAGTTACGGAACTCTGAAAAATGTTAAAAATAACAAAAAAAATATCGATACACAGTATTTCCTTCTGTGTGAAATCCTGCGTGTCGATATTTTTCTTTGTTGTTTTTAAAGTTTTTCAAGTTTTGTCAAACACGGGGTGAGTGCTATAACACAACAATAATTACAGAACTCTATCTCGTAGTAGTTAGTAGTGACGATGTTAGGGACACGTATTAGCGTTTTCTTTAGCATTTTACGAGAGGCCTACCAGTAAGGCGGTTGATATTTTCTTATATTCGGGGAACAAGAAATACTAACATAACATGATCATAATTATTGTTTCAGCTGTCAGCATTGCCGATTTTGCAGCAGTTCGGGCTGTTGTTTCGGGACAAATTCGCCCGCTTAGGCATCAGCAGCTCTGAGACGACTACAATAATCAACATGAACTCGGCGCTGACCTCTTGCGTCGGTGCGTGACGAGTCTACATGGTAACTTACTGATACCGTACAGGGAATATGCTAGTTGACTAAATATGAAAAACTGTTAAATACTTTACCTTTTTAGGTATATTAATAAATTAATAAATAAATATAGCTGGACAAATTATACAAATTGATCTAACTCCAAAGAAATCAAATTATTTGCTTGTGTTGCGGATATTAGTCAACGTTACTTATATAAAGAAATAAATATATAAATACTGTTCCCCTGCTGTAAGCCCCGAAGCTTTACCCGGTTTATCAGGTGTTTTAGGTACAATTAGATATTTTTTTTATATCATAAGGTATCAAATAAGCAGATGGGTCTCCTCATGGAAAGAGTAAACCATCGCCTATAGACACCAAAAGTGTTAATGGCGCGTTGCTATCCATGTGGCGAGGTGTTATTGTCACTAAAACTAATAACTAATAAGTTTATTAGTTATTAGTTTTAGATTTAGAAATTCAGCGTCTTGCTTCAATGTACTATAATTACAGGAATTTCACTAACAAAAAATTTATCAACCCGCAAGCTCAAACAAAAATACGTCGCCTTTTTAATCCCGTGTAACGATGTTAATAACGAATTAATTGATGAATGGCAGTCGCGTTGGTATTGTTCAACCAAAGGAAGACATTTGTATAACTTTTTCCCATGCGTGCGTCCGGTAAGGATAGAGAGACACTATTATGATGTGGCGTAGTTTTTCACTAGTGACGGTAATTTTAAAGCCAAATTATTCTCGTTTAAATTAGTTCCTTCTCCTTTCTGCGTCAAATTGTAAATATGAATAAAGTGCACATCACATTCTTTAGGAGTGTAGTTTCCAACGGAGTTTAGAACGGAGTCAATTGCTTGATAGCGTTCTATGTAATCTATCGTTCCGACCTTATGGCAACACGTGGAAACTTTCGTATCTTCAAAAGATTTTGTCATACTTGCTACTAGAAGCAGAATTAAGTAGGCCATTTTGGTAAGCCCTCAATTCTTGAACTATCGTGGCGCAGTAGCAATCAAAATTAACAATTATGGTTTACAGAAGTTACAGTGGTGGGATCGAGAGGTGGGCCCATTGCCCTAAAAATACTTCCTGTGCAGGGTTCCGGAGACACAGTAAAAGAAGTCGGTTCTTACAGTTTTACTCTATTAAAAATTGTTTATACAAGCATTTGACACTTAAACGCATTTGCTCATAATATGGTTACACGTTTCCCGCCCAGCGCCGTGTCCAATATATTTGTATGGTCTATGGTAACACTATTTGCAACAGCTTTTCCCAGTCTGATTTTTTGTGTTTATCTGTGGATGTTTTGGTGTCATTTATTTGACCACGATAATTAAGATAGCAATGTAAATATAATACGCTTAGAGTTATAAAATTTAAAGGCGTTGTAATCTTGCGTTCGTCTGCTTTAGGTAGAGTTCTGCAAGGATTAGTTTTCACTTGGCTATTATGACGTCAGTACTACATTCAATTTTTAGTTTGGCAGAAGATTATTTTAAAAATAATGATAGGTATTAGCGGGAATGGCAACACACAATAATTATTATTAGATTATTGTGTGTTGCCATTCCCGTCAGATATTTAGCCGTCATCTCTTATTTTTATACTAGTTGACTTGTTTTGTTTTTGAAACAGCTTCAAAAAGTTCTCAAGTAACAGCAATAAAAATGAAAATGCAAGCGATGTAAAAAAATCATTCAAATCAAAATGTAGCTAAATATACGAGCTACAATTGGTTTATCGTTGTAGATTCCTGAATAAGGTATTCCAAAAATTTTAATATTGAATTAAAGTATAAAAAGTAGAAAAACCAGTTATTTATTTATATTATTAATGATAATAATTACACCGGCACACAAAAAAAAAAAAGTTGTCTGCGCATTTGACGAGACCCATATATTTTTATGTATTTTGACCCGCTGAATCCGAATATGAGGTCCATTTTACCCCTACACGTCCAAAATTTGAGAAAACTTCAAAAAACCGTCTTCGATTTCTTTCCAAATTCCCCACAAATGTAACAAAACGAATCGGCACTTTTATCACACAGATGTGAATTACTTCTTGTAATAGTGTAGTAGTACCCTGTACCCTGTACCTTGTAGTAGTACCCTGCAGTAGCCAAGTTACCCACTACTGAAGAGCTGCAGTCGCTTGATGACGACGCCTGCGAGCCTGCTTTCTCACTCTGACCAGACGGCGATACTGGGGTTACGAATCCCTGCATCGTAAAGTACTTATCACTTGTACCTGCCATGACGGCACACACGCCGTTAACCCAGGGACTCTGTCAGATAGTTCTGTTGTCCACCGTCACCACGTGGAGGTGCCCTGGTCACAGGCACAAGCGATCTAGTCTTTAAAGATTCCACCAAGACATAAGTGAAATCATTGTAAAGATTTTATTTCAGGCATCAAATCGTGTTCAGTCAATTTTTTTTTTTATGTACAATGACAATTTTTTTACAATTTCTTTAACTTTTCAAGTTTAAAAGGAATAATGAACCAAAAAAATTTAAATGTGATTTCAAGATATCAAAATACATATAAATCGTACTTGAATTAGAGAAACAAATTTTTTTATATAAAAATCGCATTTTTTGCAATTTTTGAGAGTTTTGTGCGATTTTTCTATACTTAAAACTGCTAATGGTCTGAATAAACTTTGTGTAAGTATTGAGAAGATCGAAAAATATGAAAATCATACTTAGTTCAGCACAAAAAAAAAAATTATATCACCAGAAACGCCGATTTTTGTCATTTTTTACGGTTTTTTGAAGTTTTCTCAAATTTTGGACGTGTAGGGGTAAAATGGACCTCATATTCGGATTCAGCGGGTCAAAATACATAAAAATATATGGGTCTCGTCAAATGCGCAGACAACTTTTTTTTTTTTGTGTGCCGGTGTTATCATTCCGGGATAAGCTAGAAATATAAATAATATTATGAAGTTTTAAATCGTTTTTTTAAGTTAAATCTTAACAAACAAACGCACAAAAAATCAAATCTTTCCTCTTTTCAATATTATTTTATTTATTTTATTTTTAATTATTATATTAATTTTTAAACAATATTATTTATTTTATTTTTAAAAATAATCTCCGTTGAATATCCACAGTTAGGTATATCATCAAACCAATTCTATATTTTTCAATACCTGAATGGTATCTAATATTATGAAGAAGTGAGTATTGTTTGTTTGTATAAAATAATATTAAAAAGAGGAAAGATATGATTTTTTTGTTTGTTTGTTTGTTAAGATTTAACTTAAAAAAACTATTCAACTGATACTAAAAATCCTTTTACCTTTAGAGAACTACATTATTTAGAATTGCCATATGCTAATTTTTTAACCAACTGGACAAAAGGAACTAACGATTTATCTTCACTCTAGCTAAGTCGCTAGTAACTGCTAGTAGTAGTCGCTAGTAATGAATAAATTTGAAAAATATTAAATCGATTTTATAAAATATTTTAGGAATTTAAAGCTAATATATCATTAACCGGTGAAGTTAGAGTCGGGCTTGCACATGTAGGGTTCCGTACCACCGACCGACACCGAGTGTCTACCTACATATTTCTATGTAAGAGATGGATCTCTGATACAGACAGACAACAGCGGAGACATATTAATAGGGTTCCGTTTAGCACTCTTTGTATACGAAACCGTAATTAATAATCAAATAAAAAAATTTAATACATCTGTTTCTCCCTTACCTTTGTAAAGTAAAAATAATCGGCTTAGTTCTAGAACTGTGTACTAATGTTACTTTTCTTTTGCAGGGTTAACAAATGGACCAGTATTTAAGACTTTTAGCTATCGAACGGTTTCACTCACCGGAGCCATTTTTGTTTTTATATCTCTGATGCTAACAACATTTTCGTACAATTTTACTACATATTTGATTTCATTTTCAATTCTTTATGGTACCTATGCTCATTATTTGCTACATTTTACTAAGCTTTGTGCAAATAATTAAAAAAATAATATTACGTAACCTTTACAGGTGCCAGTTATGGTATCAGTAGTTCTGCAAATGCTTTAGCTTTAAACACATATTGGAAAAATAGAAGACGATTAGCTACTAGTCTATCATGGACTACAACAGGCATGGGTCCAATGTTATGGCCACACATAATAACAGCACTTTTCGATGCATTTGGAGAAACAGGAGCAATACTTATAATAAGTGGTTTATCTTTACACGCTGTTGCTTGTGCACTTTTGTTACAACCTGTTGAATGGCATGCTAAGGCTCCGCCAAAACCAGAGTATCAAGATAAAGAAAAATTATTAATTGCAACACCAATTTCTAATCCAAAAAGTGAACAAAAATCAGAAGAAAGTGGACATTTTAGTCAAGGGTTAAAATTGAAAAATCTTAGTTTATTTTCTAGTCAATATATTTATAATGAAGATGATCCAGTTACTCCTGGTTATGAAATAATAGATCCTGGAATTCCTATGATGTTGCGTGCGAACGATGGATATTTCAGTCAATCGAGGCAATCTAGAAGTAAAATGTCTTCAAGAGATGGTTCTGAACGAAATTCTCGCCTTAATTCGAAAAAACCATCAATGTCAAATTTATTTGAAAATCGATCAAGGAAATCTTCAACATTATACCTTAATGAATCGAAGAAAAATTCTTCAGCAAATTTGGGAGCGATGACTCAAGAACGTGATTCAAAACAAGGAATCAAGCCTAAGCGCAAGACATCTGTAAATCCATCAACGCTTATTCCAGAGTCTGAAATTGAAGATTGTCCTACATTAAAAGCACCACAAGATTTAAAGGCGGAGGAAAAAATGGCAGTAAAAATTATTGATCCACAAAAAGCGAAGTACATCGCAGATCGAGCAGAAAAACATTTCGCAGGCACGCGAAGTTTAATGTCATTCAAAACTGATGGTCAATATGAGGATAAGTATTATAAAGATAACCACAGTAATATAAGTTTAAAAAAACAAGATGATAATGATGAAAGAAAGTATTTAAAAGATAATTACAGTAACCAGTCATACCGTACACGGCACAGAAGAAAATCAAATAATTTCAATTATGAGAATGAAGTATTAAAACAAGCATCACTAAAATTGGAACAATATTTAAAAGAAAAAGATGATGAGTACGAATCAGAAAAGTTTAAGCTATTAGTAAGTGTGCCTCTTGATAGTGATATGTTTGAAGAGAAAAAAGAAAATGAAAAGGAGGAGGAAGAAGGATTTCTAACGTTTTGGCAAAAAATTATACTTTTCTTTGACTTAGATTTGCTACAAGATTTTACATTTATTAATTTGATGCTTGGAATCACTCTTGCAAATTTTAACGAACTTAATTTCTCTATATTAACTCCATTCATTCTTGGTGACTATGGCATGACTAAATCGCAAGTAGCTTTCTTTATGTCACTTTTGGCTGGAGTAGATCTTTGTGTTAGATTTTGCATTCCATTTGCAGCCGGAAAAATTGGATGGGATAATAACTCATTTTTCTTATTTGGAGTTATATGTATGGCTATGGGCAGAGTTGGTAAATATATCTTCTACTAAATTGTAGTAAATTAAATTAAAAATAAAAATACTAGGTAGTCGATGATTAATTATTTATTTACGAAACATCTTGACTCAAATATATCTTTGATTTTTAGTATTATCTATGTGTCAAAACTACACCGTAGTTCTAATGGTAGCAGTCATGGTTGGATTCGGAAAAGCGTTTAGGACTATATTTATGGCACTTGTGATCCCAACACATGTACCCCTACATAAACTACCAGGAGCTACTGGAATACAATTACTAACTGCGGGAATCGTTTATCTTAGTTTAGGACCTGCAGTGGGTGAGTTATTTTTTTCGTAATTTAGTTATATAAGATAAATGATCTATTTTTTATATATGTATATCATAGAATAGCAAACAAGCAAATGACTCTCCTGATTAAAGGGATACTAATCACTACATAGTATAAAACAAAATCGCTTTCTCTGTCTGTCCCTATGTCCTTATGTCCCTATGTATGCTTAAATCTTTAAAACTACACAACGGATTATGATGCGGTTTTTTTAATAGATAGACTGATTAAAGAGGAAGGTTTACATGTATAATAACATTCAATATATTGTAGAAAAATACTGTATTTTTGAGTTTTCTGATGTCATGTCGTATATAATTATATTTTTTCCGTTTACATTGCAAACGCAGGCTAAACCCTATGAGATTTATCAAAATAATGTACTAAGTATTTGTACACCTTGAAAAGGTCTACACAAAACTCCGAGATGGTATATGTCTATCTCTTATAGATAACCCACAATAGCATTTTTTTGTCATTTACTTTTTACGAGACATAATGGCTTTTTTTCGAAGCAATTTTAAGTAATACAGCACTAATCTTCATCCAATTAAATACCTTAAATATATTGCTGATTTAATATAGATCAACGTGGCCATTTACAGCATGTAATTTAAATGAATATTTTCGAAGATATTACAAATATCAAATGCAGGGGCATAGCGGTTGCGAGGTTACCGGCCGGTCGGCGGCGCGCACGCGGTTTGTTCTGTTAAACCGCTGGGAAACGTGTTAATTTTCGGATAAATAAATATAGGACTTCTGCTGAAAACCAAAATTTAGTTCATTTTTTTAACTAAATATCACCATATAAAAATCGTGTGGATGATTAGAAACAATATTAACAAATTATTTGTTTTAGAGATTTTTTAGTCTGTTTTCGGAATTTTATATGATCAAGTAATGTACATTCTATCATGTAATAAGTTAGCACATTCCTTAGATAATATCTTCAGGTAGGTATATCGTATAATTTGTGTAAAATTGTTATTTAACAATCAATGTTAAAAAACGTGATTTAGCAAACCAGTTTTTAACTTCCCACTACTTATGTAGATAAGGAAGTTACTGATTTTACCCCGATTCCCGAAAATCGAGTTTTCACCAGATGTCCACGTTTTGAGGTCCTAGGAATCTTTTCCGACTATTTTCACGATGACGTCAGTATGTCTGTATGTATGTGTTTGTGTGTGTATGTGTGTATGTAAACATCTCATAAATTTTTAACGGCTAGACCAATCGAATCGCGGTTGATGGCATTCGATTTAATTTAGATTCCCTAAAAATTTGAACCGATTCGGTCCAGGAGATTTTGAGAAATTTTGAAAAAACACAAAAAAAAATTTTGACGTAACAGTATTTTTAAAATAACTTTCAGATTTATGTACCGATTGAGTACAAACCTAATCAGCTCTATTCCTCAAAAAACTGCGTATAATACGTAAATTTCATCAAAATTGGTTTATCCGTTTGGGAGTAATCGTTGACAAAAAAATTTGAAAAAAAAGTGTTTTATCGACGTAGCTTCGAAATTTTTCAACCAATAATTTTTTGGTGTTCTACGATATTTTAATATTAAAACAAGTACGTCATATGCCGTTTCAAAAATCAAAATCGAATCTAATTCTCAAAACTTATAGCTTTTCAAATATTAAAATTATGTTGTTTTTAGCAAACTTATTTAATTTTTTTAAATTACTTTCAAGTTAATTTACCGATTGACTTAAAAATATTGTCAGCTTTTGCTCTTTAAAAACGCGTCAAATACCGTTAATTTAATCAAAATCGGCCAATTTAATTAAAAATAAAATGTTTTTTGACATAGCATCGAAATTTTTCAACCTATCGATTATTTAGCTAAAACAATATTTTAGATCTCAAAAATTTAGTTGAATGCCATCATCTTCAAAAATCTTCAAATCTTCAAAAAAAAAACAGCTTTTCAAAAATTAATAATACTGCCATATTTAACAAAATAGATGTTTGAACTGAAAAATCTATGCTTATATTTTACTCTTTTGAGCGTAAAATACCTTAATTTAGTGAGAATTTTCGGGGATGGCCTGTAGGGTCAACCATTTACATATTTTTTCCCGTTTGTCCCGATGCCTCGCCTTAATAAATCGCAGGGTCAAACCTTCAACATTGCAGGCTTTGATTTGAGCGTCGACTGTTTTTCACATAGCCAACAGCTATTGCTTTTTCAAGAGCAACCTCTAAAGAAAACATGTTTGTATCGTCTAATGGCAAAAAAGCTCTGAACGTTGTATATAAAGACATTCTGTAATATATTAATTGTAAAAATAAAAGGAATAGGTAAAAATGTAAAAACTAATAATGTAGTACTTATATGAATTTAGATATTACAAAGACGCAGGAAATCTTCATGGTATAGGGATAGGGGAATTGTTTTAGTCTAAAAACGCGTGCGGGCCACGGGCAGTAATGAATAAATCAAAATTACTGGATCGATTTTAATCATTTTTTTTCACCGAGTGACATAGGCTATATATTTTATACCCGTGCGAAGCCGGGGCGGGCCGCTAGTTGCATATAAACACCAAATATATTCATAGAGGGTGTCTTTTTAAATCTATTATGAGATAGCAGAAAGGCAGTCGGGAGGCTCTCCTAAAAGAAAAAGAGAATCATCATCTATAGAAACGATGTTCCGCCCTTGTATTAAATATTAAGAACTGCCTTTACTAATTAAAACTACGTAATCAATTTATATTACATTTGTATTTTTTTCACATTCTTCATAGTTCTAATAACATTATTTAATTCTACATTATATTTATCCCTATTATTTATAATGAAACATAACTTAAGAAATACGTTACCTTAAATTACTTATGCACGTTCAAGAATGATATCGATAGAGGCCAACTGTTGGGGACGTCATGCTCCTTCGAGCATCCATGCGAAAGTGTGCGTCTGTTAAAAATATTTAACAGACTTTTTTGAAATTTAGGGATGCCAGTGCAAGAAAACAAGTTCGCACATTTATAATATCGGGCAAATTATTACTTTATTAAATGAAAACCTAACAATTACATATTTCGATAATTTTAATATCAATAGTGTTTTTTTTCGAAGTCGAATGTAAATAGTGTAATTTAACGAATAGTATACGTATTTTCCTACACTATTTGACTATTTATGAACATTTTTAATATACTGTTAAAATATATTTTTTTACAAATGTGCATAATACCAATCTTACCATTTCCTGTTCGTGGTGCAGTCAGCTTCTCTTTTTGGCTGTCTTACGTCTGATTTGGTAACTTATACCGCTTATGAAAAACTAACCGTTAGTTTTTTCGGTTATCATAAGCTTCATTGTATTTCGACTTCACATAAACTATCCACATAAGTAGCTTTACAACCACGTTTTAAGAATAGCAGTAGTAATACTTAAAAGTGTTTTATACTTATCGCAGACTTTCCATTTTTCTATTCCTTGATTTTTACATTTTAAGTTTCATGGTTTTTCTAGGTTGGATCAAAGACAGCGCGTCTACGGCAGTGACGTTACATTGCCTGAATATATTTACATGGCTTACAGCAATTTCATGGGGATTAGAAAAGTGCATCACTGCAAGAAAACAGAAACAAGAAGCAACCAAATTATTTGAAGCATGATTGTTACAATTTTAAAAGTACAAATTTCCTAAATTTAACAAAAGTCTTAAAAATGCAATATTATAGATGTGATATCAATTTAGGTGACGGTATTAACAAAAACTGTTTCCATAAATTGAAGAATGACGTCAATTTTCATAAAATAAAAATTATATAAACTTTAGATACGCACAATTTTAGTCCTAATCTCAGTCAGAAACTTTTTATAGCTACAAGTTCGCTGGTAGGCACATTAGAGACCTTGTGTTATCTACCTACAGGATTTAAAAACATCGATTTATATAGCCTTTAGGCTAAGGCTAAGCTAAGCTTTTAAGCTAGGTTTCAATGGGAGCGTATCTGAAACGAGAACGCTTCATAAAGCTGTAAGAAATCGGTTTAAACCAAAACCGTGGAATTTCACATCACAGAGAATATGAATAAAAATTGGAAGCAGCGAACATGAATGAACAAAGAAATGTTAAAAAACTTATACCGGTTTATTGATTCAAAACCAGCAATTCATAATAAATACCCTTTTCAAAAACATTTATTTTCAGCACACAAATGTTTGTTTCGGAAATCGAACTCGAGTCCCCTCGATTTGTAATTTCAAATCAAGGCTCAGGTACATATGGCCCGTCTAAAAATCCTTTAATTAAAAAAACTATTGTTGAACCCTATGTACCACCCCCCACCGATATTTTTTAAGTTAAGGTAGAGCCAAACTTTAATAAACATTCCTTATGTATATGAACTGCTTTTGGGTTTGAAAATTAACCGGTAAACGAGTCCTGCCTACCTGTTTCTGGGTATCAATATTAGCGACAGGCGACACCCGAATTACGAAAACACTCACATTGTATACTCACAGCATGTAAACAGTGTTAAGTATTGTGATGGAAAGAAATATTCATCGCCCATATTCACCAGTAGTGTCAATGGTGCTTTGCCATCCATATGGTAGAGATTCAATGCCACATGCACAAGTTTACGAGTTCACCATACCATCAAAACTAAAATATGACGTGTACTAACAGGAAAAGGTAAGGCGATGATATAAACCGGTGTTTTTCCAGAACCCTAATAATAACATGTTTCAACTTAGTTCATTTTTAATTAACTGCTTGAGAGGAACTTAGATGGTATATTTTGACAAGAGGGGCTCAGACCAACACAAATAAAAATATATTTCAGCTTTACGTATGGATTTAGTGTGCATTGATGGTTGAAGAAGCAGCATAGTTGTGGCAGGATTTTTTTATCGCCTTTACCCTACGTACTACGGAGTTTTCCGTCGGCTTGTACAGGTTACAATGCGGCAACGCCAGTCTTAATTAGTCTTAGCTTACCAACAGGCGAGATCGTGGTAAAGCGCTTCCCTATCGATAGTAAAAAAAAAAATACTCCCCACAGTCTTTGTGATAGTGGCTCCAAGAAGCTGTAGTGAACACAGTGCAGCGGCCACACTTCGGTGATCACGTCGACCCGTGGGGCCGTGGATTGAGTCTAAGGGATCAAAATATGTTTCAGCTATACATATATATACAGATTTAGTGTGAATTGATATATATTTTTTTACTCTATAGATTTAATTTTACTCAACTGATCACTGTTAACGTGACGCAATAAATGATTATTGTGAGCGTAAGGGAGCAATGTACGGTCAATCAAATGAAGTTGCGAGAACAACTTGTAAAAATATATCTCTGTATAACGATGTACTTTTAACATTAACAGAAAGTATTTTTTTTTTATAATAACTAGCAAAGTTTTAAGTGGATAATTCCCGCATAAATAGGGTCTATTAACTAATAAAAGTGTGTCGAAAGGCCATACGTTACACAGAGGTCAATAGAAGTGTCTGTGTCTTTGTTGTCGCTTGTGTCGCGATAACGTTATATCCAGTAGTTTTATTTATATGTATATCTATTTGAATTTTTTTCCAATGACCATTAATTTGGTAGTGCTATTATTTATGTTATTTATGATAGTGTTATTGTTATAAAAAATTGTTTATTTAACAGAAAATAGTTTTTACTTTGTTTGAAGTGAGATTTTAGAAACTGAACTAGGTATAAAGTGCTTTTATTTTGGAAACATGGTTATCGATCAGTAAGCTATTTGGCTAGTTAATAAATTATTTTCTGTATTATTAAATTATAATCGCGCAGATGTAGGTAGGTAGGTACGCATGATTAAAACGATCACTAGGTATGTTATTTATTGCAAAAATATTTTAAAATTTCCGGAGTAGGTATCCTTACGATTTCAATTATTTCTTTTGTTTTATATAATAATGTAAGTGTATTTTTATATCATAAGGTAACAAATAAGCAAATGACTTCCTGGTGGAAAGAGACAACCTCGCCTTTAGATATCAAAGATGTTAATGGTGCGTTGCTATCCATGCGGAGGGGTATTAATGCCACATAGGTATTAGGTATAAGTACTAAATATCCTTTTTGTTAGGTAGGTATACATATATATTGCTACACGCATGAGTTTAGGTACCAGCTGTTTCACTCTCCAAACGAGAACACCATAGCAACAAGTGCTATTGTTAATTAAACATGTATCTATTGTCATCAACACGGATTAAACTGGAAACGCCTTTCAAGGCAATTTCTTAGATTTGCTACATCGCCTACATTTACACAGAGAAATACAGTTATTAGGGCGAGCGAAGTGAGCCCTATACTAGGCCACTTTCTATGCACTTTTGTGGTATCTTTTATTGAAAAAGTATCGCACATTGAGGTGTGAGCTTTGACGTGGTAGTTTAAATTCATGTCTAGATATGATCTACCATTAAAATATAATTTTATAAACATTAAAAAAATGTGTGGGTGGTTGACCCTACAGGCCATCTTTGAAACTTCCCGCTAAATTAAGGTATTTTAAGCTCAAAAGAGTAAAAACTATAAACACAGATTTTTCAGTTCAAACATCTATTTTGTTAAAATAGTATATTGATTTTTGAAAAGTTGTATATTTTTTAAACGCTGATTGAATTTGATCTTTCGAATGGCATTCAACTCAATTTTTGAGATCTGAAATATTGTTTTAGCTAAATAATCGATAGGTTAATTAATAATAGATAGGAAATTAATCGAAAAATTTCGAATAGTTATGTTGAAAAAACACTTTTTTCATTTTTCGTCAATGATTTCTCCCAAACGGATAAACCGATTTTGCTGCAATTTATACATTACATGTAGTTTTTTGAGGAATAGAGCTGATTAGTTTTTGTACTCAATCGGTACATTAATCTGGAAGTTATGCTAAATTATTTTTGGGTTTTTTTCAAAATTTCTCAAAATCTCCTGAGCCGATTTGGTTCAAATTTTCAGGAAGGTTAAGTTAAGCAGAATCCAATCGAATGCCACCAACCGCGTTTCGTTCGTTTCAGCCGTTCAAAAGTTATGAGATGTTTACATACACACATACATACACGCACACACATACATACAGACATACTGACGGCATCGCTAAAATAGTCGGAAAAGATTCCTAGGACCTCAAAACGTGAAGATCCGGTGAAAACTCGATTTTCGAAAATCGGGGCAAATTCAGTAACTTCCTATCTACGTACATTACGTACTACGTAGCGGGAAGTCAAAAAATAGAATATACATGTTGTATTAGGATTTAATAACGCCATCTATTATAAAACGAATGAGTTAAAATGCCAACGAAATCGGAAATCAGAAGTACTTTATTCAATAAAACTTTTTACAAGTTATTTTGACGCGTCAACATTTTTTTTAAACTACTACCGGATCGGAAACACGGCCACACACGACACGAGTTAAAATGCTAAAATTAAACGAGTTAAAGTGTTCAAATGTTAACGAGTTAAAATGCTTCTTTCGCCTAGTAGATTTAATTCATTTTCATTCACTCCATTTTAATACAATATTAATCTATTAATACGCTTGTACTATTTAACTTCCCGCTACGTATGTAGATAAGGAAGTTATTGATTTTGCTCCGATTTTCAAAAATCGAGTATTCACCAGACGTCCACGTTTTGAGGTCCTAGGAACCTTTTTCGACTATTTTCACGATGACGTCAGTTTGTCTGTACGTATGCATGTGTGTGTGTGTGTGTCTGTATGTATGTAAACATCTCATAACTTTTGAACGGCTGGACCGATCGTAACGCAGTTGGTGGCATTCGATTGGATTCCACTCAACTTAGACTTCCTGAAAATTTGAACCAAATGGGCCCAAGGGATTTTGATAAAATTTTGAAAAAACCCAAAAAAACCGGATTTAAGAAAAAAAACTATTTATCGTAGCGAAATATTAAAAATGTGTTTTTCTTTGTAAGATAAACTTTCATTTTTAATACCCATTTTTCCATGAAAACTATTTTACAAGAAAGCTACCATAAATAAAAATTGATTTCAATCAATATTAGGCTGTAAGAGTGAAGTGGTGGCGTGAGATGGATCTTGAGTTGCTACATATTATAGGTAGACCAGAAAATATGGTGTAAAATTTTAGTAGATAACCTTTATATTTGTTCTGTGTAGATAACATATCAATGTTATCTACACAGATAATTTTTATAAGATAATAAAAATCGTGTTTTTAATAAATCAAGAAAATTTTAAAGAATTTTTCTTGTAAGTACTAAAAAATTAGAAACAAGAAGAAAGAAACTTAGAAACACGTTTTTTTTTTTTATTTTGGTTTTATTTTCTTGCGCCCTTCTAGACCAAAGCATGACGACGCCTTTGATGCGAATATAATGTTTGGGTAAAAATACGCTGGCTTTTTTAGGTTAGATAACACAGGCCAACAAAATAAATGTTTGTGAAAATTTTTTAAACAAATTTACCTAAATCTTATGTTTTTGTGTAAGCTGAAACCGTGTTTCATAACAGTTTTTTTTATCACCCGTTATTTTTTCGCAATATATCAATTTAGAAGCTGCAGCATGCAGCCCGCTGCATTATAAGTAATTGGCAAATTCAGCGGGATCACCTAATTTTTCCCGGGATAAAAAGTAAATTTATGCGTGTGGCATTAGACCTCGCCACAAGATAGCAACGCACCATTAACATCTTTGGTGTCTATAGGCGATGGTTGACTCTTTCCATCAGGAGACCCATCTGCTTGTTTGCTATCTTTAGTATAAAATAAAATATGCTATTCTAGGAGATCATTTACCTGTGTACCTACCGGATTTTATACAAATTCGTTCAGTATTTTTTTGCTTGATTGAGTAACAAACATCCGTCCGAACATCCAAATGTTCGCACTTTTCATACTATGGAAAGAATATGTCCACAAAAATTCAGCCTTGTTTGAGCAAGTTATGAATTACAATCTCAATTCCAACTTTGTTATCTTCTGGCGCATGCTTGCAATCATCAAAACAGGTTGTAAATTTGTTTTTAGACTTAAACATATTATGTAAATTACAACATATTTAAATTGTAGCCTTGTGTGAGCAGGTTATGAAAAAAATTTACATTTTTTAAATGTTAAAAGATGGTGACGGAACCGCAAGGCGCGTAAAATAATATTTATAAAAGTTCTAGCTTTGTGGGAAGTGGGTTTAGTCGCAGGGTTCAGCAGCGATCCTATTATTAAACTTCTCGTCTTTTTTATATTATAAGATAGCAAACAAGCAGATGGGTCTCTTGATGGAAAGAGTCATCCATCGCCTATAGACAGCAAAGATGTCAATGGTGCGTTGCTATCTTGTGGCGAGGTCTAATGCCACATGCGTAAGTTTACCGGCTATCTTGCTCTCCAAACCGGAACACGACAGCGACAAGCACTGACGCTATTGCGGCAGGAATAGGTAAGGCGGTGGTACCAGACCCGGGCGAGACAATGCAGAACTCTACCACCTAGTAGCCATGATGGTAGTGACTCGATAGCCAATCGATCGCCTTTTACGACCTGCCTGGCAGAACGGCAGTTGGCCTATTCTTCAAAGGAGGCCGGGACCAACACGGCGGAATATATATAATAATCGTCGTTATAACTTCGGAAATACTGCATGTATTGAAGTCAAATGCGTAACAAAATACTTCTACATTAATCGGCGTACCTACAATAGCTACGACCGGCAGTACGGACCGGCAATTCATTCCGAGCACTGTAAAGCTGCGTCCACACTTGTAACATTACAACGGACCGGACAGCGTGGCATCACTACAAACATGTTACGCTAAGTGTGGACGGTATAAGTTGCACTGACAAGGTCACAAGCCACAAGGTCACATCGCATCGCTACACGTGCCTACACGGCGCAGTCTTAAATCAAACATACTATAGATGTAGTGTTCCATATAAATGCGCATATATCTGTGTGCGTATTTTCGTGTCGGACAAATGATTTTATGGATAATAAAACAAAACACCATACTAAAAAAACTGTATTACAAAACCAACCTTAGCTCTAATAAATACCTTATACGACACAAAAAAATTTTTGTTAAAACGTGCTTAAGGTAGCTTCTTATCTTTTGCTCAAAATTTTGAAGCTCTATTTTTTAGATATTCGGTAACGAGAACAAAAATGTAGTGGAGGCGCATTATCAATTCAGGTACGTAAACACAGAATTATATTAACCAACATTATTATTTTAATTACATTTATTATACCTGCACATTTGAACCCACCCACAATCTATAGTATATTTGATCTAAAGTCGCAGTACAAAACTAAACAACGTATACAACGATGTTTATAGCGTACACTTCAACCCATTGTCTCTGTCATCGCGCGTACTTCGACGCGTGTTATAAATACAAGTGTGGACGTCTCCTGGTCCGCGGACAACAGCGAAAATCCTTTGAAATAAACCGACTTTCGATGGATCGGTTCGTAACACGTGGCTTCGATGCATGACAGTACACAGTCCAGCGTCCACACTGCGCCCAGCTTGTAGATCGTAACTCCGTACATTGTTCGGCCGTTTATTTTGTGTTCGGCAGTTTCTTTCAATTTTCGGAATGGATTCAACCGTACTGCAGGTCGTGACGATTGTACGCGTAACAAAATAGGTCCACATTAATCGGTATTGACACGCGTGTCTGACACAGTCACGGGATAATGTACGGTAAATTGTTCAAGTTTGGACGCGCCATAAGAAACAGCCGAACACAGAATAAACGTTAGAACAATGTACGGAGTTACGATCTACTAGCTGGGTCCAGTGTGGATACTGGTCTGTGTAGTCACGCATCTAAGCCACGTGTTACGAGGCGACCCACCGAAAGTCGGTTTTTTTAAAGTATTTTTGCTAATTTCCGCGGACCAGGAGACGTCCACACTTGCATTTATGACACGCGTCGAAGTACGCTCGATGACATGGACACAGACACGAGGTAGATGTGGATCAAGTCGTGACGTGTCCCGGTCAGCACATCCTCCGCCCGCACCTCGCCGCCGCTCATTCACGCAGCACACACTATAATCATCGTTGTATCCATTGTTTAGTTTTGTATTACGACGATTGATTATTTAAGCATGGAGTGGTTGATGTAGCGATGCCATGCTACTCGATCTAGTTCGACACTATGCGTCTATACTTGTGTAACATTGCATCGTACATGGCTTGAAACTGTGTCAGTACAACCTATATCGTCCACATTTAGCGTAACATGTCTTGTAGCGATGTCACGTAGTCCGCTCCGTCGTCATGTTACAAGTGTGGACGCACCTTTACGTTGTAAAATGATGTTACGCGAGCATAATGCGCTCACGTGAAATATTTTAATAGGGCGTCTATAAAAATATTTTACCTTAAAATTCGCTTGATTTAAGTGAAACGAAAACAGGTGTACAAATATCTAATAATTTAGGCTACCTAAGTTCCATGTCATTTAACATACCCAGTGACATTCTTTATTATCAAAAAGAAAGATCATAATCAGTTAGTAATTACCTTGCCATGATCATTTTGGATATCTTATCGTTAATCGTTTGCGTGACCATTTTATCAAATTAATACATTTTGAGCTCTGGGCAACGTAGACTACACAAGCTTAGTGTACACAGCACTAATAGTAGAACTAATAGCACAATATTTTTCTAGTTGTTTAAGTTTTAATGATAATAGAAAGCAGTAATATTAGAATATTAAATTAGAGTGTTTGATATTTACGTAAATAAAATAGGAAATAAAGTGCTTTCGGCACGTGACACCAATCGCCTATCACTGTGCGTTCGCACGAGAGTTTTAATGCAAGTGTATCATATAATAATGGATCCGTGTGAGCTAAAAAAATTCGAAATATAATATTACTTAAATGTGTTAAAAAAAAATGATGTGGTGTCGTGGGACACCAGGTAGGAACGAAGTTCCTTCGGCTAAACGGCACTACTCGCTTGTGTACGCGACTGTCGCGCCTGCGCACGTCTCATTTAACGGTTTTATTCCACGCATTTTTCTTACGGTTTTACTATCACATTTTTTTCAGTTCGGTCGCGCAGCTAAATCCTTATCCCCTCCAAGCCTGCCGTAAGGAACTTCGTTCCAATAATTATTTAATTAATGAATCTTGATTAATATCAAGCCTCATATTCAGCTTTTTGCCTTAGGTTGCAAGTCATCAACTAGTCGATACCCGCAATAACACTTGCCAGCCCTATTTCGACCGCGGACGATTGCTGGTAAAAATAATCTATCCATTTATTTTGCATTTTTTCAGTTTTCTATAAAAAATCAACTTGGCCCGGGACTGGAAAGTGCCGGTTGGCGAAAGGCAACTAGGTAGGTAGGTAGATGACAACTACTACATTGTGGGACCAAGTATCTTTGGCTAACCGTAGGTAAACTTGTTATACCTCTGCCTACCACTTCGGGAATACGGGCGTGAAAATAGTTATTGACATTCGTTTATGCAATAAATTGTTTTTAGTTTTGTTTTCATAGACTGAAGTTCACTTATTATAAAATTTATGAAAAAGGATTTAGTTAATTTAATAGATTTGTGTTGAATTTATAAATATATAATCACATATTCTTCTGTGTATCCAGCTTTATGCTTTGGTTTCAAATCGTCACATGGAAACAACGTAGATAGCAAGTAGTTAATTGACACAATTAGCTCTTGAAACATTTAATACTTCTTGCGTACGTTGACACCTTCTTTTGTTATGTTAATACTGATATCACATATATTTGTGTCAACCCCGGTTTCTGTCCGTCTTGATCCGGAATCTCTATTGAAGCATAGATCTTTTTGTCAGGAATCTCGTAAAAGAAGTCTCGAGAAAAGGCTTAACTACTACTTTTACTTAACACTACCTTCCTGACTGTCACCGAGGTCATAATTTTGAAATGTCTTACCTAGGGTCGTACCACGGCTTACTTATTCCTTAGAGAAAAGTGTTCGTGCTTGTCACTGTCGTATTCCGGTTTGTAGAGTAAGGTAGCAAGTAAAATTATGAGTATGGACTATGGCATTATAATATCTCGACCACTTGGGTAGTAAAATAAGTGGCTTGGCCGTTTCACTGCCCTCACATGGGCGTAAAATGAAAAAAATATTCACGGTTCTATACTTTTCTGTCATACAATAGTTGAACAACTAATGAAACAACCAAGCCACATATTTTGTTTGGGATGTAGAGTTTGTGAAGTTAGGGCTCGTAGAGTGAGAGCGTGTTGAGTTAGAAGCATGGTTTTACATAAGATCTGATAACTTTTTGACAGTGCGGTCCACATGGTCATGCCGTGGCAAGATATTACAAGAAAATGTTTGTGGAGGGATAGTATATTGCTCAGTATTATTATCAAGAAAAAGATGAGAAGATAACAAGGATAAAAAATAAGTGTTTTGTTGTATCAAGGGGAAGTCCTATCAACAATTCATTAGCAATTCCAAATCTGAATAATTAAAAAAAAAAAACGAAATTGCTTATTTAAATGTCTCAAATAGAAGGTCATGCTATGCATCACTACATAGTATAAAACAAAGTCGCATTCTCTGTTTGTCTCTATGTCCCTATATACCTATGTATGTTTATGTGGTTTTACATTTTGACATATTATAAAAAAATATTTAACATTTTTTTAAATTATTTTTTTTATTATTATTATTAGATTAACAAATTGTATACACATTATCAATGATTTAATGAATAAGATATATGTAATGATTTTATTATGTAATGATCCATTCTGTTGATGACATACTTTATTTATTTCTCAATGTTTAATGAATGTTGTTAAATTTATCTCATTTAGATACAAACACTAATATCAATATCTTTTAGAAATCGTATGGTTATAAGCTGGACGTGTATTCATTTGAGATTTGTATTATGACATTACATTTACTATAACACTTTAAATTACATATATCTTGGTATAGTCACAAAAAGCAATACGTAAATCGGCATAGATAAATGGCACTATCTTGAAAAACAAAAACAAACGGCTATTATTGTACACATAAAAAATATAAATTTAATTCAAAATAATTGTAAATGAATTTGCATGCTAACGTATAGCGGAATAGGCGAATATATAAACTAGATATAAGATCTTTGTAACCCTATTTCTTGCAAATAAATAAATTATTATTATTATTATTATTATTATTATTAAATCTTTAAAACCACGCAACGGATTTTGATGCGGTTTTTTAATAGGTAGATTGATTCTCGAGGTAGGATTTAATATATAAATCTTTCCGATATTCCCACAGGAACAAAACCGCGGGAAGGTCGCTAGTATATACTATAACTAGCTGACATACGCAGCTTCACCCGCGAGTAGATTAATATTTCGCTGACATAGTTTTACATACAAACTTTTATCCCCTGTTCGAGACCCTTAGAGGCTAAGTTTTGAAAAAAGTGACCTCGCTTCTTCAACTATCTGCATGCCAATTTTATCAAAATCAGATCGACAGTTTAGCCATGAAAGCGTTGCAAACAGACAGACAGGCAGCGTAAAGTAGTACTTACGTAAAGTAGCGTAAAGTATTACTTACGCTCGCGTAGAGTGAAGTGAATAAGATGCTTCGGTTTCGAAGTGAAACGTGCATTGAGCACGTACATAAATTGTGTGCTTTTGTGCTCGGTGCCGGCGTGGGACGTGGTTGTAAAAGTGTGGTGGATGTGGGTGGATAACTGTGCCGCTGGGATCTTCTTTATTTGGACCATCGGTGAGTCTTATCCATTTATTAAACTGTCTTTCTTTTTGATGCTACCGCGAAAAATACACAGAATAGTTCGCGGATCATAGCAAATTTAATTAATTTCATATTTTAGTGCAATTTCACTTAATAATAGTAGCAAAGGCGAAGAATATATAAGATCCTAGGAAGAATAGATCATCTTGCATTCTGCCAGGCAGTTTGTAAAAGGCGAACGATTGGCCAAACACGCTACTAGATGCTATTCGTTTATGTCTCGCTCGGGTTTGATAGCACTACTTTGCCCATCCTGCTGCAATAGCGTCAATGCTTGTCATGTATCGGTTTGGAGGCTAGGGCAACAGGCACTACAAACTAGGGCACAGATAACAACGCACTATTAAAATCTTTGATGTCTATGGGCGATAGTTGTCTCTTTCCAAGAGAGATATTGCTTGTTTCTATGTTATAATATGAAAAAACATTTTTAGTCCGGGTATAGATGATGAAGATGATGAAGTTGTTTTACAGTTTTCTAGGAATGTATTGTATTCGGCTAAAAAAAAGTTAAGCAGTTTTATAAACATGACGTTATTAAAAAACTCACATTATTTATTTATTTATTTATTCATCAACAAAAAATCCACAGCATATCACAATAAAATTTATCGTTGAATAAAATCACATCATAAGCCAATTACGGATTTTCATTTTGTAGTGACAAAATTTATTTAGAGTTAAAAAAATATAGGCAACTTTTATATAATTAAAATTGAATTAAAATAATTGAAATTAAAACCAAATTACAATAAAAATTGAATTAAAATAATTCAGAAAATATAATAACTAACTACTATTATCGGGCGTAAAAAGTGCATGTCGTCTAATCAAGCGGGCTCAATGTTCAGATAACTGCTCCTAACCTTTTTTCCAGCATTTATTTTGTATTATCTGTGCAAACAGAAACAGTTCTTTTTATTTGATTCCCGTGTTGGATCCCGGCTCCTTTGAAGAATAGACCAACTGCCGTTCTGACAGGCAGGTCGTAAAAAGCGACCGATTGGCTATGCGGGTTTCTACCATCGTGGCTACTAGGTGGTAGAGTTCTGCATTGTCTCGCCAGGGTCTGGTGCCACCGCCTTACCTATTCCTGCCGCAATAACGTCAGTGCTTATCGCTGTCATGTTCCGGTTTAGAGGGTAAGTAGCCGGTAAAATTATGCATTTGGCATTAGACCTCGCACCAGATAGCTTATAAGTTGTGTACAATAAAATATTAAATAAAAAAAAATAAAAAATACATCTTTGGTATTTATAGGCGATGTTTGACTCTTTGTCATCAGGAGACCCATCTGCTTGTTTGCTATCTTATGATAGTTATAAAAAAATATTAGAAACTAGCTGTTGCCAGCGACTTCGTCTGCGCGGACTTCGTTTTTTCGTTTTCATCGAAAGTTGTTAAAATTGAGCTGGGTCATGTACTCTAAGTGGTATAAAATTTGTAACGTACTGGGTAATACAGATCTTCCTCCGTCTTGCCTTATTCTGCTGTAATAGCTTCAGTGTTTTTCACTGACTTGTTGCGGTTTGAAGCAAAAAACGATAAACTGAATCCATATCACGATTACCGCAAATTATCGGCGGTAAATATCATCAAGAATGCAGACCCATCACGAACAAGGCGACAAGTCACAAAGAACTATTACCGTCTTTAGATGTCAATCATCAAGTACCTAGTATAACCTTCATTTATTTAATTAATTCTCCTGTGGTCTAGTGGTCTGGTGTCGGTGTTGACCACATGAGGTCTCGGGTTCGATTCCCTGGTCGGGAATATAAAAAACGTGTTTTTTTTTTAATTTCTGATAAAAAAAAACGTTGCCCGGGATTTGATAAGTGTATGGTTGGCGATAGACTTACTACCTATCACATTGTGGGGAAGTATCTTCGGCTAATTGTAGGTGCACTGATTGCGCTGGTTGGATTTCAGCCTACCTCTTTGGGAATAGGGGCGTGAAGGTATTTTTTTAGTTTTGTCGTTTTGATGTTTTAAATTTTTATCGTCAGCACTTGGAGAATCTCAATTTGTTATTTGATGACGATTGAGTCATGACCCTGAAGATTGTTGTTTGTTTTAACAAACATGTTTAAATAAAAAGTGTTTTGTAGCAGTAATGGTCCTTTTTAACAAATTAATTACAATAGCTTGATTTTTTTATGGTAAAGGCTAGAGCACAATACTAAAGATGTGAATTCGTTAAATCCTACGCGTAGAATTGATTTTTTGAAAAGAAACTCTTCGCGTACTCCATACTAATTCAAATTGTGTATTTCTCCATCCACGTAGGTTTCAATGTTTAAATTTAAATTTAAAATGAATCACGTAAATATCCTATAGTACGCGAGCCAGCATCACATTTTCGCGACCAAGTTCCTGTCGGGTGATAACTTGTAAAATGCTTTAAAGTGCTAAGTGTGAGTTTTTCTTTTCGCATTCGATCGTGAGCGCGTTTCGAGTTTACTAGGATTTTTTTTTCTAGTAAACTCCAAAACGCGCTCACGATCGAATATGGAAAGAAAAACTCACACTTAGCACTCAGATAGATCGTGAAGCTCCGTGAACGTCAACTTCGGCTCGGTGGATGGGTTAAACAGCGGTAGCCTCTTACGCAGGTTGAAAAATTAAATTTGCACTGTAGTGCATGTTACTAAATTCCTCCATGTCACTAAACGCATAAAAGAATTGTACAGCGAAAAATATAGAAGAAGCGTACACAGAAGAATTACCGGTGTGTAACAGAAATCTGGTCTGATTGTTAAAGAAATCAGAAATCAGAAGTATGTGCTGTATTCAATAAAACTTTTTACAAGTCATTTTGACATTATTTAATTGCTTAATACAATCATTAACGTATCATTATTTTTTGGATATCTATAGATCAATTTTCCCGATCAAAATTATTTGATCTTACATACTATTTTTAAACATTACCTATGGCAAGCCAAAAATATGACTTATGTTAGTAGGGATGCCATCCCAAAAATCTCTCAATCAGCACAAAAAACGTGAAAACCTCGGATTTACTAGGTGGTAGAGTTCTGCATTGTCTCGCCCGGGTCTGGTACCACCACCTTACTTATTCCTACCGCAATAGCGCCAGTGCTTGTCACTGTCGTATTACGGTTTGGGGGGAACGATGCCGGTAAACTCATGCATGTGGCATTAGACCTCGCCACAAGATAGCAACGCAACATTAACATCTTTGGTGTCCATAAGAGATGGTTGACTCTTTCCATCAGGAGACCCATCTGCTTGTTTGCTATGTTATGATATAAAAAAGGTAGGTTGATGATCCCATTAAAAAAAATGAAATATGATTTTATTTTAAAATTCACGTATTTGCTCATCAATTTCTCCAAAATTTAGAGAATATTTTTAATTTAACGACTCTGATATAGTAGCCACGCTTGTTTTGACTGGCATTTTTATTGCCAAAGTAATATTTTAAAATTATTTTGATCAGGGAAAATTAATTTATCTCTATTTAAAAAATAATAGCACAGAAATATGATTATATTATTCTACCAAATATATAATGCCTTTGACAATCGGACAGGATTTTTTTACTTGCTGTATATAACGATTATTTTGTGTTTTTAACAGCTGTTGTAAAATAATTAGGGACGATAATGTACATTATCTTCTTCAAAGGTTATAACAAGAACAGGTAGCATCGGGATATCTAATTTTATAAAATACTAAATTTATATTTCATTAAATAAGATAAAGCATAGGTAAACATACAGCGTTGGTGAACCAATTACTATCACGATAAGACTCATTTAATGTCATTCTGATAACATTTGTCGGAATGTCTGTGTACACGCCAGTTATTCTCTAGTGTGCGGGAACTGCTCTGTACGTTAGAGCTTATGACCCTTATTAAACTACATTGATTATTGCTGCTTGTCCTGGAACTTCAATTTTAAGGAAAGTTAATGAAAGACAGTGAGTGGCAAGAGAACACAACAGAGATCATCAAGTGTTAGTTTTTATTAATAGCACCAAGTCAATGAACTTATAACTGCAGGAACAAAAGAAACAGCCAATGAAATGGTTTATTGAAAAATTAATATAACTTCATGGATCCAAGATTATACGTTTTCAACTTGTCTCAACTAGTAAAGTGAGTTAAGAAATGTGTCTTCAGAATGTCTGTAACAATGAATAAGGTACCACCAGATGGTGGATATGGCTGGGTGGTGACATTTGCGTACGCCTTGAATAATGTAAGTACATATATGATTTTTTTAATCAAAATGGTATAAAATAAGTTTAAATTTATGACAGGCTTTTAATATTTATTTATGTTATTAAACATGTACTGTGTTAACACAATCTCAAGGCGACGCGATGTGTTAATACCGGAAAAAGTTTTTTCGGATTTTATAACCAATATATTATTAATTTAAGTATAGTTTTTTTGTCATTTAATAAGAGTTCAATAAAGTATTAAATAAATAAATAAATAAAAGGTTGCACTAAAATCTCTTTGGTTGGAAAGTTTGTATATAGCTGGATTTGATATCATTTAACAGATGACTTTTAAAAAAATAAAAGGTAAAAACTGTATCCCACCCTTTTTCTATTGATGAATAAAGTAAAATAGTGACGAAGAAAAGTCGATGTATTTTGAAGTTTTATTATAAGTAAGATTTAACGTTATGTCAGTAAAAATAATACAAAATTTGTTCAAACGTTTTCAATCTGGTATTTTTTATATCAAAGACGAAGCTCACTCTGCTTTAGCTATTACGGAAAAAGGCGATGCCATTTTAAAAAATCTGAAAGCGGTTGACCCTGTAGTCCATCCCTGAAACTTCCCGCTAAATTAAGGTATTAAGCTCGAAAGAGTAAAAAATATAAGTATGGATTTTTTCAGTTCAAACATCTATTTTGTTAACAATGACAATATATTGATTTTTGAAAAGCTGTATATTTTGGAAACGATGATCGATCTTGAATTTTCGAATGGTATTACACCTAATGTTTGAGATCTAAAAAAAATGATGTGGTGTCGCGGGACACCAGGTAGGAGCGAACTTCCTTCGGCTAAACGGCACTACTCGCTTGTGTACGCGACTGTCGCGCCTGCGCACGTCTCATTTAACGCTTTATTCCACGCATTTTTCTTACGGTTTTACTATCACATTTTTTTCAGTTCGGTCGCGCAGAAAAATCCCTATCCCCTCCAAGCCTGCCGTAAGGAACTTCGTTCCAATATTGCTTAAGCTAAATAATCGATAGGTTGAAAAATTTCGAAGCAATGTCAAAAAACATTTTTTCAAACATTTTCGACATTGAAAAATCCCAAACAAATTGACCAATTTTGATCCAGTTGATGGTATTTGATGCAGTTTTTAAAGGAGAAAAACTGATAAGATTTTTAAGTCAATCGGTATATTAACCTGAAAGTTATTTCAAAAATATTAAGTAAGTTTGCTAAAAACATAGTAATTTTAATATTTAAAAAGCTGTAACTTTTGAAAATTAGATTCGATTTTGATTTTTGAAACGGCATTCGACGTAGTTTTCGTAGTAGTAAAATATCGTAGAATACCAAAAAATAATTGGTTGAAAAATTTCGAAGTTATGTCGAAAAAACACATTTTTCAAAATTTTTCGTCAAGGATTACTCCCAAACGGATTAACCGATTTTGATGCTATTCATGCTTTAGGCATAGTTTTTTGAGAAATAGAGTTGATTAGATTTTGTACTCATTCTGCACATTAATTTGAAAGTTATATTAAAAAATACTGTTTTACCAAAATTTTTATTTTATAAATTTTTTCAAAATTTCTCAAAATCTCCTAGACCGACTTGGTTCAAAATTTCAAGAAATCTAAGTTTTTCGTTTCGATCTGTCCAGCCGTACAAAAGTTATGAGATGTCTACAAACGAACATACACATACACCCACACATACATACATACAGACATACTGACATCATCGTAAAAATAGTCGGAAAAGGTTCCTAGGACCTCAAAAAGTGGACATTCGGTGAAAACTCGATTTTCGAAAATCGGGGTTCAATCAGTAACTTTCTTATCTACCTACATACGTAGCGGGAAGTTAAAAAAGTGAAACAAGATTGTCATATTAGTAGTTACGACAAGCAAAACAGCTATGGTTTGACCATAAAATAGTTTTGACCCATTTGAAAAAGTCTAGCTAGATATACAAAAGAACTTGATATTTGGGAGCTATATGAGCTCACTGAAAGAAACGACGAATTGTTTATTAATTTGTGCTTCTGTATTTAAGCGTAATGAAGCCGAATTTTTATTGTAAATATTTATCACTGATGATGCATAGTAGATTACAAGGCAGTCAAGCTTTTTTTAAGTCATAAGATAGCAAACAAACAGATGGGTCTCCTGATAGAAAGAGTCAACCATCGTCTATAGACACCAAAGCTGTTAATGGTGCGTTGCTATCTTGTGATGAGGTCTATTTCCACATGCTAGCTTCACAGACTGTAGCGAAACACGGATTAACTTGCAGTAAGATGATGCTGTGTGTAAGGTTATTGAAAGGGCATTGTTCATTATGAGCTTTTACCGCCGGACAAAACCACCTACAGCTGATAAGATTTAAGTATTAAATAGAGAAAAAACGGCTAAATTTGACTAATAGTAAAGGCGTGATTTTTCATCATTACGATGCCAGACCACAGACATTTTTAGCTACTCAGCAAATTGTTGGGAGGGCTTGGTTGGGAAGTGTTAATGCATCAACAATATAGGCCTGTCAAGGACAGGGCTATATTGCAAGGGCGCCCTCAGATTTTCACCTGTTTCCGTTTCATGTTTTTAAGTAGTATTAGATTAACATCAGGAGAAGGCGGACAAAACTGCTTGTCACAATTATTTTATCAGGAGTGGCTCGCGAGTCGATTCTAGTATTTTTGATAGAAACTAAAACAAAATTAGTACCGTTCTTAAATTCCCTGTATCTCACTCCCAGACCTATTCACGGTCTTTTACGGTGAATGCAGCCGAGCTATGGAATTCGCTTCCCCCGTGTATTCGCTCTAGCCCTTCACTCCCAATTTTTAAAAAACGCCTAAAAGAGTATTATCTGACACTTTCTTGATTTTAATAGTTTTTGCTACTAAATTGTAACGTTTTTGATTTCCTTTAATATGTGTGTGTTTTTTCATACAGTATGTTATGTATATGTTAGTGTATGTGTATATTTATATATGTATTATTTTATTTGTGCACAATGCCTTCCCATTTATTAATCCCTACTCTATATTTCGGGTTAGCTGGAAGAAATCTCCGCCAGTAGAGATAAGCTCACTTTTTGTGCAATTTTTGTTTTTTTTTATATATGAGCTACTATATTTTTTGTTACTCTTTTTCGTGTGTATCTTTCATTAAGTGTAAATAAAGTATTAAATAAATAAATAAAATAAATAAAAATTGTTTGCCTCCTTGGCCTACGTAATTAACGTTCGGGAGGTGTCAAAGGGCAAATCGGTGTTTGTAAACAATGAACTTCAATATCTAGGCGTCGTCGTCGGTGTACTGCATACATAAACAATTTTATTTGATAATAATTAGTTAAAAATGTAAGTACTTATTTTTTTCCACAATCGGTGTCTGAATCGAGTACTGAACAGTACACATTCTCCTTCAGTATGTATCTATGTTATTTTACTAGTGAAGTCTTATACTATAATTAAATGTAAATAAATTAGATAGTAATTTAACCGCAGTAAAAAAGCAAAGGCCAAATTCCAATCAGATCTTTACCAAATTTATAAAGGTCCAGCCGAAATATACTCCCAATTTCAAATCCGTCTATATATGACGTACATACATAAAAAAACATATAAACATCCGAATTGAGAACCTCCTTCGTTTTGGGAAGTCTAGTCGGTTGAAAAGCATCTTGAATGTGTTTTTACTAATATAAAATAAGAAAAAACTTTTCCCCGACCTTATGCCAATGATATGGTATGAAAAACTTAATAAGAGTTTACTATCGGTTATTTATTATAATACAACAAAGCAGATTTTTATAGATCATAAGACAGCAAACAAGCAGGTTTCTCCTGATGCAAAGGGATAACCATCACCTATATACGCCAAAGATGTTCAAGGGGCATTGCTAACCGTGCATTGAGGATGTAATGGCAAATGCAAAAGTTTATCGTCTACTTTTTAAACTCAATTGTGTCAGACAAGCACTATAGAGTTTGGAAAATGTAATACCACAGAATACGGAACAAACTCTCCTGAACCATTGCGAGATATGGTGTCCATGAGAGATGTCTATGTGTGCGTTGCTCGAATATAACTTGTATGCACATTGACTTCTGTTAGTCTCCAGTATTCTCTGGATTACGTTTGAGATTACGTTTTTTCATATCATAAAATAGCAAACAAGCAGATGACTCTTCTGACAGAAACAGAAACCGACTGTAGGTTCCAAAGATGTTAATAATGCGTTGCTATCTTGTGGCTGAATGGCATTGTCACATGTATACCGGCTACCTTACCCTCCAGACTGAAACAGGAATAATAATAGGCTGTGGTACCATATACGGTATACTCGGGCGAGACTTTGCGAAACTCTGCCACTTAGTAGTCACGATGTTAATGGCACGTATGACTTATCGTTCAGCTTTTACAAAGTGCCTGGCAGAACGGCAGTTGGTTTATTTTTCAAAGGGGGCCCAGACCAACACGGACTGAGCTGCCCACCGCAAAATATATCAGATACCCCGTAAAATTATTTATGTAATTTGTGTGGTATCTTTCAATAGGCATTAAACCCGGGTACAACTTCAGCTGATATCACGCAATAAATTTTGATAAAAACATGTCTAATAACTCAATCATACGGATGCGGATTCGTCATATCAAGCTTTACAATTGTTAGTGCAACTTGTTTTTGCCATGAATCATCGAGTTTTGCATATTACCTTTAAAGTTTCGAATATACATCAAAATTTGAAAATGGCAAAAGAAACATAATTTAGTAATGGCAATTATGGTTCAGTTAAGCCCTTACAATCTGTTAATAACTTTCGTATGAGTAAGGTTTATGGGTACTAATTTTTGTTGATATATTTTATGTAACAAACGTTTTATTTATCATTTGTGTAATAAAACTAGAATTCCTTGGAAATTTTATTTGTTTAATATACGGGGTATTTATCAAATGTGAAAATTTATTCAAAGTCAAAAAGTTTTTATTCAAATAATCAGTATTCATGTGGCGTGTGAAATTATCCTTCACAGGCACTTTTGACTAGTCAACATTTTTTAAGTTTTGTTTGGAAATGCGGCCACACACTGAGAAGATTAGTATGAGAAGTATTTAATCCCATGCTTTACTATCTTCCAAATGTTTTAAAATAACTTTTTTTACAGAGTTCTGATTTATTTTTTAAAATTGTAATTTTGCTAGAATTTTTAAAGCATTTGGAAGTTTATTGTTAAAGTGTATATAGACTGTCCCATAAAAGAGTTACTTATTCTGTGGAAACGTGATACATGCACAGCAATATTGTTTTTGTTCCTTGTATTTAAATTATTTACATTCCAATTTCTTTTAAATGATCAAATATTTTTTGGAACATACATCAAGTTTTATAAATATAAAATGCAATGTTACGATTAAAATATTAATTTCTTTAAATTTTTTTTGAATGAAAATCTTGGACTGAGATTGTAAATAGCCCTTACAGCAGGCCTACTCATGAAAACAATATAAATATTTAACCAATATTGATAAAAACAATAACTTTCGAATATCGTCAAAAACGGTACTCTTGAAACCAATATTGCCCACATTGATTCGGTATAGTAACGACCTAATTATTGGAAATAGATGTCATCATTACATGTCAAACTAATGTTGTAAGTGGAAATTTTAAGTACCGTTTTAAACAAAATAACGAATAAAAGCAATAATGAGTAGTTCCTAAAACTTTCAAAATACGTGTGGCGCTGTCGCCGAATCCAATAATTGAATATAGTTGTCCAGAGCACGAAATACTTCAAAACTAACTACAAAACTAACTAACTAAAATTAAAATCGGTTTTCAAGAGTAGCCCTACAGCTCTTTTTTAAAAAAAAAAATATGCTTGTTTCAGCAAGCAGCAATTTATTTCCCGATATAGAATCTTTTTTGATTTAATGCAATGAAAATAACTAAAATACACAATTCTTGCAGTGTCTTCCTCATTAATTTGTCTTATTTTTTAACTAAAAATGCCTCTGAACGTTGTAAGTTACCAGAATTTAATTAATTTATTTTTTATCTAACGTGATTCCTAAAATGGTAGTAGAACCCATAAAATTCAGTTTGTCTCCATTAAGTTGTACATGGCCTTATATTAGGTATTGAAATTCTAATACGCTTGGTTTTATTTCCATGCAATAGGAGGTTGTTAACAGTAAACCAGTGTACAATTTTTGAAATCATATTGTTTATTTTATCATACTTACCAAATTGTCTTTTTATTTAGAATAAAAGTGAAGCGTCATCCGCAAACAGTACGACTTCATATCTTTCGAAAAAAAGGGCAAGTCACTTATAAATATCAAAAACAAGAACGGACCAAGAACGGATCCTTGTGGAACATCCATGGTAACAGTGGCACTGTTTGATCTAATTCCATCGATATCGACCATCTGAGTTCTTCCATTCAAGTACGAAATCAGAATGTTGAGGGTCTTTGCTTTAATTCCGTAGTAGTGTAATTTTTTGTTTAAGTTGTTATGATTAAAACAGTCAAATACAAATTACAAAATACTCTGAGTGTATCATGTGAATACTCCCTGGCTTCATAGATTTTTGCAATAATTCTACACTAGCATCTACGGTTAAACGACCCTTTGTAAATCCAAATTGTTAAGAGTGAAATAGTTGAAATTTGTTAAAATGTGTTAACATTTATTTTTACTTATGGAAGGCAGATAAATCTAAAGTTGATGGGATCTAATTTATAGGCAGACTTAAATATTAGAATTACTCTCGAAAAATTATCGTCTCTGTGGTCAAGTGATCCGGAATCAGTGTTGACCACATGAGGTTCCGCGTTCGATTCCCGGGTCGGGTAATTAAAAATTTGTTTTTTCCGTTTTCTGATAAGAACAATGTTCCCACATTGTACGAGCCGAAACCGAAGGACTGAAGTGAGACTAAGTATTTTCGGCTAATCGTGGGTGCACTTGTTGTACCACTACTTATCTCGTTAGGAATACAGGCGTGAAGATACTAATACTACTACACTTGGAAAATTCATTAAATCAGGAAAAATACTTTTTTTACACAACAGCTAAATATTATAGCTAAGTACGTTACAGGGACATTTATTTATAACTGATGCAATGATTTTAAGAGAATGATCCAATAAGTCTGAAGTTTTTTTTTTTATTTCTAATGTTTTAAAGCATAACATATGCTTTAAGTACCAATAAGACAAAATTCAAAATATGTTTCACAACTATATTAATAATAATTCCGGCTAAAATTCCGGCTAAATAACAATACTGGCTTAAGAACTAAGAATTCGAGTTGTCGTGATTGTCGCTTTAGTGAAGAATTTTTCAAATTCCTTTGCCACCTCTAAATGTCCCGTAACATTGACTCCTTCTGCTTTAATTGATATTCTTAATCAAAAATGTTAGTCTTCCCAATTTCACAATTTATGATGTTCCGTATCCCCGTTATTTTGTTAAAAGAAGGTTTTATCATATATTTTATGTGTATAGATTTGGCAGTATTACAAGCCCTTTTTCCACAAATCAAAGAAATCAAAATTTTCGATTTTAAAATTCGATTTGATTCAACAGACAATAGTTCATTTACTCTTACAATGGCTAAAACAGACGAACTGCAAAAAGATAAAAAGCTTATAAAATTGTCTTTGTGCAAAAATTCACATTATATACTACTCGTAAAAATTATCACATATGCAAATATTCTTTATTAGTAGTAAATTCTGTTACAAAGTTTACTGTAGTTAATAATAATTTACTTATAGTAGTAGTAGTTTAACAATATACATAGTAATAGAAAACACTTGCAATATCAGCTGATTATATTTAAGGACACCTATTACATCATATTTAATTTGCCATGTTAAGAAACTTCTGTTCAAATTGTCATATCTACAGTTGATAATTATTTCATTATTTTTTATCTTTAGATAAACAAAATTCTACTTTTGATAACACTATTAAAATGTTGAATAAAAATTGGCTTTTGTCTAGACTCTTTCATCATTTCGTTTATAAAATGAACAAATTAGGCGCTTAATTTATAATTAACCGGCTTAACCGATCGGGTACTGTCCATGACAGTAATCCCCAGTAGTCCCATTAAGGTCCTTTAATAATGTTTCCTTTACAGCATCAGTTAGAATCATGTATCTCATCACTCGGGTGCTTTTATAACTAGAATGCCTTATCACTACATAGTATAAAACAAAGTCGCATTCTTTGTCTGTCCCTATATCCCTATGTATGCTTAATTCTTTAAAACTACGCAACGGATTATGATGCGGTTTTTTCTAATAGATAGAGTGGTTAAAGAGGAAGGTTTGTATGTATAATAACATTCAATATATTGTAGAGAAATACTGCAATTTTTGAGTTTTCTGATGTCATGTCGTAAATAATTGTATTTTTTTCCGCTTACATTGCAAACGCAGGCTAAACCTTACGAGATTTATCAAAATAATGTACTAAGCATTTGTACACCTTGAAAAGGTCTACAGAAAACTCCACGATGGTATATGTCTATCTCTTATGGATAACCCACAATAGCATTTTTTTGTCATTTACTTTTTACGAGAAATAATGGCTTTTTTCGAAGCAATTTTAAGCAATACAGCACTAATCCTTATCCAATTAAATGCCTTAAATATATTGTTGATTTAATATAGATTATTATAGCCGTTTACAGCATGTAATTTAAATGAATATTTTCGAAGATATTACAGATTTAAAATGCAGGGGCATAGCGGTTGCGGGGTTAGCGGCCGGTCGACGGCGCGCGCGCAGTATGTTCTGAAACCGCTGGGAAACGTGTTAATTTTCGGATAAATAAATATAGGATTTCAGCTGAAAACCAAAATTTAGTACATTTTTTTAACTAAATATCACCATATAAAAATCATGCGGATGATTAGAAATAGTATTAACAAATTATTTGTTTTAGAGATTTTTTAGCCTGTTTTCGGAATTTTATATGATCAAGTAAAGTACATTCTCTCATGTAACTAGCGGCCCACCCCGGCATCGCACGGATATAAAATATATAACCTATGTCACTCAGTGAAAAAAAATGATTAAAATCGATCCAGTAGTTTTGATTTGTTCATTACTGCCCGTGGCCCGCACGCGTTAAATTTGGAGTAAAACAATTCCCCTTTCCCTATACCATGAAGATTTCCTGCTGTCTTTGGAATATCTAAATTCATATAGGTACTACATTTTTAATTTTTACATTTTTACCCATTTCTTTTATTTTTACAATTAATTTATTACAGAATGTCTTTATATACAACGTTCGCAGCTTTCTTGCCATTAGACAATACAAACATGTTTTCTTTAGAGGTTACTCTTGAAAGAGGGATATATAGTTGGCCATGTGAAAAACAGTCAATGCTCAAATCTAAGTCTGCAACGTTGAAAGTGATAAGTTTTATGGATGGCCCGTAGGGTCAACCATTTACACATTTTTTTCCGTTTGTCCCGATGCCTTGCCGCAAATCGCAGGTTCAAACCTTCAAACGTTGCAGGCTTAGTTTTGAGCGTTGACTGTTTTTTACATGGCCAACTATATATCGCTCTTTCAAGAGTAACCTCCAAAGTAAACATGTTTGTGTTGTCTAATGGCAAGAAAGCTGTGAACGTTGTATATAAAGACATTCTGTAATATATTAATTGTAAAAATAAAAGAAATAGGTAAAAATGTAAAAACTAAAAATGTAGTACCTATATGAATTTAGATATTCCAAATACAGCAGGAAATCTTCATGGTATAGGGAAAGGCGAATTGTTTTACTCCAAATTCAACGCGTGCAGGCCACGGGCAGTAATGAACAAAATCAAAACTACTGGATTGATATTAATCATTTTTAAGTTTCCACTACGTATGCAGATAAGGAAGTTACTGATTTCATCCCGATTTTCGAAAATCGAGTTTTCACTAGATGTCCACATTTTGTAGTCCTAGGAACCTTTTCCGACTATTTTCACGATGACGTCAGTATGTCTGTATGTGTGTGTGTGTGCGTATGTGTGTGTAAACATCTCATAACTTTTGAACGGCTGGACCGATCGAAACGCGGTTAATGGCATTCGATTGGATTCCGCTCAACTTAGACTTCTCGAAAATTTTAACCAATTTGGTCCAGGAGATTTTGAAAAATTTGGAAAAAACAAAAAAAAATTTAGCCAAATAGTATTTTTTTTAATATAACTTCCAGATTTATCTACCGATTGAGTACAAAAACTAATCGGCTCTATTTTTAAAAAGACTACGTCTAATACATAAGTTGCATCAAAATCGGTTTATCCGTTTGGGAGTAATCGTAGACGAAAATTTTGAAAAAGTGTTTTTTCGACATAGTTTCGAAATTTTTCAGCCAATCATTTTTTGGTATTCTACGATATTTTAGTACTAAAAAAACTACGTTAAATGCCGTTTCAAAAATCAAAATCGAATCTAAATTCTCAAAACTTATAGCTTTTCAAATATTAAAATTACGTTGTTTTCAGCAAACTTACTTAATTTTTAAAATAAATTTCAAGTTAATTCACCTATTGACTTAAAAATCTTATTAGCTTTTCTCCTTTAAAAACTTTGTCAAATACCGTTAATTTATTCAAAATCGGTCAATTTGTTTGGGATTTATCAATGAAGAAATTTAAAAATAAAATGTTTTTTGACATTGCATCGAAATTTTTCAACCTATCGATTATTTAGTAAAAGCAGTATTTTAGATCTCAAAAATTGAGTTGAATGTCATCATCGTTTTCAAAATATACAGCTTTTCAAAAATTTATATACTGCGATTTTTAAAAAAATAGATGTTTGAAATGAAAAATCTATGCTTAGTTTTTACTCTTTTAAGCTTTAATACCTTAATTAAGTGGCAAGTTTCAGGGATGGCCCGTAGGGTCAACCGCTTACACATTTTTTTTCCCTGAGTGACATAGGCTATATATTTTATACCCGTGCGAAGTCGGGGCGGGCCGCTAGTTTATTACAAAAGCATCCGACTTATCGAAAATCATTTATCTAATCAGTCGAATGTTCTTATAAATTAAGCGCCTAATTTGTTCATGTTTTTGTCATTTGTCAATATTATCTCATACTTTGAGGTAAGTGAGAAAAAAAGACATCTCCATTTTATCTGTGGAGGAGATACACTAAAATTACATTTATTTTATATTTTATTTCTGCCATTCTTGTAAAATTAAAACTTTCTAGTACTAAGTATCTCTAAACTAGGCTGCGGACGGACGGTAGTTCTTATACAAACTACTCCCTATATCTTTGTTTTACCTAGCAACTGAGTGAAATGTAATTATTTGGGAAACATTTCAGGTTGTAGTTCTACCACTAATAGCTGGATTTGGCTTAGTATTTCAAGAGGCATTTGAAGATACTGGCTTATCTGCAACTCAAGGAACTTTAGTTATTATTCTAAACCATGGCATTGGAATGCTGTTATCATTCTTCGGCGGTCCAGTGTTACGCCGTTTTGGATATAGGAAAGTGGCTGCCATCGGAGCTGTATTAATTTCAGCAGGGCTTATGATAACTGCTGTAGCTTCAAGTTTTTGGGTGTTTGTTTTATCTTATAGTATTATAAATTGTGAGTATTAAATATTATTTTCTTTTAAATGTAGGTGGTTGAGTTCTACATTGTCTCGCCCGGGTCTGGTACCACCGCCTTTCCTATTCCTGCTGCAATAGCGTCAGTGCTTGTCACTGTCGCGTTCCGGTTTAGAGGGTAAGGTAGCCGGTAAACTTAGCCGGTAACTTAACACAAAGGTGTTAATGGTGCGTTGCTATCTTGTGACATTAGACCTCGCCACAAGATAGCAACGCACCATTAACACCTTTGTGTTAAGTTACCGGCTAAGTTTACCGGCTACCTTACCCTCTAAACTGGAACGCCTTAACACCTTTGGTGTCTATAGGCGATGGTTGACTCTTTCCATCAGGAGACCCATCTGCTTGTTTGCTATCTTATGATATAAAAAAAAATTGTATGAGTACCTTAGGTATTTCAATATCTTTAGTAAAATACCTTAGGTATTTCAATATCTTTAGCAAATATAAAACAAGGCTTACGAAGATTTGTCTTAATCTCTAGAAATCTTAGTATTTTTCATTTTATTCGCTTTTTCCAATTTATGTTAATGATTCTGTAGTAAGGCGCTTTTAGTATGTCTGTAAATTCATATATTTTTTTCACTTATTGTTTTTTTTAAATAGATGCATGTTAAGATATTTATGTACATACCTAAATTTCAAGAACATATTTGGTGAAGCTATTGTAGTAAATTAAGAAATTTGCAAGGAACAGATCTGGAATCTGTTTTCTAGCAATTCGAAAAAGTTAAACAAAGAACAAACGTGTCTCTACCATCTTGACATCTAGGTGGTAATGGTTTTCAGTCTCCCGCGCTTACCTTTTCCTGATGCAATAGCGTTACTGTTTGTCACAATCATAGTTGTAGGATAAAGCAGTGCACGTCTGTAAAGCAATATACCATAGTAAACCAGAATCAAAAGCGTCAAACTACTGACAGGCTTATAATCTCTAAATAAATAACTGTATATGGGAGAAGTAGGAAAAACATCCAGTTTCCTTTCCTCTCAAAGAAATAAGGAATGCAGCAAAATTGCATATTATGTGATCAAAAACCTCAAACACGACAAGAAAACTGAGTTGTGGCAACTTTTGCAAGTATTACGGCAACAATTTCGCTTATATTAATCATATTTCGTTTAATGATTTTGATGATATTAATGATAATGACAGTTGGCTCTAACTTCTTATATTTTTATTTCAGCGATGGGTGTTGCAGCAGTGATGGCTGCATTTTCTTTAGCAATCAATTCTTTCTTCAAAGAAAAAAGAGGAAGAGCTGTAGGTGTAGGCATGTCACTCACAGGCTTGGGAGCCATTTATATGCCTTTGTTAATAAGTTTATTAATGTATACATATGGATGGAGGTATACGGTACTCATATTAGGAGCACTATGCCTTCATTCGTTATTAGCAGCCTGTTTACTAAGGCCAGTAAAGTGGTACTTAAAAGATCCCCCAGTATTAGAAGAAATGGTACCTTTAAATAAAGAAAATAATATAGAACTAGTTAACGGGAGTATAACAACATCTTCAAAAGTAACTGGTAAGATATAAATATGATTTAATATAGAGTAGAAACTCTATCTCCTTTATATTATTTAATATAGAGGACATAGAGTAACATAAAGACATCAACACTGACTAATGTACTGTTATTTAAAACGAAAGCTATCTGGACGTATGTATGAGTTGATAATGTAATGCTTGGATTATTAAATCAATTTGTATATCTTAGATGTTCTTAAAACAGACGTGAAACACACCCTTGATATAGAAAGAAGATTGCATGCAAGGAATATGATTGAAGCTGTAGGTATGCTTAAATTTTAAAGCGAGGTTTGACTATGTCAAAGTGTTAATAAATGTAGAACTAAGAATTAGTACGATAGAGATGAAATCGCCACGGAATCTGTATGGTGATATACTCATGACTGTGTTTATTAGACTGAAGTGATAGGGATTGAAAAACTTTCAGTGTACAAATAAAAAAAAATGTTCCGTTGGTTTTGATGTCTAAGAAGAATGGCTGACAAAAGGGTAATAAAATGTTGCCGTCCCTGTTACAAAGACCTTATGCTACAAGCATAACTTTATCGTCTACCTTACCCTTTGAGCTGAAGTATGATAATGATAAAAACTGGCGCTAATGCAGCAGGAAAAGTTATGGTGGACGTCTGTAAATCCAGCGTGGTAAAATGAGCAGAATCTTTAAAGGAATAGCGCAGAAGTAAGTGCTTATTTAGTACTGAAAAACAAAAGTTAACTCTTTCATAGATTGTTAAAAAAATTTAACACTGCTAACTTGTATTTAACACTGCTAATAGCTAGCAGTATAGGCTTTAATACACCGTAAGTAACTCAGCACTAAGCAAATTACAGAAAATTTTGGCGATACATGATAAGTAATTTAGCCAATTAATTTTCTTTTTAATTTTAATAATAAATTCTGCTAGTACGATAGTCTTAGCAAGTTTCAGAGTTAAATACAAGGTTCTGCATCAGGAATTATTGGTTCTTTTGAGTTAACAGTTCAGCGCTGAATAAATGCTGGCGAGATATAGGCAGGCAAGAACTTTTTTTGAATAATCAATTGTTCTCGTAGTATGTATGTCAATCAACGATACGAATACATAGAAATACATATACAAATACTCAAATATATATAATAAGCACCCAAACTCAGAAATACAAATCTTTCCCTGTCCCTGTCAGGCTTGCTAACTATTCAACTAACGAGGCGGTTATAAATGATCACGGTTTTATAATTGTTTATATTGATTTTTTTCTCTTTTACCATTAATATACTTACACTACTATATGAGTATGTTTTATATAAAATCTTTTTATTTTTCATGTTAAAACAGTTTCTTCAATTGACTTAACCATAAATGTGTAGTTTAATGTCGTAAAAAAATGTGTAAACGGTTGACCTTACAGGCCATCCCTGAAACTTCCCGCTAAATTAAGGTATTTTAAGCTCAAAAGAGTAAAAACTACAAACAAAATATTTTTCAGTGCAAACATCTATTTTGTTAAAATGGCAGTATATTGTTTTTTGAAAAGTTGTATATATTGGAAACGCTGATTGAATTTGATCTTTCGAATGACATTCAACTCAATTTTTGTGAACTGAAATATTGCTTTAGCTAAATAATCGATAGGTTGAAAAATTTCGTAGCAATATCAAACAACCTTTATGTCAAATATTTTCATCATAATCCTAAACAAATTGACTGATTTTGATCCGATTAACGGTATTTGACGCAGTTTTTAAAGGAGAAAAGCTGGTAAGTTTTAAGTCCATCGGTATATTAGCCTAAAAATTATTTTAAAAATATAAAGTAAATATGCTAAAAAGAAAAACTTAAGTTATGAAAATTATCTGACATATTTTTTTAGTACTAAAATATTGTAGAATACCAAAAAATGATTGGTTGAAAAATTTCGAAGTTATGTCGAAAAAACACTTTTTTTTAAATTTTTCGTCAACGATTTCTCCCAAACGGATAAACTGATTTTGATGCAATTTATACATTAGATGTAACTACAGATGGTGGAATACTGCTACTCTATTTTTTGAGGAATAGAACTGATTAGTTTTTGTACTCAATCGGTACATTAATCTGGAAGTTATGTTAAAAAAAATACTGTTTCACCAAAATTATTTTTGGGGTTTTTTCAAAATTTCTCAAAATCTCCTTAGCCATCTTGGTTCAAATTTTCAGGAAGTCTAAGTTGAGCAGAATCCAATCGAATGCCATCAACCACGTTTCGATCGGTCCAGCCGTTCAAAAGTTATGAGATGTTTACATACGCACACATACACACATACATACATACAGTCATACTGACGTTATCACGAAAGTAGTCGGAAAAGATTCCTAGGATCTCAAAACGTGGAGATCCGGTGAAAACTCGATTTTCGAAAATCGGGACGAATTAAGTAACTACCTATATACGTACATTACGTACTACGTAGTGGGAAGTTCAAAAACAGGAAAACTTTGTAACAAATGTTTAGCAAGTCAGTCTGAATATAACTTTATGACTGGAAAATCCAGCGTACCCGCTGATTTTAATTATCATTCAGATAGGTAATTAAAATCAGTGAAAACCAAATTTAAGTATATTTTTAACCGTAAGAAGGAGGAGGTAAGTTAACCTCCTAATTCATTTGAATCTTTTTTATATATGTACACTGATTATTTCACGAAGACACCTAAATCGATTTGGACAATTCTGGTTTTGTTTTAACAGGTATACGTCCCACTCTAATTTGGTGAAGATTTGATGCAGGATTCCGGAGACAGAAAATGGAAAGTCAGCTGTTTGCAATTTTACTGCGATTAATAATCATATAAGTTATTTAATGTTTTTCTTTTCAGATATCCACGCATCACTAACCAATGAAGAAGATAAAACTAAAAGTGACGTCATCCCGCCTAAAAGTGTATCAATGCGATCACTTAACAATTACAACGATGTACAAGCAAGAAATGCAATTTCTCATCCCGATATCAGAATGAGAATACCTGATCCACCATTAGCAGAATCTAGATACAAATGGTGGGAATCTCAAGAAATAAATTTAGGAAGTTCTATCAACATATTTCACGAAACAGAAACACAAAAGAAAAATGTCGTAGTAAATGATGAAAAACAGGAAAAATCTCCAAGTTACTTTCAAAATATCATCGATTTTTTTGATTTAACTTTACTTAAAGATCCTATCTTTATAAATATCTTAGTTGGAATGTCAGTGGCTTCATGCGTTGAAACAAATTTTTCTCTTTTGTTACCAATAATTTTAAAGGACATGTTCCAATTTGAGACAGTGGACATAGCTAAATTGATGGCGGTCATTGGATTTTCAGATACAGTGTTTAGATTTGTATCTCCTTTCATCGGAGAATGGTGTAAAAAGCCACCAAGAGTGATGTACCTTTTTAGTCTTATTATAATCATCTTTATCCGAACAAGTAAGTATAATGTGTAAAATATTGGAAGTAATGTTAAATATGTATTACCTTTATATAATTAAGTTTTAATTTAAAATTTAATGTATTGGAAGAATAGTATATAGGTGGCAACAATTTTCTCTGGATTGATTTACCTAAACACTCTCTAGCCATCGGAGTTATTTATAGACCTGCAAACATTGATATAAAAAACCCAAGATATACAATCAGTGTGTCAAAAACGTCCTCCAAAAATAAGTGCACAATTTTAAATTGTGCACTCATTTCAAATAGAATCGCGTCAGCCGCGTCACTGTCAATTTTATTTATTTTCGTACATTGCTTTGTCAAAACAACTATAAGTCTTTCCCTTAAGGTTGGATATGCAAAGACATATGTTTTTGCCATATCTATAACTACTTAAAAGGAATTAGGGACACTTTTTAGTGTCAGTTTTGTTCGGGACTGTGCATCTAGGGTTTTTTATATCAATGCCTGCAAATACGAATTTAAAAGAATTTTCTACAATATATTCAACTTTTTTAGAAATAATCAAAAAGAGGTGTATAATACTTGGAGACTTTAACATCGATTTATTACAGAAGGATAACGAAGCACGTATTATATTGATATGCTACAATAATCAGGCTACTACTTAGTAAATAATACCAGTAAAAAAATTTCAACACGGGACTCAAAATACAGAAAAAGCATTATAGACCATGTGTGTGCAAATAAATCTTCACATTACTGTGATTGAAGCATCTCTTTCAGATCATAAACAAATATATTTGTAAATAAAATTACCTAAAAATAGCAAATAACAAAATAAAGTATAAAGCCGTCAATTACACTTCATTGCATAATAACATAGAAAGAGATATAACTTTAATGGAGGAAGGTCATTATAGTCAATTTGAATCATTCCTGAAAAACATATAACTATTCCGCTACAATAAATAAATATAATGTATTAAATAAGTCACAAAAATATTGCATTAATAAAACAGTAATCGATAGTATTAATAAAAGAAATTGTTCATGGTATAGATATAAAACTAATCCGGAAAATGTAACATTATCCTCAAAATTTAGACTAGAGAAAGAAAAAGCTAGAAAAATAATAGATAGTCAAAAAAATCAAAAAAATAAGCTCATTAATACCCTAGCTAAAAATAAAATGTAAATAACTGTTCTGCCTCTAAATTAATAATTGATAATAAAGTTATAACAGATACAAATGATTTTTGCAATGCAATCAACGAATACTTTGCAACTATTGGCTCTAATCTAGCTAATAAACTTAATATATCAAACTTTTCTACAAATAACTACTCCTCACTTTCTGAGTTACAACCTTGTATAGAGGAAGAATTAATTAAAATAATCGACAACTTAGATTCTAATACTAGCTGCGGAATAGATGGGATTACTACTAAATTCATAAAGTGCATTAAACACCTCATTGTCAAAAACCTTAACAAATGTATAAACAGATGCTTAACAGGGGGTACATTCCCGGACATCTTAAAAATAGCAAAAGTCACACGGGCGGGATCTAAGACTGATCCCGGAAACTACCGACCAATTTCTGTACTACCAATAATTTCAAAAATATTTGGAAAAGTTCTATGTAAACGCTTAATTGTACATCTGACTGATATTGATTTTCTGTATAAACATCAAAATGGGTTTCGGCCTAAATCAAACACTTTATCGGCTACTATTGACCTTGTAACAAAGCTTAATAATAATATTGACAGAATGAAAATTGCATTGGGGGTTTTTATAGATTAAAAAAAAAACATTTGACACTGTAAGCCACCCTATCTTATTAAACAAATTAAAAAACCTTGGTATTACTGACAAGGCGTTTAATATATTTAAATCTCATCTCACTAACAGAAGCCTAAATAGATTACTATGAAAGTCAACTTGCAAAGGTCACCTCTGTGGAACTCCAACCTGCGGTATGGAGTTCCGCAGGGATCAGTTTGAGGGCCACTATATTTTCTGATATATATTAATGACATAAGTAACGTGGGACTATCAGGATATGCATCACTATACGCAAATGATACATGCTTTTTCTATTTGGTCATTCTATACAAAGTGTGATTAGCGACGCACAAAAAGGTCTTAATATATTACATACATGGCTAACTCAAAACTTATTAACTATTAATATTGCAAAACTTCATACATTATTTTCTCTGCTAAAAATAAAAAGATTACTGATTTTACTCCACTAACTATAAATAATAAAATAATTCATAAATCTAATCATGAAAAGTATTTAGGATTAATATTAGACAGTAGACTAACTTTTAAAGCACATATAGATTACTTACGATCTAAAATTATTCCTCTGACTGGAGCGCTGCGCAATCTATCAAAATATGTTCCCTATAAGCTGCGTTATACTATATATAATGTTCTTCTTAAGCCGCATCTAGAAGACTTAGTACAAATATGGGGCCAAGCAGCTAAAAATATTGTGTGATTTGTATATTTTTCAAAAAAATATACAAATCACACAACACAAATTGATTAAAATACTTTTTAATTTTAACTACTTAACATCTACCAACTTAATTTTTTTTTTTTATGTCATAAGATAGCAAACAAGCAGATGGGTCTCCTGATGGAAAGAGTCAACCATCGCCTATAGACACCAAAGATGTTAATGGTGCGTTGCTATCTTGTGGCGAGGTATAATGCCACATGCATAAGTTTACCGGCTACCTTACCCTCCAAACCGGAACACGACAGCAACAAGCACTGACGCTTTTGCGGCAGGAATAGGTAAGGCGGTGGTACCAGACCCGGGCGAGACAATGCAGAACTCTACCACCTAGTAGCCACGATGGTAGTGACTCGATAGCCAATCGGTCGCCTTTTACGACCTGCCTGGCAGAACGGCAGTTGACCTATTCTACAAAGGAGGCCGGGACCAATACGGCGAAAAATTTATTTTTGAAACTAAATTATTAAATATAAAACAATCATATACTTATAATATATGTTTATTAATAAGAAAAATATGAACACATAATACACATTCGCAAATTACTTTAAAGAAAAAAAACATAAATATTTCACTAGACAAAAAGATAATTTAGAACTATCTAAAATTAGAACGCTTTATGGTAAAAGGACTGTTGGATTTGAGGGAGCACAGTTATACAACAATCTACCTTAGTATATTAAAAATATTCAAAATTTAAATGATTTTAAATTAAAACTAAAATCACACTTAATTGAACAAGTAGATATTTGTTAAGTAATGCATGTAGTTCCAATAGGCACCAACTTGCATTTTAAAATATTTTATATGTTTTATAAATAACCTTTGTTAAAATTTCTCTATTAAGTGAACAATTGTAATGTTCTTTTGGGAAATAAAATTCTTTAAACCGAAGTTGTCCTTAGCAATAATCAGGAGAATTAGTTTACTATTATAAGTAAAACTAGAAATAAGCTAATAATAAAAGTGTAGATTTATTCTTAGTCTTACCACAATGTCTTACTGATACATCGTGATTAAGTTAGTGGGATGTTGTCCGAAGCTTATATCAAATCTTTTAAACTCTTACGTGTCTCAGCAAAACAAGTCTAACAGGATTTTGTACTACAATCTACAGATTGGGGGGTTTACAAAAACGCTACCTAGGACTACATACATATTGACCCATCAGCGCCGACCGTGAGGGTGCGGTTAGCGTGACCCTAAAACCAGTCTCAGGGGCGTAGCTGTGCGGTACAGCTAGTTTATTTATATTAGATAACTTCAAATTGGGTATTAAGAGCTAAACAATTGGAGGAACACAAAGAATAATATTTGCAAACGCTTGAAAACTAAACAGTCACGGATAAAGGAAAGATTATTCAAAAAGTAAATCAATGTAAACAGTTTTAATGAGGTCACTTGTAGGTAATTGAATCTACAAATACTTTTGACTGTAGTTTTTATCAAGCAGTCGTCGTTTGTTTTGTAAAATTATATGTATCATTTTCAGTGAGGAATCATAAACTGGTGATAAATGATAATAGTTCATAACACCAAATAAGACTGATAAATAATTGTTGGAACATTATCCGCCGAGTTTAATAACTATAAACATTTAAACTGAGCACCATATCTTATTTCACAAGCCATTATTGTCTGCTCCTGGTATGTATAATCCAAAACATACCAAATACATAAATGTGATGCAAATTTTTTCCCCGTTTTCTTTTTTTGAAACCGGACTCTTTGAAATATGATATATGATTATGATTCATTTCTTGTCGTGAATACTCCTTTATGTCTTCTATCGAATGAAAACGGATACCACAAATTGATAATTTGAGTTTAAGAAACAGAAAGAAGTCAGCTAGAGACATATCTGGTGAATTATATGATTGTTTGATGATATTTGTGGACTTTTTGGTCAAAAATTTATTTAAAATGATCCAAGAATTTTCTGTCCACAAATCTGGCCTTCTTCGTCGAATTCTTCCGTCGTCTCTTTGTCCTTCCGTCTCGTGGAATCCTTGTTGACAAGTTTGCACGTCAAACTCGCAAAACTATATCTTGTCACCAGTAACAATGTGTTTCTTGAATATTGGGTCGGAATTGGCTCTTTTGGGATTAGCTGAGCAGCAACAAGTTTCAACAGGCAACAGTTATCAACTTAGTGCGAGTGATTAGTAATCAGCGTAGTAAAGTGAATAGATGCTGATTACTAATAACTCGTATTAATCAACGTCTGTCTACACGTGTTTTGTACTTAATACTAAGCACCGGCATTAAATACTCGCACTGGCACTAATCAAAATGTAAACGGGGCCTTACATTATCAGAGACTCTGAACATGAAATCCCATTGTAAACAAAATTCGCAATAAACACTAGATATGATTGAACTAAAACAGCATAGTATTTAATTTAAATAAAAGATGCAACTTAAACTCCGCGCCAAAATGGAAAACAGTTGTGCCAATTTAACAACAAAAAAACCCATAAACATATCAATTATTCCCAATACTCTTTTGACTAAACGTTTATGTCTTATAATTTTCAGCAATTAAGTAGTACCTTCTTCAGTACTACTTCAGTACTTCTATAGACGGCGATAATTATATCATTAAAATTGTGTAGTATCAAATTGGGTGATTAATATTGTTTTATGACTCATTAGCTGAAATTTTATCATTTTAGAAATTTGTCTGTCTTTCCTGTTATAACTCAAAAACGGTTTGACCGATCTTGATGAAATCCAGTGAGATTTCGTAAGTGACAAGCCACGTAGTTGTAAGTAATTTTTTAATAGTACGTGTATTTTTATTTCAGTAATGCTGTTCACAACAACATTCACTGGAATGTTGTTCGTGGCGCTAGCAATGGGTGTCACAAAAGGAGTCAGAACAGTTTACATAAACATCATCATCCCAAGCTACGTGCCCATCGAAAGACTACCCTTTGCTTCGGGAATACAAATGTTTTTTAACGGTATTGTGATCATCACTATTGGATCTCTGCTTGGTGAGTTAAATATGATTTATAAAAATATCATTCTCGTGCTATACCCAAAAATTAAAAATTACACTGGCCGGGTTTAAGCCAACATTCTGCATCCTAACTGCGATCTTTATTATCTACTGGTGACTTTATTCCTTCATACACGTGGCATCGCTCACGTTGATGTTTTTAAAAAACTGTCAAAGTCTTAACTATTATCATTAGAAAGTAAATAAAACTTTCTAATGATAATAGAAAAGACTTGGCTGGGATCCTTGAAATTTAAAAATTCTAGCTTTGAGCTTAGTTTAAATAACTGATAATAATTTTATTATAATAATTAACAACAAAAATTCACTAGGTAACTCAAAGTTCAACTATCAATATTTTAAAAAGTTTATTTTACCTACGTTTCGTGAATAATAATTATTCTTTAAAACAGCTTCAAATAAAATGGCAAAGGGATCATTATAGTAGCCTCAATTTTCTAGCAAATAAAAAATAGTAGCGCATGCAAAAAATAACTTTTAAAGGCAAATTTTTGATACCTTGGGTCACAAAAGTAACTCTGATATTATTATACAGTAGGTATGGCATATTATATATACACTGTGGTAAGTGCTGGTGATTTCGTAGGAAATAAAAAAAATACAGCCTATGTTACTCGCTGATAATGTATCTCAATGACGATTTTCAACTGAAAGTTGATGAAGTCAAAATAGAGGGACACTTGGAGACTGCAATGGAATTTGATTTTTTTTTCTCTAATGCCGCTATTTTAACAACACAAAATCTTCATTCATCGATCAGTACAGCAGAATCATTACTGAAGCAATATGTAACCAAGTGTGACAAAGATTTTGAATATTCTTTCATTGTTGTTAAATATATTTTAAATGCTTTTAAAACATTAGAACTTAAAAAAATAACATGTTTATGGGGACATTCCGTTAAAGTCATTGCTTCAATAATAAAAGTTATCGCACCTATTTAGCTGTAATATTTAATTGTTATATAACACATGGTGTATTTCCTGATTTGATGAAATTTAGCAAAGTTAATCCAACTTTTTAGTCCGGCTCTAAATGTGATCCCTCTAACTTTCAGCCTATCTCGGTTTTGCCAACCCTAGGTAAAATATTTGAAAAAATTATTCTAGACCAAGTGCTAAAACATTTTTGATAAATTGACATTATTTCATAATAAACAATTTGGTTTTACAAAGGTTCGTGCTACCGTACATACTGGTCTCGAACTATTGAAAAATATTTATGAAGCCTGGGAGGTGTCATAAGAGGCACTTGGAGTGTTCTGTGACTTGTCTAAGGTATTTGACTGTGTCGATCATAACATCTTAATCGGGAAGTTACATCATTATGGAGTTTGAAACAAAGCTCTCGATCTTCTGGTTGCCTAAATAAATGGAAGAATTCAGAAGGTTGACATTAAAGGGACAAGATCTGCTGGTGCTGCTGTAACCATGAGCGTCCCGCAGGGTTCCATTCTTGGTCCGTTCTTGTTGCTTATATATACAGGGTATAACAAAAATAAGCACTAATACTGAAGGAGCGTTCAGGATGTGTGGTTAGCTCTTTAATTATACATTTTTAATAAATAAAAACTATGAAATTTCTGAGAAAATGAATGTCAAAGTTTTTTTTCAAAATGATCTGTGGCAGCCCTGAAGTATAGCACGCAGTAACGTACGCGCACGGTTTACGCAGCTATGAAAGGTCACAATCATATGATAGATGTCAATGAACTGCTAGACGCACAACAAAGTACTAATTACTTGACAGAGTAAATAATGTAGATATTATTTAAAGAGTTTTTGAAGTGAAAACTTCTTTAGGCGCGTTGAGCGTTTTGGTAGAGGGTAAAATCCTCGGTTCGCGTCACCGACATGCTAATGATAATAGTATATCTATAGCTATGTTTTGCATATAGTTTTAATTACTCTCAACTTAATAGTTCCGTTTTCACTTCTATCGGCAGTCCCACGACTGCTACTGTTTTTTTTATATTTTTTTCTACCAGGACTGATGTTGGAATAAACCCATGAGGGTCCTTAGTTTGATTACCAGGCTGGACAATTTGATTCATAGGTAACTTAACTGGGTTTTGATAGCCATAATTATTACATTATGTTAAAAAAAACACTGTCCGACTATTGGTGTCACTCGATAGCATATTACGATCATATTAAAATAATTATTAATTACTATACTCATATTCAATAAAAAAAAATCTCATAAAATTTTATTAATCGTAAATACCTACCTAGTAGTCTCATACCTAGTTTACGTAAGGCAAACCTGCGGCTATTAGGCATTTCATGCAGGAAAATCTCCCGCCTGGCAACAAAATTATATCAGCTGTGTACCTAAAATTTATTGTGACCTGGATTATTATTTCTAACTCTGAGTGAAACTATTAGTTTGGTACATACATTCTAAAACAATCGTGGCAAATAATCCAATATAACTAATTAAGGTATCTTTTTGTTATGAAAACACATTACATAAATTACTTCATCACACAATATCCACCTTCAAAGTCAACTATTCACATGTGTTTTCAGTGTAGGTACCTAAATCTATTCCGTGATTCATAGGCATTTTACAATGTATTATCTGGCATGGTTTCAACTTACAAACTGTTTTAATGGCATAATACTTACCTCTAGTACCTACCCTGTTTGCTTCTAACTTCACATAACAAGGTGTCTAAATAGGTAATTAGTTTTTGAGCAGGTAAATCATAGCTATTATCACTTTTTTTACACACAATTCTAAAAACTTAGTAAAACTTTCTCGTTGATAACACGACACTTCGCAAAATAAATATGCATTATCATTAAGAATTAAGACACAACACAACCTTTTATAAGCATTTTTGACAAATAAACCTACGCATTGATTAGCCTAGAAGTCCTTTGATTTGAAGTATTACCGACATCGCGCTAGGCGTCTCAACACCAAGCGCCCAACTTAAGGCCTTGCTCACACACACTACTGAATATTTTCCGCGGGAATTTTAATTGCGCAAATTAATTTTCGTTACATATGAAATTTGACATGGCTAGCACTGCTAAAAAAATGTCAAGAATCGGAATGTTCCCGGTGAGTTGATAGGCTCGTTTGTCACTATCACTACATGGCTGATGGAACTTAGTACCAACCTAAAGTTTGTTTTAGGTGCGCCTCTTCTTACCTTTTTTTATGTTATTGAGATAGGCAAACTAGCAGACGTGCCACCTGATGGTAAGTGGTCGACGTCGCTAATGAACAAAAATGGGATACCTGGGCTGGAACTAGCCCAGGTATTCCATTCATGTGTTAGAGACATAAGATGTTAAGATCCTGAGACATAAGATGTTAAGTCTCGGTGCCAGTAATTACAGTGCCTGTCTTGCCCTTCTCTCCGAAACACAGCAAAGCTATTTCACGGGAGAAATTGGCAAGACCTTTCTAAGTAGTAGTTATTTCAGGAAAAAGATAATTTTTGACTACGTTTTTTTGATTACATTTTAGATCAAAGATTTTATAAAATACTAGCCGTTGCTCGCGGCTTCGCACGCGTGGTTAGAGTTTTTTGTGAATGTCAAAAATAAACCACGCAAGCGAAACCAACGAAAACTATTGCTAATTTTAGCGATTGCCGGGATTACATATCAACCTGTTCATTCATTCAGAAAAATTAATCTTTTTCATCAAAATATTGTTTATCATACTGGAAATGAAAAAGTATTAAGTTAACTTTAAAGCCGCCGCCGGTCGTTTGTACAGGCCTTTAGAACTTACACGTGTTTTGCGGCTTATACAAAGTGCAACGAAACGCTTTGATTGGCGAAAAGACCACTTTCGGAAAGAGACAAGACACTCCCTTTTTTCTGCCATTTTGTTTTTATGTAAAATCATACTAATATGTAGTTCCGTATAGTTTTAGTCAACATTTTTGTCACTTTTATGATAAGAGTGATGCCGGTTTAGGCGTTTCTTCGTAAGGTACTGGGTTCGATTCTCAGTTCGCCTGGTAGAATGGAGGGTAATTCTTCTTAAGGCACTCAAACTAACACGGGAAATGATTTTTTTTTATTTATGGTGCAAGGGGTCCCACCACCACCTTCGGGACCCAAGACAACCTGACTGCTGTACAATGAAAGAGGTCCTGGCACCGGCTTCCTCCAGAGAGGTTCGGAGGTTAGACGACAGTCGCTACGGCAAACTCAAACTCGTTCCTAGCGCAAGCGTGGAGAATAACCGGAATAAACTCTAAGATGAAGAAGATTATTTTTAAATTTGTTTCACTGAACCCTAATTAGTTCGGAAAAGTACCTAGATAATTGTAAAGGAATTTTTATTTTTTTATTCAGTTGCCGTTTGTCTTTGGAGAGCGTAACTATTGCTATTATTGCCGATTTTTTATGAATCTTACTTAATACCCATTGATTGGAAATCGCGATTTTAAAAATGCCACGTAGAAATAATAATGACCGTCACCTTTACACTAATAGTGAATTTTACGAAATGATGCTATGTGTTGGTGCTGCTAGGAATGGTAGCATTAATGAAGCGAGGGAGATTTACCGACAACGGTTTATTGATGGAAGGCCACCAGCAGAACAACGTCATTTACCTCCGTACTCAGTATTCCGTAACATGTGTTTACGACTTCAGCGTACTGGTTCCTTCCACCGCGAACGAAACGTTGGACGTCCTAATTCAAGAGTAGGTACTGCTATTGAGACTCGAATTCTAAATCATTTTGACGAGAATCCTCGGACCAGCACACGCCGATGCAGTGCTATGTTAAATGTAAACCATATGGTGGTGTGGCGTACTCTGCAGGATGATGGACGACATCCCTACCATTTTTCAAGGACTCAGGAGATAGGACTTGCAGACCATATGCCCAGAATGGACTTTTGTAGGTGGTACCAGAACCGTGCTGAAGCAAATCCCGAATTTGCTTTTAATATTTTATGGACAGATGAGGCTTCTTTCACAAGAAATGGTGTGCTCAATTTGCACAACGAGCATGTGTGGGCACATAATAACCCGCATGCCTCGAGTGAAAGTAGCTTTCAGCACCAGTGGAGAATTAATGTCTGGGCAGGCATCGTTGGGGACTATGTTTTGGGGCCGACTATTTTACCTCAGGGTCTTAACGCTCAAAGGTACCTACAACACCTGAGAGAGGATTTAGAAGAACATCTGGAAAATCTTCCACTGAATGTATACCGTAATATAATTTTTCAGCACGATGGAGCACCCGCTCACTTTGCACGCCCTGTGCGTGATTATTTAAACGATCGATTTGCAGAGTGGATAGGTCGAAGTGGCCCGGTGCCTTGGCCACCTCGTTCTCCAGATCTCACGTGCCTAGACTACTTTTTATGGGGTTATGTGAAAAATAAAGTTTACTCTGTGGAATGTCATACACGTGAAGAGATGGAAGGTAAAATTAATGCAGCATTTAGGTCCATAACCCCACATATGTTGCATAATGTAAGGTTATCAATGTTACGCAGAACTGCTCTTTGCATTGAGAAGGGTGGTGGTCATTTTGAACCTTACTTATAAATTAATTTGAAGACAGTGTTGTTTTATTATTGCCTGTAAATAGTGAATTTGGATTAATGTATAATAATTAATCAGTGACGAAAGTGATATGTAAAAAATTGCTTATTAAATGTGTGTAAGTACAAGTACGCGGTATTCTTCATGTCTATGTGTGCGTCACGCTATTCATTCAACGTGTTGCTGACGTCACATCACTTCCATCTTCAAGGTAGGGGTGTGAAAATAAACTTTAATTTCTTATTTTACTAAATTTATATGAAACAAAAAATGTGTGCCTTTTGGTATAATATTTTACCAGGTGTTTGTTTAGTTCATGTACACGTATACCCTTGAAAGTTAGTGCTTATTTTTGTTATACCCTGTATAATGACTTACCTTATTATGTAGGGGATAATCATGGAATCATACTGTTTGCGGATTACATTTCACTTTTATTTAAAGTGAAAAGACGAGTTGGTAACCATGACAAAGTAAACAGAGCGATTTTAAAAGTTGTACATTGGTTCAGTACGAACAATCTTTTATTAAATAGCAACAAAACGAAGTGTGTCAAAATTTCGTTAACTAATGTAAGGCAAGTAGATAGCAAAATACATCTGGATGGAAACGAATTAGACCTGTTGATTTCCACATAATTTCTAGGTATAACCTTAGACAAGAAATTACAATGGGGATCGCACATTAATAACTTAGCTTAGTTCAGCAGCTTATTAAATTAGAAAAAATGAGACAATTAACTGACGTCGACACTGCAAGGATTTTGTACTTTAATTGCTTTCACAGCATTATGTCATACAGGATTCTTCTCTGGGGAAATTAGGCTGAAATAAATGCTATATTTGTACTACAAAAAAGAGCGGTAAGATCCATTTACAATCTTTGCCCGAGAGTATCTCTGACAAAAAAAAAATTAAAGAAATCAATATTACTGTAATTTCCCAATACACATTCAAAAACTTAACGTATGTTTGTAAAAATATTTACTCGTTTAATATGGATAATAATAATAATCTTGTTGTGCACGAATCTCGTCTTCATAGAATAAATAACTATACTATAGAATAAATAACTATATGAAGGGACTATGTATACGCTTTTACAATAAACTTCCCGATGCTATAAGAGACATACCAATAAATAAAAAATGTATTGAAACAAAACTGTGTAATAAAAGAGTATTATAAAACCTCAGATTATTTAGCAGACGAACAAGCCTGGGATTAATTGCTCCAATTGACAAATTGACAAATGTCTTACATTTTTTGTAATATGAAATAATTCTTGCAATAATGTAACGCATTTGTTATAAAAAATGACAAGCCCGCTGAGTTTCTTCCACCGGATCTTCTCAGTTTATTGTCGCTTTCCGATCCAGTAGTAGTTTTAAAAAAATCGACACTTTAAAGGTGCCTGTAATGACTACTTGAATAAAACATATTTTGATTTTGATTTTTTGATTTTGTAGATTTTTATTGGGGAAAGAATTTTTAAAATCGGTTTAGCGGTTTAATTGTGAAAGTCTTTCGCATTTATAGCGTAAGAATAGTCTTATTATAAATTATACATATATAATAAAATACGTAAAGTTTGATAAACAATGTGAATTTCGGCTGAGAATGTGGATTCGTTCAACTTGTTCACAAATACGTAAACTAGAGAGCGTTACTTATTATTTTTGTGTTATAGCACTCACCCCGTGCTTGGGAACACTGGAAAAACTTTAAAAACAACAACGAAAAATATCAACACGCAGGGATTGAACCTGCGACTGTCTCCCTAAAGCCGGGACGCTCTTCCACTGAGCTAAGTGTCAACAGGTTTGTCGTGGCGAAATTCTTCTTTGTTATATGATCGATTACAATCGACGAGGTCAGTACAATCGACGTAATCGATCATATAACAAAGAAGAATTTCACCACGTCAAACCTGTCGACACTAGCTCAGAGGAAGAGCGTACCGGCTTTAGGGAGACAGGCGCAGGTTCAATCCCTGCGTGTCGATATTTTTCTTTGTTGTTTTTAAAGTTTTAGAGAGCGTTACAATCGATAGCAAAGGAAAAAATCGCCTAGATAAACAGAGACATTTGTTATTTAGAGCAGCGATTCCTAAAGTGGGTTCCACAGAACCCCTAAAGGTTCCGAAGGAAAATCATGAGGATTCTGCGAAGTTAAATTATACCACAGTTAAGTACATATATTATTTTGAAAAAACGCATAATATATGATGAGATGAACTCATTACTGTTATATGAGTAAGTAGATTCGTGAGAATTCAGTCCGGATAATGGCACAGCGCGGCGTCGCGGATGCGCTGTGGGTCTCGGAAAATGCAGGAATCGGGCAGCAAGAGTCAGTCTACTCCAGATATATGCATCGTACTGTAAACAGTTGTTGGACATAATACCGAACTATAAAGAATATATTAATGAACATTCAAACAATTTCATTCTTCACATTAAAATCTATCTATATCTATACATATAATAAAATCGTAGGAAAGTCAAAACTGTACATTGAATATTTTTTTAAAAGAATACTTGGGGCGTGATTTACAATCGATATCGAAGCCAAAAATATAGTTTTTAGAATTTTTGTCTGTTTGTCTGTATGTATGTCCGGGGTAAACTCAAAAAGTACTGCATGGATTTACTTCAAATTTTGCACGAATATTACTAATAGGTCGGGTCAACATATATGCTACATATTATCACGCTATCACCTACGGGGGAGATGCAGTGCGGAGTAAACGAAGTCCGCGCGGACGAAGTCATGGGCAACAGTTAGTTATTAAAGAATAAAATGAAGAGTACATGAAACTGGATGTATTTTCCTACTCCTCCTATTTAGATTAATTTCGTTGCGGGTTCCAAGACAGCTTAGCTTTTCTCCAGGGCACCACTCATACAAAGCTGGAAGGAATTGTTTGTTTCATCATCATCATAAGCTGACAATACACCTCTTATCCCAGAGGCGCATAGAGCTATAATATTTTACAATCCGCGGCATGTCATTGCATAAGATATTCTCATTTTTTGAGTTTACTTTATAGGCCCCAACGGAACCATTACAAAGGATTCACTGTCCATCTGTTTGTTCGTCAATATTTTAACCCAGAGCTGTATTATTAAACTGTAATACGTAGACTTTTACATTTTTTTAAAGTATGTAAAACCCTTGTTTCAATAAATACAAAAATTAAAATAATGTTGAAAATTTAAGTGATTACCCATCAAAGAATCTTTTTATTTGCTCTAATTTTGATAATAGCAATTGGTACATATAATATTGTAAGTTTGAAAGTTTTTGATTCTGTTTTACACTTGGTATATTTTAGTAATAAAGTCGGTATAGTGACTTTAAGATTTTAATGAGTTTTTATATAAGTTTTTCCAAACACATTTGTACAGATTGCATTATGAATATAAATAGCTTACTATCAATTATTATCTTCTCCGTCAAGTATAATAAACATTTGATTTACTTGCTTTTATCATTATTAATAGCATAAAATTACTGTCCTTTACCCACCTGATAGCAAGTGATATTAGGTCAAAAGTATACTAAGCTAGAAGACGATTATTCACTCTTTCTTTGGAGATCTGGAAATTGTATCGTTCGGGTATAAGAGAATTCAAATCCATTTTATTATCCATCTATGGAATTATTCTTGGTCGGACCGCCCCGTTGGTCAAGTAGTTAGCGACCCTGACTACGCAATTAATGGGGTCCGGGTTCGATTCCCAGCAGGGACAGGCATTTGTGTGATAAGCATAGATGTCTGTATTTCTGGGTTTAGGTGTTTATTAAATAGAGTATTTATATATGTATTTCTATGTATTAGTATCGTTGACTGACACCCATACTACAATCTTATAATTTGCTTACTTTGGGGTTAGATCAATTTGTGTCATTTGTCCAGTGATATTTATTTATTCTTAATTTGTGTTATAAAGGATAGAGATTTGCTCTATTCTTTCTATTTAATGCATTATGCATTAAGTAAGAGCGATGTCCATCCGTTTATCTTGGATTGCAGTGAAAACAGTCTTACTTTTTTTCAGGTCGTTTGCGGGATTACTCCGGGTCTTACAACGTTCCTATAACAGTGCTTAATGTAGTAACGTTTCTGACGCTCATCATGTGGAGTGCCGAATTTTTATATTTTAGAATAAAGAGAAAAAATTCGAATTCGGAAACAGAGTAGGAATTATTAATAATAATTTATTAGATTAATGTTTGTACATATAATAATAATATTTAGCTCGAAAGTAAACTAAAAGGATTAAATTAATCTAAATTATCTCAGATGCAGAATGTACAATAATTTTGGTAATGTTGTGATGAAAAGAAGAATTTTATTCTTCATTAGTTGAACTAAATATTTGAATAATGTAAATATTTTCCTACTCTTGTTACACGTGTACATATACCTCCTCGCTAATTTTAACGTGGGTATTTTAAAGTAATAGGTATTTCAAGAAATCTTTTAACAAAGCTACAGGTGAAACAAATCCTGAAGCAATATCACAATACATTTTCCTAATATGTAATTACTTATTAGTAAATATCTACAATTCTAGTGATTATCTAGATTGCAAATAAAAATGATCATATTAAAATTACTAAAATCCTACTTTTTATACTTAATAATTCCAAAGAATCTGTACAGTTTCAAATATTAAGTAAATTATAGACATTTATTATTCAAATGGCTTATTTATTTATCTATTACATAATTAGGATATTTACAAAAATATATTTACAAAATTCCTTAGGTTAATTTTCTTAAACAATTTATTGGCTAAATAACTACATCATTTGCTTAAAAGCAAACAGCCATTTTGTTACTACAAAATACTTCATTTAGGGCCAACTTTTGTATTTAAGAAAAATTTGTTGCTATCTCTTCATTACAATAAATTGAGGAATTGTACTCAATCGAACTGTAAATTATTTAACTAAATGTAATCATTTAATCTTAATAAAATTAATACGATGACATTTTTCATGTCATATTTTATCTAGCACTCTGTTTTACTACTAAATTATTTGAAACTAATTAAAATAACAAACATGTCATTTCTTCTATATTATTGAGAAATATCACCGTACCCATCTTAAGTAAAAATATTGCAAGTATTGAATAATCGGCCCTTAGAATTTGTATCAAAATATCGAGTCCTTACTTTGGTTCATGTCAGTTAAAATACATCACTTACTTATATACTATTTATAACACAATCGATCAAATTGAAAAGGACACTTGTTTTATTTGTGTTCTCTTTAATTTGCTCTTACTTATGTTTGCAGTACAGTTTCTACACATTAAATCAGTCACTAATTTCTTTGACTCATTTCTAACATATTTTAACACTTCATAATTATTTTATACTTCATGTTTACTTGTCTGTTTCTTCTTCGGACACAGTCTAAAAGAAAAAATATTATTATTTTGATGCAATAATGTTAACAATTCCAATTTAAAAAAATGTAATATGCTATGTGCATTTTTATATTTGAGACCAGAGGGTAAAAGTAATTTCGAGTATAGTAATTATATTAGAATCTAAACTATCGAGATAACTGTTCTTAATTAATTGTATGGGTAGAAATGAAAATTGCAAACTTTTATGTTTCGATTTAGACGGTATGATAGCTGGAAAACTTTTGCATGTGGCACTACCATCCCGCTACACGGGTAGCAACGCACCATTAAAATCTTTGTTTATAGGCGATACTATTCTCTTTCCATCAGGTGAACCATCTGGTTGTTTGCTGTCTTATGATATAAAAAAGGAACAGTTTTTAGAGTTGTAACTAAATACTGTTTGCATATTTTGTGGTATAAGGCAAATAAAATTTTAGTATAAAAATTGCAATATCGATACACTATCGACTATAATATAATATATATAGACTATCTTACAGTCCACTTCTGTATTTATTTTCTCATAATTTACATTTTACCAGTAAGCATCTTCATCTCTGGTTACAGTGATGATTACTTTTAATTTATCCTTTAATTTAATTAATTTAAATCTTTTCAGTCATTCAGTTAAATTACATAAAGTTTATTTAATTACTACTTTTATTATTTTATGTTTAATGTAATAAAAAACATAAAAATTGTTTCGTTGACAGAACTTACCTTTTCTGTCATATCATTTGGCACGGAAATTTCTGAAGAAACATTTTCGTTTGAAGCTCCATTTTCTAAGTTATTTACTGAAAAACAGAAATGAAACGATTGTTAATAAAATGATTTTTTATATTATGAAATGTAAAATATATAATCTTTTATTTCTCTTACTTCTCCGATGCCATCTTTTGGAAAATTCATACGATAATTTTTCATTTGGATGTCGTCGTCCATTAAATCCAAACATCGTGGGATTAAGTGTCTCTGGTGGTTTATCTTGAAAATTGCTTTCATTCCATGTATTGTCCTTTTGTACTTGTTTCTTTGATTCAAATTTTTGTGAGCCATGATCATGCTCAATAGTTTTTATTGGTTTTTCTGGCCATGGTTTTGAAGTAACAACATAGACTTTTTCATTGGTTAAGGGTGAAATAGAAGTTTGTATTTGACCCCAAGGGGCTGGTGTAGTTGTGCTCCGAAAACTGGAGGTTGCTGTGTAAATATGTAATTTGTCATCATCTCTGTCATCCATTTCTTTATGTTTACCGCTAGTATAGAGTGATTTTGTTTTTTCAATAACATTGAAACCCTTGCCAGCTTTTATAAATGGTTGAGTTTTATTTTCAAAAACCGAGTGAAATATACTGCTTGAAAATTCATGATCATATATATCGTCATTATAATTAACGGTATGCGTTGCATAATTTGATGTGGGGCTAAGGGTTGTAAAATATTCATCGGGTATTTGCTTAGAATTTTTCTTATTTGAACGTTCTTTATGTGGTACCTTATATTGATGGGAGTATTCTTGTTCAGTCCAGTCATCAATAGTATGTTGTAATTTTATTATATCAAATGGTGGTTCTTTTACGTCATATAAATCATTTAGTATTGCTGCAGTATTTAATTTGGAATCATACATATCTGTAACTGTCGATATTGTATTGTCTGTTGAAGTTCTGATTGTACTATAGTCTTCCGTAGTTACAAAAGGTAAACTTTGTTCAGTGTTTGGTAGCGCTTTTCTTCCTAAAGATTCTTGTTGCGAAATATCAAATTCATTATTATTATTGTTATCATCATTATTATTGATTGTATATGGAACAATAATTTGGACAATTTTTGCATGGTTACTACTTTGTTGTGCTGAGAGTTGAGACGTATCTTCATCAAAATATACTCGGCTTCCGTCCCACAGATTAGTTGATGTAGATGGCGTGGGAGTTTCTGTAGTTGGAATATCTTCATAAATGTCATATTCACTATCTCTGCTTGGTGTAGTTGAAATAAATTTCTGGTAGTTTTTATGAGGTGCACTTGGTTTTAAATACAAAAGTGGAGAATCAATGTGCTGTAAATTGCTTTCACTGCGGTATTTATCAACATCTTCATCTTTAAAACCGCGTAAATCTGCAAATATAGGTTTATGATTTGGAGGATGTTGAGTATTAGAAATAAAATCTGGTCGCTTTGCATCGTACAACTCATTACTCAGATCAGGACCAGTACTTTCAAAACTGGAATCTTGATTGGATTTTGCAGCTGAAACATGTTGGTCTGACGCTTCTGGTGATATATCACGGATCTCATCAATCGCATAGTTGTTTGGAATATCTCTATACGATTTACTTTGATTAGAAATTTTAAGCGTATCTATATCAATTACCGGAGATTGTATATAAGTTGTTGGGTACTCTACAGAATGTGTATATTCAGCTATAGGTATACTTGGTGCTATGTTAAAATTATTGGATTCAAATGGTTTCTGATTTATTCCCTGCGTAAAATACGCTGAAAAGTTTGGTGGAGTTGGTCTAAATAGTCGAGCATTAAAAATAGGAGGAAGTGGAGATACGCTTAGGTTTGGCAAGGCTACAGGTTGAAGAGTATGTATATTACGTCCTCTGTTTAATGAAAATGGAGCGGGATTGGCCAATGCCAATGTCATATTCTGCCGATTAAGTATGGGCTCACCATTTGGCAAAACTTTTGTTTTAACTTTTGAGGACTCTGCGCCTGCAGCCGTAACAGGATAAGGTATATTCAAAACATTTGTATTTATTATGGGTTCCCCATATGAATTTCTAAAACCAGAAGGTTTTGTCACTTTTGGAAGTTGTAATTCTTCAGATGGTACAATATTACTAAATATTTCCACATTATTATCGTTAGGTAAATGTTGATTGATTGTATCAGGCCTTGAACTTGAAAGAATTGGTGAGAAAGTGGTCGCAGGAAAGTTTATTTGAAAAACCGAAGAAGGAGCCCCGTAAGTAGATGAAGGTGACCTATATGTATGACTAGATGTATCATAAGATGAAGATGGTACTTTATTTATTTGCAAAGGTTGAACGGTTGTGCTAAATTCTTGATAAGGTGAATTAAATATTTGTCTATTAGGTATAGAATACGTAGAAGTTAGTGGATTTGGTTGAGAAATATCTACTGTGTGAGTAGGACTAGGTGGGCCATAAGTTGAAGCTACGTACGAATGTGTTGGTAAGCCATAGTTGATATTAGGGTTACTAGTAGTTTGTTGAAAAGTATGAAATTCAAAATGACTATTAAATGATTGTGGTACATTTTGAATGGAGTTAAATATATTTGGTGAAGCTGTTGGACTTGGTGGTCCATATGTGGGATTAACTATTTGTCTATTGCTTTTAGAGGCCAAATCGTATCTGATAACTGGTATCCATGGTTCTAAATTACAAGGATTACAATCTTTCTTCAAGGTGGCTAAATTATAATGATTGGGTGCTGGTTTTAAATCTTCTGTTATTTCTTGAGACGGAAATAACCAATTTGAAACTTTATTAAATAAAGATGGAGATGGCGTTGTTGTAAAAGGTTGTGGATGAGGAACGAAGTTAAAATTGTACTGTTTGTAAAATGGTGCTGGAAATTTAAAATCATTTATGGTTGAAACCGGCTGTTGAGAAGATGATAACACCGGTGGTGGTGACTCAAACTGGTAGACTGGTATTAAATTTTGCCGCTGTAACGTTCCAGTTCCTCCGTGAAATGGCACAGCAACGATTGGTAATGGCGGTGGCGGTGGTGGTTTCAGCAATTCTCCAAAATGTGATACTAAGTTTCCATTGTTTATATAGGCACTACTAGGTTCACATTTATATTTTTCTATCACAGCCACCAGTAGAATGTATATTATCTGAAAAGAAAAAAATAGGTTAATTATAAATTATAAAACTAGATCGCTTAAAAATATACACTTATCTTTTCTTGAGTTATAAAATCCCTGTTTTCCCCCGCGCCCCATTTATGGAGAATGGCAATATTCATGCCAGGCAACTAACAAAATGTGATCATAAGAAGTTCCCCCACGTTGATCCGGGTTCCTTTGAAATATAGACCAACGGCCGTTCAGCCAGGCAGGTGATAAAAGGCGACCGATTGACTATATGTGTCACTACCATCGTGACTACTAGGTGGTAGAGCTCCGCAGCGTCTCGCCTTGGTATTTGGTACCACCACCTTACCTATTCCTGCAGCAATAGCTTTAATGCTTCTCATTGTCGTGTTTTTTTTTAAAGAAAAAGGGGGCAAACGGACAGGAGACTCACCTGATGGTAAGTGATCACCGCCCATAGACAACTACACTATCAGAAGACTTGCAGTTGCGTTGCCGGCCTTTTAAGAAAGAGTAGGCTCTTTTCTTGAAGGTCCCTAAGTCGTATCCGTTCGGAAAAAAACCCCTGCCGGTAATTGATACCGCAGAGGAATAGTGCGGAAAAAAGTGCCTCGAGAATCGCACAGTTGTGGATTTCCGGACATCGAGATGGTGAGGAAAAAATTTTGAATTTTGTCGCGATGTCCGATGGTTGGAATTCTGCGGCAGGAATTAATCTAAACATTTCCTATAATAGATCCGATAGAAGATGCAAAGCGAAGCCACATCTGTACGTAATTCGAAAGAATCAACAGTTCCGGTTTGGATTGTAGACTTATGCTTGTGGCACTGCCATCCCGCCACATAGACTACAACTCACCATCAAAATGTTTGGTGTCTAAAGACCATGGTTTTTCTTTCCATCAGGAGAGCCTCTCTCTGCTTGTTTGCTATCAAATGAAATAAAAAAACAGAGACTTAATTTTTACCGTCCTTATTGCAAGGTTTTGCTATAAATTTTGCCTGTCGTCATAACATCATGGTTTATTCCTGTTTTGTTCCGACTTTAAAGGTGGAGTAGTCGGTAAACTAACGCATGAACGATTCTTTCCCTGCAACATGGACGCTATTTTTAGTGTCTTAATTTTAAAAATTATATTAACTTTTCCGAAAAGCGAGCTTTTCCCTTAGCTTGCTTGCTATGTATATGTAATACTATTAAAAAATATTTTCTTAGTAGTGCACAACAGATCAAACAATATATACGAGAATTGGATATTTTAAATTACTACAAAAAGAGAAATTTCTTTATCCGTGTATATTTTTGGCCATCAATATTTTGCTGATTGTGGAAGAAATTCGATTTTTATTCCCAATTACAAAAGCCGACGACGCCCTGAAGGACAACAACAAGGACAACGTACTCAGCCAAAGTTCAAATATGAATTTGCACTCAAAAACTTTGATTGAGTAGTGATTAATAGCGACTAACGCCTGCGTTAAAGCTGAGGCTGAACCTCAGCTTAGTGTGGACTTTTAACTACTTACAGTAGAGAAGTGTTGCAAAGAACTTTTCTTCAGCGAGATCAGTGACAGCGGTGTAGTGTCACGTATGATTTGTGTGAGTATTATATGCGATGATATTGGTAGCAATTATGTGAACATCAGGGTCAGTTAGCCTCCTTATCCTGAGAATATTATTCGTATTTTGTTTGAAAAGATATACTACTGAGAATTGTTTATCCAGGCCCCCTTTGAATAATAAACTATCTGACATTCTACCAGACAGTTCATAAAAGACGAAGGATCGGCTACATGTGTCACTACTAACGTAACTGGTAGGTGGTAGAGTTCCGCAATGTCTCACTCAGGTTCCATACCCATTGCTGCCATATTAGCGTCAGTAATAATTATTATTTTAAATGTCGCCCTTATACTGTTTCACAATTTACAAACTGTAGGTAAGTATATATTTATTTTTATTTCAATAACCAACCGGTTTCACATTTTACTGCATAATCTGGGTTAAAACTTCAATTTTAAACAAATACGTTGTATTCGGAAGCATTAATAATGGTCGGTAGGTGTAATAATGTATTTTACATAATATGACGGAGTTTAACGATGGAGAGTATAAATGATATCAAGTCAGTAATTGTGACTGTCCTATTCTAGATGATAGTAGCCTAGTTAACAGGCGTGAGAAGCCGGTAGAATTCTGCAACATGTCGCCTGGGTTTGTTACCAAAGCCTTACCTATTTCTGCCGCAATAGCGTCGATATTTGTCGCTATCGTGTACCGGTATGGAGAGTACGGCCGCCGGTTAACTTATACATGAGGCACTGCCATCCTTCCACGCACGCAACGCATCATTAACATCTTTGCAATATAATAGTAGGGGAGGCCAAAAGGGGATTTTTGGATTTACTCAAGGGCGTTAGATTAAACAAGGGGTGGGGGGGGGTTCCAAAAAAAACAAAACACCAATAACTTCGGCTTGTGGAAATTGTCAGATTATATTTTTTCGTTATTCTTACATCATTTCCTATATAATAAAAGAAAATTCAGACGCGCTCGAGAATGACAAAACATTTTCTTTGTAACTTTATGACCTTCCCACTCCCTTACAAAACACTAGAATCTTCAGATTTTCTAAATTTTAGGTGGCAATTAACCTACCATACTTAATCTGGCACGATTTAGTGTTTCCATGTCACAGCTTATGTTTTATTTTTTTTTCCGTAGTTTTTTTCTCCACCATTGAAATGAAAAACATTCCTATTATTTAATCTACAAAATCCAATAGGCCCCTCTGACGCTCGAGTAACTACCCGAGAGCTATCTGCTAGTTTGTTATCTTATGATAAAGAAAACATACATTTAACACCACGAATTATTTGACACCCATCATAACCACAGAATATGGAGACTAGTTAGTTTTATTTTGTGTCAAAACCATCATAAGATATACTATTTTGTGAATGGTAAAATCTGTTATTAAACTTAGAAGGGATTTTATGAATAGCGATCAAATTTATTATCGAATGGGATTGGCCATTACAAGTAAATTATAGATTGTGCCAACATTGCTAGTTTCTGTTTTAATGCATAGAGATACACAGAGTATGGAAGACAAATAGCTGATAAACTTGTGCATATGGCATAACCATCGTGCATAATATATATTCGGACATAACGAAACTATAAGGGTACTTTAGTTCAAAACTCAAAACTCAAACTCAAATTCTTTTATTCTGTGGTAGTAGGTGAATGAGTTAAATGTGAATATACATAATGTTAATAAGGACGCTACGACCTGCCGTTTTGGCGTACAGATAAAAAGATCAAACGTGCAGGAGGCTCACCAGTTGGAAAGTGATCACCACCGCCCATGGACAGCCTCAATACCGGAAGTTTTGCAGCTGTCCAAGTCCATCTTATCTAAAAATCTCAGCTAACACCAGTCCGCTTCGCTTGGCGTACATTAATTGACGATTGGAAAATTATATGTCCTATAATTTACGTAATCACAATTCTCACTATATTTAAGACGTTATTGAGTAAAACGGGACTTACAGACAGACAAAATGATATCCTAGCATTTGCGTATTCACGTATTCTCATTGCATACCAATGACCATCATTCCAACGATCAATCAAGTCGTTCTTGAATTATAACAAAACATACAAACATACAGGGATTTTTTTTAACACAGAAAAACTGCAGCAAGTGAATCCTCATTTCTCCTCACTATACAATACAATACAATACAATAACTCTTTATTGTGCACCAAAAGTAAATGACAAAATATACAACACACATGACTATTTCTACATATATTAGATACACAAAGGCGGTCTTATCACTAAAAAAGCGATCTCTTCCAGACAACCTTAAGGATAGGATAATAATATATTCTAAAAGTGGTGCTAACCACGAGTACATTTATAGTTTTTGCTTCTAAAAGAAATAAAGACAACATTCCAATAATATAAAATAACAAAAAAAATAATAATAAGCAAACAGATTACTGGTAATACGTAAACTACTTACATTACATAAAATGGATAAATTACAATTAGGTGTATAGAAAGTGACGTTTAATCATATTCTTGAAAATGTTTAGACTCGGCGCTTTCCTAATATCCTCAGGAAGAGAATTCCAGAGTGTCACAGCTTGAGAAGTGAATGAACGGCTGTAATAATTAGTATTTTGAATTGGCATGACTATATCATCACTACATCGGATCTTCACGAAATTAAAATGGGACCACACCTGAAGTGACCAAACAAAAACAGAATTTTTAAAATCGGTTCATACATAACCATGTTTTGAACCAACAAACATAAAAGTACAGCCAAATTGATAACGTCCTTTTGAAAAGTTGGTTTAAATGTTCAAAATGGTAAAATTGATGTCAGTCAATCAAAAAACGAATAACTTCTCGAAATTATAATAAATATAGAAAACAGACAGACATGCGCTACAAATTTATACAGTAGTAGTATAAATTACGTAGTTGGTTATCTATTACTGAGCTGGAGCAAGAGTTTGTAATTATTTAGAAATTAGAGAAATACACGAAGCATATACGAGTCTAAGCTGTTGTAACGCTTCTCACGAGATACAATTCTTTGCACTTTTCTCTTTTCTCATAAACAGTCAATAGATGTGATCGGGAGGCTTGTGATGTATTTTATAATACTAGAAACTGTAAGACGATACTTTTTAACCGATTTCCTAAATAATATATTTTTAACAAAAAAATGAAATCGTTGAAATTTTTGCGTGGTCATCATTGACAAATCCAAAATACACAATCAGTGTCTCATAAACGTCCTCAAAAAATGAGCGCACCATTTTAAATTGTGCGGTCATTTCAAATAGAATCGCGTCGGGCGCGAAACTGTAAACTTTTTATACATTGCTTTTATTGTAAAAACAACAATAATTCTTGCTCTTAAGGGTGAATATGCAAAGATATGTTTTTGTTTTTGTTTTATAATATGTTTTTTTTTACATAATTTAATATGTTTTTGCCTCATCTATAACTACTTATGTAAAATTAGCGACAGTTTTGAGTGTCGATTTTGTTCGCGACTGTGCACCTTGGGTTTTTGAAGTGAAAACTTCTTTAGGCGCGTTGAGCGTTTTGGTAGAGGGTAAAATCCTCGGTTCGCGTCACCGACATGCTAATGATAATAGTATATCTATAGCTATGTTTTGCATATAGTTTTAATTACTCTCAACTTAATAGTTCCGTTTTCACTTCTATCGGCAGTCCCACGACTGCTACTGTTTTTTTATATCAATGGTGGTCACTACCCTCTTGCGGTGTTTTTTTTTTCAAAAAATATATGAGACCACCCAAGCCAACTCAAGAGGGTATATTCTATACTATAAAAGAAGAATTATCAAAATCGGATTTCTGTGTAAAAAGTAATGCGTGGTTCATTAAAATCAGTTCTTTTTTACATACACCTTTATGGTTAGATTGTAAATCCATTTCAATAAAAAAAGAATTGTCAAAATCGGATTACTCTGTATAAAGTTACGCTTGGTTTAACATAAAAAAATATACGCGTCGAATTCTGAGTCTCCTTCGTTTTTTCGTTGGTTGTAAAGGAGGAGGTCCTCAATTTGAATCCATACTAATATTATAAATGGGAATGTGTATGTGTGTGTTTGTTTGTCCGTCTTTCACGGCAAAACGGAGCGATGAGCGTAATTTCTTAAGTGGAGATAGTTGAAGGGATGGAGAGTGACATAGGCTAGGTCTCTTACTAACCCCCCACTTCTCTAAAATGGGGAGTGGAAGTTTGTATGGAGCATTCCACAATTTTCAAGGTAGAAAGCTAAAAATTGGTATGCGGACTATTTGTGACTAACAAAAAAGTTTGTTTGTCCGTCTTTCACGGCAAAACGGAGCGATGAGCGTAATTTCTTAAGTGGAGATAGTTGAAGGGATGGAGAGTGACATAGGCTAGGTATCTTACTAACCCCCCACTTCCCTAAAATGGGGAGTGGAAGTTTGCATGGAGCATTCCACAATTTTCAAGGTAGAAAGCTAAAAATTGGTATGCAAACTATTTGTGACTAACAAAAAATTGTGTGTCATTTTTTTTGGAAACCTGCCTCTAATTTAACACAAGCAAAGCCAAAAGATAATGTTTATATGTTTTTTACGTATGAAGAATAATAATAAGAGAATTTTGCAAATCCTTCCATATTATTATATCCATAAGCCCTATGAATATTATTATACCATAAGGCTTAACTCCATCACATGTGGATGGATTTGCAAAACTCTATCTTGTTTCGGACAGTATTTTTTCGGTTTGGTCCCACGTTTTGAAGATTTAAACCAGGATTCCAGAAATATACTAGGGTTGATGTAGTTTTACTGCGTTAAAATTGTAAACGTGTCTAAATACATTTGAAAAGCGGCAACGTTATTAACAACATGTAATTTTTTCACAACACTGACTGTCATGAACTATTCGGTAGCAATTAACTTATTGCAGTTAAAAAGTGCAACAAATTAGAGATTTCGAAACCATCGCATTTTTTTTTTTTCGGAATGTCACAATTGCTGTTAGCCTTATGGGCTGTTACAGCTTCACCGGTCGCGTGGGCGAGCAGAGTGCTCAGCCAGAATTTAAAGGTGTAGGGCTGTACGCCCTCCGCCCTAAGGGTGTCTCCTGTGAGACCGAACCTCGGCTTAGGGTGGGGTCGTGATTTGCAATGAGAGGGCTAGTGGCATTGTTTTGTCCGTCCGCCGAACCTTGCCCTTGGGCTCGGTTCGCCGAAGGGCGAAACAGGGGTCCTCGTCGCCGCCGGCGGCGACGGTGTCGCGAATGTAGGTGTGTAGTGTCATCGTGTAAACCGTTGGCCAGAGTTATCGGGTCATCGGGATCGGTAAGAACGTGGCGGGGCCTACGTAGTTTGGGATCGGGATTTGGGTCTGGGATGTAGTCAGCCGCGGCTACCACCAGTGGGTTCGGATGCGAGATGGCACGATCGAAGTATCTTTCGGAGATGTCTTTGAAATGCTTTGCTAAGCTCGGCAATTCTAGATCGTTATGGAGGTCTACGTTGCGCATATACCACGGTGCTCCCGTGGCAATACGCAGGAATTTATTTTGTACCACTTGCAACGGATGCAAGTCCGTACGGGGGAGATGGGCAAACGCTACGCAAGCGTATGAAAGGATGGGGCGTACGCACGACTTGTAAAGTGTCACCTTGTGTCTAAGTGACATTTTACTGCGTTTATTGATAAGATGATATAACCGACCTACAACGAACTTAGCCTTAACTTTCATTCTTTGTATGTGCGGTTTGAATGACATTTTGCTGTCCAACGTTACCCCGAGGTACTTGACTTTCTTTTCCCACGGGATGACGTTTCCGAACAGGGTAATGTTGCCTAGTTTACGCAGACTGCGCCTTTGTTGTCGCGGGTGTTTACCGCGGCGAAAGTACACGGCTGCACTTTTTGAGGGATTTATTTCGATACGCCATTTTCTGAACCGAAACCATCGCACAATAGACAACAAAAATGTTAATGGTGCGTTAGCATCCATGAGGCGGGGTTATAATAGCATATGTCCACGTTAACCGGCTACCTAACCCTCCCAACCAGACCATTAAGGTGATAAGTACTTACGCGGCAGGAAAATTTAAAGCACTACTACCAAGCCCTAATATTTATATTCAGAACTGTACGTTTACATCTAAATTATTCGATCAACATAATGGCACAGAGTAGCTACATGGAGCTCCATTCGCCTAATTGTCGTAAAAAGGGCTACAAAGTCTTTGCTTCACGTATTAATGCATGATTAAAGTAGAATTCATCAATTAGTAGAGATTATAAAAAAATATTGCTTGATCAGTACGACGTAATTTACAGTCATGCCATCAATTGTTTTTATATGATACAAAGCAAACAAGCCGATGACTCTCCGATTGAAATCAGACAACCATCGCCTGTTGACACTAAAGATGTCAATAGTGTATTGCTATCCGTGTGACGGAATGGTAATAGGTAGTAAATATACCGGCTACCGTAGCCACAAAACCGAAATACGATAGCGACGCAAATGTGGCAGGTTTTTTTTTGAAATGAACTTAAGCAGTTAGTTCAAATGACCGCTACTGCGAAACTGAGCGTTTCGGGCATGCAGAGTGCTCAGCCAGAGTTTAAATGAAGTGGGCTAAGAGCCCGTCCTAAGAGTGTCTCCTGTGAGACCGAACCTCGGGTTAGGGCAGTATCTTGACTATTAGTGGGTGTGTAAGTGGCATCAGGAATGCGGTAGGAATATATACCGAACACGGGCGAGATGCTGCAGAGCTCTACTACCTAGAATTAATTTAATTAAATTAACTTAAATTAATTAATTAAATTAAGTTAATTAATTTAATTAGTTTAGTTCGTGAACTCTGAAACGCGTGAACAGGCAGATATAAACAAAATTGCTCAGACAAAGCGAAAAAAAATAAGGAAACTTAAAATCCAAGTAGGTAGTCGCACTTTACAAACTATATTTAAATGCTATATTCATACATACGAGTGAATGTGTCGAAATAATTCTTGTCTTTACATGTATGATATTGATTGTTTCGAAACAGCAAAACAGATTTCGTACGTGAGTTGAGCTTTGAAACAGATAGCTATATAAATACCGTCGTGTAAGTACACACACGATGAGGTTAGATCTTTTCAAACGAGTAATGTGTGTTACAAAACAAATAATTTCCCCCCGCCTTTGTCCTGGCTCCTTTAAAGAAAATATATAAGACTACTAGCTGTGCCCGTGACTTCGTTCGCGTGGAAAAAAATCTAAAATAAAAACCCGCATGGTTCCCGTTCCCGTGGGATTTCCGGAATAAGAACTATCCTATGTCCTTTCTTGGGTCTCAAACTATATTTGTACCAAATTTTATCCAAATCGGTTCAGTGGTTTGGCCGTGAAAGCGTAACAGATAGACAGACAGACAGACAGACAGACAGACAGAGTTACTTTCGCATTTATAATATTAGTATGGATTAGGAATATGAAAACTATTAGGACCGTCTACCGTCCTGCCAGGCAGTTTTTAAGGGGCGAACAATTGACTATAACATTGTGACTACTAGGTATTTGGTAAAATTTCAGAAAAAGTTGTTTGATTTGTTACAGGATATAACATAGTTACTACGAATACTGATACTTAAGAATTTTTTGCCGATAAAATCAAATGTTACTATTAATAATAATTATCGTTTCGTCAATAGTATAATAACACAAAATCTAATTTATTTTACTACAATCTAATGTTTTTAACAAATTTAGATATTATATTACAGTAGTAGATAAAACACATTAATACGCAATATACAAGATATTTCGTCCATATTCTTAATATATATTTTTCATATATTATTATAATAGACAGTTGACAGACATACAGACCACAACACTCATTTACTTCAGTAACATCTGGAATTTTATTATGGGGAAGAGTGGCTGATATTAACATTATTTAAAAAAAAGCTATATTGCGCGTATTTATATATATATATATATATATATATATATATATATATATATATATATATATATATATATATATATAAATACGCGCAATGTATAATTTGAGCAGCAGGACATCTCTGAGAGAATTATACAAAGAAATTAATATCATGACTGTGTAAAATATAATGTATGACAACATACATTATATTTTCGTAAATATATAGACTAGGCTATATATTTACGAAAATATAATGTATGTTAGGAAAAACATTGATATGTTTATCAAAAACAAAGATTTGCATAGTTTTAATACATTTTAATGATTGATTGAACGTTTGGCGTAAACGGCGTAAATATTGACTGTTATTGAAATTCACATTTTGATATTTTTTGATGACATGATTTTAAGGATTGATTGTGACAGATTAATAATAATATTTATTATTTTGTCTAAAATTACATAATTATTACTTTTGACATTGACATTCAAAATTATCAATTAACTTTGAGTGTACGACCAAGGAACTTATGTATGATAACTGGAATTGTTACGAAGCAATATTTGAAAAATAAAAATGTACTTTATTTCGTTACTCATAAAGTTGACATTTGTTTCTTACTTAACAGAGGGGAAAAACGTTCTGAGCAAGACAACGACATGAGTAGATGTTGTCCCTTTCTTACAATTGCCAGTGTTAAAATAAAACTGCTGATAGTAGATTTTTATATATTCGGTAATCGTTAAATCCCTTTTATTCATACACGTCGATAAATACATTAGCATAAAATGTATTGTAATTAACATAGTGAGTTCTAAAATGTACTTATTTTAATTATTACGTAATTACTTATGCAATGCAAAGCTGTTTCTCAAATTAATAGAATTACTTAGTAGTAATTTGCGAACTATGTATGGCTACACTTATACATGGCGATTGGCGCTTTATTTAGTAGAAAGAGACATACTCCACCCATGTCGTGTTACTCTTCGGAACGATTTTGAAGCCCGTGTGGACATTCCGGGTAGAATGTAACTTCCTTGTGTACGACTAAACCACGGGGTTGACATTTACAAGAAAGTAGAACATTTTTAAGAATTTTAAGAGTTTGGAGGGCACACAAATTTCCGCTTGGTGGCGCTACTGAGTGTGTCAAACGTAACTTCTAAGTCAGAATTTTAAGTAAAATAGTAAGAATCAACAACATTTTAAGCATCCGAGCGCAGACGGTTTCAGGCTGGACCTAGAGAAGCAGTGTTGGAATTATACAATGTTACCGTGACATATTTTATATGTGACTTTCAATGCCGCCATTTCACTTTAGTGAAATGGCGGCATTGAAATGTTTTTAAATTTCGAAAAAGTGTCCTGGTGGAATCTTAGCTCAGGTTTCTAACTAGTTTAGATTTCTGAGTTAAAGTTTCACTGCACATATGCGTGTTGTCATTTGACAACAATTTGTTTTGTAAGCTTTTGGCATTGAAAAAGTATACATTGAGTGGCGTCTAAGCAAAAAGGCGTCTATTTTGCAATTTTGAATTATAAATTTATTTCCAAAATTAAAAAATAGCAATAATTCTTAAGCCCCATTTTGAATTAATTTTGCTTTGCTCGTAAATTACTTAGTAATCTACATAGTAATCCAAGTAACGATCGACTAGTCTTCTAAATTTTATTGCAAAACTATCCAGTTTAAATAAATAACTTTTCATGCATACAAATCAATGAATCTTAACTAATAGCGTCAAAGATTGTTATCTCGATTTGCGATAGTTCATCAGGCATCCCTCAGCGACGGTTGATAGTGATTAAATATTAAAAAATGATGTGGTGTCGCGGGACACCAGGTAGGAACGAACTTTCTTCGGCTAAACGGCACTACTCGCTTGTGTACGCGACTGTCGCGCCTGCGCACGTCTCATTTAACGCTTTTATTCCACGCATTTTTCTTACGGTTTTACTATCACATTTTTTTTCAGTTCGGTCGCGCAGCAAAATCCCTATCCCCTCCAAGCCTGCCGTAAGGAACTTCGTTCCAATATGTTTTATGTGGTATATACATACATATAATCCACGTAGATCCCTGTCCATGGGAAATTTGATAAAATTGATAAACTGAAGCCTATGCTACTCAGGAAAATATGTAGGTATGGTGAAAGAACAACAAATTTCATAATTACAAAATTGGATCAGGACCTACTTCCAGAGATTACTTCCTCCAAACAAATTCACAAACACAGTCGCTTTATAATATTAGTATAAATTATAATTAAGTTAATGTCTAGTCAGAAGCAAAGAGCAATGACCTTCCAGAGTTCGCACGCCTCTACTAGAACTTTTACTTAATTGCGCGGCAAAACGCAGTATTCTTACTACGGCATACAGCGCCAAAGGTTCTCATGACGAAAACATACGAAAGTAAATTAAACTTACTACTCGCTGATACAATTATGTGGAATGTTCATTCCCTTACGTCCGCACGAGTTCGTCCGCGAGTAAATTGACATTAGTATCTTCACACCTAAATCCCAGAAGAGGTAGGCAGACGTGGACGTGGAGGACGACGTGTAAAATTGCAGTTACAACATTATTAAAAACGGAGAAGTTATTCTAAAACTGATTCCAGATTATGGTCATTAAGCAAACACCGTGAAATACACACGCTAACTTATAATCGTTACGGAAAGCTTAACATTTTTACATTGGTATTTTACCTTTCATAAATGTTAGTCATACTATATTACTAGGTGGTAGAGTTCTGCATTTGCTCGCCTGGGTCTGGTACCACCGCCTTACCTATTCCTGCCGCAATAGCGTCGTCAGTGCTTGTCACTGCCGTGTTCCGGTTTGGAGGGTAAGATAGCCGGTAAACTTATGTATGTGGCATTAGACCTCACCACAAGATAGCAACGCACCATTAACATCTTTGGTGTCTATAAGCGATGGATCTTTGGTGTCAATTAACAAACAAGCACAGGTCTCCTGATGGAAAGAGTCAACTTTCCATCAGGAGACCCGTGCTTGTTTGCTATCTTATGATATAAAAAAATCATGTGAAAATATTTTTGCTTGGGTATTTGAATTATTGATTAGATGAAACGAAATTCACGTTGCTTACGACCTTTTGGTGGCGAATATATATTATACTCTCCTAAGCCTAAGCCTAAGTTACACCCTGACACATCAGCTATCTGCCAGTGAAAGTCCCGTCAAAATCGGACCGATTTTGCCGTTCCAAAGATTAGCCGGAACAAACAGACAGACAGGCAGACAGACAGACAGACAGGCAGACAGACAGAAAAAAATTGTAAAAAATGTTATATTGTTATATGTACCGTGTATACATCCATATGCATTTAGTAAAAAGCGGTTATTTTAATATTACAAAGAGACACTCCAATTTTATTTATTTGTATAGACGTATAGGTACATACTGTAATATTTCAAAGATTTGTCGTAAAACATATCTTTGTGCGCTTACATTGCACTCGTACATATCTGGGGCGGGTCGTTTTAATCCCGCGAATTAAACCGATGAAATTGATTAGATAAAAACACAAATATTTTCTCATTCATGGGGAAACACCAAAAAATTGTCAAATGATTAATGATGATAGTTAATAAAAAAGTTCATAAATCTGTCTGAATACAATTGCCACTACCCAAACTATTGTATACTCTGTAACGACGAACAAACGAATCTAAATTTAAATTTTAATGAAGAAGAACGAAAGCCATTAAATATAATTTAGGTTTATTATCATTACCAAACTTCGGGTGAAAGGTGATGACATGCCTGATGACCGTATGAAAAGTCCATTGTATAATTTCCATAATATATATAACTCCGGTACCTATATCATTTACCACATTCATGTGGTATGTGTTATTTACATAACACAACAGAAAAGACTGATCAGGAAAATATTGCTTAAAATTTTATATCCAGCTGAGTTATCCGTTTTATTTGAACCCTTGGTTCTAAGCACTTATTTAAATTTTTAACCTAATTCCTTAATATGAGGAACTTTTAATTCGGCTTTATTTTTTTGCGTTTGTCACCTCAGAACTTGGTCACTTATTAACCGATTTGGTACACTAATTTTAGGGTTCCGTACATCATAAGGAAAAACTGGAAACCTTATAGGATCACTTCGTTGTCCGTTTGTCCGTCTCTCTGTCTGTCAAGACTCTTTTCTCAGGAATGCGTAGAAGTATCGAGTTGAAATTTATATCAAATTCTCTGTTCTCGTAATTTATGAATAGCCCCTTAGGTACTTCCCGTTGACCAAGAATTATAAAGAACAAGCGTGAGTTCATACCTGGTATTTAAAATGATCGTCTTTAGTCAAGTCTCCTACTATAAATAACCTTGTAATTTTGTAAAATTTTACTCGTATTTATTATATCTGATTAAGGCCTGTGAAAAAAGATATTATCTATACATATAATAAAATCGTAGGAAAGTCAATGTATATCCGGGGTAAACTCAAAAAGTACCGCATGGATTTACTTCAAATTTTGCATGAATATTACTAACAGGTCGGGTCAACATATAGGCTACATATTATCACGTTATCACCTACGGGGGAGGAGCTGTGCGGAGTAAACAAAGTCTGCACGAACAAAGTCACGGGCAACAGCTAGTTTTGACATAAATCAATAGAAGTATTTGAAAATTTGTACAAATTTTCAAATACTTTACTACATTAGGACAAATATAAGGTAATTTTAAGGCTTTTGAGGCAAGAAAATGGTTTCCGTTGTTTTGCAAGTTGCACCAGTATACATAGGATCCGTCAATATCTTCTATTATGTAGTCTTCGCATTTCATCCATTTCAATTATGCCATATGCCATATATAATTCAAATTTTGCATGAATATTACTAATAGGTCGGGTCAACATATAGGCTATATATTATCACGCTATCACCTACGGGGGAGGGGCTGTGCGGAGTAAACGAAGTCCGCGCGGACGAAGTCGCTGGCAACAGCTAGTTTTTAATTGACCCATAAAGCCGTTAATTGACCCATTTTATTTGTAGTCTATTTTTTCTTTAAAGTATTATCTTGTAAGTGTAGTGATTTTTATAATAATCAAAATTTTGCCGTTTTAAATGAGACTAGATTTTAAATTAGACGATGTAAATTAGGCAAGAAGCAATGTCTTATAGTACATGTAAAGGAAAAAATTCGAAAACCGTGAATTTTTGATTACATCACAAAAAAGCGATCAACATAAGTGACCGTTTATGTCGCATATTCTGTAATTTCACAAGGGAATCAAAAACCATAGGGTTACTTCCATTTGACAAAGACTCTTGAAATTTATGTATAACTAAGTCTTCCTACAAATTTGTACGGAACTCTCGGTATGCGAATCCAAATCGCACTTGACGGGATTTTTGTTCAGGGGCTTACCTCCCATTTAGTCCCATATAAAGTTGATAGAGATCTGATCCAAGATTCCAGAGATATAGGAGATATGAAGTCAGCTGTTGCAGTTTTATTGCGTTTGAATTAAATTACACAATTTGTATTTCATTATTGATTCTCAACTTTCACTCGTGATTTTTTAATTTATTATATTGACTTTAACGTCAGTGAGAAAATTGTATACTTTTTCTTTTGTATAACATAAATATGCCTCGCCTTGATTCGGGCCTGTTTTAAAGAATAGATTATCAGTTTCTTGCGCGGCTTCAATAGATTAACCTTAAATTTAAGTAAAGCTCACTAAAGCCTAAAATATGTCACTGGGTAAAATTTGGCAAGTTGTTTGGGTTTAGTACCATCAACTTAACTTTTCATGCGACAATAGCGTCAGTCGTCACTGTCACGGTCCGATTTGGAGGGTAAGGTAGCCGGTAAAAGTATGCATATGGTATTAAATCATGGTAATTGATATTAATAGTTCTATACGTGTGGCAATATAGTATGAATGAATGAATGAATACTCTTTATTGCGCACCAAATTTAACAAAATAGATTATGTAAAATACTTATAGCTAATAATTATGTGTATAGTGGGTACACAAAGGCGGTCTTATCGCTAAATAGCGATCTCTGCCAGACAACCTTTAGGTAGAGGAGATCTTATAATTAATATATTTAAGGTGGTGGTGCCATTAAATTCAGTGACATAATTTCCTAATACAATCTATATTATGAAATTTTTTAATAATAACTAAATAAATATATAAATAATATAAATACATACGACGATATATATATATAAATATATATAATATATATAAATATATATACACATACACACATACACATACATATTATATACATAATAAACATATTTGTATATCCATAAATACAATACATTACATATACATATAGTAATGCTATATATAAGTTTACCGAGCAATTTACCCTCCAAACCAGAACAGAAAGTGACAAGTACTGACACTATTAAGTTAAGCTATTACATATAAAAGACGGTAATACTAAATTGGAGCGAAATATTGCAGAATTCTATTACCTAGTAATTAATCAATTAAACAAAATCATTGTCAGAATTGCCTGACAAAATGGCATTAAGTTAGTGACGATGTTAGTTAATATAAGTTAATACTGCCTTGTGGTCTAGGGGTAGCTTATTTGGCTCAGACCATGAGGTTCCGGGTTCGATCCCCGGGTTGGGCAAAGTGTTATTGAGCTTTTTTTCGAGAATTTCTCGAAAATCTAATCTTCAGTAGCAGCTCGGAGTCTGGCGTTGTGGTGTATTACCACTCCGTGCCTCGGATGAGCACATTAAACTTGGTTGGTCCGGGTTATCGCTAGAAATAATAATCGTTATCATGTCGGTAAATGCGGCGATGAGGATTACCACTTATTTCGCCAACCAACAAACCGGTGAATCGCGGTGAAGTGGAAAGTCTATAGACGTTCGATTTACTCTTCCTATCCCGCAAGAGAACCGGGCGTGATGATGATACTTAATGACACATTGGTTTAATTGTTTGCCTTTTAGCCAAGTAAACCCTTACAGACACTTTTGGCAAGTAGTCATTTTTTTTGGTGGCGTCGAAATTTTCTGGTGGCGTCATAAGATTCCGAGCTACTAACAAGTTTTTTTACAAACCCATTATTATTGTTGCCCGATTCAAGTATCGAACCGTCAAGATCTGAGCCAAATATACTAATCTAACTAGACCACGGGGTAGCTTGATGTTAAACTTTTTTTAAGATCATTAGACAGCAAACAAGCAGACGGCTTTCCTGATGGAAAGAGCAAAAATGTTAATGGTGCGTATCTCTGTGTTCTTGTTGAATTATTTCGCTTTTTAGACAATCCGCTTGGAAAACGCTCTTTCAGCTAATATCAGAGTACAAGTTTTAAAGATTAAATTTAACAAATATGTTTTGAATGCCATAATTTAAGTTGATAATGTCAACGTTGTATCGAGAGTCTTCGGCCCGAAGTCCGAATGGGGTAATAATGTCATTCAGAGCATTGTAACTCTCATGTAACCCCGCGTACCACCGCGAATGTGTGATGTGTGTGGTGAATGTTTACATTATATTGTATAGACCTCCTCGCGGACGAACGACAAAGATATGTACAAAAATTCTTTTTCAGCGCGTTTTCGTGGTGCCACGGTCCGTGCGGAATCCACCTAATACTTCCCGGGGAGCTAGCAAGAGGCTTGGCTCGCATATAAAAATTGACAATCTAATGTTATTGTTTATGTTATATTTATAAAGTTTCATTGAGAATCATAGAAGACGCCTATACTAGGATAACCTGTTATTGTCGTTATGTCATTAATCGGTCAATTACTTTTTTTACAGTTAAGGAAGACGAGTTTTTAATTGTAGGATTTTTAAAATATACAGCGGCTGAGGAACGGCCTAACCTAACCTAAACCATGGCTTTGGACTATGTTTCCGACATGAAAATCGCTAGAAATTTGTGTAGATTTTATTTGATTTTTTCATATTTTTTTACTGTAACTTTGTATAATTTAATTTATTTTAATACAAACTTTAACTTTAACCTTATTCTAATACAAAACAAACAACGTATAACGTAAACATACCTCGTTATTAATAAACGGCTAATTCGCAAGTTCCGCGGGCGCAACGAGTCTCTTATTCCAAAATGAAATTTTCAAAGAACATATACAGAAACCGGCTTACGATTCTCATATCGATTTACCAGCTACCTTACCCTCCAAACCGAAACACTACATTGACAAGCACTGACGCTAATTCGGCAGGAATAGTTAAGGCGGTGGTACCAGACCCGGGAGAGACAATGCAGAGCGCTACCATCTAGTAAACTATACCGCTTTAGATATTAAGGGGCGCGAAAATAAGAAAAAAATCATAAGTTGTGCTTACGACAATATTGCAGCAGCTATGATAGTTCGCGTTGAATTGTATATTACTAATGCGAGAAACATTTTCAAACACTAAAAAGACAGAATATGTCTTAGTTATAGGCATTTACTATTTTTATACCATAAGATAGCTGTTTGCTATCTTATGGTATAAAAATAGTAAATGTCTGTCAGATGGCTCTCCCGATGGAAAGAGAAAACCATCGCTTATAGACCCAAAAGATGTTAACGGTACGTATTTATCCTTGTGGCGCGGTCTTAATGCCAGATGCATAAGTTTACTGGCTGCCTTACCCTCCAAACTGGAACACAACAGTGACAAGCACTGCTGCTGTTGCAAGAATAGGCAACGTGGTGGTACCAAATCCGATCGAGACAATGCAGAACTCTAGGAGTTAGTAGTCACGATGGTGGTGACGCGTATAGCTAATCGATCACCTTTTATAACATACCTGGCACAACGGCAGATCATCTATTCTGCAACGGGAGCCCGGATCAACACGGGGTACTATGGTCAGTAGTCTGAGTGCTAAGTGTGAGTTTTTCTTTTCGCATTCGATCGTGAGCGCGTTTGGAGTTTACTAGGAATTTGTATGTGATTTGGACAGCGGCACCTAGTGGTAAACGTGAGAAACCAGTTTACCACTAGATGGCGCTGTACAAATCACATGCAAATTCCTAGTAAACTCGAAACGCGCTCACGATCGAATGCGAAAAGAAAAACTCACACTTAGCACTCAGTTGGTAAACAATTTTATTCGTATAGTAAGTAAATTGACTGACGTTTGCTTAATAGAGTGATGTTGTTTCGTCAAAAAATATGTGTGACGTAGCTCCCTTGCGGGGTTATCAGAGTAAGCCAATAATATTTGAATCACCGATTAGTCAATTGACAAGATAAGTGGAGATTGATAGTAATCCCAGTCGTTACATTTTATCGTATTTTATAACGACCATTGCTTGTTCTTTGAGCTAAGTGTTAAACGGTACATGCATATTTTCGTAACCGAGCTGCTACTCAAATTTTTATTACGAAAATCGCAATTATGTTTTCAGCCTCATAGGCGATCAAAAATGTCCCATAGTAGATTTAAGCTGCACAAGGACACATCCAACCTTTGGGTCGGGGATCACATATTTGAGATTCAGTCAAAATAGGCTCTAATTCTTATATAATCCAAAAAAAATCCATACCTTAGGCAGTGGGCTTAGGGGAGGAGCCATGACCCCCATGATCCGACCCCCCCCCCTCCAACTTTTAAAGCTACAAATATTATATAGTCCTCGACGCAATTCCGGCAACGGCGACTCCGTCAAATTTCGTCATAATAGAGCCATCCATAACCGATATGGTTATGGATGGCTCTATTACGACTCGTGAAACCGAACTTCACCATAATGATGTGATCTAAATGGAGTTTCTAAATGGTGCTGTCCAGCTGCGTTGAAAGTATAGGAGTGTTCGTCCAAGACGAGCCTTTCTCAAATGGAGTCTGGCATCGAGTTCTTCTAGACGCTGTGACTCATAGCTTTGACTGCTTTACCAATTATGTGACGCCTCTCTGGTCTCATATGGACAAGGTATACCAACTGGTTGCTGGGTATGCCGTTAGACTAAAAATTAAACAATGAAGCTGTTTTGTATGTCTATAACATGGAGTATTAGGTATAGGTGGAGCTAGCACTCGTAAAAATCAATTGAAACAAATATTTACGTTATATCTCTGTCTCTGAGGTCTCCTTCTCTTTTTATACAGATGTATTAGAAAGAGAGGGTAAGACCTCAGAAGATGACAGCAGTATTTAAAATTTGGTTTTAAGTAGGTATTAGAAGTGCTGCCTTCAGATATAATACAGCTTTATGGTCTATAGCGAAAAATTTAGGAATTTCGAATTTGGCATATTTAACGTTTACGATCGCCTAGCGATCGCCTATGTCCGAAATTCTACCATAGACTAAACAATAAAATCTCTTTAAAATTTGACAACTGACTTTAGCCGTAAAAAATAGTATACATGTGTAAATATTATCATGTATATCACATGAGTGTAGGGTGTGTAATGTTTATTTAAAAATGCATGCATTTAGTTTAAAAATATTAAGTTTCTGCAGTCCAGTCTGTCCACCGCAATGTACACTTTAACTTGCCGAATTTCATACTTCACCGTTCGTAAATTTGTTTCAAAAAGGAGTTCAAAAATTTTTTTCACGTTTTAACATATAGACACGTAGAAGTACAGTAAGCTTAAATTATATGACTTAAGATCAAATTTTGACCACTGGACGATCACTAGTTTGCTTGAAAATAAATTAAAAACTGAACGTCATGTCGTGAGCCGGCTTTGGTAACAAATGAATGCGGCATATTGTTAATTATCCACAGTAAATTAACCGGTGGGTGACCGCGCGTCGATATTCATCATCATAGCATGTTCCGCATTTTGTTTGCATTATTATGTTACATTGCGTCAAACGGTACGTTGTAATCAGGAAAGAAATGAGGAAAGTGTGTTCACGATGACATTGAACATTACGACTCTAATGCATTTTAATCTAATCATCGTTTTATATTTATAATTTCTAATTTGTTTAATGATGTACCTACGCGTATTGTTTTATTAACTATAACCTACTAATTTACTATGATTGAAAACTAAAATCTAGAACTTTTATCTGAACAAAATGTTATTTAATAAATTTTAAAATTATATATAATTTTTTATATATTCTTGACTGATCTTGACGTAGGTACTTATATACTTAATATATCTAACTTCAAAGATATCGATAAAGTAAAATTCAAATATAATAATATCAATTCTATACTTTAATTGGCAAATCTTTTAATTATTCGTATGTAATTATTTCTTCAAAACGGTTCTAACGTACTTTTGACGAAATTTTGTATTTAGTTAGTCTTTTATTATTAAAATCAATTTAGGTAAATATCACCTCCGTGATAATCGGTTTTCACATGAAAAAATCATCCGAGTGAAGCTCGGCCGTCTGTAGGTTAATATTTGTTGTGTATTTTTATCATTATAACCTACATGAACAAAAAATAAAACTACATTAAATATTAAGAGGAGTATACGGTATTGACTCAACCTTTTATCATTTTATATCCTTATAAACTATTATTATTTTATTTATTTTCAGTTTCCAACACCGAAATATCCAATAAATTTTAGTCGATAAATTGCGAAAAATTTGAACAAGAAATATTAAATGTTAAGTACTGCAATAAAAAATGTGAATACTGGTCATTAAAAAGAAGAACGATGCAAAGTGAACCCAAGTGTAGATGTTAGAAGCTTCTCGATATAAATAAGAAAGGTGAAAAGACAATCGAGATAAGATGCTACTATTTTGTAATCCAATTTTAAGGTAACGCAAGATAATTTGAATAAACTCTACAATTAGCGAGTTCGTGAGATCATGATTTTTCGACGTTACCACCTCAACATTGTATCCAACCATGAATGAGAAACTGCGCTTTCACGGACTTCACAAGTCGATTCCCATACGTAACAATTGCTTAGAACAATGTTCAGTTCAAGAGCGCTGACTCCAAGTATTATGTTTAGTGTGTATGACATTAACGGGTCGTCGTGAGATATGAACGCAAAACTGTTTGTTAATGAAAGGCACACGATTTGAACGCCAAATGATCTGCATCATCAATATCTGTAGCGTTAATGATTGAGAAAGCGTTTGATACCTTATACGACACTTTAGTCTTCCTAACAAATATTCTTTGGACAGTAATATATTTCTTCAACAATGATCGTCGAAGAACGCATTAATTTTAATTAACCTTAAATATTATCTAGATTCTAAATTACATAATTATACCATTCATCTTCGTATTAATACTTATCATTCTGTTAATTTGGAATGTTGCTTTTAATAAATTCATTAATTCGTATTCAAGATTGCGGTTTTTATATTTAGATAAGTATATAATTTTGTAGATAGTGTTTAATTTTCTTCTCAATCAAGGCAGGTATTAGTTATCTAAATATGATTGCGTTTTCTAAGCTGTTATAATTTCAGAGCAGTACTTTTTATCTTATACTTTTGTTAAGTAAAATTGTTAGAAATATATCTCATGCGTGACTGCTTCAAAAAGCAATCATAATAACAAGTAATCTACACGTATCGAGTCATTTTAGTCCTACATTCTAATGAAATAAAACTGGTCAAAATACCATATATAAAAGAATATAAAAGAATAATGGTTTAATTATGTCTTCCAGTATAATATAATGATTTAACTCTCTTTTAACAATTCCCAATACGTTTCCTTTACGGTAGCGCGAAAAAACGGGCTAGATGATAAAGGATCACTACTGCCCATGGATACAGGCAACACCAGTGATCTTGCAGATAGGTTGTCAGCCTTTTCTGGAAAGTCCTTAAATCATATCTACAGAAAGTTCCACAAAAAACGCACAGCTGTGTATTTTCAGACATGGATATGGTGAAGGTGAGAATTTTAATTTTACTTGAGCAATGGTTAAATTAAGCGATATGAATTAATCCGGACAGAAAATTATCCTGATGATAAATTTGGTAGAATAGCAGAAAGACCATTTAATGACAAAAAATAAACAAAAGCTTTAGCTCGTAAGAAATACGAGTAGATCGGTTATCTACGTTTCTAAATGATATATTTAGATTGTGATAAAATGAAATAAGCTGAAACTGAAACGTTCCGCTTAAAAATGAGCGGAGAATAGTACGTTTACGAATGTATGTTATAAACAGAAGAACATACATATACACATGTATATACCTAATATATGCATTAGAACTAAAAACATTATCCTTCTTTCTTCTTCGCCAAACTCAGATATAATAAGATTATAATAAGCACACAACTTATGCAATTATTAGCTTAAGCTCATCTCATCGACTCTTATTTATTCGGGACAAAAAAATATTCTATGTGCTATTCCATGTCATCTGTTTGCCAAATTTCATCTATATCAGTCCAGTTATTTTATGTGATTGAGTAAAAAATATAATTTTTATGTGATCAATCTCAGTTCGTGCGCTGTAGCATGGTGCGGGTGACAGTTGCCTGTATAACGTTGACATCTGTCATACCACATGACTAGGGATGTGACATTGCGCAATTCATTTTTATTGATAACGATTCTCGCAGCATAAATCTAGTTCTCTTTAATATTGTTATGAAAATTAGCTTAAAAAGAAAATTATTATTTAATTGATATTTATGACAGAGAATTAATAATATATGTACATATTTAAGGAAGGCAAAAAACATAAGTGGTTGGAGCAAATTCGTGTTTTTGGATGAAACGTAGTTAAAAGTCAACCATGCAGTGGGTAAAAGTTGGACCGACAATACGGCACAACTCTGTTTGGTACACAGTGCAGAAGGGCAAAGGTGAAAGCCTCATTATTTGTCACGCAGGTACAACAAGTAGATCGTCCTTAATTGTTTGTTGTCTTATAAGTAAAAAACTACGGAGTATCAGTAGGAGACGAACTACGAGCAATTTAAAGATTGGTTCATAGGTCTATTAAATAATTTAATAGAGCCTATGACTATACTAATTAACTACGCACCCTACCATATGATACAATTAAAAAATCCCCAAATCAATCCAACCGCAAAAGCAAGGTGACGAAGTGGCTGAGTGAAACAGCAAATATAAAAATGTTAATGACAGAGCTTATTGCCTTAGTTCAGCGGCGGCGTCATAAGCCACCAACTACACAACCTACGCTGTAGACGAGATGGCAAAATAAAAAGGCCACCAAGTCCTTCGACTATCTCACTACTATTGCCAGTATAACGCTATCGAGCTAATTTGAGCCCAAATAAAAAGTATGATTTTAATTTCCAGACTAGATTAGACGTATTCAAGTGTAGTTTTAAGCATTACCTATGAAATAAATGGTTATTGTATTGATTGAATTGAAATTATATTTTTCATTAGTCCGTTTATTTTTAGATCACGTTGCAAGAAATAATAATTCGCCGCCATTTACGATAAATAATATGTTGAAACGCAAACATCTTAGCAGTATATCCCATCACTAAATACGTCAATGGCGTTACATTATATAATATGGTATACGCATAACACTTTGCTTAATTTTTTTGTTAAATTTTGTTTCAAGAGTGAAACGAAACGTTACTAAAATTGTCACCCGCACCCTGCTACAATGTACGGATTTATAGTAGTTTTTGAGTTTATCCATTACCAATAAACAAACATTTTCTCTAATATTAGTAATGTCAAAAGTAAAATAATTTTTCCAATTACTTGATTAACTTGATTAGGTACTAGAGTCTCGCCAAAATATTCTTGTAATAGCGTCAGTGCTTATCTCTATCATGTTCCAAATTGGAGGGTAAGGTAGCTCTCAGTACTCGGATTGCTAAGCACCATTTTACATCTATAGTCGATAGTTGTTGTTTTCCATTATGAGAACTATCTGCTTTATTGGCATTCTATAATATACTAAAAAACAATAGGCACGGTCATGATTTCTTAACAGTTTTTGTATTCGCAAAAACTAACTTATTTTGTTTAGTATTTAATAAAGTATGAACTATGAGTTTATATTTTAAGTTGTAAGTATAACATTTACTATGTTATGTACTTACGTATTTCATATTATTTTCTTAAATGATCATATATCACCTTACCCTCCAGACCGAAACAAATTGCTGATGTAATTTTATGCGGTCAGACAATCCGAACTGAAACTCACCTTTGTGTTTGCCACATGAAATCAATTTAACCGCTTTGTGGTCTAAATTACCGTGTTCGGCTTAGGTAAAGCTCGGGTTTGATCTCGAAATAGGGCGCAAAAAAGTGTATGCGTGTAATCTTAACGCGTGAACAAAATAAAACTATTTCTTTTAACTAAAGTTCTCCATCATCATTTTGTAAATCGTACACATAAATAATTTTATTAATTGTAAATACTAATCGACTTTTGACTTCCTACTAAATCTTTGCAAAAAAGTGTTTTTTGACGTTTTCTTATTTACTTTGACATGTTTAAACCAATCAATTTTGTACCTAACATTTTAGAGCCCAAATACTGCGTTCCATTCGAAATATAGAAATCAATCATCGTTTACAAAATTTACAGCTTGACAAAAGTTAAAATACCTACTGTCATTTTTAAAATACTTTATATTTTTGGACTCTGTAAAAATGTATTCCTAAATATAATTTTAGCTCCATTGAGGTTAAAATATCTAAATAAAGCGGAAAGTTTTAGGGATGGCCTGTAGGTCAATCGGTTCACGGATTTTTTCTACTTATCGCCCATAGGCACCAAAGATGTTAACGGTATGTTGCTATCCGCAGGTGTATCACCTAACATTTGCAACATGCCAGCGAGCAGCGATGACTCTTATAGTAGGGGAGCCCAAGAAGAGATTTTGATATTTACTCGAGCGCATCAGATTAACATAGGGAAGATACCTCGCATACTGTTGAGTCTCTCCACCAAATATAAGCTATTTCTATAGAGGGGGGTAACTAGGGTAGAAAAAAAAGCAAAATTAAGATAACTTCGCCTTGTGGAAATTGTCAGATTATATTTTTTTCGTTATTCTTACATCATTTCATATATAATAGTATTCAGACGCGCTCGAGAAAGTCAAAACTACGTTTTCTCTACAACTTTGTCACCCTCTCACTCCCTTACGCTACACTTGAATCGGCAGATTTTCCAAATTTTAGGTGAAAATTAACCCGCCATATCTTAATCTGACGCGATTTAGTGTTACCATGGAACAGATTTTTAAAACATTTTTTTATCTGTAGCTTTTTTCCCACCATTGAAATGAAAAACTTTATAAAACATTATTTTATTTTTTCTATAATTTAATCTAGAAAATACAATAGGTCCCTACGACGCTCGAGTAACTACCCATTTAGCATCTTGCATTTACTATCTATTAAACGTAACGAAAAAATCAACAAGAACGTTGCCAATAATTGCTTGCTGCTCACTGGATGCACCTCTTGGGATGTCACAGCACCCGCCGTGTGGTGGCTATCTATCCACCGGTTGCTTAACCTCTAAACCTGAACACGTCAGTGACAAACATTGATGATATTGCGGCAGAAATATGTAAAGCTGTAGGTGCCACATACCCGAGCATAAAGTTGCGAAACTCTACCACCTTAATTACCACCACCACCTTTTACCAACTTTTCGAAGTAATTCATTAACTGCCTGCCTGCAGAATAGCAGATGGTCTATTCTTAAAATATTAATAACTTTATCAGAATAATAGTATAATAATTATAATTATAATATGTTATCACATTTTCAAACGATCGAGTTTATTCCAATCCTCTTCTAAAGTAAATCTTTTAATAATTTATTATTAATATTCATAAAATAATAATATACATTATGATCTTATTAAATTATCAGATAAAGTTTTTGTCAATCAAAGTTTTTGGTACTTGTTGTTTAAAGATCAAAACACATAATATGTACCTACTGTTTCAACAAGTTCAAATTCAAAGTATATTTATTTCGTAAGATATAATTTTACACTTGAAATAAGTCAATAGTAGTTTAAAGAGAAGTCATTACAAAACACTTTAATTGGACATGTTACCTTAGCCATACATTACTATATAAAAATTATATATAACTTGTTTTGTTTACAAAATACAGCATGTCAACAGCAATATGTAAACAAGGTTATTATGATCTAACCGGCTTCGCTCTTTTCTTCGGATTCTTTCAAACTTAACCTCTCTCTCACTTCGACATACGAACCCGGTCCACGAGTGTCACACCACATATTTTTCTTAGTGACCTCATCTCGACCGCGTTGATTCTACTTTCATGCCCTTTCTGACATACCCAACTCTCACTTCCATACAATAGCGTTGGGATAAGCACATGATTATGCAGGGCTAGACGGGCACCCTGACTTAAAATTAAACTATTGACTAAAAAACAATGTCTATGATACCCATAAGGCGTTGTCTAACAAAACAACTACCTGTATTTGACATTGACAACCTTACGTCATAGAAAATCACACTCGTTTGAATTCTTCTAGTAATAATAAACATCAATCATTATTCATCACAAAAACATTACCACATCGAAATCGAAAGTAATACGCGCGTTCTAGCGACCATCTCGAAACTGAATCGTAAACAGGCAAGAGCCGGAGCTTACACTATCACTTGTTTAATAAACAACCGAAGTATACATAAACTTTCCCGAGTTTTACATACTTTACATTTTATATGGAAACTTTAAACTATGGCACCGTTACGGTAAATATAAATAACTAAATATCGCCTCTAGTCTAGTGGTCCGGTGTCGGTGTTGACGACATGAGGTCCTTGTTTCGATTCCAGGGTCGGGCAATTCAAAAATTTGTTTTTTCAGTTTTCTCATAAAAACAACGTTGCCTGGGAATAGATATATAATAATAAGAAGAATAATATTCACGGGACAAATTACACTTAATGATCTAACCCCAAAGTAAGCAAATTATTTGCTTGTGTTATGGGTGTTAGTCAACGATACTAATACATAGAAATACACATATAAATACTAGAATATATTTAATAAACATCCAAACCCGGAAATACAAACATTTATGCTCATCATACAAATGCTTATCCTTGTCGGGAATCGAACCCGAGCCCCGTCGATTGCGTAGTTAGAGTCGCTAACCAGTCGACCAACAGAGCGGGCGAATAGATAAGTGACCGGTTGACGATAGGTTTGCCACCTATCACACTGTGGGACTAAAGTATCTCCGCCTAATCGTGGGTGCACTGGTTGCACCTTTCACTGCCTCTTCGAAGATACGGGCATGGAGACACTTTTAGAAATTATCAGAACATACTATCTTGTCGTTGATTATATGCTAAGTATATTAAAATGTACTGAAATTAGAAATACAAAGAAAAGTTTACTTCGCTTTTTATCCGTTCTGATGATCCCATCATCGTCTATAATTCACAATCCACATGCCAGCGTCGCTGCCGGCGGCGACGAGACCCACTATTTGGGCTCGCCAATACTCGACAGTCGGACCCTGGTCAGGAGTTATTAGCGAATTGAAATCCTTATGCCATTTACTTTTACACTTATTGCCCAGTTGCTGCTTTAAACCGAAGTTCCGCCGTCTCACAGGAGATACCCTTAGGTCAGGCTTTGAGGCCATTTAAACTTTGGCTAAACAATCTGCTCGTCCAAAAGCCCGGTTTCACAGCAACGGTCATTCGGACCAACTACTTAAGTTAAACAATTAACTAAGCACTTGTACTTTAATTTCATTCAAGACTTTATTTTTAGGGTACCACGCAACCGGTTTCACTTTTTAAGCATCTTCAGGATGAAATATTCTTAATTCCTAAGATGCTTAAAGAGTGAACCCGGTTGAGTGATATACTAAAATTATGTAGTGAAGTGAAATTAAAGCACAAGTGCTTAGGGGGGCATCCACAAATCACGTGAGATGTTTAAGGTGAAGAGGGGGTCGAGACAAATCTCATCTAATCTTGCGTTGGAGGTAGGGGGGGTTTGGCAAATATCACGCATTTTTTTCTGAATTAAACAAAAAAAATAGGTATACCATTTTGGTACATTATCTATAGTGTACATGTTTAAGATTTAATCTTAAGCGTAATCGTGATACGATTAAGAACATTCACTAACTCGTTCGAAAGAAAATAATTTCATTTATACTTCGACGTTATTTTTTTTCTTTTTACAATAACAATCCAACGCATTTACATATTTAAGAAACCCACATTTTGAATAAAATCTCATGACATCTCACCAGGGGGGAGGGAGGGACAGAAAATTTAAAAAAACACCTCATGTAATTTATGGACGCCCCTTAATTGTGTAACAATAATGGAATTTCACCAAGTGCCGACGATGGAAACTATAGAATATGCTTAAGTTAATTTTGGAAAAATATTATTCAGCTTTAATTGTCTAGCAGGACTAGCATCGGTCTAGGCTCATGGAATGATTAAATACCAGATCAGTTTTTTAGAAAACATGTTACATTTCCTATTACATCATGATAATAATACAATGATTAATCGTAAGAGCACTTTTTGCACCTATTAATGAGAGCCCTCCTCCTCGTCGGTATTACTAGCGACAAGATTAATATTTTGTCGCTGGTATTACCTAGTTATATGAACGTGTAATTGTATATATTACTAGCTGTTGCCCGTGACTTAGTTCGCGCGGACTTCGTTTACTCCGCACAGCTCCTCTCCCGTAGGTGATAGCGTGATAATATGTAGCCTATATGTTGACCCGACCTGTTAGTAATATTCATGCAAAATTTGAAGTTAAATGCAGTACTTTTGAGTTTACCCCGGACATACATTGACTTTCCTACGATTTTATTTTATGTATATAGATATATAGATGAGCGTGTCGATATTTGTTTATTTAAAATTGATTTTGAATTAAGAACTTATTCGATTTTCAAATCGATTTCTCTTCTTTCTCATGTTTTATTATTTTATTATGCAAATAATGAATGGTAATCGTCAAAGAACCACTTTTATTATTTTCGGCAAAAGAGACTGGCGGTTTTCGGTTTGAACTCCTACAAAAATAAAAGTTATACTATAAAGATATATTTTTACTTATTATATTAAGTATATAATAATATTTAAGTAATATTTAAATTATTTTCACCAGTACTATTCTTATAGAACTTGTCTAAATGGAGAAAAATAAATTGTAATATTGCACCTGATAATGTATTAGTGTAAAAATGAGATAACACAATGAACAATTATAACAAAATTACATATTCCATATTCAAATGTAATATTTTATTTTTAATATTACATTTGTTATTTAATATATATATATATATATATATATATATATATATATATATATATATATATATATATATATATATATATATATATATATATATATATAATATTATATAAGACAATATGAAAAAACTGTAGACATTTATGTATTTAACATTATTGGAACTGGGTGATATTTGAGTATGATGATCTGTTTAGGTGTCCAAGCACATATGTACTAAATTTCGTACATGTAAATAGTCTGACCATAAATACTGTTTAAATTAAAAATAAAATATTACATTTGAATATGGAATATGTAATTTTGTTATAATTGTTCATTGTGTTATCTCATTTTTACACAGACATATACATACACACACATATATATAGACAAATAATATTAATAAGCGTCAAATTATAAATTCGAGTTATTGATCGAACGGGGCAATCAAAAACATTTATCTTGCAAGATCAAGAACGTGTTAAAACTCATAATTTAGATGACGTGTTTGATTTCCCAAAAAAATACATCATAAGCCTGCTTCACATACTCATGCTACACTTAAGAACTTGTTCTAAAATTTCTCTCTACATCAAATTACGATGACGAAACTCTTTAAATAACTACCTATGTAACCTGTCGTAACTAAGACAATATGAAACAAAATAGTTTTTTAAACAATAAGGTTTCCTGTTGGTAATTTTCATGAGATGTTTCTGATATCAGCTTAATAAGTGTGCAAATATATGTATAAATTCGGCAAATTAATAGCTTTGTTTGTTACCCACGCTTATTGATTTTATAGATTGTAGCGAGAGAAATAATGAGAGTCAATTGACTGAAGGAGAGTGAATTGACATGATTAGACATTTCAATTTGTCAGTAGAATAGAAAACAGAAGTTTATGAGTCATACATACCTTTACATTTTTAAAATGATTGAGATTAAATTAAAAAAAGAAATAAAATCGTTTGCCGTCCGAAGGTAGTGTAAAGAGTTTTTTTAATATATTCTACACTTTTTATCGTCGGCACTTGGTGAAACTCCATTTTAACACAATATTTGCTAGCTGATAACTGTACTGTTTGACAATTATTTTATTATTGCTTATTGTGAAACAGTACAAGTGTTATCAGCTAACGAATATTGTGTTAAAGAGGTTTTGTTACCAGCGTGCTTGTATGCAGAGAATCATGAACATATATTGTCACGAGAACTTACCTACGTATTTGTATTTTTCTATGAGTTGAATGATACATCCAGTGTTATTGGTCTTTGGGACTTATTGGGATGTTGAGTGACGTCGTGATCTCGAACTGCTACTGGACCTGCAGGGTCTTGGATGGGCTAAACAAGTAACCTTGTCTGACGCCATTTTGTGCTAGGTACATAATTATAATGTGGCGATGTCATAAATAATGAATTGGAATTCGAATTCGAAATGAATTCGAACTCCTCCCTATCCCTTGTCACAAATGTCACACTTCTTCGACCCCCCCTCCCCCTTATCGTGTGACGCAATTTATAGATGGCCCCTTAGAGAGATGCTTATTGACTTAACTTGGTATTTATTTATCTTGGTAGAGTGAGTAACACGTTGCTTCTCTGATTTTGCACTTTCTGTAGTGTCTGACTGTATATTCAAATGTCTTTGGTCGAATCCTGTTATAGATATTCATTTCATGACGGGACTCCACCCGTTTCAATTTGATGAAGATCTGGTAGTTTTACTGAGATGTTTAATTTTCAAACTTAAAGTTTCAGATCTATACATAGCACTAAAATAGAACCTTTATTGACAGCCGAACTTTACAGCTGTGACCGGAGTTGAGGTACAAAAAGTAAAAACAATGCAAATGAGTATCTCTCCGTAATTATTATTATATCTGCTCTGCTTCAGTATTATAGGTATACTTAAAAGCACAAAAACCTACAAATGAGTGTGTGAGCTTACTTACAATGTCATCTAAATTCTTGGAAAATTGTAAATTACTTTTTATATAAATACTTTATTACTTATTATTTATACTTATTAAATAAATACTTTTTATATTATAGAATAGCAAACATGCAGATGGTTCCAAAGGAATCAAAGTACTGATAGACAGTTCGTAAGAAGCGAACGATTGGCTATGCGAGCCATTTCCTTTGTGGCTACTAGGTGGTAGAGTTCTGCATTATCTCGCCCGGGCCTGGCAAAACGGCCTTAACTATTCCTGCGGTAATAGCATCACTGTTTGACAATGTTATGTTCCAGTTTAGAGAGTAAGGTAGCCAGTAAACTTATGCATGTGGCATTAAGACTCCGCCACATGGATGGCAACGGGCCAATAACCATCACTTAATTTGAATACGGTCATGACAAGCCCTGATTCTATTGCGGCAGGAGTGTGTCTTTATTATCTAGTAGTGAAGATGGTAGCAGGTTTGGTTAATTCTGAGGTTTGTATGAACTACTTAACAGTGAGGCAGATAGTTACCAAAAGAACCTGGACCCTTATAACATACTTTAACATTTTTTATCATTAAATTATCATTAAGAGTATCTTATTAGATTGAGATTGCGCAAAGTCACAAAAAATTACCAGCAGGTGTTGCTCTGCTAATTTATATGTTCTTATGTGTTAGTTGGCTCTACATAAATAGAAAAGACACTTGCTACCAATCTAGAAGTTGCAAACAGCACCTAATCATATCACCACCATCGTGACAATCAGGTGATAGATAAAATTTTGTGACGATTTGTCAACATACACTCTTTTTACCATTACCGGATTCCGAAATTTACACACCAAATCTCTTACAAGATAGTTAGAGAAACTTGAGAGCAAAATTACACTTTACTTGTTCTTTAATACTCATAAATACTCTTCGTGTTGGTTTTGGGCTTAACAGCAGCTTTTATCAGCCCTCTATCAATTATAAGTCAACGCCCTTTCTTATAAGTCAACGCTTGTCACTGCCATGTTTCAGATCGAAGTATAAGTGGTCAGACTAATGTTACCTTATACTTCTGCCAAATTTTTATCTATAGACGACGGTTTACTTTTACCACCATGAGCGCCCTCTCAGTGTTTACTATCTCACGCTACAAAAAATACAAAAAGCAATGTATCCTCTGATTTAAACTACAATATTATCTATGCAACACACTAAATGTGTGGCTTACCTTATCTGTTTATTTAAGAAATGCCTTTTAAAAGCGTTTAGAGTAAATGCACTAAAGAAGGTATTTTAAAACTTTAAGTTAATACTTGTGTACACTCGGAACTACACAAAAAATTTGATAGAGATAATTCTGGCTTTCAGCTAGTAAACTGTGGCTTTCCTGATTCGTTCTGATAACAAAATTGTACAGACATTTAAATTCAAACAAATTGTTTCAGCTTTCTTCTTTATCATTCAATTATTAGAAATAAAATACATATAACGAATTCTCTCTACTGTCAACTAGTAAACTTATATATATCTTTACATATGGGAAGGTACCATATCTGTTTATTTAAGACTGGCTAGACGTTGCAGAAATCTACCACCTAGTAGTCTCGGCGGTAGTGACGCGTATAGCCAATCGGTGGTCTTTAACGACATGCCTGGCAGAACGGCAGTTGGTCTATTCTTCGAAGGAGTCCATACCAACACGTGGCATCTTAGTAAGACTCGCACAGGAAGCGTTTCGTGCCACGGAACACGAATTTAACACTAGGTAGGTATATTACCACTAACCTACCATGATGTGTGTTTAATAATTTAGTAAATAATATTTGTTCTCATGGTCTAGGTAATTGCCTATTCGGCTCAGATCATGAGGTCTCGGGTTCGAGCCCTGGGTCAGGTAAAAGTGTTATTGAGTTTTTTTCAAGTTTTTTTTGAAAATCCAAAATCTCAGTAGCAGCTCGAAGTCTGGCGGATGGTGTGTTACCACTCCCATTCCTCGGATGAGCACGTAAAGCCGTCGGTGCCGGTTATCGCCAGGAATAGTCGATTATCGTTATCAGTTATTTTTGTGTTATACCCAGCACTGGGTCTTTAGACGTTTCGCACCGTCCGCGGTGCGAAACAACTAAAGGAAATGGGTCGATACGGACTACGAGGCGAAACGATTATATGCTCTTTTCTTATTTATTTTATTATTTAAAAGAATACCGTTCCCGACTGCACAGCGGTGTGAATCAACCCAATAAAATAAGTGATTGGGCGTTTCGCACCGCTCCAACATTGTGGTCCGAAACGACTAATGCCAAAAGAGCTTTTGGGCAATTCACACCGCGGTCCGAACCGTTCGTGATGCGAAACGACTAAAGACCCTCCAAAAAATCCCTGGAGTGATTCGCACCAGTCCATCAATGCGGTGCGAAACGACTAATGCCAAAAGAACTCTTGGGCAATTCACACCGCGGTCCGAACCGTCCCCGGTGCGAAACGACTAAAGACCGATAGCACTCACCCCGTGCTATCTATCTTCTATACTAATAAAGAGGAAAGATTTGATTGTTTGTTTGTACGATTTAACTCAAAAACTACTTGACTGATTTTCAAAGTCCTTTCACTTTTAGAAAACTATATTATCCTGGAGTGGCATAAGACTCAGCAAACAGAAGTAATGTTTTTTGATCACGCGGGCGAAGTCGCGAGTGACTGCTAGTATATTACAGTATATTATAAATGTGAATTTCATCTATAACGATGAACTCATTTAACTAGTTATACGTATGTATACTTAGCGATCAGTACAATCGGCGGGATCGATCATATAGCAACGAAGAATATCGCCACGTCGAGCCTGTTAAAACTAGCTCAGCGGTAGAGCGTCCCGCTTTAGGGTGACGGTCGCAGGTTCAAATCTTGCATGCCGAAATTTTTCTTTGTTGTTTTTAAATTTTTTCAAGTCGTTATCAGGTAAGTAAAATGTAACGACGGGGATCACCACTCATCTTGACAACCGATTAACAGGTGAATCGTGGTGAACTGGACAGTCTATACACGTTCGGTTTACTCTGTCTACCTCGCGTGTTGGTAAAATATGATCATTTTTTGAGTACTGTGAACGACTTTTTCTAATGAATAGGTATAAAATATCCGACCGAATAGTTTACAAATGAAGAATACCAAAGAAAACGGATGAATTGGTTGGATATTGAATAGTAAGCACAGAGTCTTAATTCTTTCAAAATTATGGTTAATCGTCATTCTCTATGTACCGAGTAGCTTAATTTAATTATCATTTATTTATTTGTTACCTTGTAATGCTATGTTTTTATATAATACTAGCTGACCCGGCAAACGTTGTTTTGCCTTACATATTAGGAATCCACAGCGGACAAACAACGTGACACTTAATTTATATAAGTCTACGGGATTAAACTTTATATGGTGGTTAAGTATTCTTAAATTTTCTAATTTTCCGCGCAATTTTCTTATTATTTTCTTTTATAACCTTCTCATTAAAATAACAAACACAACAAAAAAAATTACCGAAATTGGTCCAGCCATTCAGGCGTGATGTCGTGACCAAGGAAAATAGGGATTGATTTTTATATATATAGATTATTAATTTCTTTGTTTTTTATTTATTCATGTAAGTACATAAAACTGTACATTTACATTTATTCGTGGTAAGCACCACTTTTGTATATATTGTTGTCCTTTAACCAAGGGTTGTCTGGAAGAGATCGCTTATTATTGATAAGACCGCCTTTGTGTATCTAACATGGTACGAAACTGTATTTTACTTTCATATCGTCGTATATTTTGGCGCACAATAAAGAATTATTGTATTGTATTGTAACCGAATGTACGTGGCATCTTTATTTTACTAACTGCCAAACCGGTGAATTGTGGTGAACTGGAAAATCTATAGATGTTCAGTTTACTTTGACTACCCTACAAGGAAACCAGTCGTGACGATTCTTTTAAACCGAATTTCAAAAAGGAGGAGTTTATCAATTCGGCTGTATGTTTTTTAATGTTTGTTTCCTCGAAACTCGGTCATTTATAAACTGATTTTAATTTTTTTTTTTCGTTTGTGAGGGTTTACTTCCAGTGTAGTCCCATTTTATTTTAGCGAGGATCTGATGCGGGATTCAGGAGATATAGAAAATGGTAAGTAGGTTGCTGTAGATTTACTGCGTTAAAAATATTTTTGGTGATTTCTATGTCATAAGATAGGAAACAAGCCCATTTGCTTGTTATTCTATTATTATTATTCTGATGGAAAGAGTCAACCATCGCATATAGACACCAAAGCTGTTAATGGTGAGTTGCTATCTTGTGGCGAGGTCTAATTCCACATTCGTAAGTTTATCGGCTACCTTACCCTCCAAACCGGAACACGACATTGACAAGCAGTGACACTATTGCGGCAGGAATAGGTAAAGCGATGGTACCAGCCCCGGGCGAGACAATGCAGAACTCTACCACCTAGTAGCCACGATGTTAGAGACTCGCATTGCCAATCGGTCGCCATTTACGACCTGCCTGGCAAAACGGCAGTTGGCCTATTCTTCAAAGGAGCCCGGCACCAGCACGGGGAAAATGAGTGATGCAATTTCACCAAACGCAGACGATGAAGAGTATAAATTACGAAAAATTTTAGATTAAACATCGCTATAGGTTGCCATGCGAAGCCGGATCGGACAATTAACACTACTAATAGTTTCATGGTAACCTACTCGTAGAAATGTTACGTGACTTTGGCAATATATTTTTTGTGGCCCACATACTAATTGTCAACACGCAAATGTCTGTTCGAATTTCAAACAGGAAGTTAATAATGAAAAAGTTTAAGCGCAGTAAAACAGCAACGATCGGCGTCCAATCTCCTATCTTCTTGAGAATCCTGGATGTTTAAGGTTGGAGGAAGGGGCTCAGTACTCGATTCTGATACCGAATATGTAAAAAAGGTACTTAAATGATCTAACTATTCAATAAAAATGTTTAATATTGACACCCGCGACAATATCTATATATTGAAGTTCATTGTTTACAGACAGCGATGTGCCGCCGCGGCATCAGTCGGGAGAAACGCGTGTCTATTGCCCGCGCGGCGACCAAATTTTTTGAATATTACTACAAATGTAGCGTAAAGAAACGTACGTATTGGTTAAGTCATTCTTGATTTATAACGGGACGTAATAAATAAATAAATATTCATGGGACAAATTACACTTACTGATCTAACCCCTAAGTAAGCAATTAATTGCCTGTGTTATGAGTGTTGTTAGTCAACCAAATTAATACATAGAAATCCATATATAAATACTAGAATTTATTTAATAAACACCCAAACCCTGAAATAAACAAATATGCTCATCATACATATGCTTGTCCACGTCGGGAATTGAACCCGAGCCCCGTCGATTGCGTAGTCAGAATCGTAATAACAGACACCCAGACACACAAAAGTTTTTAAAATGGAAAAATTATGTCAGCGAGTCAAATTAATCATGAAATTTGTCAAAAAAATTAATGTGCAGACAAACACTGCAGATTTATAGCATTATACATATGAACACTTAACGTGAAAGCTTTCACTATCGTACAAAATTATCGTGACCTTGCATGTTTAGTCATTGTATTTTTTCATTCAAGTCATTATGTCTTCCGTGAGAGTTCCCATTTACGCGTTCTGCTGCACTCATATAATCAATTAGATATTTTTACTATTGTGATTGTGATTAAAATTTTAAAAAAATGTAAATTGACAATTGGACTATTAAAAGTGTTTGTTTTTTTTGCATAAAATATTTAATTTTTAAATCAGAATTTAATTATTTTCTATAAAATAAACAACACGCCACGTTATCACACATGTATACACACTTTCGATACTAGGCATCGCCATATGGTGGACGTTCCACGTACCCGAACAAAGCGGTTCGATTCGACATTCTTGATCCGAACCGCAAGGGACTGGAATATGCTACCTGAGTCTGTGTTCCCCGACGGGCACAACCTGGAGATCTTCAAGAGAAGAGTGAACAAGTACCTTCTAGGGAAGCGCGTTTCATCTTAGGCCGCATCTTAGCTTACCATCAGGCGAGATCGTGGTCAAGCGCTTCCCTATCAACAGTAAAAAAAAACATGTGATAACTTTCCTCTTGCTTTCCTGTAATTTTTAATAGACCATCTACTGTTCTGCCAGGCAGATTTTAAGAAACGGACGATTGGCTTTGCGTGTCGCTAGTCGCTACCGTCGTGGCTAATAGGTAGATGGTAGAGTTCTACATTGTCTCGCACGGGTCTGGTATCACTGCCTTACCTATTCCTACGGCAATAACATCAGTGCTTGTCACTGTCATGATCCGGTTTGGAGGATAAGTGTAATGTTCACTGGTATACCTGGGCGTAGTCTCACTAACACTATACGCGCGTATGCACTTACTGAGGGATCATACTGTGATACCGAACCATACCTTACTTACAATAGCGTGTGCCCCCACATACTCACACGCACAATAAAGATAACGAATTATATGATCCACAGATAACAAATACACTACAATAAGGTAAACTTATGTATGTAGCACGGATAGCTACTCACCATTACCGTCTTCAGTGTTTATAGGCGATAGTTTTCTCTATCCATTAGGAAAGTCATCTGCTTGTTTGCTCTTTTATTATAAAAAAGAGTTTTGTACTTCTGGTTCAAGTCCTAGGTATTTATAGTGCTATTTACACTGGTATTAAAAACCCAAGATACACAGTGTCTCAAAAACGTTCTCTACATTTGAGCGCACGATTTTAATTTGTGCGCTCATTTCAAATAGAATCGCGTTGGTCGCGACACTGTCAATTTTATTACTTTTTGTGCATTGCTTTGTAAAAACAGCTATAAATCTTGCGCTTAAGGTTAGATATGCAAAGATATTTTGTTTCTATAATTACTTATGTGAAATTATGGACAGTTTTGAGTGTCAGTTTTGTTCGGGACTGTACATCTTGGATTTTTTATACTCGTATCAATGGCTATTTAAAACTCATTTGACAGATATATAGATTATACATAGATGAGTGCTCATTCGGTCACATCAATTATGACGAAGCAATATGTGACAGTGAACGAGACAGAATGAATGCAGACTTAAGCACACGATCAAACTTGTTTATTAATAACTAGCAGTTGCTTACCAAAAATCATTACTTATTCCAGTCGGATAAAAAAGTATGTCACACCTGGATAATGTAGCTCTATAAAGGAGAAAGAATTTTAAAAACGGTCGAGCAGTTTTTGAGTTAAAGGGTAATAAATAAACGTAATCGCCTCTGTGGTCTAGTGGTCCGAAGTGGTTGACCACATGAGGTCCTGGGTTCGATTCCCGGGTCGTACAATTCAAATATGAGTTTCAGATTTCTGATAAAAACAACTTTGCCCGGAATTGGACAAGTGCCTGGTTGGTGATAGGCACGCCACCTCTCACATTGTGGAGCTAAAGATAGCCGAAGATATTCGGCCAATCGTGGATGCACTAGTTGTACCTTTGCCTACTTCTTTGGGGATACGGGCGTGAAGATACAAACAAGAAAACAAAAATTTCTAATAATTTTTCATTATATTATCAGTTTAGATAACCTTAGTAGTTATATCGTGTGCAAATACACTGTTTTTTTCAATTTGTGACAAGTTGGTAGACAACAGCATTAAAATTGGTCGTTAAACACAAAAAGCTGTTGAATCTCATCATCTTAAGTGTAAAAACTCGTAAAACATCCGTTGAACTTTCTTCGTTATTATTATTTCCGTTCAACAAATTACACGGCCATGAGTTATATAATTACATTAAAATGGCAAACAAAATGTATACTTTTATATTAGTAACATCAACATTACTTATGCTGGGTCTACACAATCGCGCTCTCACTAAGATTCGCGTTGTCACGATGTGTGTCGCCAAACATGTCGCTGAATCACGGACCTCGAACTTCCGTCACTTTTCTACAAACACTAATTTCATCTCATCCTATACTCGGTCGACTAGTTCGCCGTGGCTTAACCAAGAATTTTGTTGCGGTACACACCATGAAACTTCGTGCGACATGTGGCCCTGAAATAATCAGTACATTGTTGTGCGAAGATTCGTCGTGCGTTTTCGTGATGAACCTTCATGATTGAGCGAACTAAGTGGCTACATATATGTACTTCGTTGGCAACAATCTGTCTCGCTTCAATTTACAATGTGCACTAATATAAAAGCAGAACGAACTTAGTCGCGGTAGACGATTTCTGTATATATATATATATATATATATATATATATATATATATATATATATATATATATATATATATATATAACTTGCACCAATACAACACCGTTTCAATTACAACTTTAGTATTAGCATGCAAATTTACTGTGAGTTAATCGAAGCAGAGTTGATGTCGACTTTGTCCACAGATCACATGAATAGTTTGTCTTATGTGTGAAGGCCTTTATAGAAGATAAAGAGTCAATAAACTTATGCGAGACATCTCGCTAGAAATGTCACGGTTATCTCTCTATTCAGAGAGATTTCTACTTGTTTGCTATTTTATAATATTAAAAATACGAATGAATTCCTTGGCAAATGTTTTTAATATTTAATCATATCTAAAAAAGGAAGTCATCGGGCAAATGCAAGTGAAATTACCTTTATACACACATAATATTCTTATAACTGTTTTATGTAAATGTGTAAAAAACATGTTATAACTTATTTACAAAAAACATTGTTATAGCTTTATCAATTACTAGCTGTTGCCTGCAACTTCGTCCGCGCGGACTTCGTTTAAACCGCACAGCTCCTTCCCCGTAGGTGATAGCGTGACAATATAATTTAATCTTCTTCCTGACCGATTTCGGCCACAGCAACTTGAATCTGCCTATTGAAAGCATTGCTGGTGTGCTCTCATGTGACTGACATATCCAATTTTTGCAGTGAATTTTCGTCCACGTTCACTGCATGTCAGCACCCCTCCGATGTAATTATATTTGATGGCCACGGGTGGTCGGGGCTTAATCTCGTCTCGTTTAGCATCGAGCTCTTCTTTATGCCGCCTTTTAAAATCTAACACCTTGGTGTTCACGGTATGCCTCCGTAGTCCCATTCTGACAGCTCCAGGTCACATATCTTCATATGGCGCTTAAGCACATCTTTAAACCGCAGGAGCTGACCACCTTGTTTCCTCTTGCCATTCTGCAGTTCTGAATAGAAGATGCGCTTTGCCACTCGGTCATCAGACATCCGGGAGACATGGCCGGCCCACCGCAATTGGCGTTTCATTAGATAAGCCTCTATTCCATCAACATTAGCTCGTCCTAGTACTTCCGTGTTACGAACACGGTGCGACCAATGGATATTCATAATGTCACGTTGGCATTTAAGATGAAACCTATCAAACGCCGTGTTGGTCCCGGCCTCCTTTGTAGAATAGGCCAACTGCCGTTCTGCCAGGCAGGTCGTAAAAGGCGACCGATTGGCTATCGAGTCACTACCATCGTGGCTACTAGGTGGTAGAGTTCTGCATTGTCTCGCCCGGGTCTGGTACCACCGCCTTACCTATTCCTGCCGCAATAGCGTCAGTGCTTGTCGCTGTCATGTTCCGGTTTGGAGGGTAAGGTAGCCGGTAAACTTATGCATGTGGCATTATACCTCGCCACAAGATAGCAACGCACCATTAACATCTTTGGTGTCTATAGGCGATGGTTGACTCTTTCCATCAGGAGACCCATCTGCTTGTTTGCTATCTTATGACATAAAAATAAAAATAAAAAAAAATAAACGCGCGAATGTGCTTCCGGTATAGACACCACACTTCAGAGGCATACAGATGATTTGGCAGGACTACCGCCATGTACACAGCTACTTTCGTAGAGAGTTTTATGTCATGCGAGCGGAACACCTTGGTACGAAGTCTGCCAAAGGCCGCAGCAGCTGCTCCAATTCTGCTGTTGATTTCGTTATCCAGGAGGCACTTGGGTGTTAAAGCGAGACGTTACCGAGTTTAATGTCGACTGAGCCATTGTGCCGTGTATCAAGAGCCATTACTTCGGTCTTCTTCACACTGATGTTACGGCCAAATCTGCGACACGACTCATCAAAACTCGACATAAGCCTATGTAGACTCTCTGGAGATTCCGCTACAAAACATAAATCGTCTGCATACATCATCTCAGTGATAATTGCGTAGGACACTTTAGCATGAGATTTTAGTCTCTTTAAGTTAAAGACACTGCCGCCATCGATACGAAAACGAAGACGAATGCCCTCGGACAAAGTCCGCAAAGCTTCCCGAACTACAACTGCAAAGTACAGGGCAAATAGAGTTGGAGCGAGAATGCAGCCTTGCTTTACGCCACAACTCATAGAAAAGAACTCAGACTTTTTCCCCTGCACACATACACAATAACGCATATCATCATGCAGGAGCCGGATCAGTACAACCCATAATGCCTCACGAGGCACACAGTCGAAAGCTTTCTCCAAATCCACAAAACAAAGGTACAAAGGATGACCCTGCTCTCGACCCTCTCTAAGAGTTGGTTTTTTTATGTCATAAGATAGCAAACAAGCAGATGGGTCTCCTGATGGAAAGAGTCAACCATCGCCTATAGATACCAAAGATGTTAATGGTGCGTTGCTATCTTGTGGCGAGGTGTAATGCCACATGCATAAGTTTACCGGCTACCTTACCCTCCAAACCGAAACACGACAGCAACAAGCACTGACGCTATTGCGGCAGGAATAGGTAAGGCTAATAGGTTGACAGAGAAAATGGCCTCACATATACCTCGATTCGTCGGAAGCCAAATTGGGTTTCAGGCAGAATGTCTTTAGGCAAGGGCATCAAGCGGTTAAGTAAAATTCGCACAAAGACCTTACCTGGAGATGTCAGCAGAGAGATGCCCCTATACGAATTGCAATCCGATCTGTCACCTTTGTTCTTGTAAATAAAGCAAATACGAGACTCGAAAGTCATCAGGAACTCGCTCCTCGTCTTAACAAAAAGCTTCCAGATGGTTTCATGCAATTTCGCACCTCCATATTTCAACAATTCTCCAGTTACATTGTCAATACCGACCGCTTTTTTATTCTGCTGTTGTTGAATAGCAACAATAACTCGCACAGAGTCAGTGGCACGTCCACCATGTTGACTGTAGGAAATGATTCCATCGAGTTGATATAGAACATGTCCGCAGCTCGATCAAAATTGAGCAAGGTGCTAAAATGTTCTGCCCATCTTTTGAGTACATCTTGTTTGTTGGCAAGCAATTGTGTACCGTCGACAGATTTCAGGAGCACTCTAGTATGAATCGCTGTACAAAGAAGTTTACAGACTTCATCATAAAATGCACCCAGCTGTTAAGTCTCAGCGAGCCACTGCGTGCGCTCAGCCTTGTGTCGCCACCACTTACTTGTCTTTTATTTCCCGCACATATTTCCGCAACTCGGCCCCACTTTGCTTGACTTGCTCCACTTTGTGGTCGTCCCGATGCTGATGTAAGGGAGATCGATGATTCCGAATAGCTTTGGATAAAACTTCATTGTTAACATCAAACCAGTCCTCGTGTCTGCTAGGCTTGATACCCAGTGTCTGCGAGGCGGCAATGACTAAACTGGATGAGAGTGTATGTCAATTAGCCACAGAATCACCATTCTTAATTTCTATCGTTTGGACCGCACCACTAACTGCCTGTGCGTAGTTCTCACGCACTTCTAGACCTTTGTAATTTTCTTACATCTAGATGCTTAGGTTTCAATCCTTGTAATCTACGAGAAGGATGAAGTCAAAGCTTCATTTTGGTAATGACAAGACGGTGGTAGGTGGACCAAAAAGTTATAATATGTAGCCTATATGTTGACCAGACCTGTTAGTAATATTCATTCAAAAGAAGTAAATCCATGCAGTACTTTTTGAGTTTACCCCGGACATACATACAGACTGACAGACAAACAGACAAAAATTCTAAAAACTATATTTTTGGCTTCGATATTGATTGTAGATGACGCCCCAAGTATTCTTTTAAAAAAATATTCAATGTACAGTTTTGACTTTCCTACGATTTTATTATATGTATATAGATATAGATTGTAATGTAAACATAATTTAGTATTATAGGGGAGTGGAGTGAGGAGTCTTTTCACACAAGCTCTTTTATGTTTAAAAGGAGACTTTACCAATAATCAACTATTTTGTTGAACCTTAAGTAAATAAAGATTATTTTATTATTAAAAAAAATGTAAGTAAAACACATATTAAAAATAAAGTAAAAATGTTAAATAATTTTTCCCTGTGTCAATCTGACCCTCTCCGAAAAACAGAATATCTTCCATTCTACCAGGCAGTTCGTAAAAGGCGAACATGTGGCTACACGAGTCATTACCATCGTAACTACTAGGTTTAAGAGTTCTGCAATGTCTCGCATGGGTCTGGTACTACCGGCTTACTTATTCCTGTCGTAATAGCGTCAATGCATGTCAAATGTCATGTTCCGGTTCGGAGGATAAAGTAGCCGGTAGACTTGCATATGTCATTGCCATTTCTCCATACTGATAGCAACGCACCATTAACATCTTTATTGTCTATAGGCTACGTTTTATTTTTCCGTCTGGAGAGCCACAAGCTTGTTAGCTATCTAATGATATAAATAATCCTAATTTTAATTTAACTCAATTTTCAGCTCACCTACAAATTTGGTAGGTATGTCGTTGGCTCAAAAATTGCAAGTTTATCCTTTGTTGGTCCTGGCACCTTTTGTTTTCGTCCAAGTAGTTCGTAAAATGCGAATGATTGATTAAGCGAGTTACTTTCATCGTGGCTACTAGGTGGTAGTACATAAATATCTCCTCCTCCTTACATATTCAGCCAGGTCGGTCGTAAGAGGCGGCCGATTGGTTATACGTGTTACTACAATCCTGCTTACTAGAAGTAGTTCCGCAAGTTTTCGCCCGGGTATATTGTACCACCGTGTTACCTATTCCTACCGCAACACCGTCAGTGCTTGTCAGTGTCGTGTTTCGGTTTGGAGGGTAAGGTAGCCGGTAAACTAATGCATGCAGCATTAAGACCATGCACCATTAACATCATTTACTACATATATTATAGTAAATTATTCATTTCAATTATGTCTATACATTATGTATGTATTCATTACAATCCTACTAATATTATAAATGCGAAAGTTTGTGAGTATGTATGTATGTATGTTACTCTTTCACGCAAATACTACTGAACCGATTACGATGAAATTTGATATGTAGATAGCTAAGACCCAGAATAACACATAGGCATAGACCCGGAAAAATTAGTTGATCCCGCGGGATTCGCTAAAAACTTTTATAATGCAGCGGGCTGAACGCTGCAGCTAGATTTGTGGTCTAGTGGTCCAGTGTCAGTGTTGACCACATAAGATCCGGGGCTCAATTCCCAGGTCGGGTAAATTAAAAATATGTTTTTCATTTTTCTGATTGCTCGGTTGCTCGGTTGGCGATAGGCTTGCCACCTATCTCATTGTGGGAACTGGAAATAAGTATCTCCGGCTAATCGTGGGTGCACTTGTTGTACCTCTTCGGGGATACGGGCGTGAAATTACTTTTTTATAGTAAATACGTTCACCGAGTAAATATTCAACAGGAGAACGAAGTCACGTGACTGTCTTCGTTTTCGTTCTCTCCTAGATTTCTCAAGCTTTTCTAATTTATAATATGGTGTTGTAATCATTATGAGATTATACTGAGATGTTCGACCCTAAGTTATCGTTTGTAGGTAATATCCTGGTCCAGAGATATCACTATTTATATAATTAATTAATTTTCAGAGTTATTGCCTGAGATGATATGGAAATAAAAGAAATTACACACGCTAACTAACTTCACACCTTACAACATTACTGTGTCCCTACATCGTTAATTATTACTACTCAGGGTTAGTACCCCATTTTTTTCTGTAACTTCATCCAATTTAAAACATATGGATTTCTTCAGCCGTTCGATGTAATATCTATTCTATGATATACCTGATTACTAAAATGTATTTATTCAACACCGAAGTGCAGAAATACTAACATCTATGCTCAGCGCACAAATGTTGGTCCTTGTCGGGAATCGAATCCCAGCCACATCGATTGCGTTATTAGGGTCGCTTATTGCTCTACCAACAGGGTTCTAGGGGCAGTGTCTACCTAGAGATAACACTTTTAGGGACTTCTTGTTTCATCAGAATGTTTATCGTTAAACGATTGATAGTTAAAAAAATGTTTAAAGATTATTAAAATAGTAGGATATGTTAATGAACTGAAAGCTAGAAAATAAAGATAATTCTCTAAATACCCTAAAGGCTCTTCAACGTTTCTTGTAGTAAACAAAAGTTCACGTTTGTTGATAAGATCACCTCGTAAAAGCTTATTGCGTGGGGCTTCTAAGGAATGAAGCAAGAAACAGGTTGATAATTGTTTAAACAGAAATTAACGTGGAAAGAAAATCATTTAAAACTGATTTCATTACACATGTAGGTTCCTATAGTATTCCCCGCGACTTTGTTCCTTTCACGTCAATTCCTTTTACTTAATCGGGTAAAGCAGAAATCGATTTTTGGCGTATTAATTATATATATTATTATTCTATGATAATTTAGCTTTATATAGGTGAAAGATTTTTTAATTTGGTCTAGCAGATTTGAGTTCATCCTTTAAAAACAAGACAATCTCTAAACTGGTTGACCCTGCAGGTCATACCTGAAACTTCTCAATTCAATTGAGATATTTTAAGCTCAAGGAATAAAAATTGGCCAAGTGCGAGTCGAAGTCGCGCACGAAGTTTTCCGTACCATTATAGCAAAAAATACGAAAAAAAAACGCGTTTATTGTATATATGTACCCTTAATATTTTCACTTTTTTATTTTTAGTATTTGTTGTTATAGTTTATAATGCAGGCTGCAGGTTGCAGCTAGTCTATACATATAATAATCTATACATATAATAAAATCGTAGAAAAGTCAAAACTGTACATTGAATATTTTTTAAAAGAATACTTGGGGCATGATCTACAATCGATATCGAAGCCAAAAATATGTATGTCCGGGGTATACTCAAAAAGTACTGAATGGATTTACTTCAAATTTTGCATGAATATTACTAATAGGTCGGATCAACATATAGGCTACATATTATCACGCTATCACCTACCGGGGAGGACCGCGCGGACGAAGTCGTGGGCAACAGCTCAATAAAATTAGCAATGTAAGATAAGGCTTCTCCTAAAGACTGATATTTATACCTAGTGCTACTTTTTGCCCTTTACATTCAGAAGAAACTAGTCAAATCAATTGCTCAAGCCAACAGAATGTATTATTCTCTTTAAAACACTTGAATCAGTTGCAATTGATACCAAGACTAAAGTGACAGGCACTGACGCTATTGCGGCAGGAATAGGTGAAGCGGTTGTACTAAATTTAATATCGGGCGTGACGTTGCAGAACTCTACCACCGAGTCACGATGATAGTTTTTTTCTTTATATCATAAGAAGACAGCAAACAAGCAGATGGGTCTCCTGATGGAAAGAAACAACCATCGCCAATAGACACCAAAGGTGTTAATGGTGCGTTGCTATCTTGTGGCGAGGTCCAATGCCACATTCATAAGTTTACCAGCTACCCTTACCCTCCAATCCGGAACACGTCAGCGACAATCACTGACGCTATTGCGGCAGGAATAGGCAAGCCGGTGGTACCAGACCGGGGCGAGACAATGCAGAACTCTACCACCTAGTAGCCACGATGGTAGTGACACACTAGCCAATCGGTCGCCTTTTAGGACGTGCCTAGCAGAACGGCAGTTCGTTTATTTTTCAAAGGAGCCCGGAACCAACACGGGAAAAATGTTGTATGTGAGTGGCATGTATAGCCAATCATTCGCCTTTTATGATCTGCCTGGCAGAAGAGCAGAGAACAGAGTCCCCCTTTAGAGAACCTTTTCTTTAAAGTGGGACCGGACCAACACGAGAGCACAGAAGTAAAATTGCAAAGACACGGAGGCATCTACGTAGGGACTGCATGCCTTTTAATTTTTTTGTCTGTATGTCTGTCTATCTGTCTGTTTGTTCCAGTTAGTCTTTGAAACGGCTGGACAAATTTTGATGCGACTTTCAATGGCAGATAGCTGATGTAATAAGGAGTACCTTAAGGTACTCTTTTAATATTTTTTATTCCACGCGGACGAAGTCGCGGGTACAGCTAGTGTATACCTATATAAAGTTATTCTCACAGACCACATAAATAGTTACTGTTAAGTTAATTATATCTATAAGTACATATAATAAAATCGTAGGAAAGTCAAAACTGTACATTGAATATTTTTTTGAAAGAATACTTGGGGCGTGATCTACAATCGATATCGAAGCCAAAAATATAGTTTTCAGAATTTATGTCTGTTTGTCTGCATGTATGTCCGGGGTAAACTCAAAAAGTAAAAATACAATATGGGATAAAAATTATTAAAAATCATTTTTAAGTAGCTTCTGATCATAAGAAAACGGACCAATAGCAATAATATAAAAAAATATTTTTTTCAATGTTTAATCGAGGTTGATAATTTTTACTTAAGTAAATTGTTAATAACAAAATAAAAATTAACAATTTTTTAATTTTTCCAACGGGAATCTTTTCTATAGCCTTTGTATGATAGCTCCATAAAAAGAAAAAAATCCCAGGTTAATAGTTTAACAACTATCGTACTTTCAATGTTGATGTTCGTGCTACAAAAAATTGTTAATTAATTAATGGATATTTAATTGGAAAATCGCGATAAAAATTTTTGATCGCCGGATTATTGTTCATTGATCTATCCTATAGGTGCCTGATTTTTTTCATTTCTTAATTTTCATATTTAATAAGTTTAAATAATATTTATTCATTAAAGGTCCAAAGTGGGCAGAGCTTATGCAAGCGAGAGTTCCCGTTTTCGGCCGTATTTTCAACCCTCTAGAAAAATTATAAATATTGGTCCTAGAGTTCCGGCAGGTAAGAGTTTTTTTAGGAAATTTCTTCCTCTTTATGGATCTTTTTTCAGATTTCAAAAATATTGAATACTTTTTGAGATATTCGCAAAAAACAAAACCACCCATTTTTTTACTAAATTGTTTATAACTTTTGTAATTTTTGCAATCAAAACTCCAAATTTTTCAAAAAGTTTCTAAATCCGATGACGAATCGAATGACACCTCGATCATAATTTTCTGAGGCGAGCTAAAAATTTAGACCTCCAAGGCACATGTTGACCAGACTTATAAGGTAGCCGATAGATTTATACATGTGGCATTGCCTATCCGCTACACGGATAGCAATATCCTATTAACATCTCTGGTGTCTATTTCCATCAGGAGAGCCATCTACTTGTTTATTACCGAACGATATAAAAAATCTGTTATCTGTAACCCTGCAGGCCATCCCTCAAACTTCCCGCTAAATTGGGGTATTTTAAGCTCAAAGGAACAAAAATTACATCTAAGCATAGATTTTTTTAGGTTCAAAAATCTTAATTTTGTTATAATTTTTTTTAAACTGTCTGTAAATCTGTCGCCATTGTGGGACATTAAGCGGTAGATATGTCTCATAGATTAGATGTTGTTTCTAGAAGTGCAACCTGTGTTGCACCCTATTAAATACTGTGTGCCTTTACTGTAACACATCTTGGGGATTACTAAGTCTGTATGAAGTTGTTCGTTTGTTACAAACCATGTGGCGTTTGTTATTGACCGTAGAATTTTGTTTTGAAATCTTTAGATTATCTCAATGTTGGAATGAGAAGCTGTTCCCCACAGTTGTATGCCGTAGGTCCAGAGTGTAGTTTTATGTAACAAAAGTTTGTTTTCTAGTGATAGTTGAGATTTGCGACCAATCAGCCAATAAAGCTCACGAAGTTGAAGGCCTAGCTAATTTTGTTATAAATGACAGTAATTTCATTTTTGAAAAGCTGAAAGGCCTACGTGCAGTCTGCTTGTTTTCTGTCTTATGTTTAAAAAAATGTAGAACCATAGTATGTACTATATTCACTCTGCAAAGTGCAAACGCTGCGGAAATCAGCTGAAGATCAGCGCTGATGAGAATCATATGTTTAACCTCCGACAAAAACAATCAAAGAGTGGTTCAGACTTTAGAACATTTGTGTGCGGTAACCTGTTACGAAATGGTGTCTGCTTATATAAGTTTTTTGTTAGAGCTTAAATTGATGCAATCAGTGAATATTTCGCTCTCAATTAATAACCGTTTGTATATACTACAGTTGTAAAATCATTTGTCATTTTTAACCAACTTACAAAAAACGATGAGGTTTTCAATTCGGCGGTAAATATGGTAAATGTTTTTTTTTATGATTAGGGGCCATCCATAATTTACGTCACACGAATTTCTTGATTTTTGACCCCTCCCCCGTCCTTGTCACAGCTAGTCACATTTGTGAGAGCCTACCTAGTGTGATGTCACATATTTAACAATTTCACATTGGAACAATGTATTTCATTCGATTATTTTTTATATATACATTGCTTTTCAATTTTACCGTTGTAATACTTAGGTATAAAATTTAATATTTTTAAGAAATTGTGATGTCACAAAATTTAGGACCCCTACCTACCCCTTGTCGCACAATGTCACACTTCGTCGAGCCCTCTCTTTCCCATAACGTGTGACATAATTTATGGATGGCCTTTTAGTAGGTATATATAATGGCCCCTTAGAACTCGATCATGTATGAATCGATTTGTTTGAAAAATATTTTTATTTGAGAATACTTCCCGTTTAGTCACAGTTTGGTGAATATATTATATAGAATTTTATTTATTTAGTTCCAGAGATATAGAAATTGGAAGTCGGCTGTTGCAGTTTTACTGCGTTTAAGTTATGTTGGTTTCGCTTGTGTCTAGTGTTGTGATGTTGTGTTGACCACATGAGGTTCCAAGTTCGATTCTTGGTCCGTGCAAATCAAAAATATTTTTTTCAGTTTCTGACAAAAACAATGCTGTCCGGGATTGAATAAGTGCCTTGCCATCTGTCATATTGTCGGACTAAGTATTTTTGATCGTGGGTATACTGATTCTACCTCTGCCTACCTCTTCGGGGAACGAGCGTAAAGATAATTTTTTATTTCAGTTAGAATTGTATTAATATGACACGCGAAAGAATATTTTTATTCTCTATAATAGTCCAGGACCATTTTGATAAATAGATCATCTGCCTTTCTGCCAGGCAGTACCTAGAGTGCAAAAGATTGGTCAAAATTGTTGCTACGAGCAACTTTTGCGGTTATAAAAAGTCTCGCACGGGTTAGGACCGCCTAGTCCTGCCGCAAGTTTTTTTTTACATCAAATATAAAACAAAATAGCAAACAAGCAGATGGCTCGCCTGATGGAAAGAGAAACCATCGCATATAGACACCAAAGATGTTAATAGTGCGTTGCTATTCGTGTAGCGGGATGGTAATGCCACACGCATAACCGGCTATCTTATCTTCCAAACCAGAGCACGACATTGACAAGCATCGACGCTATTGCGGCAGGAATAGGCAAGACAGTGGTACCAGACCCCGGCGAGATGTTGCGGAACTCTACCACCCCGTAGTCACAACTGTTTTGATTATTTTTGTGTTATACCCGTGCTTGGGAAAACTGGAAAAACTTTAAAAATAACAAAGAAAAAATATCGACACGCAGGGATTGAACCTGCGACTGTCTCCCTAAAGCCGGGAGACAAATGCTTATTTGCATTTGTCTCCTGGCTATCATATTTTTAATGAAACGCAATAAACCTGCAGCAACTGACTTCCAAACAACTATTAAATCTGAGACAAAATATTTATCAAATTTATATGAGACGAAAACGGAACTTACTCTCAATTAGAAAAAAAAGTTTGAAAATTGGTCTATAGGTATATGAAGAATTTATTGCCGAACGTACTTAAAAAAACACATAAGCTTACATCCATTTTGAGTTCCTCCTCCTTTTTTGAGAGTCGATTGAATAAGCAAAATGGTATCTTAACAGTTAGTTATCAATTTTTTCGCATTCAAAAATATTTGGTCTGTCTTTGTAGTTCTATAGTCTTTACGATGATTACATATAAATTATAAAAATTATGACAAAACAAAAAAAAACAATTTTCGCGTTTTATTTGTGTTCATTACCGGTAAAGCTCACAAACCGTAAGCTTATTTTTTATATACTTACTTAAAATATGATAAAATAAATAATGTAATATTCGGTCAAAATGTTATCATTTATCTACCACTAATTACGACATTCATTCTTATGATGTTTTTCATATTAATAACTAATATGGTAAAAATCATATTATGGTAAATAAAAAACATTAATTATTTTTAAAAAAAGAATATTAATTTCTTATAACTAATATCTAACAATGCAATATAAAACTATTTTGTAATAAATTAAGTTAATTAAAATAATATTCATAAATTTATCAACTTACTCGAATTATTGTTAAAGTGTTTATCAATTTTTCAATTATTTTACCAAATGAAATTCTTGTTTAATAAAACAACAGTTTCATATTATTAATGAATAATATTACACAAAAAATAGCTTACCCGAGCCACCGCCATCATCCTGAGCTTATCTGCCATAGATAACAAATATCACTTTATCTTGTTTCTCATCACTAAACATCCAGGAAGAACCGGAAGTCACACTACATGACTTGAGTCTTTAATAGCATCACAAAAAATTGTATCACAAAATATCATCGACGTGCTGTAGACCCCGTGGCTTTGAAGTAACAAGACGGGTAAGTCACGAAAAAGTCAATGGTTCCCACGTGAGAGAAATGCGCTCGGTGAACAATGGAGGAAGGTTGCGCGCGAGTCGAAAGGTGGGCAAAAAGCGAATGATCGTAGACACGAAGCGCGCGTACATACCACCGCGGGATCCGTCTACCTGCTGACCCATTTCAATATCGCGGCTTACATTAAAAATTATTGACTTGGAAATTGACCATTACAAAAAACTACGAACACGGGTTTCATGTCTTATGCAATAAATTCCACAAATCTATAATTCTAATGTTACAGTGACTTTGAATTCATTGAGGGTTCCCTGATTACTACTTTCACATATCAAACTTTAATCTTTTTATAAATAAGATTTTGTTTCGTAATTGTTATCAGGAGAGCAATAGGCAAGTTTTACAAAGGTATATTACATACATCAACAATGATGATTGAAAGATGAGGTATCCTAAACAACAGTTGAGTTTGTCCCTCGACAGAGGCTTTATAATTATATTTTTGTGACTTAGTCCTCTATAAAGAAAACAGCTAAATTAATGACAAATTCAACTCTGACCCCGACCTTTTTAATAAGTAGAGTAAATTATGGATCATTAAAAAAAACTGCGTTATTGTTATGGGAAATCGAAAATTGCGATGCGGACAACTTTAATGCTTATATTTTCAGAAGCCTATTTTGGCATCAAAGTGAAACTTTTGAACCTGGTTCCGAGAAAAAAAAATTTTTGGAACCCCCGTGTGTGTTTTATATAACATCATATAGTAGAGACACTGCAACACCTACCCCGTCTTGGTTCGGGTCTCCTGTGAAGAGTAGGTAATCTAACATCCTGCCAAGCAACTCGTAAAAGGCGTACGATTGGCTATACGTATCACTACCGTCGAAACTACCAAGTGGTAAAGTACGCAACATCTGACCGGGTATAGTATAACCGCCTTACATATTCCTACCACAATAGCGTCAGTGCTTGTATTTTCGTGTTCCGGTTTGGAGGATAAGGTAGCCGGTAGACTTATGCATGTGGCATCAAACGCAAAGTAACTCACCATTTACATCTTGGGTGTCTATAGGCGATAGCTTCTCTTTCCATCAGGAGAGCCATCTGCTTGTTTGTTATCTAATGAAATAAAAAAGCATTGGAAGAGGGGGAAATATTGAGGAACCGCCTTATACAAACACGGGGAAAAGTTCCTAAGATCCAAGGTGATCAAAAATCTTCGAGACTGGTGTAGTTACATGAAGAGAAAAACTTTGTGAATCCTGATGAAGTCCGGAAAATTTATACGGATTGTGATGTTAAGCTCTTTGACTCTGTATACCCTCTTACCCTCTGTATACTTTGTCTTACTTACTTGCTTGTATACTCTGTATACTTTGTTTCTGTAAAATATATTTTTTAAATCTATCTTAGTTAGCATAGTTGATTTGTTTCGTTACGTCAAATATACACAATTGGTGTGTTCAGCTCAACTTCTATTCTCAGATAAAGTAAACCAAATTTTATCTTGAACATCTGACCTCAGCCGCTTTTCAAGTCAAAAGATATATATATATATATATATATATATATATATATATATATATATATATATATATATATATATATATATATATATATATATATATATATATATATATATATATATATATATATTATATATATATATATATATATATATATATATATATTTAAATGTCAGAATTATATATTGGTACCTTGACTTACGAAGTAAAATTCCTGTATTGAAATGTATCTAAATATCTGTAAAAAGTCCTGGCAAAATCTTAGCTTAGAATTCTGACTATCTAAGTCAGATTTCTGTGAGTAGAAGAACACACCCAATATATTAAAGTTGGGTGAATATGACGGTGAACGAGAAAGAAACCGACATTCTCCACTCATGCGTGAGATATGCCGTGCGGTAAGCCGCACATATTAGGGGATTCAAACTTATGCTTCTGTAATAATATCATTACATAAATTACGATATTTTCTTATGTTATAACATAACAAACATGCACGTACATCCTTAACCGCCCCGTTGGTCGAGTGGCTAGCGACCCTGACTACACAACCCACAGGGTTGTGTTCGATTTCCGACAGGAACAAACATTTGTGCGATGACCATAAATGTTTGTATTTCTGGGTTTAATAAATAATAAATAATAAATATTCAAGGGACAAATTACACTAACTGATCTAACCCCAAAGTAAGCAAATTATTTGCTTGTGTTATGGGTGTTAGTCAACGATACTAATACATAGAAATACATATATAAATACAAGAACATATTTAATATACATACACCCAAACCCGGAAATACAAACATTTATGTTCATCACACAAATGCTTGTCCCCGTCGGGGATCGAACCCGAGCCCCGTCGATCGCGTAGTCAGGGTCGCTAACCACTCGACCAACGGGGCGGTTTGGATGTTTATCATATATATTTCAATATTTATATGTATTTATATGTGTTATTATATCGTTACCGAACACACATATCGCGAGCAAGTAATTTGCTTACCTTGGGGCTAGATCGATTCGTGTAGTTTATCCGGGAATATTTATACTAATCATTATTTTCCGAAAGAGATGACCATCGTTAATATAAATGGTGAGATATCATCCAAATTTTATGCCATATGCACAGTTACCTTATTATCTATATATATAAAAATCACTTGCTGTTCTTTAGTCTCGCTAAAACTCGAGAACGGCTGAACCGATTTGGCTAATCTTGGTTTTGAATTAATTTTTGAAGTCCAAGTAAGTTTTAAAAGGTGAGAAAGTATAGAAAAAAATAAGAGTAGTTAAAAAGGCAGAACAACGTTTGCCGGGTCAGCTAGTATGTTATAAAAAATCTTAAAACGTCAGCGACGGTGAAAGACAAAGCTTTAATATTATGATACTATACAAGCCCGGCCGAGAGATTGCAAAATTCTACCAGTTGGCAGTCACAATGGCAGTGAAAAATTTGGCATATATTTTTTTTTAAGAAAACTACCTAGGTGGAAAGTAGCTATTCTTAAATTTAGCTTGGATCACTATAAAATGTATGAGCGTGGTTAATGTGAATTAACTTCAAATTCCGGGAAAGTTTCGTTCATATAAAATCACTCGTCAACAAGTGGGTGTTTTTAATTTCCAGCGGTCAGTTCCGGGAAGAAGTAGAAATCCTAGTACAACCAAAATCGTAGAATACTCAGCATACTAGTACATCAAAATTTTTAGGGTATTTTTTAGCTATTTTCTGTTTTTTATATCATGAGATTGCAAATAAGCAGATGGCTATTCTGATGGAAAGTGATAATAATAGCCTATAGACGCGGGAAACGTTATGATGCGTTGCCATCCGTGCGGTATGATGGTGTTGCCTCATGGATAATTTTATAATTTATAGGATCCAAACACATGTTTGGTTCTTATATGGTCTACTAGCGATAGTCATCTTTTCCTATCAGGAGAATTATCTGTTTGTTTGCTATACTATGATGAAAAAAAAATCTCTAAACGGTTAATCCTGTAGGCCAATCCCTGAAACTTCCCGCTAAATTAAGGTATTTTAAGCTCAAAGGATTGAAAACTTATAGCCGAAAAAAATCTATGTTTATAGCATAGATTTTTTTCAGTTCAAACATCTATTTTGTTAAAGATGAGAGTATATTGATTTTTGAAAAGCTGTATATTTTAAAAACGATGATCTATTCTGATCTTTCGAATGGCATTCAATTCAATTTTTGAGATCTAAACTATTACTTTAGCTCATTGACTTACTAATGTAAGTCAATGCTTTAGCTACATAATCGATAGGTTGAAAATTTCGAAGCAATATCAAAGAAACATTTTTTCGATAAATCTTAAATTAATTGACCAATTTTTATTAAATTAACAAACTTTGACGCACTTTTTAAAGGAGAAAAGCTGATAAGATTTTTAACTAAATCAGTGTACATTTTTAAGCTTAAAACCTACTAGCCTGAAAGTTATTTCAAAAATATTAAGTTTGCTTAAAACAACGTAATTTTAACATTTGAAAGATTGTAACTTTTGAAAATTAGATTCGTTTTTAATTTTTGAAACGGCATTCAACGTTTTTCTTTAATACTAAAATATCGTAGAATACCAAAAAATGATTGGTTGAAAAATTTCGAAGTTATGTCGAAAAAACTCTTTTTTTTTAAATTTTTATCAACGATTACTCCCGAACTGATAAATCGATTTTGATGAAATATATGTATGTATTAGACGTAGTTTTTAAGGAATAGAGCTAATTAGATTTTGTACTCAATCGGCTTTATGAGGCTTTTTCAAAATTTTTCAAAATCTCCTGGGCCGACTTAGTAGAAATATTCAGGAAGTATAATTTGAGCGGAATCCAATCGAATGCCATCAATCGCATTTCGGTCACGCCGCGGCCGTTCAAAAGTTATGAGATGTTTACATTTACATACACAAAGGCGACCGATTTGCTATCGAGTCACTAACATCGTGGCTACTAGTTGGTAGAGTTCTGCATTGTCTCGCCCGGGTCTGGTACCACCGCCTTACCTATTCCTGCCGCAATAACGTCAGTGCTTGTCGCTGTCGTGTTCCGGTTTGGAGGGTAAGATAGCCGGTAAACTTATGCATGCGGCATTAGACCTCGCCACAAGATAGCAACGCATCATTAACATCTTTGGTGTCTATAGGCGATGGTTGACTCTTTCCATCAGGAGACCCATATGCTTGTTTGCTATCTTATGATATAAAAAAAAACATATACACACACACATACATACATATATATACAGACATACTAACGTCATCGTGAAAATAGTAAGAAAAGTTTCCTAGGACCTCAAAATGTGGATATCTAGTGAAAATCCGATTTTCGAAATCAAGGCAAAATCAGTAAGTTCGGCCTTATCTACATACGTAACGGGAAGTTAAAAACATCTTCATCTTAGATAGTTTAGCTTTTAATTGACTCGGAATCATAATTGAAATTTATAACTTTTTTTAAATACTGGATTTTTTCAGTAGTAGATATTCAATTAATAATCTCAATATATGTATACGTAGATGTATTAAGTGAGACAATAATTTTGAATGCATGTCAAAAATTTTATACCAAAACCTGATCTACCTATGTACATTTTAAGGAATTTATTCTTATAATAAATTTACCTTCTTCTTAACAGGCAGTTCCTAACAAGCTACTTCGTTAGCATAGCCGAAAGTGTTAAAATAAATTATATAATCATCACTTATAATCTTTAGAGACATAAACTTAAAAGAACGATTATATAATAATTGTATTTTTTGAAACTTTAACCGACTTCAAATACCAGCTCAAAAACTACTGAACCTTAAACTGTTCCCTAAGTTGGATATACCTTATTTAAATCAAAAGCATATCTTGACATGGCTTTTAGTTCTTGAGAAATTTGGAGACAAACATATAAATCCACAAATATAAGAACATGCATACACTAACGAAATTTAGTACTCATATTTAGACACCTAAATAGATCAGCATACTCGAATATTATGCGATTCCAACAAGATTACATACATACATGTAAGACTGATAACCTCCTTTTTTCTAGGTTGAAAATAGTAGTAGTAGCAGTGATATGTCAAAAAAATGACATTGAGCAGTAGTTGCATTATTAGTGATATGCTTATCATTGTGTAAAGTACGTTTGACAAAATATGGCTCACTAGAATCATTAAAATATAATATTTAAACCATATTAACGCAATTTACGTGTGGCATGGTAAATACTATTTTATATATCTTTGGTCTTCAAACTCTAATCAAAATGCTAGTCAAATTAAGACTTCAATTTGTATGAAGCCATAAAAATCAACTGACAATAGTGACGTAATTGACAAAGAATGACCAAACCTTTTTGAAAGGCATATCAAAGCTTTTCTGTTTATGACCCCAAAGTAGCCTTCTTAAAAGTTTTTTTGTAATGACTCACGAACCATGAAATATTTTAGGGTTAAAAGTCATCAATACAAGAATCGTAATCCCTCGTAATATTATAATACCTATAATACCTTCGAGCTTTTAACACAAAATTCAATAACTTGTAGTTAAAACCTCTTAAAGATTGGCCCTCGTAATGATGAAAAATGAGTTTTCAGGGTCTTAGGAATTATGAAGTCATGAGAATAAAAAATACAGCTGTTTTAATTTTTTTTGTTCTCTATATTTGTAGTTATCTTAGTGTTCATATTTTACAATAATGATGTGTTATTTCCTTTAATTAAGGCAATACTAACGTATTACTTAAAACTGCAACAATTATTATGTGTGCATATAATGTATGCCTTGGTTGTAGTGCAAAATAATTAGTAAATAAATTTTAATTGTCCTATAAAATAGAGCCTATTGTATAAACTTAAACTGAATGAATAAATTAAACAATTGCGAGTTAAATTCGAGTTGGGAGAGTTCCGTATAAGATTATCTAAGTTCGTTACTTTATATACCATAGACTTCTTATAGGTATTCCGATATACTTGGCGTAGAATAATTTTCTGTTTTTTTAGAAGAAAATAAATATTGTGTCAAGCGCTAACAGTGAAAAGTATAAAAATATATTTTACAATTATCGTAAACAATTTTACGTGTTTTTAAATGTATAATCTTACTCAATGGTGATCCATTAGTCTCTCAGCTACTATAGAGAGTTTCTTCATACGTAAAACCTAGTATACTTTGTTTGACTCGGAAACCGAACCTGGGATAATCGGAACAATTTACCAGTAGATCAGCAAAGCAAGCGAAGCACGTGTTATAATTTTTTACATTTTAGACTAATTACAAATGATTAAAAAACTGATTGATCGATTAACCTAGAGAAAATAAGAATCGTTATATGTGACATGATAAAATATGTCTTATAAATCGTTTAATCAGATATGTCTATCAAAAGTTTGTTAGGAAATTCCTCAACTGACCTCTTGGAATGTTTTACAAACGAAATTCGTGACATCTAATTGTGATGATAAAAGAAAACTAATAATAAATCTTTTCATGAGACTGCTTGGGTCTTACAATTTTATTCGGTCTGAGTGAGAATGTTTATATATTACAGTATCTTCACACATGTTTCCCCGAAGATTTAGGCAGAGGCATATACCCACGATAAGACGAAGATACTTACCGCCGATTTTCGAAACGCAAATTAATTTTAGCAAGCAATTAATCTGTGTTTAACAGATCATTTAAATAAATAATAAATAAATATAACAAATAAATAAATATTCACGAGACAAATTACACTTACTGATCTAACCCCAAAGTAAGCAAATTATTTGCTTGTGTTATGGATGTTAGTCAACGATACTAATACATAAAAATACATATATAAATACTTTTACATACATAATAAACACCCAAACCCGGAAAATACAAACATTTATGCTCATCACACAAATGCTTGTTCCCGTCGGGGATCGAACTCGAGCCCCGTCGATTGCATAGTCAAGATCGCTAACCACTCGACCAACGGGGCGGTAATCATTTGCTAGTAAAAATTATGTTAAATTGAGATTAATTGCTTGTTAAAATTGTTTTGCGTTTCGGAAACTGGTCGTTGTCCTACAATGTAATAAGTGGCAAGCCTATCGCAAATCGGGCACATATCCAATCCCGCACAACGTTGTTTTTAACAGATAATTGAAAAAATACATTTTTGAATTTCTCGACCCGGGAATCAAACCCGGGACCTCATGTGATCGACACTGACACAACGGACATCACGGCCTCATTTAAATCTGCCGCTATAGTTATAAACTATAGTTATAAAACCGAACACATGTTTTGTGTTTATAAGCATCAGTCATAAGTGTCTTTACGCCCATATCCTCGAAGAGATAGGCAGAGGTACAACAAGTGCACCTACAGATTAGCCGAAGATACTTAGCCCCACAGTGTGATAGGTGGCAAGCCTATCGCTAAGGCTAAGCCTACATATAACAAAAACTGAAAAATCCACGTAATGTTGTTAAAGTACAATAAATATTATAAGCAAAGTAAGCATATATTTTTAACTTTTGTGGCGTGACATTGTTAAGTATGTATATAAGAAAGGCTCCACCAAGCGGAAAATTTTTACGATAATTATTTTCACATTTTTTTTTATTTACAATTTACATTCCCCTGTGTTGGTTCCGGGCTCCTTTGTAGAATAGATTAACTGCCGTTCTGCCAGGCAGGTCGTAAAAGGCGACCAATTGGCTTCGCGAAACACTATCATTGTGGCTACTAGGTGGTAGAGTTCTACATTGTCTCGCCCGGGTCTGGTACCACCGCCTTACCTATTCTTGCCGCAATAGCGTCAATGCTTGTCACTCCGGTTTAGAGAGTAAGGTAGTCGGTAAACTTATGCATGTGGCATTAGACCTCGCCACAAGATAGCGACGCACCATTTACATCTTTGGTGTCTATAGGCGATGGTTGACTCTTTCCATCAGGAGACCCATCTGCTTCTTTGCTATCTTATGATATAAAAAAAAGACGGAAGTACGAGAAAAATGTATTAGTTAACAATCGTTTAACTTGTTGAAAAATTTATTTTAAGTAAATTTCCAACGAAAATAAATTATTTATAGTGTTCAGAATACATCACATTTTTTTTTAATTTAAAAAAGGATATTCTATACTTTAAATAAATTAATTTATGTGTCATACATACTCATGTCGTGTGGAGACCCATTTTTAGCGTTAAATAAAAATTATAAATAATGGCGATAGAGTTCCGTGATCTAACAGTTTTTTCTTGAAAATTTCCTCCTCTTTCCAAATCTTTTTTAAAATTTCTTAAATATTAATAGCTTATGAAATATTGGCAAAAAACAAAATGCCATTTTTTTCCATCTTTGTTTATAAATTTTGCAATTTTCTATGTGTAATACACGCTTTTAGCACATTCCGGATCCAATGAGCTATCGCATATAATTTTAAGAGTAGTATGTCTATTTTAGACCATTTTCAACTTGTCGAGCAGACTATTACATCTCAAATAGAACTAAGCTTCTAACTCTACACGCCCTCACTCTACAAGTTCTAACATCGCAAACTTTACATCTTCATAAAAATATGTGGTTTTTGTTATACATGACAATTTTCATGATCATCCTCGCCCTTTCTGAAGAATAAACCATGTGCCTTCCTTCTAGATATAGGTTTTATTATCAATTAGTGTTTGTTGCTGTCTTATTCTATATAACAAAAAATACCTAAACAATATTTTACCGCTTTTTAACAATGATCAATAAGTTTGCAAGTAATCACGATACGTAATAGTTACTTGTTAGTATTCAATGATGTTACGCGTTATTTAGAGAAATTGTTAAATTTCGTCGAGAAGCGAGGTATATTTACCAAGCGATCGGCTTTCGCAAACTTTTGTGATTCAGTTCACGTCAACTTAAGAAACTTTTACCTTTATTTGGCTTCGTATGTTTGTTTCCAACAATCATATTACGAAATTAAGATAAATTCAATAATGATATAATATGATATAATTTACAAATAGAATCACTATATTACAAAATATAGTAGCTCATAACCCCAAAGAAATTATAATGTGTATAAATTAGGTGTCACAATTCCTAAACTAATGAGCCGATTTCATTTATTTTTTTTGCATGTTCTAATTTAAACAAAATTTAAAAAATAATTTCAAATTTATAAAAAAAATTGCTACAAGAAATTGAAGAAAAATAAAATAGAAGCGAGTGAGAGAGGGAAATGGGACAAGCAGGGATAGGTCAGCCCTTCTGACTTCTAGGGAGAGGGGAGAGAGGGAGAGATAGGGGGAGAAGGGATCTCCCTTCTATGTGTAAGGAGAAATCGGTGAAGAGGGAGATCGGAGAAAGGGAAGTTAGGGGTAGGAGGGAGATAGGGTTGGAGGGAGAGATATGAGTAAGGAGGGGGCAGATAGGAGTATAGGGAATGGGGATGAGGGAGATAGGGGAAAAGGACATAGAGGAAGAGTGAGATAGTGGAGGAGGGTTATAGATGGAGCAAAAAGGTAGGATAAAGGAAGGGGGAAGGTAGAAGGAAGGGAGCGAAAGGTACGGAAAGATAGCGGGATGGCAGTAGGGAGGGTATGAGAAGGTAGGCAAAAGGAAGGAGAAATTAAGTAGACGGTAAGTTAAGGTAGGGGGAAGAAAATGGGAAAATTAGGGGAAGTTGAGGGGCAGTGGGGGAAGGTAGAGGTAAGGTAGCGGGAAGGTAGTAGGAAGGCAGGTCGAAGGTAGGGCAAGATAGTAGGATGGTAGGGGGAAGTTAGGGGGAAGTAAGGGGAATGTAGGAGAAGGAATGTTAAGATAGGTGAAGGTAGTGGGAAGATAGAGAAAAGATAAAAGGCAGGCAATGGAAGGTAGTTAGAAGAAGTGGGAAGATAGCGGAATGGCGGAGGTTAGGCAGCAGGCTGATTACGGAAAAGTAACGAGAAGTTAGGGAAAAGGTAGAGGAAATTATATAAAAAAGGAAAAAGGGGATTGCCAAGTCAATCTATTTATTTAAAATGTAAAAGATTTTTAATATTGGTATGGTAATAACTTAAGACATAAGGTTCTTTAAGTAGGGTAGTTCTAAATAAATCAACTTGGTATAACATGAATCACACAACTTTTTACGTTAGAAAAACAGAGTTGCGCGACTTGGCTTTATTAACAAGTTATGTTTTTGATGGCACTGAATTTTTTGGTGGGATACTTATGAAGAGGAGGGGTTAATTGAGATAAAAATCATCCTATGTTTTGGAAAATAATTTTACTGGGGGTTGTATTGGTTGCATCAAAACCCCCACTAAAATCATTTTCCATAATATTTTCCTACAAGGATCCTATAAGGTAGTATAGTCCTACTATATCTCGCTCGGTTTTGGTAAAACTGCCTTATCTATTCTTATCGCAATAACGTCAGTGCTAGTCGCTGTCTCAATCAAATTGGAAGAGTAGGTACGTTTGCCGGTAAAGTTATGCGCATCTGCCACGTAGATTGAACCAAAGGTTAAATGAATACGCCTTTCAAGACAGTTACTTAGTTTGTCAGTGTAGCTTGCAATTACACACAAAAATGCAGAGTTAGGTATAATACGTACCGCTGAAAGAACATCACTTTAAGGGTAATTATTAAACCTAGTCAACTCATTCGGTACGATAAAACAGTACGACATGGTTGATGTCTATTTTTTTATGATACAATATATCTATAAATATATGACACTTTTGACAGTGATAGGAGCGTTTGTTCATATGCGCGGCGATACATAGGCTGATAGATAGTGGGTATCTGCTAGAATACCACCAGCTTTTAAAGTGTACAAAGATGTTGATAATACGTTGCTCGTAAAGCAGTTATCCAATACCACATGAATATAATATACCGTCCAGTTGATCTAGTTTTCAACTGCCTTGACTATGCAATCGATAGGTTTCGGATTTAATTCCCGATAGGGATAAGCATGTGTGTGAAAAACTGGATAGATAGTAATCCCCATCGCCGTATTAGATCCAAATTTTCAAGACTATCTTTTGTTTTTTGTGATAACTAAAACTGAAAATGTTACGTCCTTATTAGAGTCTAAAATTATAAAACTATCTATTTATCTATCAAGAATATTATCACATCGCCACATTAAAAGCCGCTGCCATATTGGGTGCTATCAGTCTGAGTCACCATTACGATGGTTTTTTTTCATACGATACGAAATAAGTAGGTTGTATTGATGGAAAAAGACATCATCGCATATACACACTCAAGACGTTAATCTTGCGTTCCTATAGGTTACTTTGGCAACCTTACCCTACAAACCGAAACGAAACCGACGACAAGTCATTAATGCTATTATAGTAAGAATATGTTAAGCGGTTGTGGATCTCTCCCATTATAGGCACGGTAATATAATCTATAGATAATATTACCGTGCTACAGGAGTAACGTTCGCCTTTTACGAACTTCCAGGCAGAATGCTATGTGGTATATTCTTCAAAAGAGGCCAAAAGGAAAAAAACTATTATATTCCTAATCTATAAGGAATTTAAATTACTTAAATTTGTATCGCTCAACAAATTTCACAACATGACGTAATTTATAGTGATTCGAATATGCACAATGCACTTTCGGCGTCTACCCTGAATACACTTATAGAATACTAACTATTTAAGCAATCCAAGTAAAGTGATAGCTTGACATGAAAGGTTTTGTTAGCGATCTTTTCCTTTTTTTAGTAATATTGCGTAAAGAAGATATTTAATATTCCTATAGTGTTTGACTTAACAGCAATTCGTAAAAATTAACTATGTAGTTAATATTACAAAGTAAAATTACCTCGTATTAACTACCATTTATTAAATCCTGTTATGCACAACGTTTTGAAGATTTTGTAAATGATTTCATTCATAAGAAAGTAACTAAAAAGTATTCCCCCGTGTTGGTCCCGGGCTCCTTTGAAGAATAGGCCAACTGCCGTTCTGCCAGGAGATCGTAAAAGGCGACCGATTGGCTATACGAGTCACTACCATCGTGGTTACTAGGTAGTAGAGTTCTGCATTGTCTCGCCCGGGTCTGGTACCACCGCCTTACCTATTCCTGCCGCAATAGCGTCAGTCTTTGTAACTGTCGTGTTCCGGTTTGGAGGGTAAGGTAGCCGTTAAACTTATACATGTGGCGTAAGACTTCGCTCAAGATAGGAACGCACCATTAACATCTTTGGTGTCTATAGGCGATGGTTGACTTTTCCATCAGGAGTCCCATCTGCTTGTTTGCTATCTTATGATATATAAAAAAAAAGATTCTGTGACATTAAAAACAATTAATACTGAATAGACCGTGGTCCTACAAACATTATTAATGACAAGCTGAATTTTTGTGAAAAGCTTCGTTTTGACGAAATGCCCATCTTTTCTATTTTCGACAAGTCTCGAATCGGGTAACAAATAAAGTTAGCGGGCTTCGAAAAGTTTTAATTCGGCGTAGAAAATTATTGATTTGATTACACACAGAAATACAGACTTAGTAGTTAGGTACTAATTGAATAAAATCACTTCAAGGGTAATTTTTAACTTTGTCATCTCATTCGGTACGAAAAAACAGTACAGCAAGCTTCATTTCTATTTTTTCACGATATATCTTCAAATTTATGACATTTTTGACAGTTACAGGGGCGTTTTCTCATATGCACGGCGACAGTTTCCTTCCCAATGGCGTGTGTATTGGTATTCGTGTGTCTGTAGATGGAACACTGTAAATATAAGGATGTTTTTAACCCCAGGTAAATTCATAGAAATTTAAAAATCAGACCTGCAAACCAAACAATGCTAAATAGGTTAATCAATTGAATTTAATAACCACAACAATTAATTTTTGTTTTGAAACTGAAAATTAAACCAACGTAATAAGAAGCTAAACCAACTAAACATAACGAGATAATGAAAATGTAAATGAATGAAAATGGAATTAAATCCGAAACCTATCGATTGCATAGTCAAGGCAGCTGAAAACTACATCAACTGGACGGTATAGTATATTCATGTGGTATTGGATAACTGCTTTACGAGCAACGTATCGTCAACATCTCTGTACACATTAAAAGTTGGTAGTATTCTAGAAGATACTCACTATATGTCAGCCTATCAGTAAAAGCATCTGCTTATTGCACAGACTACATGAATACTAATAGAGACGCCATTTGGAAAAAATGTATCTCCGCGCATATGAGCAAACGCTCCTATCAGTGTCAAAAGTGTCATATATTTATAGATATATTGTATCGTGAAAAAAATAGACATCAACCATATCGTACTGTTTTATCGTACCGAATGAGTTGACAAGGTTTAATAATTACCCTTAGAGTGATTTTCTTTCATCGGTAAGTAGTATATCTAACTCTGCATTTTTGTGTGTAAATGCAAGCTACACTGACAAACTAAGAAATTGACTCGAAAGGCGTATCCATTTAATCCATGTGCTTGTCATAGTCAAGGCAGCTGAAAACTAGATCAACTGGACGGTATAATATATTCATGTGGTATTGGATAATTGCTTTACGAGCAACGTATCGTTAACATCTTTGTACACGTTAGAAGCTGGTAGTATTCTACCAGACAACCACTATTTATCAGCCTATCAGCACAGAATACATACCTACTATCAGTAAAAGCATCTGCTAATTGCTACTAGGTGGTAGAGTTCTGCATTCTCTCGCCCGAGTCTGGTACCACCGCCTTACCTATTCCTGCCGCAATAGCGTCAGTGCTTGTACTGTTGTGTTTCGGTTTGGAGGGTAAGATAGCCGGTAAATTATGAATGTGGCATTAGACCTCGCTATAAGATAGCAACGCACCATTAACACCCATCTGCTTGTTTGCTATCTTATAATATAAAAAAATGCCGCTTAAATGCCCACCGGAAGCTACCCAGTATTATAAAACATTCGTGTTATTTGTAATCTTGAAAATGATAGAGACAAACAATAAATAATATTAATTTACGCCAAGAACCGATCACGAGGGTAGTTGATACACGCGAGTGAAAGCGTATATCACACGATAACAAATTGAGCACAGAGACCTGCGTAGAGTCGACATTACACTTTTAATTATTAATACAAATCACGTAATTGTTGCTGCAGCGTTTTAAGCTAATTTTTTTCAAAGTGCCGCTGACATTATTTTAAATATTCATTCATTCATATAAATATTTCGTAATAGAGAATAATTGTTTTTACTTTATTTTTTTATTTTTTTTATATCATCAGATAGCAAACAAGCAGATGGGTCTCCTGGTGGAAAGAGTCAACCATCGCCTAAAGACACCAAAGATGTTAATGGTGCGTTGCTATCTTGTGGCGAGGTCTAATGCCACATGCATAAGTTTACCGGCTACCTTACCCTCCAAACCGGAACACGACAGCGAGAAGCACTGACGCTATTGCGGTACCAGACCGGGGTGAGACAATGCAGAACTCTACCACCTAGTAGCCACGATGGTAGTGACTCGATAGCCAATCGGTCGCCTTTTACGACCTGCCTGATGGAACGGCATTTGGCCTATTCTGCAAAGGAGGCCGGGACCAACACGGCGGCAAATATTTAAGCGGTTGACCCTACAGGCCATCCCTGAAACTTTCCGCTAGCTTAATCTCTATTTCAGAACGCTATTTTGAGCTCAAAAGAGAAAAAACTATATGCATAGATTTTTTGAATTTGAATATCTATTTTGTTAAAAATGGTGGTACATTAATTTTTGAAAAGCTGTATATTTTGGAAACAATGATCGATTTTGATCTTTCGAATGGCATTCAACTCAATTTTAGAGATCTAAAATATTGCTTTAGCTTAGTAATCGATAGGTTGAAAAATTTCAAAGCAATGTCAAAAAACATTTTTTTCGAAAATTTCGTCATTGATGAGTCCCTAACAAATTAACCGATTTTGGTCCAATTAACGATATTTGACGCAGTTTTTTAAGGAGAAAAGCTGATAAGATTTTAAAGTCAATCGGTGTATTAGCCTGAAAGTTATTTAAAAAATATTAAGTAAGTTTGCTAAAAACAACGTAATTTTAATATTTGAAAAGCTGTAACTTTTGAAAATTAGATTCGATTTTGATTTTTGAAACGGCATTCGATATAGTTATTTTAGTACTAAAATATCGTAGAATACCAAAAAATGATTGGTTGAAAAATGTCGAAGTTATAGTTTCACCAAACATTTTTTTCAGGTTTTTTAAAAATTTCTCAAAATCTCCTGGTCGGACCTGGTTCAAATTTTCAGGATGTCTAAGTTGAGTGGAATCCAATCGAATGCCATTTAATGCGTTTCGATCGGTCCCGCCGTTCAAAAGTTATGCGATGTTTAAGTACACACATACACACACACATACATACATACAGACATACTGACGTCATCGCGAAAATAGTCTGAAAAGATTCGTAGGACCATAGACGTACGGGGGGGGGGGCAGGGCAGGCTACCTACTGTTGTAGATAAAAATATAATAACATAAAAATATGGTCTTAAAATGTTACGGTTGCCCCCCTGGGCCAGAACCTGAGTCTTAAAATGTTACGGTTGCCTCCCCCCCTGGCCCAGAAGCTGAGTACGCCCATGCATACCTCAAAACGTGGAGATCTGGTGAAAACTCGATTTTCGAAAATCAGGGCAAAATCAGTAACTTCCTTACTTACTTTAGCGGAAAGTTAAAAAAAAAAAACAAATTTCAAATGAATGTTAATATAGCATACAAAACTTGGACCGTTTGTTATGTTTGTTTACTGACATTAAGTGCAGGTTTCATTACGTATGATTTGTTATCGTTTAAGATGCCATTTTCTTCGGCAGCGTAGTACTAAATTGTAAGTGGCTGGATTACAATTTAATTGCTGGCCAAACATAGTACTAATTTGTTATTGATTAAATTATATTTGAAACAAAATGTTTCAGCGAAAAGTTTGATAAACAGAATATAGAGCGTGTGTAAATTAAAGTAAATTATGAAATCAAAAAATTCTTTGTCTAAACTATTGATTTTTTTTTTTTTTGTTTCTTGGATTATTTTTTGTGTACGATTTTAAAAAATCTCAGAACGTTGTGTGAATTAAATGGATTCCGTTGCCAACACTCTGTATAGCTTAAATATTCTAACTCATTTATGTATTTAAAAATTAATACATTCTTATATTTACAAATTTAAAAAAAACTGTCTCTATTTCGAAAAACAGCTTTTGTGAGAAGTTACAAACAATGAAGCTTACCTTAACTGTCTTCACAAAATACCAACACAAGTCTTTTGACTGACCCCATGGTCAAGTGGATATATTTTATCAACCCTGACTACGCAATCGAAGGGGTTGGGTTTCGATTTCCGACACATCATCGATGTAAAAAAAGTAAGTGTTGAGTAAAAATGTTTGTGTTTGTGTCTGGATTTAGGTGTTTATTATAGTATAAGGTTATACTATAATAAACATATAAACATATATTATCATAAATATAAACATATATTATAGCACAAGTTTTCCCGTTACTTATTTTGAATTCAATTTAGTTAGATAATTGCTGCATATAATTACTAAATATAATTAAATATTAATTATGTACCAAATTACAAGTGACTGCAGGTTTTCTCAATTATATTTAAAAATAAAATTTCAGTTACTTCTATAAATCAAAATAAATAATAACATTTAATACTTTGCATTTGCCAGATTAAAACATGTACTGACTTTTTTAATTTGTAAAACCTACTGAAGCTTCATTTACAAATACTTTCGTAAATTAGAGATAAGCATTAATCAAAATATAACTTTTTCGTTACAGCGTAAAGAGTATCAACTATTTTACTTACCGGTACTTTACCAGGTACTTGCGGGTACCATGTTTTGATATTGAGAGTAATGTAGCCATGTAGTAATCTTGCACATGTCGTTCAACATCTCAACTTTCAAGTGAACAGTATCATATCAGTTGACAGCCACCTACTTTTATATATCAAAATATATACATATATATCAATAGCTTTCAAAAAATGTCAATTTAAATTCAAAAATTCTCATCAATGTAAAACAGCTGATTTATTATCAAATCAGTTAAAGTTTAATCTAAATTATTTGTATCTTAAGATACCGCAAAAGGGAAAAATAATCGGCTATAACTTAAAGCTACTGCATTCATATTCCTGTGAATTTACGGAAGTAACAATTAAGAAGCGTGAACTCAACGACATTGAAAACAATAACAGTATAGGAATAGTGTCAGTATTTTACCCACATTTATTCTTTTACAACTCCTCATATAAACGTAAATCTTAATCATACGGCTTAAAGCATACAATTTCTTTGTAAAAGTACATAATTGATATGAAAATGATTGTAGTCGAAATGACTGACAAGTGTGACCTGGATTACACTATGTAAGAAATAACAAATGGAAATAGAATGGTTGTTAATTTTCTAAACAAACTACCAATAGTTAAATGAATATGTACTCGATTCAAAACAGTTTATAGAAGTTCAGGCAAGAATCGACAGGCGACTGTTTGACTTTTCCTGTTTTTATAATATGGAACAGTTCCAGCATTCACGAAATAAATGGTGGGATTAGTCTATATTAGCATACTCGGCTCAAACCATAAGATCTGATTTGATTTTGATGGCAAAAAAGATGATGTTTTCCTAATAATAATAAAAAGAGAACACCGTGACTATAGGCAAATAGCCACCAGAGATGTACCTCAATTTTCCGTGTGATTCCTTTAGACAGCATGTTGTGGATGGTTGACCTAAAAATTAAGAAAACATACAATTTTTACGTTCTAGACATAATAACAATTCCTTTATTCGTTGGAAATGCAAAATTTGCTCGAGAATACTCTCGAGTCTCGTCTCTCGAATCAGCCATTTAAGTTGCGTGGCATTACATGGCACGTGGCATTTGACCGCTCCGTTGGTCGAGTGGTTAGCGACCCTGTCTATGCAATCAACAGGGCTCGGGTTCGATCCCCGACGGGGACAATCATTTGTGTGATAAGCATAAATGTTTGTATTTCTGGGTTTGGGTGTTTACTATGTATGTAACAGTATTTATATATGTATTTCTATGTATTAGTATCGTTGACTAACACCCATAACACAAGCAAATAATTTGCTTACTTTGGGGTTAGATCAATAAGTGTAATTTGTCCGGTGAACATCCCGTGAACATTTATATGACATTGCTTATTTTGTGTATTTCCTTTAATTTTACTTTTTTTTAGAAAAAACACCGTAGAGTTGTATAAATCAAATTTTACAAAGATAAATTAAAAACATCGTCAAAAAAGTCAAAAATTTCCCACACTAACTTTCAACGGTTCGATAGATTGTCCCTTACACTTTATATATCATAGGAAGATAAAACAAAATGGTTCAGCAGAGGGAAAGAGAGTGGTTATCACCACTCTGGTCTCTATAGGCGATGCCAAAGTTCGGTTCTATAGGAGACACATTTAGCCCACCAATTTAAACTCCGCCTGAACACTCTCCTCGCCCAAAAGACTGGTTCCTCAGTAACGATCAAGGAGACCATATGTTAATGTGATTGCGAAAGAAGAAAAGACAAAAATATACATTTTTTTATTATATAATTATATAATCTAAGTGCCTACAATAAGTTGTAAATATAATTTATCATTTGATAAGCAAGTAAATTTGGAGGTATTTCACTCCCCGTATTGGTCTGGGTCCTCTGTGAAGAATAGGAGATCGGCCATTCTGCCACGCGTTTTGTAAAACGATAACGATTGACCAAATTCTTCACTACCATGGTGACTACTGTGTAGTAGAATTCCGCAGTTTCATCCGGGCTTAGCATCACCGCTTCGCCTTTTTTTTCAATTTATTTGGTATCAACTTACATATAAACTTACGATACTATTGAACAGATGGAAGCAATTCACTTAAAATAAACTTATAAAAATACAATGGAATGCAATTTATATATAAATATGTACAGTAACGTATAACAAGAACACAAGAACGAAAATGAATGCTTGTAATGCTTTTATTACCTTAGTATCGTAAGTGATGTGATACCAAAATGGAACCCTACTCAGCCACACTGCAGCAATTGTGCCACAGCACTGATTTTCAGAGAGTCCAGAATAAAGTTGTGCTGCGTCTACGAGGCAGCCACGGGGGACTGACACTGCGGTCTGTGCTGCGGTCGTATTGTGAATATAGTTAAATAAAAAAAACTTGAGAGATGTCAAGGGACACCCGGATGGAACGAAGTTTCTTTCGATTAATTAGTGAAGGAATTGTATTTTATTAATTTTTTTTTTTTCACCAATATGAAAATACATTATCACTAAATATCAAGAGCCACTTGTTTTACGCGTTAGCGCTCCAATCATTCTTCTGGAATGATAAAAGCATATTTTTCATTTTGCGTTTAAATCCGAGGATATAATTCATTTCTCGAAAAGGCGGGGGTAGGTTGTTTTCCAACACATCATGGCTGCATCCCTAAAGCTTCCACGAAAGGCCGCTGTGCTATGTCTTGGTGTTTTTAGTACCCAACTTACTGCTCTTGCGACTTGAGAACAATCATCTCCTCTCCAGTTCAATTTTTGGAAAAGATATTCGGGTTTGCCACTTTTGATTACCCCAAATATTAATGTTGCAAGACTAAGTTGGCGCCGTAAAGACATTCTTAAAATATTTCTCTTATTTAAATATGGACTAATGGGCGTTCGTGGGGGGGATATTAACTGTGCTTAAGATGTATAGACTTGAAGCAAGAATAGATCCCTGGGGAACACCTCTTGACACTTGTCGTGGAGCGAACTGTATTTTAGCCCCATTACAGTTGTTAATAGTGACAACCTGGCTTCGACCACTCAAGTAACTAGAGAACCACTCAATCGTGGCAGGCGATAATCCATAAAAGTACAGTTTAGATAGAATTAAAGGGATATTTATGGAATCGAATACTCTTGAATAGTCAAGGAGTACCTTTCTTGCCAGAATAGCGTTAAAGCTTGTCACTGCCGTGTTTCGGTTTGGAGGGTAAGGTAGATGGTAAACTAATGCAATAGGCATAACAATCCAGCATTTTTTTACAAGTATTACAACTTGAGGTTGGGTCTAGCTTTTAAGTATAGAATACTTGTGCCAGGTAGACCCGCTCTTCCATTATTATACAAACTGTGAAATAAAGACATAATTTAATTCAATAAAAAAAAACATGATTAATTTAAATTACTAAATACAATATTACATTGACAAATAATTTATGCTCATTACCTACACATTATTACAATACTATTAAAATAATTTTAGACTACTACATTCATACTTATGGGTTAAAACAGTTTACCGGTACTTAATTCACGAGTTAATAATTTACCGATTTAAAATTATATACCAATGTCCTAAATAAATAACAAATTCCGTTTGATTAGTAATCAAACGGAATTTGTACGGGTAGTTAGAGAATTACGAATAGAAAAAGTTTATTTCGTAAGGTACTTGACGTTATGATGTATGTATAAAGGAAAACTACCACAACTCTACATTCTTCGTGTTGATCCCGGGCTCCTTTGAAGAATAGGCCAACTGCCGTTCTACCAGGCAGGTCGTAAAAGGCGACCGATTGGCTATACGAGTCAATACCGTTGTGGCTACTAGGTAGAGTTTTGCATTATCCCGCCCGGGTCTGGTATCATCGCCTCACCTATTCCTGCCGTAATAGCGTCAGTGCTTGTCGCTATCGTGTTCCAGTTTGAAGGATAAGGGAGCCGGTAAACTTATGCATGTGGCATTAGACCTCGGCACAAGATAGCAACGAACCATTAACACCTTTGGTGTCTATAGGCGATGGTTAACTCTTTCCATCAGGAGTCTCATCTGCTTGTTTGCTATCCTATAACATAAAATAAAAATAAAAAGTCATCTACCCAAACATATAAACTAATATTTTCTGACGGCTGCTTTACTGATTTATAAAAAAAAGATTTGAAAAATAACTATGTAATAAAATACCTTTTCGTCATCCATCATGGACATAACTGATTACGGTAAACATAACACTTTCTTGGATCATTACACTTTGTTGACAAGGATAATTTAAAATTGCAACAACCAATTTCAAACCTCCCTTATCTCTGGAAATCTGAACATCTTGCAATATAAGGCATAAGTTCGGTCCCATATCAATAGTATATAACAACTATTTATTACTAGCTGCAGCGTGCAGCCCGCTGCATTATACACAGTTTTTGGCGCATCCCGCGGGATCACCTCATTTTTCCGGGATAAAAAGTAGCCTATGTGCTATTCCAGGTCATCAGCTACCTGTGTGCCAAATTTCATTCAAATCCGTTCAGTAGTTTTTGCGTGATTGAATAACAAACATCCATCCAAACATCTATCCAAACATCCAAACTTTCGCATTCATAATATTATAATATAGATGTAATGCTCATATAAGTTCAGCTCAGTTTGCTCAGCTCAGCTAAAAAGCTCAGTTAAAAAGGCAGAACAACGTTTGCCGGGTCACCTAGTATTAATATAGATTGCACACATATCTGGGCGAGTCATATCAAAATCATTCAATTAGAGTCTTCCAATTTGTAATAATACAGTAGAGAACCATCTGACTAATCGACAATCTCGTATTCATCAACGGTTTAGAGACATTGGTTTTTTATGCGTATTTTACCGATTATAAAATTGGGAGATTTCTGATTACCTACTTCAACTGTTACTTTCATCCACTTTCCTCCCTTGTACTACACGTCACGCTGTTGTGAAAGATTGTACCTACACCATACTGAAGAATGGTTATCTACCACTGTTCGTTTTTCTACGCACGTTTCTGGCCTGAACAGTACAACACTATACTTTTTAACGCAGTGTTTCCAAGAAGCTTTGAGATGGATACTTTTAAGAGAAGGATTGACAGTTTCTTTAGAGGTAAGCATCGTACCATGGGCAGTGGGGACTATTCTCCATACTTGTTCTTATGTCGTCAATTTTATTAAAAAAATCCTGAATCAAATCTTCACGAAATGGGAAATATACCATCTCAAATAAAATAGTACATTATGATACGTGTGATTGAAGTTGTCTATTCATCTGCCCTACTAATTGAGTCGGTCGTAAGTGCATGTTGGATGCAATAGAGGAAATCACACCAAAAAATTTGTTATACAAAAAATTTAGGTATATCAACATTTTTTTCCATGCACTTTATAGATTTTTTGTTGCGTCACAAATAAAAGTGCAAATTTTTTGACACGATCTTCTCTGTTGCACCCAACATGCACTTACGGCCGACTAAATTAGCAGGGCAGTACTGTACGGGGTGAAGTTTTTGGGGCAGGTCTCCTTTAAAGAATAGACCATCTATAATTCTGCCAGGAAGTTCGTAAAAGACGAACGATTGGCTATACGCGTCACAAGTATCATGACTACTAGGCAGGCATGATCACAGACAAAGATCTTGAGACAGTACTAGGGTTATAATGAAGTCATAATGAATGGATATTGATTTATTTACTAACTGTTCAACCCAGAATCACACGGCGCTTTACTCAAGTTCTGCCACGTCTCACCCGGGTCTAGTACCACCGCCTTGTCTTTTCCTACCGCAATAGCGTCGATGCTTGTCACTGTCGTGCCATCGTGGTCACTGTCATTGTCCGGTTTGGAGGGTAAGATCGCCGGTAAATTTATGAATGTGGCTAATACGCCACGCAACACGGATAGTAGCGCACCATTAGCAGTTTTGGTAGGTAGGTTAGGCGATGGTTATTTCTTTTCACTTTTTTGCTTGTTTGCTATCTTGTATTATAAAAAAAACTAAGCGCCGTGATAATATACAGCTTCAGCTACAGGTATGGTGTATTATTTTATAGTTTACGTGATATAAACACGCACTTTAGCCACGCTTTTCGGTGTAAAAAAGATTACTTATGTCACGGAATAGCGTGACTAAAGTACCGTATATAGGTCACACAGTGCTATAACAAGTTTTTTGGGATTTTATTTGTTAAAATATATAAGTATGTCAAGGTTTGCTAAACTGGATCTGTCATCCTAACTGTTAAACCAATGAGGTGACATATTTAAAAAACTAAATTCATTCAACATAGTATTGTATACTCTTTGCATTCAATGACTTTTCTGAGTTTCTGAAAAGATGCTAATTTAAAAATGTCACTGATGTCAACACATGCAAAATAAATCATATGAAAGAAAATTTAATGTAACACGATCGAAAAAGAGAACTTTAATGATTATTATAAACTCGAAACATTTTGTTTACTTACACTGTGTCTTAATGGGGTTTACACTGTCGACTTCAATAAAAACATATCAAGTAAGACGTATTAATGAAACTTCATATTTAGTTACAAGCTTTCCTGAATACGATTCTAACCATTACAAATCAAATATTAACAAAAACAGTAAAATTTCTATGATAAATGATAAAAGATCATACAAATCACATAACTTTTATAACGAAACTTCAAGTACAGTAGTTGTTGGAGAGAGGAAGGAAGAAAAACCAAATATACCAGCAGTAGATATAAACAAAGCCCGGGCAAATTATTTCAGAGATTACTATGCAACAATGAGAAACCCTAATAAAATGTTTATGACCAAAACTAACACATATGATGCAACTCATAATAATCGGAAATATGATAAACTTAGAAGAAATATTCAAATAGCTAGAAAGCTCGCGTCTCGATTAATATTTGAAGAACAAAATTATTGTGACAGTAGTGTAATTTTCCCATACAGAAAACGCCGAAAAAGAATTACTAATCATAAATCATCTATTAAAATATATAGACAATGAGAAATTTACAATATTTTTACCATTAAATAAATGTACATACGTAATATATACATCTGAACCAAACGAAAAGTGTTTTAAAATTAGCTTTCTTTAGATTTGATTTAATAAAAGCTAATAACTACAATATTAATATTCGATTTGAGGCGTATATATTTTTTATATCATAAGATAGTAAACAAGCACATGACTCCTAATGGAAAGGGACAAGCATTGCCTATAGATACCAAAAATGTTATTTTTGTGTTATAGCACTCACCCCGTGCTTGGGAATCTGGAAAAACAAAGAAAAAGTTTTTATGTATGTATAGCTAGCGATCAGTACAATCGACGTAATCGATCATATAGCAAAGAAGAATTTCGCCGCCTCGAGCCTGTCGACAATGGAAATGGTCGCAGGTTCAAATCCCGCGTGTCGATATTTTTCTTTGCTGTTTTAAGGTTTGTTTTAAGGTTTTTACCAAAGATGTTATTGATACGTTGCTATATTTGTGGCGAGGTCTTAATGTCACATTCATGAATTAACTGGCTACCTTACCCTCCAAATCGGAACACGACAGTGATAAGCACTAACGCTATTGCGGCAGGAATAGGTAAGGTGGTAGTACAAAAGACTCAAGCGAGTCGTTGCGAGGAATGTAGAACTCTACCATCTGGTAGCCACAATGGTAGTGACTCGCATAACCAATCATTCGCCTCTTAGAAACTGCTTGCAGAATGGCAGGTGTTATATTCTTCAAAGAGTAGAACCAATACGGGAAAAATTGCTACTTCCTAATGTTCATTACGAAACAAAAAAGCGTGATCAACTGCATCAACCAACAATTACCGGGATAATGAGGGCAAATTACACACTCCAACGGGCGTGTTCTCGTGGTTCCACAACTGATGAACCACCAATGACACCTATTTTTCGTAGATCCACTGATGGATAGGGGGGCAATTCGCATTGATTCACATAGTTACTTATATTACAGAGAATTTATGAAGATAAATTTTATTTTATAAATTATAATATAGTATCAAAGAGGTTAATATATGGGGCACACTAAAAGTTTTGCACTTCTAGCTAACCGGAACTATTTGAATTTCGAATGTTATATTTTTAAAACGTTGCAACCTTCTTAGTAATAAAAAAAACAATTGGCGGGAAATGATTTGTCAATTGTTTTTTATCACACATCAAATTTCTACGTACGCAACGAAAATGGAATTAAGTCGAAAATATTTGAGAGCGATGATTTTTTATGATTTTACAAGTTCTCTTTCTCCACAAGAGAAAAAAAAAAGACTATTTTGAAAAGCAATAAACATAATATTTTAGTTATGTTGTTTTTAAGTTACGCAAAACTTATAGTGTGACTTACGTATATAGAGAAGCTATGCAAAGTAAAATTCGTGTTCCATTTCGCTAGCAGTGTAGCAAATACTCGCTGCAGCGTTAAAATAATAACAAATCGACCAACAAATCGTCAACAAATCGTCGTTTCCCGTATTGGTCCCGGGCTACTTTGAAGAATAAACTCTCATTAAAGTTAATATTTATATCTATAGGTCAGTTTGATTAAAACTAAATCCGCAAATGTATTATATTTATTAACAATAACTTTACATGTATTTATTTTTGCTGACATAATTTTATACAATATTAGTTAATCCTCTTATGTCTAACTATAATTTATTTAGATATATCATTATGTTATTCAAGAAAAGTTTCAAATGAATAGTGTCGATTGGGTTATAATTGAGTCACAAATTGATATTGGAATTAATTTTGTGATTTTTTATTTCTTTTCATAATGTTCTAACCTTAGAATAATAACGCATAGAAACCAAGTCGACCCGCGCTATATTAAGCCATTTCAAAGAAGCCTGAAAAGGCTTCTTACGCTCGCCGGCCGCTCAGATGTGACACGTGCTACACAGAGTACAGCTCTCGCAATTTTAAAAAATGTGAGTTACTGTTTGATGAAAAGTTGTCACCGTGCTTCACAAAAGCATATTTAGGGCTTGAAGATCACATTTCACAGATAAGAACTACTTGGCTTCGGATATTTTTGTATAAATTCCAAACAAATAAATCGTAAATATCTAAGTTCAACGATATTCAAAATGTTGCCAGCCAAAGAGGAAGATATTCTACCACTTATTTGTTTTTAACTATTTTCATTATAATTAATAACGTGTGTATTACTATTTTATGTGCTATATTACATAGCTTGGACTTTTCTTTTGCATAAAAAATATTTTTGAAGTATTGGGACTTACCATTATACTGGCACAAATATTACAAAACCGTTTGTCAAACCAATATTACAAAGCTTATATTCGTGTATAATGAGGACTTTTAGAAGGCAAAAAAAATGTTCCAACTAGCATTCTAGATGCCGCAGTGATCACCAGAAAAACGCTGTTACTGCTAAAAAGACATTTTTTTTAAAATTTTTCTTATGAAATAATATGCCATGGTACAGCATTATTTCATGTTTTCCTAAGTGTCAAGTAGTTTTACTGGCGATATTTTCGAGTTTTATCGACGAAATAATGTAGGGTAACGTGCCCTAAAATCGGTCTGCGCCAAATGTTGGCCTCCTAATATGTTTATGCTGATAATTAAGTTTCAATTCTACATAGCTTGAAATTTATGTTGCGAATGACGATATTGCTCATACACGACTTAATTAATTTGTGCCGTATACTCCAATGCATATATTATAGCACGTAGAAGCCAAAGAGTCACCACAAAGAGCTGTATTGTTTCCGATTCAGCTAAAAACGTTAAAGGAGATTACGCACAGGGATTACGTTTTTCTATATTCTAAGATCTGAGTGCTAAGTGTGAGTTTTTCTTTTCGCATTCGATCGTGAGCGCGTTTCGAGTTTACTAGGAATTTGTATGTGATTTGTACAGCGCCACCTAGTGATAAACTGGTTTCTCACGTTTACCACTAGGTGGCGCTGTACAAATCACATACAAATTCCTAGTAAACTCCAAACGCGCTCACAATCGAATGCGAAAAGAAAAACTCACACTTAGCACTCTGAACCAAAACAGTTTCGCACGATAGGTGGTGCTCAAGCAGTGCACAGAGCCAATAGTAGCTTGACTCAATATAGTAGTCAGAAATATTATGTTTAGCTTAAAACATTTTAACTTTTTAAACTGATTTAAATAAATAATTTGATTAATAAGCATACCTATGCTATTACTTTTTACCTCAAAGTGCTTGTAAATATTGTTCCTGCTTGCCAGCCCATCTGCTAACGTTCAAGCTAGTTTAGCTTTTACCAAATATATACATATACACACATACACGCACACAGATATACACATAAAGACATACAAACATTCGCCAAGCAATGTACAAATTTGTAATAACATTTGACCGCCCCGTTGGTCGAGTGGTTAGCGGCCCTGATTACGCAACCGACGGGGCTCGGGTTCGATCCCCGACGGGGACAAGAATTTGCGTGATGAGCATAAACGTTTGTATTTCCGGATTTGGGTGTTTATTAAATATATTCCAGTATTTATATATGTATTTCTATGTATTAGTATTCTTGACTAACGACCATTACACAAGCAAATAATTTGCTTATTTTGGACTTAGATCAGTAAGTGTAATTTGTCCCGTGAATATTATATTATTATTATTGTACAATTATATTTTAGTAGATATACTTCAATATTTTTTAAAGAATTACTTCAATAAATGTTTTTATAACTTCAATAATGTAAACTTGTATTGGCCATATTTTTTTATTTACGGTTGGTGCTGGTTGGTTACCGCTGTTTGATTACATATATATATAAAAAAAATCTTGACTCTTTAACATTTCCCTGTAATTCTACTCATTTTACCTCACCGGTATAAAAAATGTAAGTTTTAAGTTTTTTATATGTCCAATAATACTATTGAAAAGAAAGACAATCTTTATTTTAATGAGGTAAAAATATTTTAAATTACAAATGAAAGCACAAAAACTAAAAAAGTATAAATTAAATATAGGTTAAATAGCTTTGGAATATCATCTTGAGAACATCTAGAATATTTCTCGACATTTAAAATATTTTACGTAACCGAATAAAAGTATAAGTTTCAAGTTTATACTAAATAACTATTAATGTTATAATATGAAAGACTATTTGTAAGGTAGACCTATTTTAAATACCGTTTTGGGAAAATATTTATTTGCTTGCAACATTATTCACGCAATAATGTGTCTTTGTGTGCGTGTCAACGCAAGTAATTACACGAAGGGTGACGAAGGTCATGCACACATCGATACGGTTTTGGCTTAAAATATGAACGAAACGTTGAATGCAATATCACTCTAAGCGTTATTACTCTATGGTTCTAACTACAAAAGCATTATAATAATTAAATAGTAAGGCTGAAATTTACAAAGTGTACAAAACAAAGATCAGTGACAAGTACACTTTATAAATTTCAGCCTAGGACGAACAAGTATAAGACGTCGTACAAACTTTGGATGTGGGATCAAAAACTGATGTTGATGGACAAGTATACTCGTATTGAATATATGTGCCATCTGTTAGCAAAACGCAAAAGTAGTAAGTCTGGCACGTAGTATCTGCAGAATTAGCAAATCTTCCAGCCGAAGAGCATGTGAATGTTGTCGTAGATGTACAATTGTAATCTGATTCACATAACGTAGTATTAGGGTTAAAATACGTGCTATTTGGACAACTGTAGGTAGTTTCAACATAAGATCCGTTGATCGATACGCATTCTATGTATGAAGAGCAATTAGAAGAGTTTGGATCAGAAAAATATCCTTCTGCTGAACAATCCGAACTGCTATTTGAAGTTGTATTTGTAGTAGTAGCTGTACAGGTGTAATCAGTTGTACATACATGTGTATTTGGATTAAACAATGATGTTGTTGGACAAACGTAGTTATAAGACAGGTAAGTTGAACCGCTGAGTACGCATAAAGTGTAGTTTTTACAGGTTGTGTCAGATGTATCAGCGAATCTGCCGGCACCAGTTGCAGTGCAGTTAACTGCTGCATTCACATGCCATATTGAACATAAGAGCTGAAAATTAAATAATAGTAATGAGACAAACAGCAATACAAAATCGAAATATACCTTAAAATTCATACAAATATTACAAACGCAAAAGCTTGTCTGTTACGCTATCATGGCTAAGCCACTCAACTAATTTAATGAGAATTAGCATGGAGGTTATTAAATATCAGGGGTTAATAATAGGCAAAATTTTTCAAAAATTCACCCGTAAGAGTCTGAAATAGCGGATGAAATTTGGTATGAAAACTATATCGGCGACTTAATTATTTTTCGCGGCCAAACCGTGCGGGAATAAAATAATGGAAATAAAACCGAATCTTTCACTTTATAATTAAGATAACACTTTTGATATTGATGCACACTGCTGCATTTCTGAACTAGGCGCTGAGTTTGTGTTAGGCCTCCCGAACGAACGAGATTTACAAACTATCTTTCCTTCTAGAATATAACATGAATGTATGTACGATATTGTGAAGGTAAAAGTAAAGGCAGTAAACTTTTGATCGTGCAAGTCGCATGACAATTTACATAAACTTTAAAATTTGTTTCAAATGCTGGTCAAAATTACGGGTAAAGATTTCACGATGATATGATTTTATAATATAGCCTTCGTGGCCCGATCGCAGAATTGACCACATCATGAAATACTCGATAATTTCATGATGTGGGCAACTAAAATCGACTAGATCGTTAAATCGTTATTGTTTCAAGATTTTACCGTCCACGATTGGCCATACCGTGAAAATTGGATGTTCATAAGGTATTACATAAATATCCAGAATATATTAGTAACTTGTTTATTGTTTTTGAGTACAACAAACATTTATAATAACTAGGAACGCTAGGAAATATCAACAGTCCTTTCAACATAGTTTTCAGATCATTACTAAATTACACACGGTTATTTTTACATCGATAGGGAAACGCTTGACCACGATCTTGCCTGATGGTAAACTAAGATGCGGCCTAAGATGGAACGCACTTCCCTAGAAAGTACCTGTTCACTCTTCTCTTGAAGATCCCCAGTTTGTACTTGTTGGTGAACACAGACTCAGGAAGCATATTCCAGTCCCTTGCGGTTCGGATCAAGAATGTAACGGTAAGGGGCAGCCGCCTTGTTGACATTTGTTTAAAGCGCTTCTAGCGCCTCTATCGGTAGATAATGCAACTATTTTACGATATAATTCTTTTAACAATTCCATGAAGTAGTCGCGCGTTTAGTTAACCATATCGACAAATGCTTTCTTATCATTGATCTGATCAAGGAACATCATGATGTGACTAATGAACAGTGAACAATTTCATGAAATGCCACCATTTCATGAAATTCTCGAGCATTTCATGATGTGACCAATTCTGCGATCTGGCCACGACATAGCCATAAGGATCACCTTTTATCTTGCCAGGTAACGAACTCTAGAATCGTTGTGAATCACATAGTTTAATGACGTTTGATTCGCTCTATCTTTCCCGCAAAAGAACTGGGTTCACGATGTTTATTTATTTTACTAGCTGATGCCCGCGACTTCGTTCGCGTGGACTTCGTTTACTCCGCACAGCTCCTCCCCCGTAGGTGATAGCGTTATAATATGTAGCCTATATGTTGACCCGACCTGTTAGTAGTATTCATGCAAAATTTGAAGTAAATCCATGCAGTACTTTTTGAGTTTACCCCGGACATACATTGACTTTCCTACGATTTTATTATATGTAATAATATAGATGTTATGCTTTTATGATTTATATGAATTTTTTGCATTCTTAGAATTAGCTCTATGATTATTGACTGCACAAATATCATAGCTATATTATCGCTAATACCTTTTAATGGGTAGACCACGTTATTTTGGAATTTTGTGCCTCATCAGTAAAAGCTAGATGCTATATCTACATGCACATTAACATTTGCATCTAACAAATCGGAATTTTTCCCTGTAATGGGCCGGCCCCTTTTGATGAATAGACCATCTGCCTCTGCCAACCGAACGATTGGCCAAATGTGTGACTAGGTACCATCGTTACTACTAGGTGGTAGAGTTCTATCAAATGCAACGTATCGCCCAAGTTTGGTACCATCACTTTATCTATTCCTGTCGCAATACCTGACGTTATTCGTTAGTTATTCGTCATTCGACGTTATTCATCAGTCATTGCGACATCCTCGTCAGGGTCATGTTGAGTAAAATAGCCGATACACGGGCGAGACTTTATACATCGTTTATTTTAGTTGATACCTTTAATATAATATACAAGATTCTATATCAACTTATCCCTAACTTAACCACATTTAATTAATATTTTTTAAACTTGGGGAATAGTAGCTAAGTAAAGTTGGAACTCAGGTTAGGTTAAAGTAAACATTCAGTTCTCTCCGTAGTATACGTCTGTATTTAGGTATTTATCTGTCATGGGTGTCTTTAGTGCAACTGATAATCTCTGAAATCTAAGTTAGATCGATAGAATTTTCTAATATTTTGCCTAGACAATTTATAGATACTTAAAATAACAAAAAAAATAAGCTTTAAACTATACTTTCATAGAAAAATAAAAAAAAAACATATTTGATACTTATAATGAAAATTATGATATTAACTTATTGCTGTTTTAATGCAAATGTAAAGTCTCAATATTTTTGATATGATTATTCCTAGCGATATATTTTATTTAATTGGTTTAAAAAACGTAAAAAATCATTCTAGTTTATTTAATACTAGCTACGATGCCCAGCTTCGCTCTGGAGTTGATCTGAGATTACGTGGTAGTTGAAATATAACAAATGTAATTTAAGACTTTATTGAAATTGGAATTTTAAATTTCGCGCCATTACTACACATGCTACAGTTGCTCGCAGCGCCTTTCGAAAATAATCGTTGTTCTGAATGAAGTTCAAATACTCGACAACAGATGGCGCGACTACACTTAATTTCCAAGTTGAAGGGTTGGAAAAGCTCTTTTATCTTTAAAAACACGCCTTTTAGGTTAAAGCGGGAACTTTCTTGTTCGAGGGGGGATAAAAGGCTATCACACTATATAATTCCCTTTATCGTGCCGGGACTCCTTCTTAAGTTTTATCGGCACGCAAATTTTATCAACTTAGTTTTATTATATACTAGCTATGATGCCCGGCTTCACTCGGGAGTTGATATGAGATTACGTGGTAGTTGAAATTAACTAATGTGATTTAAGACTTTATTGAAATTGGAATTTTAAATTTCGCGCCATTACTAAGCATGCTTCAATTGCTCGCAGCGCTTTTCGAAATGCGTCCCCAAATAATCGTTGTTCTGAATGAAGTTCAAATACTCGATAACAGATGGCACCACAACACTTAATTTCCAAGTTGAAAGGTTGGAAAAACCCTTACCTATATCTTTAAAAACACGCCCTTTAGATTAAAACGGGAACTTTCTTGTTCGAGGTGAGATAAAGGGCTATCACACTATATAAGTCCCTTTATCGTGCCGGGACTCCTTTTTAAGTTTTATCGGCACGCACATTTTATCAACTTAGTTTTATTATATACTAGCTATGATGCCCGGCTTTGCTCGGGAGTTGATATGAGATTACGTGGTAGATGAAATATAACAAATGTAATTTAAGACTTTATTGAAATTGGAATTTTAACTTTCGCGCCATTACTACACATGCTGCAATTGCTTGCAGCCGCTAAATGCAACCCAAATAATCGTTGTTCTGAATGAATTTCAAATACTCGACAACAGATGGCGCAACTACACTTAATTTCTAAGTTGAAGGGTTAGAAAAGACCATTTATCTTTAAAAACACGCCCTTTAAGTTAACGGGAACTTTCTTGTTCGAGGGGGGGATAAAGGACTATCACAATTCACACTATATAAGTCCCTTTGTCGTGCCAGGACTCCTTTTTAAGCTTTATCGGCACGCACATTTTATCAACTTAGTTTTATTATATATAAGGATAATGATAATGATAATGATAATGATTTATCACCCCATAAAGACGCGCAAAATATGTTTAAAATCAAAATTCCCCGTGTTCATTATGCATTTGGCTTTACCATCCTACCACGCATATAGCAACGCACCATTAACACCTTTCCATCGCGAAACCCTTCTTGTTTGCTATCCAATGATTTAAAACAGCTTCATTATATTTTCTATAAAAATTTACGTAAATGAATTAAAGTTGTTGGCTTAACATTACAAAACGATGTAATTTATTAAAAACTATAAATATATTTGAATTGACATATGAAATAGTTGAAGTAATAAAAATAAATATGAAAAATTTAATAAAATCTTAACTTAGTTCCTTAATCGTTAATAGATCAGTTAAAGTCGCTGCAAAATAAAACATTATTACCTCATCTGGTTCATTTTCACGTCATTGTAATCTAAAGATTAGTTGCAGAATAACAAAAAAATGAAAATTACAATTCAACATCAATAGGCAAACGTTGGCTTGGTTTACTGACAAAAATGTTGGTTTTCAAAATGATGATGAAAAAATTTAAATTAATAAAATATTTAGAATTTGATAATAGTAACAAAGGAAAAAGCTAAATAGATGTTTACTTACGAGAAAAACTGCCAATCCAATTTTGCCCTCCATTGCAGTTTGATTTCTGAATTTGCGACACAATGTTTCACTTTTTATACGTAATGAAGTTTATGTCTGCTATAAGGATAATCCAAATTAATCATGATATTCTTGAATATGACACAATTTATTGGTTGCTAATTTCTTGATAGTAGTAATAGTAATTAAGACTACAAACACACGCAGGTTAGAATATTACACGTAAGATTAACACATGAAACAACTTAGATCTCCAGACTTCTGAGTTCTTCCTTGTTAGGTATATTATGTAGGTACTCTAAATATTTTTATCTTGAAGAAATATATCATGTAAAATTTCTGCGAATCCCTAACGTAGATAACTGTTTTAGTTGTAATATTTCCTCCCGTCAACCTTAGAGTAATAACGCTATTACTCTGCTGTGTTATTATTCTATGCCGTCAACCGACAATACGACGAATCGTGGTGAACTGGAATGTGTTTTTAGGGTTCCGAAGTAAACTAGGAACCCTTATAGTTTCGCTATGTCCGTCCGTCCTTCCGTCCGTCCGTCCGCACGATAGCTCAGAAATCCTTATTACTAGAAATCTGTAATTTGGCCCGAATATACATATCAGTCACGTCAACAAAGTGGAAATACGAAGACTTCGCCTAACGCGGCACGCACAGCCACGACTCCCCCTCCAGTTTTGGTCCGAACGCCGCACTAATCCAAAGTCCGGTCTGACAAGAGACAGCCCTTAGCACGGGCGTTGTAAGGTCAAATATTAATTTAAACTCTGATTGAGCGTTCTGTTCGCCCAAAAAGTCCGGTGATAAAGTAACGACCAAAAGGTCAACTGTTATAGTCATTTCGAAAAAAAGAGCCTCTTCTTAGTCCGCATTATTATGATGAGCAACTTCGGAACCCTACATTGCACGTCGCTCGAGACACACTTTACCTATTTTTTATAATATTAGATAGCAAACAAGCAAATGGATCTCCCAATGAAAACAGAAACTATCGCCTATAGACACCACAGATGTTTAATGTTATATTATATAATAGCTGTTGCCCACGACTTCGTCCGCGCGGAAATCGTTTACTCCGCACAGCTCCTCCCCCGTAGGTGATAGCGTGATAATATATAGCCTTTATGTTGACCCGACCTATAAGTAAAATTTGAAGTAAATCCATGCAGTACTTTTTGAGTTTACCCCGGACATACATACAGACAAACAGACAAAAATTCTAAAAACTATATTTTTGGCTTCTATATCGATTGTAGATCACGCCCCAAGTATTCTTTTAAAAAAATATTCAATGTACAGTTTTGACTTTCCTACGTTTTATTATATGTATAGATAGTATCTTCCGGCTTTTCTAGCAGCTTTGCTTTTCTGGTGGGATGGCAATGCCATACGCATAAATCTAGCAGCTACCTTACCCTCCAAACCAGAACATGACAACGACAAGCATTGATGATGCTATTGCGGCAGGCATAAGTAAGATCATGATACGATATACTCGGGTGAGATATTGCGGAACTACTAACTAGTACCTAGTCACGATGGTAGTGACGCGTAGGTATAATCAATCGGCCGCCTTTTACTTTTTTTAATAGACCAACTGTCGGTCTGCTTGGCAGAACGGTAGTTGGTCTATTCTTCAAACGTTCGTAAAAGGCAAACGATTGGCTGAACATGTCACTATCATCGTGGCTACAAGGTGGCAGAGCTCTGCAACGTCTCGCCAGGACCTGGTAACACCATGTTACAATTCCTGCCGCAATAACGTCAGTACCTGTCGTTGTCATGTTCTGGTTTGAGGGTAAGGTTTCCGGTAAATTTATACACATGGCAATCCCTGACACACGAATAGAAACACACCATTAACATATTTGGTGTCCATAGGCGATTGTTGTCTCTTTCCATCAGGAGATCCATCTGCTTGTTTGTTATGCTATGATTTAAAAAAGGTTTATGGATGTGGTACCCCCTTACCACACGAATAGCAATGCTCCATTGAATAACATATCATTTGATATTTATGTACGGCTACTATGTAAATCTGTAGCGACTGTCTTTTAAGTTCCCACTACGGATGTAGATAAGGAAGTTACCGATTTTGCCCCGATTTTCGAAAATCGAGTTACACAAGATCTCCACATTTGAGATCCTAGAAACCTTTTCCGACTATTTTCACGATGACGTCCAAAAAAACAATCATTTTTTGATCTTCTACGATATTTTAGTACCAAAAAACTACGTCGAATGCCGTTTCAAAAATTAAAATAGAACCAAACTTTCGAAAGTTACAGCTTTTCAAATAATTACGTTACTTACAGCAAACTTACTTCATATTTTTAAAAATAACTTTCAGGCTAATATACGGATTTATTTCAAAATCTAGTCCGTTCTTCTTATTAAAAAACTACGTTAAATACCGTAAACCGGATTAAAATCTGTTGATTCGTTCGGGATTTATCAATGACAAAAACTGTTGAAAAAAGTTTTTTTTACGTTTGTTCGACATTTTGCAACCTACCAATTTTGTAGCTAATATAACAATTTAGAGCTCAAAAATTGCATTGTATGCCATTCGAAAGATCAAAATTGATCATTCATCATCATTTTGAAAAATATACATCTTTTTGAATATTAAATTATTAAATATAATTTTGACAGATTTTAGATTTTTGAATTCTTTGAACTCAAAAATCCATGCTTAGATAATGTTTTTGCTACTTTGAGCCTAGAATATCTCAATTTAGCTGGAACTTTCAGGGATGACTTTGCAAGGTCAACGGCTTACAGATTTTTCTTTAAATGAATATTATTCTATTCTATTAAAAAAGAAAATTTAATTCTTATCTAGATCGAGAAGAGACTGTATTTTTATAGCTGCAAATATGTTGAACTATACTTACAAATTTTAACAAATTAAAGTAATTTATAGGCAAAAATTTATTATAATAAAATTCTATCTTTAAGGCGAGGCATCGCGACAAACGGGAAAAAACTGGTTTGTTTAATCACGTTTTTTTGTATTGATTGTTAAATACCAATTTTACAAAAAATACACGATATACCTGAAAATATTATCTAAAGAATGTGCTAACTCATTACATGATAGAATATACTTTACTCGATCATATAAAATTCCGAAAACAGGCTAAAAAATCTCTAAAACAAATAATTTGTTAATCATATTTGTAATCTTCCACATGATTTTTATATAATGATATTTAGTTGTAAATACAAAAAAGAATGTGCTAAATTTTAGTTTTCAGCTGATGTCCTATATTTATTTATTCGAAAATTAACACGTTTCCCAGCGGTTTCAGAACATACCGCGCCACCCATTTTCTATAGAATTGACGCGCGTCGAAATACCTCGCCTTAAGTGAATATGCCTTTGTTGATATAAATTAAAGTGATTAAATGTTGTTATCATTATTTCATAGTATGGCGTTTGAAGAAAAGATTTACAAATTAGGCAATCTTTTGTAATTCGAGAAAAATGATTATTATTTATTTTGTAAGCGTTTAATAAATATTTCTTTGTATTGTTTAATAATTGTATTTCAATAAAATAAAAATTATATTATAATAACAATTGTGAATCAAAATGTACAGAATTTTGTTGAACAAAAAGGGGGGCGAATCAGATCGGGCCTAGGGTGGCAGTAATCCTAAATCCGCCACTGCATCTTCTTGTTTGGTATCTTATGCTAAAAAATCCATCAAGGCGTTAAGGCTATAGAGCTTAATAAAGAAATACGTACACACGGATAACATAATCCACCTTTAATGCACGCTAATAGTGTTCATATTAGTATTCATGTGGTCTGTAGTTCAAATATTCTTAGCGCCTATGGTTTTAAAAGTACTATTAGTATTAACGATAACTTTGCTATAAAGAGAGTGGTAGAGTTCCGCAAAGTTTCGCCCGGGTAGTTGGTACCACCGCCTTAGCTATTCCTATCGCAATAGCGTCAATAGTCAATATTATTGACAAAATTATTACAAATCAAAATCTGCCTGGTCGAATTAGTGACGACCTGGTTCGACTGTAGAATATTTAATCCCGTATTCAAATCCGGGAGCGGACAAACAAAATGTGATTGGATTTTTTTATTTATCATAAGATAGCAAACAAGCAGATGGGTCTCCTAATGGAAAGAGTCAACCATCGCCTATAGACACCAAAGGTATTAATGGTGCGTTGCTATCTTGTGGCGAGGTCTAATGCCACATGCATAAGTTTACCGGCTACCTTACCCTCCAAACTGGAACACGACAGTGACAAGCACTGGCGCTATTGCGGCAGGAATAGGTAAGGCGGTGGTACCAGACCCGGGCGAGAAAATCCAGAACTCTACCACCTAGTTGTCACGATGGTAGTGACGCGCATAGCCACTCGGTCGCCTTTTACGACCTGCCTGGCAAAACGGCAGTTGGCCTATTCTTCAAAGGAGCCCGGGACCAACACACGGAATAAATAATCCAGAGTAGCCAGCCTTACTTTATTATTAGAATAATATATAGGTTGACTGGTAAATTGTTGTACCTACGTATTAAAGGGCACCACAGTTTATGTAACCAAGAAAAATATAATAAAATGAGAATAATGTTTAACTACATAGTAAAGCTCACTACATAGTAAAGCTATATTTTTATTGGATAATTAGGCCAAAATTTAAGTACCAAATTTTTACATATTCGGTATCAGAATCAAGTACTGAACAGGGTACTTCCTTCCTTCTTTTCTTTCTTCCATCAGTATGAACAGTGTTTTTGTCTCTAACTAGCTCTTTTCCTCAAAAATCTGCGTCCAATGCCTAAATTGCATCACAATCAGTTTATACGTTCGGGAGTTATCTTTGTAGAAAATATTTGAAAAAAATGTTTTTGACCTCCTACTACATTTTAGTACTTAAAAAACTACGTCAAATGAAGTTTTAAAAATCGAAATTAAAACAATTTTCAAAAGGTACAGCTTTTTAAATATCAATATTTCATTGTTTACTGAAAACTTACTTATCTAATATTTTTAAAACAACTTTCAGGAGGAAAAAAGTTATAGTTTTTGTTCATTTAAGCATAAAATACTTAAAGTATATTTTGATCATGCTCACCAGGGGCGTAGCTACCGCCATATCTGCCATATCAATATACATAAAATATCAATTATACGGGGCCCTCGGGCCACATGGCCAACGTGCGAAAGCAAAAATAATAAAAACTTCCTAAATGGTAAAAGTCAATGTTGTGGCTTAGCACACCAGAATATACACTAGAGGATTTCGGTGTGCGGGGCGCGGGCGCAGGCCAGCGGCGAGCCGTCCGCAAACGCACGCCGCACAGCACTTGCCGCCAACAATCCACACGAACAACAGGCTACGGTCGCACATTTATAATTGTTATAACGGTTACTGCGCATTTGAGACCACCAGCTAGTTCTTCCTAGTATTATACCAGCGGAGGAATAAAAAATACAGTCCACTATAAAGAGAGTTTTAATTTCGATGTACAACAACCACAGCATCGTACAGTCAAAAAAGCAATTTTTTTCAAAAAAAGGCAAAGAGAATGTGTATTTAATTTGAATTGCTTGTAAAAATTTTGAACAAATAGATAATTATGATGAATAAATATTTCTTTTAATTTTGTGCAAACATTTTTTCTTTTGTGAGAAATCTGTCTGGCTCCAACAAGGCACGCTACGCCACTGATGCTCACTTGAAGAAACATGACGCCTCCGAAAAAAGTCGTAAGTAGAGAGTAAGTTTGGTAGACTCGCCAAAAGAAAACCATGCACGAAGTTTTAACAAAGTATTCATTATTTAACTGTGTCTAGTGTCCCATGGAATAGTACAATATAAGTACTAATGAAATAAAAACTAAACACCATTAACAGTAAGAAACGTTATATGTTATTAAAAGTGACAAATGTCACCGCAAAAAAAATTCTACCGTTTGTGTTGAAGATCCGCAAAAATTTGGTTGCCAAAATAATTTAAATATCAAATTGCCTTAATATTTGGCTGTAATATTAATTATCAGACATGTTTCACTTTTTGTTCCTGAGTTTAGGTTTAGTTTATACATTATAAAAAAATATTTGATTATAGCGAAGATAACTTGCCTTCAAAAGTTTCTACCACCTCTAAAATTGAGGTATTACAAAATTTAAACATTTTGAAAATAATGTAATTATTAATTATAGATTACTAAACAGAATATATATTAAGAAGGACGAATAATATAATATATTCAAATTCAATTACACCTAATTAAAGGGACCCAAGGAAAATATTTAATATACTATTTGATTTATGAAAAATACTTTTTTCAGTGGTTGTACTTTTATTCTCAAAAATAGATGATGACGCTAAATTTATCCATCTCAAATGTTGGTATGTGCTTTTATTAGATAAAGATCGCCAGTAACAAGTACATAAATAATAATATAACAAGTATAATAGCGATGGAGGTTAACAGAGATACAATCAGTGATACACATACTAGTCCCGCAATGGTGGCAAACCTATCGCCAACCGGGCACTTATCCAATCCCAGGCAACGTTCTTTTTATCAAAAAACGGAAAAGTCATATAAATATTACGATATGCCGGTAAATAGAATACTGATATTGTACATGAGTGATTCGACGCAGAACTTTACCCGTAGTAGTCACGGACAGACTTAATTTTCGCTCAACTCTTACTAGTTGACTAATCAGATGGTTCTAGTCCGACTAGGGAATAGAGGTGCGGAAAATTTTCACAATTCTTATCACACATACCTACTATTATGAGAATTAAGTGTAAATAACACTATAATAAACTTAAGTGAAGTGTGTTACTCATGGTGTGAACAAACATTTGCTCTGACATCATCCTCGTAAACACTTTTTACAGCACCGTCACTGGAAATGGAAATGTGGGACATAATACCCGTTATCAGTACGTACTTATTAAGTGAATTATAAAGATAATCAAATAATATTAACATTACTTATAAATTCTTATCAAGATAAAATGTTCAAATCGAAATATCAATACAAATTATTACAGGTAGAGGAACAGCCATTATCTCTAATTGTTCTTGTTGTCGCATTTTATTTACACATCTCTAAAAATATATTCGGATTACTCGGTTTCTCCAGCTTTCGTCTTTTTCTTAAGTTTAAATTGCCGACGGGGTCTGTTTTCGAACGGATACGATTTCCAGAAAAGAACTTGCTCATTCTTAAAAAACCGGCAATGCAACTAGACCTAACCTGGGTATTACGGATTTTCACGGGCCGTGGGATCACTTACCATCAGGTGCACCTTCTGCGCTCATTTGCTCCCTCTTCTATAAAAAAGTATGTCTACTCCATAGACTAAGTACTAATAGGGAACTTACCTTGCGCGCATGATCACAAGTTAAAACTTAAAAAATACTATTTCGCCATATTATAATTTTTGAGAAAGCAATAATTAATATTATAGTTTTTTGATACGGTTTGGGTGTATGTATCACAGAGTGTTGTGCTCCATTGTTATTTTCTATACTAATATTATAAAGAGGTAAAGTTTGTACGTTGATTTGTAGAAAGTAATATCTGGAATTACTTCACCGATTTTTAAAATACTTTTACCAGTAGAAAGCTACGTTATTCTTGAGTGACATAAGCTACATTTATGCCACTTTTTTGCGAGATCTAAACATACGTGGCTAACATAGTAGGAAACAGTGCTTTAATTTTATAAACTATATATTAAGGAGATCTCCTGTCACTATTATCTGTATGCAGCCGACCTTCAAACGTATGCGCTATCTTCACTTGATGAGGTAAATCAAGATGTAATAATATATAATTTTTATAATTTAGGCATTATATTAAATTTGACCAAGTCCCAACGCTTTGGTTTAGTTCTCAACTCCTATAAATTACAGGCTATACTAATTGGTAATTCTAGCTATATTACGGCAAGTGCAGATTAGAAGACTGTCTAGTTTTAATAATAAAACAAATAATAAATCAATTGGTATTAATATTTGTTCTATCAAAATTGTCAAAAAATGTAGGTGATTTTCTTGGGCTGCCTGAAAAAAGAATGCTGTATAAAAATATTTAGAACCCTAGGTCCTATAATGCAATTTCACTAGATTTCTTGCTTTTTCTTACGAAAATTATGCTAGCTTTTTCTTTAGACATTTCTTGGTAGGTTATATTTAAGTTAGAAAATTGTATTATTTTTTGAAAATCAAGAAGTTAATGATTTCACCCCGATTTTCCAAAATTGAGTTTTCAGATCTTGACGCTTTCACTTAAGGTCCTACTTTAACTTTTGAGGTGAAGCTGTTCTGCCTGTTTTACGTCAGTATGACTGTGAGTATGTATGTAAGCCTCTCACAACTTTTAAACGGCTTGAACGATCGAAATGCGATTGACGGCATCCGATTTCAAAGTTTCAGTGATGACCTGTAGCCTGCAACGTCAACCGTTTTTAACCTACCTATTATTTACATGTGTTATTTACTAATAGGTTTGAAGTCAGTGCCGAACCTTAAAAAAATAATGATATTGGAACGAAGTTCCTTACGGCAGGCTTGGAGGGGATAGGGATTTTGCTGCGCGACCGAACTGAAAAAAATGTGATAGTAAAACCGTAAGAAAAATGCGTGGAATAAAAGCGTTAAATGAGACGTGCGCAGGCGCGACAGTCGCGTACACAAGCGAGTAGTGCCGTTTAGCCGAAGGAAGTTCGATCCTACCTGGTGTCCCGCGACACCACATCATTTTTATTTTAATCATTTAAATGAATACGAGCAAATTAATACAATGAAATGCCTACTTTAAAGATAAAATACGTAAATAAACCTAATAAAGAGCAATTAAATCTTAACGTTATAATCAACTTTAATCAATACGAAGAGTAATAAAAAAAATTACGAAAATGTACCTATTCAACAGAATTCCTAAGTTAAATGGACAACAAACTAACAACTAACAAAACATATTTTTTGTTTAAGGCTTGGCACCGACTTCAAACCTATTAGTAAATAGCACATATAAATAACATTAAAATTAAATCTTTATTATTTTTTACTTTTTAGTTTTTGAAATCAGTTTTTTAATGTAGTTATTTTTTTGAAGAATTAGGTATAAAATAGAATAGAAACAAGTAAATGTTACATCTAGTCCAAGGAGATAACAATCGCCTATAGACAACAAAGTATCTGTCCGTATGGCAGAAATTTATTAAAGTCAGCCAAATTGAAGTTTTACAATGCACATCTACAGTAGTAGTCCGAAGATTTCACAATCAATCGGATCCGTTAGATTATTTAATAACAGACTACAGACTAACAACGATTTTTAAACGGTTATTATTAGGTTTTTCTATAAAGTTATTTGCACATATTTACAAACGATCATCGTCTCATTTCCTTATCGACTTACAGAACAGTAAAATTGTTACCTAATTAAAGTAGCGTAAAATTGTTGATGTGCAACATATGGATATTGCAGGAACTATTATAATAATACTTATAATTGTAAAATATTTTTTTGTCAGGAAAACATACCTCTCCAAATCATAATAATGTGCTTACACTAAAATCATTTATTTGTACATGGTTATTACTTTAAAATAACAAGAACTGAAAAATGTTTTATTTTTTTGGATTTCAAAAGAGTATAGTTTAATCCAAGTTTTTAGGGACGTGACCTACGGCCGGTCTCAATATGCTACAGACAGTTAAGGGCAGATAGCTATCCCGGATAACAAGTTAAGTTTAAACTATCTGTGGCTGCCGTTTCAATATTATTTTTTGGTCAACCTAACTAAGGTCAAAGATAGATAGAATTCCCTATCGTCTGTCAGCGTGGACCGTCGTATTTTTTTGGTTATTTCAGGTATAAATTTCACTGTTTTGTTGCAAAATAAACCATATGTCAATTTTTGTGAGCTTATTTTCTGTAGTTAACATTTTTATTTGTTCATAAGGAAAATGTTACTACCGAACACATTGATATATATGTTTATTTAACTCAGTGATTTAACTCAGTGACCGAACATGAATAAAATAAACGTTATTTTACGGGTTATATATACATTCATATGTAATAATAAATTCATAAATATTATAAATGTAAAAGTTTGTATGTTTAGATGTTTTGATGTTTATTACTCAATCACAAAGAAACGGCTAGTCCCATTTGGATAAAATTCGGCACACAAATAGATAATGATTTTAAATACCACAAAGTTATCTTTCTTAACACCGAAAGTCCTGGTTATCGCTAGAAATAGTCGATAGTCGTTATCAGGTCGATAAAATGTCGCGATGGCGATCACCACTCATCTCGGCAACCGACAAACCGGTGAATCGTGGTGAACCGGAAAGCAATTAGACGTGGGTTTACTCTGCCTACCTCGCAAGGCAACGGAGCGTGGGTATACTTTAACATTTTGGTAAGTCTAAAATCGAAATATAAATATATACGAATTCTGCTTCAAATTATTTAGAAAAATAGTTTATACGAGCATATATTGGCCAATCGTAAGCTGCAAAAATCGCTTCGTAATTAAATACACCATTTTCATACATTTCATTATCAGTATCGTAATTAATAGTTACGATAAAATACATAAATTGAGAAATGCGGTAAAACTATCTCTCAATTATCCATCAAAATCGGGCGATAGGCAATGCCGTTACAGCTGGTAAGCTAAACTAACTCCAGTAATCTGTTACAGTGTTATTGAAACACTCGACCCTTTTTTTTCTATAAAAGCACTTATCTCTGGCAATCGAAGGGTTCTTTTAACTCCAGTTAAAGATTGCGGATAGATATTTCTATCTATCTGTGTTTATTGAAACGTAAAAATGCGCAGATAGATACTGTTTGTTACTATTTTAAACTCTGGTAAGGGATAGATCGATTATTGAGACCGGCCGTTAGGTTATAGCTAACACGCTTATACGTAATTTTGTTTACGGAATACTGAGCAAACTGTTCGTCTCACAAAAAATATATAAGAACATTTTTGTTGCAAATTAAATTTTTTACAACTTAGTTTTTGTAACTGTAATCGCCTCTGTGGTGTAGTGGTCCAGTGTCGGAGTTTACCACATGAGGTCCCGGGTTCAATTCCTGGGTCTGGCAATTTAAAAATGTGTTTTTCAGTTTTCTGATAAAAACAACATTCCCCGGGATTGGAAAGTACCCGGTTGGTGATAGTCTTGCTACCTATCACATTGTGGGACCAAGTATCTTCGGCTAACCGTGGGTGCACTTGTTGTACCTCTGCCTACCCTTTCGGGGATACAGGCGTGAAGATACTCTTTGTTTCTGTAAATTTTAGTCGCAGATATAATATGTAGATACGTCAAATTCTCACAACCCTACCGACATCATTATTATTTCATTCTAAAATTTCGCTTCCCTCGATAAATTAATAACGCAATACATTAATTAAGTATAGGTATTTTCATATATTTTTGTGCAGCCAACAGTTATCTAGTGAGATTCAGTAAGTTTTTAAATCTTTGTTTATAACATGAACATACTGTTAAACTGAGACCAAGCTCACCTATTCAAACAAAGTATATCATATCGTGAATATTAAGCAAATACTGAGTTTTAGTGATGTTCAAGTAAGTTAAAAAACAGTTTGAATTTTGAATCATAAGTCTTTCTGTTTCTTTAGCCGCTAAGTACATCTGGAAGGTTAAAATATACCTACTGATAAGAACGCCGCAGTGTTCTTTATCAAACATAACAAATTCACGAAAAACAATAATCAAATAGCATGACCAAATTATCCCCTCGCAAAACACTGTAAAATACCCAGATTAATACTAAACGCCTTAGATGACAATTAAATCTCACATAAAATACTCCCTCCAAAATTAAAAAATTAAAATGTCAATTACACATTTAAAGTGACTCTCTACACCTTCTTTAAACCGGTAATGACATACGCTACAAGTTATGTAGAAAAAAATTTTATGTACATGGCCACTGGTTTAAAAATAGTGGTATGTTCATAATCTAGATCTTCATAAAGACCTAAAACTATCAACATTAAAACATTACTTCAAAGAGACGTCAAAACGACACTTCGAAAAAACGATGAGACTTCCGAACCCTCTGATGAGATCCGCGGCCTATTAAATCCCAACAGCTATGACCGATGACAAATTTAGAAGGATCACGTCATGTCGTATGCGATCCTGAAGATTGCATTACAGCCTAGACTTCACAAATTACGCACACAAGCCAGCTTTGCCGTCGACGGCGACGCGTTTTACTGTTTCGGCTCGAAAACACCTGGTCATAAGATATTAGCAAGTCAAAATCCTGATGCCACTCGCAATCCCACTCGTTGTCCAGCTCTACCCTAAGGCAAAATTCGGTCTCACAGGAGACACCCTTACGGTGGGCACTAAGTCCACTTAACTAAAACGGCTTGGCTTTGGCTGAGCACTTTGCTCGCCCAAAACGCCTGGTTTCGCAGGAACGCTCACTCCGATCAATTGCTCGTGTTGACTAAAAACTCCCTGAAATAACAGGATGACTGCTATCAGTGGTCACTCTATTTTTTTTCATATACATGCATTATAAGTTATACCTATTTTGTACTTCAAAAAAATGTTTACATCGGTAATATCGATGTTTAAACTTACAAAACTATCATCCCTATTATCTTTTATCTTTATTCTTTATTCATATACATACTCTTATTCATTTCCGCTTTCACCTGAGATAGAACATACATACTTGTATACAATGATGCTGTTACATTGGATTGTTCTTTTATTGCCTGTGAGTTAATATTTTATTAATAATTAATTATTTTTTATCACTATTAGCTAGAAACTTTTTACATGCTTTATTTATACCTATACCATACTGACTTTGTAACACTAGATCAAACCAAAAGATTTTATTTATCCATGTAATTTTTATATTATAGCGTGCTTATTTAATAGCGTATTATAGCGTAGTATTTTATAGCATATTAGGTATTTTATAACATATTATTTTATAACTCATCGAATAGTGAAGTTATTGTCACCTCAAAAAGCTTGTCCTATGAGATATTTATAGACCATTATTAACTCTTCCGCAGTGAATTGTAAATGTGACGCAATTCCATTAAAACAATCGACATCACATGGTCAGCCTAATAAACAAGTAGATGGCCCTCCCGATGAAAGGAGAAACCATTGCCCATAGACACCACAGATGTTAATGGTCCGTTGCACACGCACACGCATACGTGTGGCGGGATGCCAATGAAACATGCATACGTCTACCGACTACCTAACCCTCCGAAACGGAATCCGAAAATGATAGGCATTGCCGCTATTGCGCCATGAATAGGTAAGACGGTGGGACCATATACCTGGGTGAGAGTTTGTGGAGCTCTACCGCTTAGTAGTCACAATAGTAGTGACACGTATAGCCAATTATTAATCTTTTATGAACTGCCTTTAGTCTTTCTCCGTGTTGGTTTGGGCTCCTTTAAAGAATAGATTAATTGTTATTCTGTCGGGCAGGTCGTAAAATGCGAACTATTGGCGTGTCACTATCATCGTGATTACTAAGTGATAGAGTTCCACAACGTCTCGCCCGGGTATTTGGTACCACCGCCTTACTCCGCCTCCTGCCGCAATAACGTCAATGCTTGTCACTGTCGTTTTTCGGTTTGGAGGTAAGGTAGCCGGTAAACTTATACTTACATGTGGCATTGCCATCCCACCACCCGGATAGCAACGCACTATTAACATCTTTGGTATCTATAGTCGATGGTTTCTCTTTCCATCAGGAGATTCGTCTACGAATTATTATCTTTTAATATAAAAAAATGCCTGGCAGTATGGCAGTTGGTCTATTGTTCATAGAAAGCCCGGACCAACACAGGGTTAATAAAGTCGCAATGCTATTTAAAAACATTTTACTGATAGCGAAGCATCAGTTATGTAATCTATCAATATCTTTTCAGTACTTTTACTATGTAACCAGTGAAGCAACGACTTGCACGACACGAGGAAGATACCCCAATAATCTACAAACAGGCTGCCGAGGTTATACAATGTGCCTAACTGGTGCCAGTGGTCTTATAAACTACGATCTGATGTGTCCTGAGCATTCGATTTACAGCCATATTGACAAACAATGTACAAATGTGACATCTTACCAATGCTTGAGTAATTACACGTGCTCTGGAGCAGGAGATCTTCCTTACGACAACGATCCAAACTGTGCATTATATATCTCTTGTGTAACAGATTTGAATAATATCACAACAGCAAGATTGATTAAGTGTCCTCAAGATGAATTATTTAGTATTTTAACAAAAACTTGTGTTAATAGTTCTAATTATGACTGTAAATTTGTAAAAGAAGTACCGAATATATTGCAAGTGTCATTAGAAATTCCGCAAATTCATAGTAATTCCTTCAGAAACAGTGCACTTTCAATAAATAAGAAGTATTTGACTGCGATTTTAGGGACATTTTTATTTTGTTTTAATAACGTTTATTAAATAAATATTAAATACGTAGTTTTATTTCTCTTTTTCTATATGTTCCGACTAGAGGCAAAAACTTTTGACCCCCTTTTAAGATAATTTAATCTACTGAGGAGTTTGAGATTTGATATACTTACGTAAAGTTTATATGAAAAAAAGCTGTAGTGTACCTAGTATAACCAACGGAGCGGTTGGTCAAGTGAAAAGTTTACAGGCACTTTTGATGTGTCAACAATAATTTAAAAGCTACGAAAACACAGCCTCACACTGAGAAGATCCGATTTAAGAAATATGTAATGACCATTTTGTAATTTATAGCCGAATTTCGATTAATAGGAGATTTTTTGTAGGTATCTAAATATGTTAGTACCTAAGTATAGCCTATTTCTCAAATCAGCGTCATTTTCTTCGGGAAATAAAATCATCTGGGAAGATAAATTATGATTTTACCTTTAAAAATAGTAGTGGAGAGACTTAAAAAGATTCATTCAAATGCAATACAACCACTCTGTCTATTCCTGGCACCATAACGTGAGTGCTGTCGTGTTCACTCAGGATTCTAGGAAAAACAACGTCACAAAATTTTGTCTAGGTACTCATTGTCTCGTCATCGAAGATATCACCTTAACTTCCTACGGGGCATTTTACATATAATTCGATAAAACTTCAAAAGTAAAGGTAATAATCACTTTTACTTGGCAGTAATCGGTTTCTCTACCGACCACAACATATCTCTCTAACTAAGTATATCGAATTTTCCACACAGATAGCAACGCAGCAATAAAATGCCATTTATTTATTACTTAAGATGGTTAATGGGTGAAAGGAGTCGACCACGTCTTATTTTGTCCTGTAAGGTGGTGGAAGAACTCTTTAGAGATACAAATATGCTCCCTGAGAATATGTAAGAAATGAGTAAAACTGAAATAAGAATTGAGCAAGAAGAGTGACCAAGGCTCCCTCGGAGGGATCCTTAATAGTTGTTAGATAAGATTACAAAAATGTGCAAGCTAAAGTAATCCTTGTAATAGTCCCTTAAATAAACATTCTTAATAACTGATACTTTAAAAATATTTAATAAACTTTAAAATAATTATACGTATACGTTCTTTTTTGACTTTAAATTTTAACATAATAAATATTAAGCAAGGGAAAGAGGGTCGGCCTATTCTTGTTTTTTTATATGAACAAGGGGGAGGGGGTCATAAACTCATAAACTTGCACAAATAGTCTTACGTTATAAATGATTGGCGCCTAGTATGTTTGATATGTGTAAGCTAAAGTTATCTCTTTCCATTAGGAAAACCATCTGTATGTTTACTATTCTATGAAATAAAAAACATTCGAAATCAAACACATTAATTACACAGGTAGTGTAACAAGTTGCATAATTTTATTTTATTTATTTATTTTATTTTATTTTATTAGGAAAACAGTATAGTAATTATATAACATAAAAATATAACATTGTAATATAAAGATACACATTTACTAAGTTTTCGCAAAAAATATCTACTAACTCTTGTATTCAATTTATTAGAGAGAGAAAAAAACAAACAAGAGTTTCCAGGTAAGTGAAATTAAGTCGAGGAGGAGAGTGTAACAAAACAATTACTTTCAGAAAAAAATAATGAATTAAAAAAAAACTAAATTAAGTTTTTGCTAAATAAATAAATAAACTTGATGAGTGACATAGTTATGAAACCATTTCAAACCATTTTCGAGATAGTTTCTTATTAAAACTATTCGGGGAAGAATCAAACAGATCGAAGTCAGAAGCGTCAACTATCCGATTAAACGTATCTGTAGAACGAATAAAATACGAATTACCTCTATAGTTGCTGGCAAAATGTGGAACATTTAGTATAATAGGATGCCTTGTGTTCTTAGAGGGAACTCTTAATTTTATCATAGACAGAAGGTAAGGAGAGTCTATTTGTGATTGGGCTATTTTTGCCAGTAGAACAATATCGGCAATCCGACGTCTTTCCACAAGAGGTAATATGTGATAATATCATCATAAAGACAGCATGACCTCTGGTATTAGCCTGTCCCTTTGAGACGAAAACTAAAAAAAAATAATAATGATGAACGTCAAGTGTCAACCACTACTTTTTGACCAGTGTGACCAGATTTAATATTTTCATACTTTTTCAGTGTATTTTATCAAGTTTTTCAAACATCAGTATTCATTTATTTATTTATTTATTTCAGGAAAACTTACAGCTAGTTATACACACATAATATATGATGATGTGATTACAAAGGCCAATTAAAAGTTTTCACAAGTAAAAACATAGAAAATGTTGTAGAAAGAACACATTCCCGCATTAAATTAAGAACTACACATTAAAAAAGTTTTGGCTCAGCTTGCGCTTTAGCTTGCATACTTTAGTGTTAAATAAGTCTAAGTCTAAGTGACGAGAGACAATGTTGAGAGACTTGCTCGCTCTTATAAAGAAAGAGTTTGCTCTGTACTTTGTCTTTGCAACTGGTACATGCAGAGGTGCTTGTAATCTGAATGACCGTGGTACTCGGAGCAGGACATTAGAATTTAGAATTTAGGATATTAGAAATGAAAACCAAATCAGCAATTCGCCTTCGTTTATGAAGGGGAAGTAAATGGTGCCTTCGACATTGATCAGCGTAAGAACTGTCAAAGCTTTTGCTACGATATTGAAGAAATCTGAGGAATCGTTTCTGAATCTGTTCAATGCGATTGATATACACGGCGTAAATTGGGTTCCATATCTGCGATGCATATTCAAGGTGACTACGAACAAAAGTGCAGTAAAGAATTTTGAATGTTTTTATATTTTTGAATTTTGTAGGTATATTGCTGAAAGTCAGTATTTTAAGTGTTTTAGAAACGAAATTGTAGTAGCATCGATAAAGATTTATGATAATATCATAAGCGCAGCTCTCGTGAACCTCATAAACATTGCTCTTCCTCATAAACAGTGAATTTGCCAGATTTAGTCTAAATTGTATGTAATATTGCTAATAGATCAGTAAGTTACAAACTAAGACTGGGGCCGCCGTTTTAGTATTATTACAGTAAATAAATAATTTATTATTTTGAAAACAAGGTCTGGATATTAAGTTTCCAGTTATATGAATACTCTTTACAAGTACATAAAATACTGTATGTAAATTACAAAGCATTGTGTCCACTTATCTAAAATAGTTTGTTTAAGAGGATTGATTTACTGCTTTACATACTTCTTAATCTTAAAGGTTATTCTTATGATAAATCGTTTTTTTTAATTATTAGTAAGTTTTTATTGGCATATAAATAGCTGGAGATTTTTGTGACTATTTTAATTGACGCACCTATCTGGAGACAAATATTAGTTTTTAACAAAGTTATTTGGTAAAGTGGAAACATATTCCTGGATTTTCTTTGTAGCTCTCACGTTACAAAGATCGAATTCGTCGCCTTTTGTAACAGAGTATGCGATGCAAAACTCCAAAGTACGCATCTATAAAACACAACAGAAAATCGTAAATTGAACAATACAATGTACAAAGAACTATGAAAGTTTAGACATAATTTACTACATAATTTATAACTGGGTTATCAAAGTCAAGAAATTCTGAGGTAGTTTTGTAAAGTGCTTATGGGTTTGTTTTTTTTCTCAAGCAATTTATACCCTACTTATTATGTGAATAATTTTCTTTTGAAAGATATGTACTTAGCTATTCAAGTGAGCCAAGAATTAATTAAACACTAGGAAAACTTAAACATAAAAATAAATGCTTGGTTTTTCAGAAGATTTCAATAATTTTTAATTGAATTTAGTTGTTAATTCAGTTAAGTCACGTTTACATTTGAAAATCAACATTTCTGGGAACTTAAAATTCATGACCCACACCTCACACTGCCTGGCGTTCAGAATTTCATATACTAATAAATGTAATATACAATTTTTGATACGCTCTAAAGGCCTAAAATACAGTTAACTGAAGAAAAATATTGCTACAATCCTAAAATCTATCGTGAAGTAAGTAATTTGATACCTACCATCTTCATAATATATTAGCTCACCCTTTTCTACGAACATTTTTGGGTGGAAGTAGGGAAATTTTCTAGCAGTGATGGCGTGTTAAAATTTAAAAATAAAATTAATTAGTTTTAGTAAATAACACTAAGGCGCCCCATAGACCTATACTAACATTGCGCAATACTTTTATTGTGCAATAATATTGAATACGCCTTTGACTCCAAACGTTTAATAAATTTTATTCAATAAAATTGACAAACCAGTCTGTTAATTATTTTCGAGCGAGCAACATGTCTGACGACGAAGTTTTGGCGGCAACCATGCCGGTGATTTTGTTAAATAAATCACTATATAATTCTATACACTCAAGTAAAAACTTCCGTTCTTTATCATTTACAGCATTCTTGCTCGCCGTTTTGCTTAAATTTACGACACAACCATACACTAAACACCGTAACTGACCGAACACGACCGCTCCAAACTCTGAAGTGAAAAATATTGTACAATGTTAAGCCTACACAGTGCATGAAAAAATATTGCACAATAAAAATTAAGCCCGCTCAAACTTTTGTTCAATCTTTGTACAATCTTTAATATTAACCCTAAACGGTCAATAATATTGCACAATACGTAATATTGCGCAATATTATTGTAGGTCTATGGGGCAACTTATGATGATTTACTTGTATTTAATATATGCGAGCGCATATTTAAGACAATTTTAATAAAAACGGACCAATGAAACAAAACTATAAATAAAAATCGACTGTCCCTACGTAAAAAGGACATGTCAGAGACTGTGGTTTACAGAAGAGCGTAATTAATATTCAAATCTCTTTTGAAATAATTCTATGCATAATTATATTTTTTTTCTATAATGAGTTATTATATTTAGGGAGTCCATAATAATATTTTAGTATTTAATTTGTTTTAATATTTTCCCAGAAAACTGATAAATGACTGTTTTTATATTGACATTCATACCAGACAAGTCGGAGATACCTCTGTATACGCTGAAAACATCATTCGATAAATTCAAAAAATATGAATGTTTTATGAAAAACAACAACGTATTTCATTTTAAATACCATACCTTAAACAACTTAAGGTCACCATCCAAAAATATTAATAAAGACATGTCTTTTTATACGGCATTTTAAATGTTAAAACGCTATTTTAAATCACCGTATAGAACGATAAGTGTTATAACAACAAGTGGTGAACAGTAGTAATTACAAACAATAGGTGTCTATAACACCTATTTTTTTTTATTATTACACTTGTTCTCTTATTCGATTTGTATAAGTAGCGAAATACATAAAATAGAAGAAAAAATCTTATATAGATATGAACGTTTGGAAAATTCAAAGCCATATGAACTTTAAAACTAACGCGTTCTACTATCATTTTTAAAAATATATAAACGGGTCAAAAAAGCGTACACATCCGCTCGTGACCACGGTCAATGTAACTTGGCCGAAACTTCGAGCTTTACAAGTAAGTTCTATATAATATGTACGCATTTTTGACCCTCTTATATATTTTTAAAAATTTAAAGTCATTTATGTAATTTTTTTTTACATTTTTGACATGTCCTTTATACGTAGAGACCACAGACAACTATAGATGATAACGGTGGGGACCGTTGAAATGTAGATTGTAGAGTGATTTTAAATAGACATGGGTAACTTAGCGAAATTCCTTGCGTTAACTCAGTAACTCAAGCGCAGTGTACTGCGCCGGCTCATTGCGCTAACTCAAAATTGCGCCATGGCGCAACAAATCTGACGCAGCCCGCGGGTAAAGGGAAGTGAGCAGCGAGCGAAACGTGCGCCGAGCGCCACGCTACAGATTCATAACACAAACAGCGCACGGCGCATGAATTGCGTTGGTTCATTGGTAACTCAACGAGTGAGGCGCGACACATAAAAGTCATGACTCATGATAATTGTGCATATGAATGAGAGTTTACTGCGTATAGTCTCTAAGTAGTCTGTGGTATAACTATGCTGCGCCGTGCGCTAACACATTTTGAATAAGTGAGTTGACACACCCGCTCAGTGAATTGGGTTAGCGCAATTGCGCGGCGCGGCGCAGTGTTACACATGTTTAATTTTAAATACAAAACAATATATTTAAGATGAAAGAGGTTGTGTTAATATCAATCCTTCGAAGATAATGTTACATAATAAATGAAGCATTGTAATGATTGATGACGATTAGAAAATAGGACACGTTGAGTAAATCAGTATTTTTATTCGTACTTTTGCTCTGTGTAGGTCGGTATATTTTCATACCTATTTTATTTGGGGTGCCTCGGTATTTTCGTGAAATTTAATCTGGGTCGCAATGATCTTGACGTTTGTTAGTGACAATCAAGTGACAATTGACAAATGATAAAATGTCAACAATTTCATAAAAGTTGGGTTAGAAAAACACATTAGATTATAAATAAGTAAATATGTATTATTTAATTTAAATAGCGTACAGCAAAAAATATAAAGTAGTCTGAGTGAACAGCGCATTTTTACATTCAATTCTAAGTCTGCCTTATAATGTATTCTAATTTAATTGTACCACGGTAAGTTTGTACTACAAGCTATAATATATAAAATTATGTTTTATTACATTACAATTATTTATATATTATTGAATTTAGATGCAAAAATATATATGTTTCGTATTCTAGGCAATTAAGCAGGCTTGCTTGTTACTGTCGGTCATTATCAACTATAGAAGACCAGAAATTACCGCAAATCGGCAAATCTACTGACGGCATATCGCCCCCACCACGAATTCCTAGAGGACCTACCGATATCTTGCAGGCTTTAGCTGCTACTGTTGGCACTGATCCTACAGCTGCACACTACAAGTAAATGTTTAAATTTTTATTACATAAAACCACATTTTCCCGTAATTTAAACAATTCACATTAATAATATAATGTATAAACCTGATCAATCTTATGTAACCCAGCCTCTATGGTAAGCTGTTCGTCTTTGACATGGATAATTTCAGCCTTAGGATACTTTGTACTTCATATATTATTCTTAAGACTATAGGCATACCTGAATATGGATAGGTTGCATATTGTCTAAATGAAGTTGGGGTCGGTATTAGAAACAGGCGTCACAATTCTTGAGTTTCTGAAAGTGGGTTGGATAGGGGTTGGTTTCCCCTTTCAAATGGTACTACTTCCATCTCATGGAGATGCCTAGATTGCATTTGGGTGATTAACTTAATGCATTAATGTTTTAAGTCCACCTTGTGAGTTGAGCCTAAGTCCTATTAGCTGTGTACAACCTCTATCTACTTGGCCCTTATCTTACAAGCTATAATGGTCATCTGCCTGTCATGTTAACTATATCAACAGCGGAAAGCGAAAACGTAGTTGACCACAACTTACGATAAAAAGTTTTATTGAACTGTTTGAAATAAAAAAGAAAATATTTACTTGCAAGAATAGGGGTGTCACAAGTTGTTAAAAATTAATTAAACTACCAACATATTCAACCATTATATGGTGTGCAAATATTTAAAAATTATTATTATATAATATTATATTTAAAAATTTGTATTGATTTTTCAGAATTACTACTGGTTAGGAACAGCTACACACTGAGAAGATGAAGCAGAAGAAACTCAGTGAGCTTGTCTTTTTTTCTCTACAGCACTATTTATATCATGAATTAAATATAACTTGCAGGTACCATGATGATCCATACTTGATACCTCTGTCAAATTATCGTAAGCGTTCATATGCTTTATCAGCTGAAGCAGGTAGAAAAGCAGCAGCATGGATAAGAGATGAACATGCAGATCTGTTCACCACCAGAGAATGGGATCCACCCATGAAAATGAAGACACCATATTTTAATGCTGATCCACATATTGAAGCATTTGCTCCAAGACCTATTTATAACGATGAAAGTAAGGTAGGGGCATAATTTTAGATATATAAGAAAATAAATTCAAATTTTTTTATAATGCTGTAAAAATAAATATTACACACACTACCATTCATTCATTCGTTTGACATATATCATAATTAGGCATGGCACTGTCTACGCCTGCACCTGTGCCAGCGCGATCGGGCGTCGACCCCGCCGCCGCGGCCCCCTCCGTGACCCCAGTCTCCTCCTATACGGTGCGCGGCGTGCACCGTATAAGAGGGGCACATTCCATCTCTCAATATGACCGCTGACACTATGTTGCAATTGTCTGTACTTTTACCAGCGAAATATATAATAAAACATACAGTCCGCTTTCATTAAATCAACCAACCAACAGCACATTTCACGCATTACTGGTTATATTACTCGTTATAAAATAATCCACATGTCACACCAGTTATATGCATTGAAATCGTCCGTTACATATAATGCCAGCGTGATTTAATTTCACGCGAGCCAAGCTACTACTTAAGCTTATAATTTGCAGAATTCCATTGTGCAAATGAGACAATGCAACAACATTTGACCAACACTGCTATTTCATTTTACTAATCACTTATAAATTGTAATCGTATGAATAACAATATCAAGTCATTATCACTGCAATATGTAACAGATGGATTTTTTTTTTTGCCCTTGTACCCACAAGTAGTAATTTATAAACTACGCATGGCCGCGCTTAAATATGGCGATTGGTGCTTTATTTAGTAGAAAGAGACACACTCCACCTATGTCGTAGTACTCTTTGAAACGATTTTAAAGCGAGTGTGGACATTCCGGGTAGAATGTAACTTCCTTGATCTGAATCAAATTACCATTTTTCTTTTTTGTTGTTTTAAATTATCACCTAAATTTGATATAGGTAAACAATGTTATTGTTGCATCTTTTTATTCTGTTTATGTTTTTAGTAACTAGGTTTTTTCTCTCTTTTTTTCTTTTATTGTTTTGGTAAGACAATGTAGCAACTTTTACTTAGAATAATTATTATGTAATTTTGTTAATTCTAAGGGGCAAGTTCTTCTTCCACCTTCCTAAGTGTGTGTTGTTTGAGTGTTTGTTTTTGTGTTTTGATTTTTAAATTTATAGTTTAGATCTTTGTGCTACTATTTGTAATATATTATTTACTATTTATATATTTTTATTTATTTATTTTTGTATGTACAATTATTTACTTGTTTTTATTTGCTTATTGTTTTATTTACATTTTTAATTAAATATATTTCTTTTCCAGGCTGCCTAGTAGCCTTTGTATTTGAGTTATTCTTAAATCAATTGTCACTGAATTTATAATATATTCATATATTGTATTTTTGCAGGTTATCTGTATCAGGGTATATATTATATTATGACATCTCATACTCAATTTAATAAAAGTTTCACGTCATGCTCCTCATCCGATGATGATTTTCTCAGTGCAATAAGTGATTCTTCTATGGACTCCTCAATTAACGTAGCGTCTGTTTTTGCTGATAATCCTAACAATTTTAACGTTGTTCATATCAACGCTCAGAGCATTCCTGCCCATTATTCCGATCTGTCAACTTTTAGTAGCAATGATACAGATGCTATTCTTGTGTCTGAATCATTCCTTAAACCATCTCTCTCATCACTTCAATTTTCACTTCCTGGCTTTGTTTTAATTCGGAATGATCGGACAGAGAAAGGTGGGGGCGGGGTGTCCATTTATCTCCGATCCAATATCCCTTCCAAAATTTTAACTTCATCCCCTAATGCATATCACGAAGCAGCTGAGTATCTAATATTAGAGATCTGTCTTAATCATTCCAAAATTCTTTTGGCAGTGCTATATTGTCCATCCCTCCACATAGACTGTTTTACCACATTAGATAATTTGTTACATCATTATTGTCCATTTTACCGCGATGTATTATTGTTAGGCGATTTCAATACGTGTCTACTAAAGAATGATATGCGAGCAAACAAGCTTCGGAATCTTTTGTCTTCTGTTAATTTAAATATACTTCCCTTGTCAGCAACTCACAAATCTCCAAACTGTATACCTTCTCTTCTCGATTTGATTATCGTCTCACAGCCCAATAATGCCAAAGTTTACGGACAAATGCCATCATGTTTCTCCTATCACGATCTCTTCTACTTGTCTTATAATGTTCGTTCCCCTAAAAAAAAAGCTGAATATTCCTTTCGCCGTTCATTTAAGAATATTAATCCCGTAACATTTGATAGGGATATTAAGGCTATAGACTGGTCCCCTGTGTTTCGTTGCAATAATGTTGATACGGCTATTTCACTTTTTAATTCCAGTATTATGTGTTTGTACGACCGTCATGCGCCACTTAAAAAACTGAAGATAAAGCATAATCCTTCACCCTGGGTGACTAATGACATCAGAAACGCTATGGCAGCTAGAGATAGAGCCAATAAACGCTATAAAAATATCCTTCCGGCGACAATCTCTTGCAATACAAGATGCTTCGGAACAAATTTTTGCCGCATTGCTAGGCGCCGTTACATCCACAATACTATTGCTAAATCCAGTTCGCAAGAGGTGTGGAAATTTCTGAAATATCTAGGTCTTGGGAAATCACCTGCCCTTACCAGTACTTGTATTAATCTCAATGATTTAAATTCTCACTTTACCACTCTTCCTTTCGCAATTAATACTGTAACCAAAAATGACACACTAAATTATTTGTCTACTGCTTTGCGTCCCTCTTGTTCGTTTTCGCTCGTTTCAGTCACAGAAAAAGAAGTCGAGAAACATATTCACTCTATCTCATCTTCTGCGATTGGCACTGATGGTTTATGTTCCAAAATGTTACTCAGCATTATTCCTTATATTCTTCCTGTTCTTACGTATATATTTAATCTTTCCCTATCATCTAGCACGTTTCCCTCTATATGGAAGGCTGCCAAAGTAATTCCTCTGCCTAAAAGCGCTAACCCGAAAATTCCTTCTGACTATCGGCCCATCTCCACACTACCTTTTCTCTCAAAGGTCTTAGAGCACATAGTACATTTTCAATTATCAAATTACCTTCGCTCTAATGACCTTTTGAGTCAGTTCCAGTCAGGTTTCTGGCCGGGTCACAGTACTGTGACAGCACTTGTCAAGGTATCTGATGATATTCGGTTGGCCATGGACTCAAAACACCTTACCATCTTAGTGCTTTTGGACTTTAGTAGCGCCTTCAACTTCGTTGATTTTGACTTATTGATTGGAGTCCTGCACACTCTTAATTTCTCACCTTCGGCTTTAGGTTGGTTTGATTCATATTTGCGGGGTCGAACACAATATGTTTCTCTGAATGAAGTTTGCTCTAACTGGTGTGACATTGTTTCGGGGGTTCCGCAAGGCTGCATATTATCTCCTTTAGTTTTTTCTATATTTATTAACACTGTTACCAAGTTTATCTCTTCTAACTTTCATCTGTATGCCGATGATTTGCAGATATATCGTCATTGTAGTTACGGGGATATAATGGAAACTTTAGGTTTGCTGAACAAGGATCTTAGCGCAATTTATTCTTGGGCTGAAGCTTTCGGTCTTATGGTTAATCCATCTAAATCTAAAGCAATCATTGTGGGTAGTCGTCAGATGATAAAATCCATTGATCATTCAAATTTACCACCATTACTTTATAATGGGACTCGGATCCCTTTTTCATCTAGTGTAACAAATTTGGGTGTTATTTTTAGCTCTGATCTATCGTGGGATGATGACATCAGTAGCATTAGCATAAAAATGTATTTCACTTTTCACTCCTTAAGTTATTGAAAAATTTCCTGCCTATTAAGACAAAAATTTCTCTTGTGCAAACTCTTGTCCTTCCTATTCTGGATTATGCAGATTCTTGTTTCCTTGACGCTACTGAAGTGCTTTTAAAGAAACTCGAGAAAAACTCATGTATAAGATTTATTTTTGGTCTTCGTAAGTACGACCACATCTCTACTTTCAGAGTCCAGCTCAGGTGGTTGCCTATCCGTTTTCGTAGGAACACGCATATTCTTTGCCTTCTGTTTAATATATTGTTCAATCCTGCTGCTCCCAAGTACCTTCGTGAGCGTTTCTCGTTTTTGCATTCCTCCGATTCCCCATGTCGTTCTCATATTGGCTCTCTTCTTCGTTTTCCTGTGTCACATTCTCAAACGTATTCATGGTCATTCACTGTCCACGCAGTGAAGTTGTGGAATTCTCTACCCACTGAGATCCGCAGTAGCCCCTCGTTGCTAGTTTTTAAGAAGCGGGTTAAGGAGCATTACCTGTCATTGTCGTAGTTTTTTTTTCTGTCCTATTTATTTTATTACTGTGTTAACTTCTCTTTACTATAGTCATCAATTTGCGTTTTAGCCTTTTCTTATCTATTCGTAATCTTATCCTTGCAATGTATGAATAATTAGAATTTCAATGTAATTTATATATTTGTGTTTGTCTTTATGCTTATGCACGATGCCTTCCACTTTCCTTTCCCAGCTTCACTTTCTGGGTTAGCTGGAAGAAATCTCTGTCGTTAGGGATAAGCTCACCTTTTGTGCATTATTTTAAGTATCGTTTAATTTTTTTTTGTCATTATATAAGTGTACAATAAAGTATTAAATAAATAAATAAATAAATGGAATAAATGCACCCACTGTGACAATAATCATGACTAATAAAATATAACGGTTGTGATTTATCACATGTGATATAACAGTGTCAAAAAATAGATAATTTCACTATGTGATAGTGAAATAAAAAGAACTATAACTATTCATAATATAAACTCAAATTCTATTTTCTTTATGGTTAGAGTCTGCGGTCAAATTTAAAAGATATTTTATTGTTTAGTCTAATATAAAATACCTATACTAGTATATAATACTAGCTGTTGCCCGCAACTTCGTCCGCGCGGACTTCGTTTACTCCGCACTGCTCCTCCCCTGTAGGTGATAGCGTGATAATATGTAGCCTTTATGTTGACCCGACCTATTAGTAATATTCATGCAAAATTTGAAGTAAATCCATGGAGTACTTTTTGAGTTTACCCCGGACGTACAAACAGACAAACAGACAAAAATTCTAAAAACTATATTTTTGGCTTCAATATCGATTGTAGATCACGCCCCAAGTATTCTTTTAAAAAAATATTCAATGTATAGTTTTGATTTTCCTATGATTTTATCATATGTATAGATAAGTATCTCTTTGCAACAGAAGTGCGCTCACTTCCACACCATTGTGCCGCAATAACTTAACTACATTCTGAATTTTGTTTATTTTTAGGTAACTGAAGAAGATTTAAAATACACAATTGACAATGCTCTCTTAGAAGATGCTCTAACAGTGTTCAGACTACTTGGTGGTGTAGATGCAGTGAATGATGAACTTAAATTATCACTCCTCCAACTCTTATGTTTTTACAATGAAAAGGACCCAATATCTATGGACTGGGTTGAAGAACGATGGTTTGCAGCTGCTACACAAAACAGACAGGCTGCAACATGGAAGTAAGTGATATTTATATTTAAAATTTAAATACTGATATTAACAGCTGCACTAAAAACTGCCTTATATGAGATTCAACACAGCACAGTATGCTTTTATTTTGATGAATTATTGATAAAAAAATAGTTGCACATAAGGCTCCTTATAAGGTTCACATAGAAAAAGAACTGCCAGCTTCAGTGATAAATAAATATTGATTTTTATGTATCAGATGATAAGATCATGAAGACAATGCACAAATCAAGTTTCAAGATTTGGTGTATTTGGAAAAAGTATTTGATAAAGTTGTTAAAAAGAAGCTGGGTCATTTTACCCAGTTATGGGATCAATGGGCCACTGCTGCCTGCTGTGCAATACATATATTAGGATAGTAAAGCATGTGTGTGGGTGGATGGCAACATCTAGCCCTGTTTTGTGTCATACTGGCATCAATAAGGGTTGTGTATTGTCAACTTGCCTATTTATCTTATATGTGTATAAGTCTCACCAAAAATTAAGGATGTTGAATGTAGGAATGCATGTGGTTGATCTAATAGTAAACTATATCCCTTATGTGCATGATGCTGTACTTTTAGGCTTGATTTAATCTGAGCTACAAAAATTTAAAAATGCTTAACAGCTGGTGGAAGGCTTAGTAATTGCTATTTGCTGGTTGAGATATTGAACCTCTTTAATTAAGAATTTGTTTTGTTTCTTACATTTTCAGTAGTAAATACTATAATCATATTTTGTATAAAATTGCCTTGTATATACATCAAAAACACAAACACATTCCACTGCTCTGTCACATACAGTGTTGAATATAGAGCATCTGCATTCTGACATACTAATCGTAAAATCCAGGAGATTAGCTGTATGTATCACTAACATTGCGACTACATTCTGGTTGATTTGAAGGTGTGAGTTCCGCAAAATCTTGGCCAGGTATATGATACCACCTTACATATTATTGCCACAATAGCTTCAATGCTTGTCGTTGACATTTTTCGGATTGGAGCGTAAGGTAGCCGGTAAACTTATGCATGGGGCATTACCAGCTCACCAGACGAATTGCAATGCACCATTAACATCTTTGGTGTTAATGGGCGGTGGTTTCACTTTCCATCAGGAGAGCTGATTTGCTATTTAATATTATCTTTTCCTCTAGGTTAGGAGGATTAGCTGATAAAATATTCAGTGTAATGGAACCCAAAACACCTGAAGCATACTGCGCAATCATACAAGGGATGGCTAAATATTACCAGGTAAATTATTTTTGATATATTTCCAGCAGCTTAGTATAAACGTAAAAATATAAATAAATAGCTCAAATAAATAAATTGAAATCAATCTTTATCTCTTCACCAAGGCAGGAAATGTTTTTTTATTTATTATAATTATATATCATTGATCGGCTCTGTGGTATAGTGGGCCAGTGTTAGTGTTGACCACATTAGGGCCCAGGTTCGATTCTCAAGTTTAAATGTGTTTCTTTCATAATTTGGTAAAAACAATGTTGCCCTGGATTTAATAAGTGCCTGGTTAGCAGTAGTAGAAAATACTTTTTATTTATCACTAGCTATTACTCAGGACTCGTTCGCGTCAACCAAAAATCCCAAAACTACTTCCCTTTCTTCAGTTGGATAAAATAGCAGCCTATGTCCTTCCTGGATAGTGCAACTTTCTATGGTATAAATTTTTTTAAGATCAGTCCAGTAGTTTTTGAGTTTGTTCGTTACAAGCAAACAAAAATACAATTTTTTTTTTCTTTATAACATTAAGTATCGTATTTGCTATAGTGTTAGAGCCAGTAACTTATGCATATACCATTTCAACCCTGCCACAAAGATAGCAATACATCATTAACATCTTTCTTCTATAGGCGATGGTTATATTTTCTCCCAAGACAAACATCAGCTTGCTGATTATCCTATGAAATAATAATAATTAAATTCTTTTTTATCCCCTCTGTGGTCTAGTGGTCTGGCATTGGCCTTGACCACATGAGGTCCCGAGTTCGATTCTCAGGTCCGGCAATTAAAAAAATGTATTATTTCAGTTTCCTGATAAAATCAATCCTGCCAGGGATTGGAACGTGCCCCGATGGCCATAGGCTTACCATCTATCACATTGTAGGACCAAGTATCTTCGGCTTATCGTGGGTGCACTGGTTGTACCTCTGCCTACATCTTTGGGGATACGAATGTGAAGATACTTTTTTTAAATTATTTTTTATTGTTGTAATTTTCAATTTTATTTAAAATAAGTATAAACTGGCTGAAGATTTTTTTATTTTGTCTATCAACTGATAAAAAATTAAGTGCATGTTCCCCAGAAGTATTAAATTTAAATTGAATTAAATTTTTCTGCAAATTTATTGCCTTGTTTACAATTTAAATCGCCCTTTATTGGCCGAGATTAGGGAAAAAGAAGGTCGAAATTAGGGAAACAGTGACTGACTATAGGAAAATAGACCCTTTGAAACTTAATATTACTTTAGATTTTAAGAAAAACAAGACAAGCCCGCTGAGTTTCTTTCGCTGGATCTTTTCAGTGTGCGGCCGTGTTCCAATCCGATGTTAATTCTAAAAAAATCGACTTGTCTAAAATAAATGTAAAAAATAAAATATTTCTTAGACTGGTTTATAAAATGTATCTCAATATCTGAATGTAAATATAAAACCGTTTGATATTGTGGGACACCAGAAAGGAAAGAAGTTCCTTATTATAAAAATATTTATTTCAAGTTCTATTAGAGGTATAAAGAAAATAATTATTTAGTTATACATTTTTTAGTATGATTTTTATGATTTTTTTATCAATAAGAATAAAAAAAACTACATTACAAAATTATTTTAACACCTTTATTTTATTTACAATGATTTATAAAAATATAATAATAATAGCAAACTGCAATAAATAACAATCATCACGTAGACTATACATTAGACACTATACAGCCATCATACATAGATTATACATAAAAATCTTACGCTTTTATTTAACATTACGGATGTGTTTTGCCGGCTACAATACCCCTCCGCAACGCCCCATAAGGAACTTTGTTCCAAAAATAATGTGATAAAATTTCAAATTAGAAATGTGTAAATAAATAGTATATAAATTCTTAAACTACGTAGAATATGATAATTTTTAAATATTTGCATACCATAATATGGTAGAATATGCTGGGAACTTTAATGTATTATTAGTAATCAAACCTCTTTGGCTGTACTGAATGTAATTGGCTGGTTTTAATACCATTAAATGTAACATTCTGAAGATGCAATAAATAAAAAAAAACTAGTTCCCGCCATTTTTCAATTGTTTTTCAAGCAAGCAAAACGAACGTATGTGACGAAGAAATTCGATACATTTTAAAGTTTTATTACAAAAAGGTAAAAATGCGACGAACGCCGCAAATAAAATTTCTGCGATTAACGGACCTAACGCGGTATCAATAAGAGTAGCACAAATGTGGTTCAAGCGTTTCAAGTCTCGAAATTTTAGTGTGAAAGATGAGATTCACTCTGGACCTAAGCAGGACTTCGCACAGATAAAATCAGTGCCATCTTTGAAAAAGTGGAGCAAGATCGAGATATTAGTAGCTGAAGAACTGTTGATCATAAAACAGTTTTACGTCATTTACGAAAATTGGGGTACAAGAAAAAACTTGACATTTAGCTACCACATGATCTTACTGAGAGAAACCTAATGCAACTTGTTTCCATTTGCGATTCTTTGTTGAAATGTAACAATTCTGAACCATTTCTTTATTTACCATACTTTACCAGTATTGATTACGGGTAATGAAAAATGGGTAACTTACGATAAGAATGTGCGAAAACGATCATGGTTGAAGCATGGACAAGCCCCACCGACCGTGGCAAATCCCAGCCTGACTCGGAACAAAGAGAAGTCCAAACAAACTATGTGTATGGTGGGATTGGAAAGGAATCGTCCAGTATGAGCTTTTGCCACCGGATAAACCTATCGATTCTGATCTCTACTGTCAGCAACTGATGAGGTTAAAAAAGCTATTGAGAAAAACCGGCCGGAGCTGGTGAATAGCAAGGGCGTGGTGTTCCACCATGACGACGCCAGACCGCACTCATCTATAGCCACGCAAAAATTGAGAGAGCTTGGCTGGGATGTGTAGATGTATCCTCCGTATAGCCCTGACCTGGCTCCATCAGATTTCCACCTGTTTCGGTCATTGCAGAACTCTTTAGGAAGCATAAAGCTAACCTTAAAAACACTACCTGTCAGATTTTTTTAATCAAAAATCTTAAAATTACTACAGGAATGGAATCATGGCACTACCCACAAGATGGCGGCAACAAGTCATCGATCAAAACGGCACATACATATTATAAATAAGTAAAAAAAATATACCTAAAAATATTTCATTGTATGAACAATACGAAAATACTTTTGCCCCGACCTTAAATTAATAACTAGTAACACCCATATTCTTGCATATAAATATTTTTCATTTCATTTCAATTATAATGCTAATAGATTTGTATTTCGTTATTTAAGTCAATTCGAAACATCAATACTGTACAATTCTAATGATACGATAAATGATACGACAACGCAAATTTATATGTATATATTTATGATAATGGCTTAAGCCTTACAAGATCTAAAATTTTCGTTTTTCGTTAGAGGGTTTACATTGGGCTATTTCACCCTATAGTTGATATTTGAAGTCAGTTTGAATTTTTAAATTACTGTTGTTATTGATAAAAAAGTATATTTTAAAGTTTTTTAATTCTTTAGTTCTAATTTTTATAATAGTTGTTTGTAAAATTGTGTGTTATTTAAGGCAGAACGAGCTCACCACTTGGCTCAAGAAGCGCTAGAAAAAGGAATCCCATTGTCAACAAATGTATACAATGCATTATTAGGTTGTATTGGATTTCTTAAGGAAGGCACTACTTTGCGCGTCGAAGCACTCAGATCTTTACTGGCTCAAATGAACGAACAGGTGGGTATGCTTAATTATATTTGTTATACTCCAAACACTGGTCACGATAATGAAAGATGATTGCATGAAAATGAGCTTACAATTATTAAAATTATGATTGCTCCGGGAATAATATTAAACAATAAAACTAGTTCTAATTTAACTCACTAATATTTATTTGAAACTTCATTTCTTTTTTACAAACATATTTTCTCGACATTTTTATATACAATTGACTTAATATTAAAGAAAAAAAAACGTAAACTAATATTAATGAGGTTTACTATTATTCCTCGATAATATATAGGAAAGTATGTGTTGCCATCTCAACAACAATTGAATGAGAATAAAACCAAAGTATTGGTATTTGAAAGGGAAATAAACAGAACAGACATATGTAAGAGTTGTAGTTAATGATGTAGTGTTGGAACAAGTAAACATGTTTGTATATCTTGGATGTGCTTTTAGCAGTGATGGAAGGTACACCGTTGTAATAAAAAAAAGAGTATGTGCGGGGAGCAGAGTGAATAGAACGTTAGGTAAACTTCTTCATAACACTATCCTTAAACGGGGTTCTCGTCTTGCCTTGCATCATTTTGTGCTTATCCCAACCTTTGACAAGAGAAGTTAAATACTTGGCATTAATTTCGATAAGCAATCAAAATTATAAAATGGCATGTATTGCTGAATATGCTGAATATATAAAAATAGCTTTATCTCTGTTTAACAAGTTCGAACTTTCATAATAGACAAACCTGCAAAAATTTTGTCAGTGCTCTCATTTTAAATAATTTATGAAAATAAAGTCACCTTAAACAGCTTGCAGCCTATTCGCCATTACTGTGTCACGCTGTCAATGTGCATAAAACGTCTAAATGATGTTTGTTCACATAAATATTTCTCTATTTTAATTAAATTATTGTAGTTTTTCATAATTGTAGTGTGAACCTTATATCTAAACGTGAAATAAAATTAAATGATGATGTCTAATTGTAGCATCATAGGATGTAGAATGAATAATAGAACGAAATCGCCAAATGAATCATTGTACCGGTACGTATTATTTAAATGTATTTGATACTTAAATACATTTTCCTGTTCTGTTTTTAACCGGTGTTTTATTCAATCCTATTTGATTTAAGGATATTAAAGATATCGATAAAATGTCAATATTTTTAGATTCAAGTCTTGAATTTTGTCAATTATTATGTAGATAGCTGTACTTAAGTACATCATTACTCGCGACGAAATCACACGGTTATTCCTTAGTTATTTTATATCTAGTAGTTTCCTTAATCTAAGATCCAACGCTATTATATGGAATGATAAGCTGGATATGTCAAAAAGGGCATGAAGGTAGATTTAACGTGGTCGAAATGAGATCGTTCACGAAAAATCTATGGGGCAACGCTCGCGGATCGCGTTCTTAATACCGAAGTCCGAAAGAGATTAGGATTGAAAGACAGTATCGGTGTAGAAAATAAATATAATAAGGAGCATACTTCGTTGGTTCAGACATGTTAAAGGAATGGCAGATGAACGGTAAAAAAACATATACAATGCGAATGTGGATGGATGTTGGTACCGTGGGAGACCAAGAATGAAGTATTGGTCTTCTGAAGAATGGATTCTAATCTTCAGAAGACCATAGCTAGACTATTAACCATCACACGAAAAAAAAATTGTGTGTACATGTTAACGTCTACTTGAACTGTAACTGGCCAGAATATAAACAAATTTTTTTCCTTGTTCGCTTGGTGTGAAATGCCCCATATGTGTAATGTATTTTTTGTTAATTTCTAATGCATATTATAAAAAATATTAGCTTTCTGCACTTCTCCGTATTATAAATGTTAACTGTGCCAAATTATATACTCCTCAGTCGAGTCAGTTTTCGTAAAAAGGGATACAGAGTTATCGCTTCACGTATTAATAATTAGTCATTGTTTTAGGGACTGACACCAAATGAGAAAACATTAAATGCTTGCTTAAGCTCTTTATCAGTTTGGGGTGGAGGGAAGGCATTACAGACAATCGCCTTACAAATTGTTGCAGAATTCAAACAGTTGAACATACAGCCTTCATTGTCAGCCTATTATTATTTATTGTGCATATTTTGCAAAGAAAGTGAGTAACAATTGTTTAATATTATTATTTAATTTTTAAGATTAATACTTTATAAGGTAATTGTTAATTTTTATTAAAGGGTTTAATCTCTGATCTATCGCTTTACATAATATATGCCTCGGTATAGACGCATGAGATATAAAGTTTGTGCAAATTATTCTAAGCCTGTCACAGCATGGGTTATATTAAAAATGACTACATAAATTATTAATTTAAATAACAATTAAAAATATGATGTAATCTATTCTTCAAAAGGGCCGGTCCTGCTTCATTGCCACATGATCAAATCAAAAATGTTTATTTGGTTGATTCAAACTTACTAAGGCTGATTTTAGTGTCACGGTGACCGCAAGCTGACGGTCGGGCGATGATGGGTCAATATGTATGTAGTTACAGCTAGCGTTTTTGAGTCGCGCTGACCGCTCAGGCTACATAGGCTACATACAACAGCACCAACCGTCAGCGTGCGGTCAGCGTGACATAATAATATGCTGGTTAAAACAATTTTAAAGTATCAAATTACTTCATAGGCGACAGGATTATACGAGACGGTGATACCAACACGTAAGAGTCGTTACAAAACGGCCACTGAATGAACTGTCATTTCAATCCTGTATTACTTATTTAATGTCAATTTGTTGGCAGGGGGACCTCGCATTGATATATTGACCACAATACTAAATGATCTAGAAAGCAGAGACAAACTAATTCCTTCGGAGGCTACAGATACGCATTTCTTCATAACCGCTATGGGAGTTTGCAGTGATCACTTACAGGTAGGCAATAAAATATTTGACTGAGAATCTCAAATTGATAAGACAGACTTCGAGAAGTATACAAAAAGTAGTTTGAGGAGTCAAATATCTACATGCCCCAGAGGGTAGGCAGACCGAACAGTAGATGTTTGATAACTTAACACCGACCTGGCACATCCGAGGTACGGTGGTATTGTACGGTGGTGTTAACTAACAATTAACGTGTAATTTGTAAATAGTGCCAATTAGTGTTAATTAAGTATATATTAAATATTAATTATTGATTGTTTTTCGATTATCGATTCTGAAATATCGATTTTCACTTATAACATCAAAAAAACCTCATAAGTTAGCAAGTAGATAGTACATTTATTATATATCATAACAAACAATCAGATGATTCTTCTGATGGAAAACGACTACCATCGCCTATAGACACTAAAGAAGTTAATTGAGCTTTACTATTTGTAAAGCTGTTGTTCATTCCACATGCATAACTTTATCTGCTACCTTACCTTATAAACACACAAAAATTACTAGCACTGATGCTTATGCAGTGGTGCTCATCTGAGTTACGGAAGATACCGAAATTTTGGTGGATAACCTAATAAAACGATCACGCGATCTGAAAATCGAATTCGGTCCATCAATAAGTCCATTCAAATTCAAATTCAAATTCATCCATTTGTTTTTTTAGGATATAAACTTGGCAGAACGTCTACACGCTCTGCTGATGAAAGATGACAACTATAAATTAGTGGGCGACGCGTACAAGGAAAGCATTTATTACAGGCATTTAGTGACTGTCGCTTGCAGGTAAAATATTTCAGAATACTCCAAATAACATTTGTGTCAACGCGACTATATAGATAATTGGTATGACATCATCACGCACGTTCCCTTGATTATACTAATGAAAAATTCAAATTTTTTAATCATTTCTCTTCTAAAAAAATATCTTCACCCCCGTATCCCCAAAGAGGTAGGCAGAGGTACAACAAGTGCACCCACGATTAGCCGAAGATACTTAGTCCCACAACGAGGTAAATGGAAAACCTATCGCAAACCGGACACTTTTTCTGTCAGAAATTTGGAAAAACACATTTTTGAATTGCTCGACCTGGAAATCGAACCCGGGACCTCATGTGGTTAACTCTGACCCGGCCACTAGTCTACAGAAGCAACGATAATTCTAATAAGTAAGAAATAACCATGTTTACAGACGCTGAAATTGTTAATAGTGAGTTGCTAGGATGCAACCTTTGCGCATGATGCGCCGGACATTAAATCCGTGGCTAAGATGTAATGTCCGGTGACCTTACCCATAAAAGTTGAACAATACATAGACGAGTAGAGTTTTGGTGTATTGTTCGAATAAACTATTTTATGATAGTGCGTTATAAACTATAACTATATTTTTCTATGCTTTACGTTGAGTATATGTCATAGCGCGCTATTACATAACGCTATATAATAGCGCGCTATGACGTATATATTAACCACCACAACTATAGTGACGAGTAATGACGCTATCGTGGAACGAATTAGCAAATCGCTGGCACAATAAACGGTCGACTCGTAGCTCTCTACTATCTAGAAACGAGTAGCAATAAGTTTAACCTTCTATTGCATTTTACAAATGCCTGCTTGGCTTAAATGTAGAATAAAATTTGTCAAAAAAGAACGATGCTAACATACAAAAATGTAGACTGTCAAATTTGATTATTATTTGTACGCTTTTCTTTTGTTTATATTGTTATACTATCTGCAGCGTATAGCCTGCTGCATTATAAAAGTTTTTGGCGAATCCCGCGGGATCACCTAATTTCTCCGGGATAAAAAGAAGCCTATATACTATTCCATATCATCATCTACCTGTGTGTAAAATTTTATTCAAATCCGTTCAGTAGTTTTGTGATTGAGTAATAAACATCCATCCATTCAAACATCCAAACTTTCGCGTTTATAATATTAATATAGATTAATATGGATTTACAGTTGTGTACAATAAAATCTATATATATAATAAAATCGTAGGAAAGTCAAAACTGTACATTGAATATTTTTTTAAAAGAATACTTGTGGCGTGATCTACAATCGATATCGAAGCCAAAAATATCGTTTTTAGAATTTTTGTCTGTTTGTCTGTATGTATGTCCGGGGTAAATTCAAAAAGTACTTGCATGGAATTACTTCAAATTTTATATGAATATTACTAACAGGTCGGGTCAACATATAGGCTATATATTATAACGCTATCACCTACAGGGGAGAAGCAGTGCGGAGTAAAATAAGTCCGCGCGGACGAAGTCGCTGGCAACAGCTAGTATAAAATAAAATAAAAATAAATAAATAAATTTTCGTTAATTCCAAAGATTTATTCTTTTAATTTAGTATGAAATTAGATTATATAATATGCGAGTTAAACATATCATATTAATATAAGGCATTTTCAGACATGCACCATTCGAGAGGACAACGCAATTGTTAGACACATTAGTTCCAAACATTTATGTTCCGGAACCATCGGTTATGGAGGAGGTAATATTTTCCTTTTTAATGCGTAATTAAAGATTTTTTTATATCATAAGATAGCGAATAAGAAAAAGAGACAACCATTGTCTTTCGACACCAAATATGTTTATAGTACGATGTATCCCTTTGGCAAGGTGTAAATGTCACATGCACAAGTCTACCGGCTACCTCATCCTCCAAACAAGCCCCCCAATTCACGTAATTTAGTCAATGCGCTTAGGGTTTTCACACACATAAATACGATAGAATGTCGACACGTGCAACGACGCGTTATAATATCTAAGAAAATGTGTAACTGTCTTAAACTTTACGTGAGTTAGGCCCCAGATCGCGACAGTGATTAGCACTGACATTGACGCTATTGCGGCAAGACTACGTAAGACGGTAATACCTCGGTTCTTACAACCTAAGCGCAAGAATGGCGGCACAATTTACCGGTGGGAGGGATGATGCACTGTGCCGCGCTCCCGGCTGCATGGGTACCACCATCTTGCTTGTTTCTCCCGTGAAACAGCTTTTGTGTTTTGGAGAGAAGGGTTATACAGGCAGTGTAATTATTGGCACCGAGACTTAACATCTCATGTCTCAGGATAGGCAACACATAAATGAGTTACCTAGGCTAGTTCCAGGTAAATAGTTTATGTTCATTGGCGACGTCGACCAATCAGGTGACACGTCTGCAAGTTTGCCTATCCAACTAACCGCCCGGCCACGCACCCGGTGGTGGCGCAGCGGGCGAGGCGAAAATTCGTGCGCGTGGATTTTAAGGCCACGGGAATTTGCGTCCTCCGCCGCGACTATCATACTATCGATTGTACAAACTATCGATAGTATTGAATATAGCGATATAATATTGTCTAACAATACTATTGATAGAATCAATACTTTGTTTATCTCCAATGATTGATACTATCGTCGCAATCGATACTTTATTTACTTGCAACGTTCAATACTATCGATACTATCGACGTTATGGCGTTTATAGATTAAAACTATTGGTTTTTGGCGACACAACTTATATTTTTATGAATATTCAACATTGTGGGAAGAAAGAAAAAATGTATCTCTGGACATCGTTTATACTTATGATGAGGTGACCAGACTTACAAATTATTGGCCTAGTAAATATTTGAAAATTAAAGTTAAAATGTTCATAGTGTATTTTCTCGGCAACTACAACTAAACCATTCTCGTTCCTAGACTATACGCTAAGGCTGCGCCATGCGCTGTGCTAATTCATACATTTGTCTCACTCGCTCGCCGCACCGTGCGCCCGATTCGCTCGCCAAAAATCGTCCATCGCCCCGCCGGTCGCTGCGCCGCGTGGCATGTTTAGTACTTCCCCATACATTTGTTTCAGACACTAGACGCTCAAACACAAGCGCAAATTTCCCGCGTTAGGCTGTAACATTAAAAAATGAAATATAATAATTGTATGTCAGATAATCAAGACCCTGGAGGTGGGTGGTGCGGGGGCGCGGCTGGCGCAAAGCTGGCGGTACCTGGTGGTGTTCGGGCTGGCGCGCCGCACCCGCCTCGTGGAGCGCCTGCTCGCCGCGCTCGCCTCCTGCTACTCCTACCAGGGTAACAACCTTCGACTACAGAAGATAAGGGCTTGCTATTCATTTTCATATGCAATCAAAATTATAAAATAGCATGCATTCCATAGCTGAACATAAAAAATGGCTTTATCTCTGTCTACACTATTTGCGCTGTAGCATGGTGCGGGTGACAGTTGCCTGTATGGCGTTGACATCTGTCAGTACCAAATGACTAGAGATGTGATTTTATGCAATTCATTTTTTACTTACGATACTCGCACCATTATTCATTCATTCTTCATGATTCATTTTTAATGGAAACATTGCTTGTCTCATATCATTAAAGTCCTCGCCTACGGATCGGCCTTCAAACAGATCCTCTACGCGCAATTTCCTACTTCGCGAGCTTTGCAATAATGTGCTATAATTAAACTTTAATTAAGATTTAAATAAAGTAAGTTAACATACTAAAAAATGCTGCTCCTAATAACCTTCGTGAACAATTCGCCGATTCCCCTTGTCATATTAACTACTTCGTTTTCTTGCGTCACATTCCTCGACTTATTCATGGTCCTTCACTGTACACGCAGTGAAATTGTGGAATTCTCTACTGAGATCCGCAAAGTTACTACGTTACTAGTTTTTAAGAAAGATCATTAACTGCCATTGTCGTAATTTTTCCACAATTTAATTTATTATCGTTTTTTTAACTTCCCACTATGTATGTAGATAAGGAAATTACTGATTTTACTCCGATTTTCGAAAATCGAGTTTTCACCAGATGTCCACGTTTTAAGGTCCTAGGAACCTTTTCCGACTATTTTCACGATGACGTCAGTATGTCTGTATATATGTATGTGTGTGTGTGTGTGTGTATATGTGTGTGTATGTAAACATCTCATAACTTGAACGGCTGAACCGATCGACACGCGGTTGATGGCATTCGATTTGATTCCGCTCAACTTAGACTTCCTGAAAATTTGAACCGATTCGGTCCCGGAAATTTTGATAAATTTTGAAAACACACCAAAAAAAATTGGCGAAACAGTATTTTTTTAATATTACTCCCGGATTTATGTACCGATTGAGACCAAAAATTAATCAGCTCTATTCCTCAAAAAACTAGCTACGACATTATTCAACCAATCATTTTTTAGTATTCTACGATATTTTAGTACTAAAAAACTACGTCAAATGCCGTTTCAAAAATTAAAATCGAATCAAATTCTCAAAAGTTATAGCTTTTCAAATATTAAAATTACGTTATTTTTAGCAAGCTTGCTTATTTTTTTAAATAACTTTCAAGCTAATTCACCGATAAACTTAAAAATTTTATCAGCTTTTATCTTTTAAAAACTGCGTCAAATACCGTTAATTTAATCAAAATCGGTCAGTGACGAAAATAAGAAAAAATGTTTTTGAAATGCATCGAAATTTTTCGACCTATCGATTATTTAGCTAAAGCAATATTTTTAGATCTCAAAAATTGAGATTTATTAATTTATCCAGTATTTATCGTATTTTGTAAAAGTTTTTGTAAAATGTGATTTTATTTAAGCAATCTGCAGTTTTACTCCTTATAAGCTTTAACTTTACTAAATTTGAAATCATATCTACATATATGTTAGTTTATTATTTATATATTTATTTATGTGCAATACTTTTCAAAGAGATCCAAAGCTTTATCTTCGTGTATTTATATATAGTAGCGATCTCTATGTGGTCGAAAATCGGCCATAATTCTATGACTATGACTTCCTTTGACCATAGACTAAATAATTAAAATCTTTTTAAGTTTGACAGCCGACTTTAGCCATAAACAAAATAATATAGATGTGTGTATTATGATGTGTCAAATGCAAGATAGTGTGTGTAATGTTTAATTTTATTAATGTGTTCCTTATGCATATTGTAAAAAAATAAGAGCTTTGTGCACTCCTTCAGCATGTTAACTTTAACTGTGCCAAATTATACGCTTTTCCTTTTGTGTAATTTAAAAAGATTTTAAAACTGGGGTACAAATTTTTCCTTTACGTACTATTATTATTATTATGTATTATTATTATATCGACCGCCTCGTTGGTCGAGTGGTTAGCGATCCTGACTATGCGATCGACGGGGCTCGGGTTCGATCCCCGACGGGGACAAGCATTTGTGTGATGAACATAAATGTTTGTATTTCCGGGTTTGGGTGTATGTATATTAAATATATTCCTGTATTTATATATGTATTTCTATGTATTAGTATCGTTGACTAACACCCATAACACAAGCAAATAATTTGCTTACTTTGGGGTTAGATCAGTTAGTGTAATTTGTCCCTTGAATATTTATTATTTATGTAGTCGTTTACTGTTGGTTGGTTTAATGCTTCATTCTTCAGAAGAAAATGCTATACCCTCCTGAAGATGTTTCGGTGATGAAATGAAACATGCATTTGAGTACATAGTTTGTGTGTTCCTGACTTTGCTACTGACGTGGAAGAAAGTGTAGTGGACGTGGGTGGACAATAGTCCACCCACGTCCACTACCAATAACTACCACTACCAATAAATTTGTCCAATTCCTTACACCATTACGTTTTGTTTCAGTTACAACACAGCAATTCCATATAAGGTTTTGCGAAAATTTTCAACTTAAATACCTCAATTTCGTCTGTGAATTATGGATTTCCACAAAGTAACGCCTGAATCTATAAAATTTACTGTTGGTGTTATATTATATAATAGTATAGTTATAACAAAAATATAAAAATAACTACCGTAATAATTAAACAATGCTGACATATTTTCACTCTAGATGAAGAAGTGAAGACTAAAATACGCGATACAGCTGCAGATATATTAAAGTTCGATCAAATGGTAGAGCAGAGGGAAGAAACTGAAGATCGAAGAACTCCGACACAAAAGTAAGATTAAAAACCCTCACCCATTGATATAAAAAACCCAAGATATACAATCAGTATCTCAAAAACGTCCATCAAAAATGAGCGCACAATTTTAAATTGTGCGCTCATTTTAAATTGTCGCTCATTTCAAATAGAATCGCGTCGGTCGCGACACTGTCAATTTTATTTCTTTTCGTACATTGCTTTGTAAAAACAACTATAAATCTCGCATTTAAGGTTGAATATGCAGACATGTTTTTGCCACATCTATAACTACTTAAATGAAATTAGGGACACTTTTGAGTGTCAGTTTTGTTCGGGACTGTGCATCTTGGGTTTTTTATATCAATGCCCTCACCTGCTATTTACTTATTACCAAGTAGTATCCTAGGAATGATTGCGTACATTTTATAAAATAAATACTTAACATACAAAGTATGTTAAGTATTTATTTTATTCCATTTTTAGTGTTTGTTGTTATAACGATAACAGAAATGCATTATCTGTAAAAATTTCAACTGCCTATCTATCGCGGTTCATGAGATACAGCTTAATTGAATCTTAATAATAGGGTACCGTTTTACTCGTTGAGTACGGAACCCTAAAAATAAAAATAAAGACAGAAAATATTATTTTTTCCTGAACCATAACTTGCAAAACAGAACTGAAGTAAACTGATGAACTTATTCCGTTTTTAACTGAAGTCTATGGTACACGTTTTCTTAGATCTTCCTTATCTGTTTTTGCTTGTTTATTTTACACCAGGCACCTTTTCAGCCATTTTGGCACAAACAAGTTTATTTGGTGACGCTTCTTTCAGACTATCAGCGTCTGCAGTTACGAACATAATAGAGTTATGTTCAGATACGAAAGACAAGGCGGACCCTAACTGGGACATCGTCGAGAGCGCGGTACAGAAGTTGAAGAACGAACAAGCCACCGGGGTACCATCGCGGCCGCAAGTGCTGGCCGACGTCGCGCAAAAAGCTGCCGCAGTTGGAAAGCCGGCTTTGGCTGCTGTGAGTTTATATTACTTCACTCTGTGGTGTAACGGTCCGGCGTTGGCGTTGACCACATAAGATCCCGGATTTGATTCCTTGGTTGGGCAATTTAAAAAAAAAGCGTTATCAGTATTCAAAGTGCCCAGTTAGCGCTAGGCTTGCCACCTATCACATTGTGGGACCAAGTATCTTCGGCTAATCGTGGGTGCATTTGTTGTACCTCTGCCTAATCAAAAAAGCGTTATCAGTTTTCAAAGTGCCCGGTTAGCGCTAGGCTTGCCACCTATCACATTGTGGGACCAAGTATCTTCGGCTAATCGTGGGTGCATTTGTTGTACCTCTGCCTAATCTTTCGGGGATACGGGCATGATGATACTTTTTTAATCTAGAATACTGTTATGTTAATCTTAATGTAACATATCGTCGCTGCGCCTGACAATTTCCATATGTGTTATTTGTAAGGTTTTGGGAAGCAATAAAAGTAAAAAAAAAGTAAAGTATTTAATAAATTAATTTAATTAAATTTAAGTTAATTTAATAACCCGTTCTTATATTTATTATTTATTATTAAATTAACAATTAATAAACTATTTGTTAATTTATTATTTGTTATTAAATTACCAACAAACAGACTATTTGTTAATTTAATAACATGTTTTTTGTTGTTTTCCAAAACCTTAAAAATATCACATATGGAACATGTCAGGCGCAGTGACGTTATACAACTTGAATCGTAACCTTCTAATCTAGAAGAATTATACATTCATATGAGTAGTACTTATAAAAAATACTGAAAATTGAGGATTTTACAGAAGACAACTCATAAACACACTGAATTTCGATCATTGTACAAATCGTTATATACAGGTTAACTGGCAAAAGATTGTACATTCGGAAGGAGAGTGTTCAGTACTTGAGTCTGATACCGAATATGTAAAAAGTAACCTTAAGTAAAAAGCGTTTAAAGTTATATTTATTTGTATAGATTTATAATCGGTACCACTGAAAACCATTCTAAGAAAGATTATAATAATCAAAAGCATCTCAAAAAAATATATGTAAATGATACCTACCTTAGCAAAGTTGTGCATGATCCCACGAAGGTTCCTGAGGTAATGTATGTCTTTCCTACAGATTTATTTTAGTTGGTGGTGTAGCAACGCGCGCAGGGCACCGCTAGTTATTATCCAATAAAGATGTTTAATACAGACACCTGCTCATAGATATCGAAATTCATTGCAATTTGCAGCCGCGACACCTGTCGGCTTCAACGCATGCCTATTGTCCGCATAGTGACTATATTTTTGTACATTTTTAGTATTAGTTTCGTTAGGCAATATTCTCTTTTTATTATATTTTTATTGGTTACATAATATGACGATTGACTATCATCTTATCAATCACATCATCATATCAATCTAGATCATAGACTATCATCTTAACAATCTCTTACTAGCAAGGAAGTTACATTCTACCCGGAATGCTTACACGCGCTTCAAAATCGTTCCGAAGAGTACCACGACATGAGTGGAGTGTGTCTCTTTCTACTAAATAAAGCGCCAATCGCCATATATGTGGCCATGTGTAGTTTGCAAATTACTACTAAGTAATTCTACTAATTTGAAAAACAGTTTTTGCATTGCATAAGTAATTACGTAATAATTAAAATAAGCACATTTTAAAACTCACTGTGTCAATTACAATACATTTTATGCTAATATATTTATCGACGTGTATGAATAAAAATAATTTAATGATTACCGAATATATAAAAATCTACCATCTAGATAGTTTTATTTACACTGGCAATTGCAAGAAAGGGACAACATCCACTCTTGTCGTTGTCTTGCTCAGAACGGTTTTCCCCTCTGTTAAGTAAGAAACAAATGTCAACTTTATGAGTAATGAAATAAAGTACATTTTTATTTTTCAAATATTGCTTCGTAACCATTCCAGTTATCGTATATAAGTTCCTGGCTTACTAGTCAACCTGTATATTTGTTGCACGATGACGCGTAAAGCTAAAACAGGCCATCCGATCTATCATTCCATTGAAAATACAGTCCGGTACAATTGGACATAATTTAAAAAAAAACCAATCCAAAACATGGTCAAAATGAATTAAGTAAAAGACCAAACTGATGCTAACCATGTATCAATAAAATTGGCCAGTAAAAAGATCCAAGCAAAAACAGCTGTCTCTCACTTATTTCAACGTCAGAACTAGTAGACATGTATGGTAAGTTGAAAAAATAAATAAATTGAATAGAGATGGGTTAATACCGATATTTCTCAAGATTAGGTGATACTAATATATTCACTTTGAAATATTATAATATCTTAACTAATATGTCAGTATTAACTAATATTTCACTGTAATTTGGACCTTAAAGTAACAGTAATCAGATCTGATACTGATACGACAGGAAAATAACTAATATTTCACTGTAATTTGGACTTAAAGTAACAGAAATAAGATCTTATACTGATATGGCAAGAAAATATCTTAACTAATATATCAGTATTAACTAATATTTCACTGTAATTCGGACCTTAATACAACATTAATAAGATCTGATACTGCAGAAAATACGTCCGTCTCATTCGTACATACGACGCGGCGTATCGTGAAAATATTTTAATACTTTCACGAATCCGGCGGGCGCCAATCTAGTGAATCCGAACTATTCCGAATACCGAATGATATTATCCTATTCATTTTGGATATCTGTTACAGATATTAGGCGAATATGAAATATTAGCATATTACAGTTCGCCGGATTACTAATCCACGAATCCTTTCAATATTACTAATATCTTAGCGAATACTAATATATCAGTCACACCATTAAAATTGAATAATATAACTTTCCTGGTACTAATAATACAACTTTGTACCTAGTATTAGTAGTATTGTATACTCTTTGGTACTAGGTACATGTACTTACATAAGTGTAACTATTTAAATACGTTTCAAATTATAAACATAATTTGAAACACGTAATTAATTTTAGATTTATGCAATATTTTGTGTGACAAAAAACATTACACCGATGATGACAGCACAAATTCGTCATAAGCGGTGTAGAGGATTTAAAATCCGATAGGTACATTTGATTAAGTATTTTGTTTATAAAAAAAATCTATATGTATTTTCATATTTTCTTTTCTATACCTTACTTTACTAATTCTTATTCTTATTACCTACCGATTAAGTAAAACATATCAAGGAGTCTGAATTCTTTTTGCCTTTTTCATCAATGACAACGACACTTAAATATAAGCACTAACTAACTTTCAAACGTCAATATATCCAAAGTAACTTTGTGTGGATTTGATCCTTTTCGTGTAAGTACGTCCAAGTAATGAGTTTTCACCACATCCTATACCGCTCACTGTGGAATGATACATAGTGCGCAGATGTTTAGCCTTTTCGCCTCACTACGCTACACTTGTACTATGCGTTCCATCTGAGAATAGGATCGCGCTTGTTGTCAACTTCATATCATAAGTGTAAAATTTGTAATGTCAACAAAAAAAAGTTGTTCAAAAAAATGGACGGATTTATTGAAGAACAAATAAAATTTAAATAAAGCTATAACAATAATATTGTAATCCATATCATACTAGGTACATGTACCTACATAAGTGTAACTATTTAACTATTTAAATAATATGTTTCAGATTATAAACATAATTTGAAACACGTAATTAATTTTAGATTTAGGCAATATTATGTGTGACAAAAAAATTAAACCAATGATGACAAAACAAATTCGGTATAAGCGGTATGGAGGATTTAAAATCCGATAGACACAATTGATTAAGTATTTTGTTTATAAACGTAAATCTATTTGTATTTTTATATTTTCTTTTTTTTTCTACGCCTTACTTTAACATATACTATGATGGGCGAATGGGATTTTGAATAGAAAATATACCAATTAGAACGCAATTTTTTGTTAATGAATTTCTTCGTTAGTATTATTTTGTGCACCATGCCCATCACTAATGAATTTTTTGCAAAATGCGGAGCAATATGGTGTCCTGACAGTCCTATTCTCTAGTCCCGTTGGAACGCATAGTACAGTCATTGGACGTGGACACGTGTACAGAAGGCGTTGGAGAATGCAGTGTGCGTATGCTTGTATCTTTTCCTTTTTCGCTCTCTCTCACTCACTCCCCCTCTATGTGTGTATGTTACATTTGTCAAAAAGTCCGTTATAATTTAAATATCTTCATAGGCCACAGTGTCATACCTAGCGGAATGCGGTTTTGAAGAAGCGATTACTGCCAGCGTGGCCATTCTTGGTGTGATGCTGAACCGACCCGCCGAGGAAGTACAGGCTCTTCTACAGGAACCCAGTGCCAATCTCGCTACATCATTACATCCATCGGCATTAGCTGTTGCAGAGGCCTATCAACTGTGAGTATTAACAGTGTTAACAGTGTCAATATTCAATGTCCCACCCTAATAAAGGCTGGAATCCTTTATGGGAATTATAATAATAAAAAATAATAATAATAAATAATAGTAAATAATAATAATAAATATTGGTGGAAAAGTTACACGAATCGATTTACCTCAAAATGAGCACAAAAGCTACTTTGTATTCCGGAAAAATTAGGCGACCCCGCCGGTTAAGGAATCAAAAAAATATATCTCAATGTGGCGTTTAGTTCCCGAAAAATTCGTGGACAAACATAAAAACATATACACATACAAACAAATACACTTACGAAATTTAGTACTCGTGCCTAAATAGATTGCTATACACAAATATTATCCAATAACAACAATATTGCACATGTACATGTCAACTCATAACCTCGGTTTTTTCGACCGTTGAAAAGTGTTATGTGGAACAGGACTAGTGCATTATGTTAAAAATTATAAACAGAATTATCATCACGCATCTAGCCAAATGAGAAAATGGGGTAATTTCCAGCATACCCTCGACAAGAGACCGCCGTAATGATATATATCTGACTTATTTATCTGACTACTTACCTTATACGTATTTTCACAGAGCAAAGTCCGGCCCATCTATACATGAAACCGATACGTCTTCGACGAGTTCAGAGAGTGATAGCGAGTCAACTTCTGACGAAGAGTAGTTTTATATTGTAGGGAATATTTAGTGCACAATAAATTAATTATAAAGATGTCTGTAGTTTTATTAACATAGTTCAAGTTTTAATCTATTTTAATGAGCGTTCATTAACAAAACCATCATTTGCGTCTTCGCTTAAGATTTATATTGAAATTTTAAATCTATACATTATATAATAAAATCGTAGAAAAGTCAAAACTTTACATTAAATATTTTTTTAAAAGCATACTTGAGGCGTGATCTACAATCGATATCGAAGCCAAAAATATAGTTTTTAGAATTTTTGTCTGTTTGTCTGTTTATCTGTTTATCTGTTTATCTGTTTGTCTGTTTATCTGTTTATCTGTTTGTCTGTTTATCTGTTTGTCTGTTTATCTGTTTGTCTGTTTATCTGTATGTATGTCCGGGGTAAACTCAAAAAGTACTAAATGAATTTACTTCAAATTTTGCATGAATATTACTCACAGGTCGGGTCAACATATAGGCTACATATTATCACGCTATCACCTACGGGGAAGGTGCTGTGCGCAGTAAACAAATCGCGCGGACGAAGTCGTGGGCAACAGCTAGTATTAAATAAAGATTAAATGTAGAAAGAAATGTTATCTATAAGAATTAAAAATTATTTTACCGATGCGATTTTTAAAATCTGGCTTTAAGGTAACAGGCAATTTAATCAAAGAACTTAACGAGACATATTTTTAATGGCGAGAGAGATATATAAACATGGATTCAACTGGGTATGCCTTTCAAGGCAATTTCTTAGGTCGTCAGTGTAGCTTGCACTTACACAAAGAAATACAGAGTATTTACTGATGAAATAAAATCACTAAGTGTATTTTTGTAACTTGGCTTCTTATTCGGTACATACGTCAAAAAGGCACAAATTAGCATATTTCTATTTTTCACTATGTAATATATGTAAATCTACAAACATTTGACATTTTTGAGAATGAAATGAGCATTTGCTCCTTTGCGCGACTACACGTTCTCCGCCCGGTATCATCAACGTGTCTATTAGTATTCATGAAGTAAAGGTTATATGACTTTTCCTCCTCTGATCTAAATTAACCAAGTTAGAGAGGTTTTTGGAACGAAGTTCCTTACGGCAGGCTTGGAGGGGATAGGGATTTTGCTGCGCGACCGAACTGAAAAAAATGTGATAGTAAAACCGTAAGAAAAATGCGTGGAATAAAAGCGTTAAATGAGACGTGCGCAGGCGCGACAGTCGCGTACACAAGCAAGTAGTGCCGTTTAGCCGAAGGAAGTTCGTTCGATTTTATAAATGATAAAATTTAAATAGTTATTTTAATTAAATAATAAAATAAGATTACATTTTTTTTACGGTGGAGGGGGCACCAGAGCAGGTAGTGCACCTGATGATAAGTGATCACCGCCGCCCATGAACATCTGCAATACCGGCCGGCCTTTTAAGAAATAAGCTCGTTTATTGAAGGTCCCTAAGTCGTATCTGTTCGGAAACACCCCCGAGGGTATTTGATTCCACAGGAGTAGTGCGAGGCAAAAAGTGCTGACAATAGCGCACGGTTGTGGATTTCCAGACATCGAGGTGGTGTGATACATTTTAACTTTAATAATTGTAATTAGCTTTTATTAATTTACATGATTAAATTAATAATGTAATATAATCTGTAAAAATATAATGTAATGTGTAAAATATAATGTAAATAAATAAATATATATATATATATATATATATATATATATATATATATATATATATATATATATATATATATATATATATATATATGTATATATATATATATATATATATATATATATATATATATATATATATATATATATATATATATATATATATATTCGAAAATAAAATTAGCTTAAGTTACTCCCTGTCACATCAGCCATCTGTCAGTGAAAGTCCCGTCAAAATCGGTCCAGCCGTTCCTGAGATTAGCCGGAACAAACAGACAGACAGACAAAATTTTCTTTCATAAAAGTCCGGGGTCTTACCCACATAGTTCCCGTTCTTGTAGAATTCCTGGGATAAAAACTATCCTGTGTCCATTCCCGGGTCTCAATCTATCTTTGTAAGAAATTTCATCCAAATCGATTCAGTGGTTTAAGCGCAAAGAAGAGACAGACAGAGTTACTATCGCATTTATAATATTAGTATGGATTAACGACATTTTATCATCGGCGTAAGGAATTTTCTAAAACGAAAAAACTTTATCTTTGCAATCTGACGACGCCATTTGTATACGAGCAAATTATAGAATATGCCTGCAACATCTACTTTAGATGCACGTAAGGGAATACAAACAAATACTTACCTCCATGAAAAATCTGGTAGCTTAAAAAACGATAATTCACTGTTTATTGACGAGTTTAAACAGCCGTCTGTAAAATTAAACAAAAACTGTACAATTCCGATAACTTTTTACATGTGGTTCCATTTTTGTACAAAAAAGTATTTAACCGTCGTACGTGTTTCGCGGGCGGCATCCGCCTACAATCCACATATTGAACCGAAACACTCCGAGATTTCGCGACCGTGAGAGGTGTCTATTTGTGCGTTGCTCGAAAACTAGTCGTATGTAGATTGTCTTCTATTAGTATTTTATGCCTCTATGTTCTAGTGGTCCGGTGTCCGAGTTAACCACATGAGTCCCGGGTCAAACCATTAAAAAATATGTTTTTTCAGTTTTCTGATAAAACAACGTTGCCCGGGATTACATAAATGTCCAGTAGGCGATATAATTGCCAGCTATCACATTGAGGGACGAAGTATCTTCTGCTAATTGTGGGTGCACTGGTTGTACTGCTGCCTACCTCTTTGGACATACGGGCGTGTAGTTTTTTTTATATTATAAGATAGCAATCAAGCAGATGGATCTCCTGATAAAAAGAGTCATACAACGCCTATAGACACCAAAGGTGTTAATGATGCGTTGCTGTCTTGTGGCGAGGTCTAATGCCACATGCATAAGTTTACCGACTACTTTACCCTCCAAACCGGAACACGACAGTGACAATCACTGTCGTGTTCCGGTTTAGAGGCAAGGTAGTGGTACCAGACCCGGGCGAGACGATGCAGAACTTTACCACCTAGTAGCCACGATCTTAGTGACTCGTAAAGCCAATCGGTCGCCATGTATGACCTGCCTGGCAGAACGGCAGTTGGTCTATTCTTCAAAGGTGCCCGGGACCAACACAAGGAGAGACCTTTTTATGTTTGTTACTTCAGAACTCGGTCATTTATGAAACGAATCTGAAAATTCTTTTTTTCTTTGGGAGGGTAGGTATACCTACTTCCCGCGTGATCCCATTTTAATGTTGTGAAGTTCTGATGCAGGGTTCTGGAGTCTGGAGATACAGGAAATGGGAAAGGAAGTCTTGTTGCAGTTTCATTGCGTTTAAAAATTATATACCAATCTCATTAGATTTTATAGCGATTAAAATATAATACTTTCTCTTCATCTATTTGACCGCCCCGTTGGTCGAGTGCGAATTAACGAGCCTGCTACGCAATCGACGGGGTTCGGGTTCGATGCCCGACGGGGACAAACATTTGTGCGATGAGCATAAATGTTTGTATTTCCGTGTTTTGGTATTTATTAAATATATTCCAGTATTTATATATGTATTTCTACGAATTATTATCGTTGACTAATACCCATAACACAAGCAAATAATTTGCTTACTTTGGGGTTAGATCAGTAAGTGTAATTTGTCCCGTGAATATTTAATTATTTAAAATGGATCAATCTGGATTTTAATATTAAAACAAACATACTTCTTTAATTAGAATGAGAAAGTATAAGGCCTAACAGTCTAGAAAACGAGTAAATAGCTACTTATTTACATAAATGACGTACTGTAAGCAAATGTTTGCATCTTTGTTTGCCTACTTGAGATATATTTTCTCATTATTCATACACGTGTGCTGAACAAAGCTGTCGTCAAAATTAACTGTCTTTGACATTTTTAACTTAGTTTAAAAATCTGTTACAAAGGCTATGACATGATCCCATTTTTCTACATCAGGCCTGCCTACATTTCAGTCCGCGGGCCGCATATGCTTTGTAAATATAAATGAAAAACAAGCGATTTAATACGTTTTTATATATATAAAAAGCTGATCCACGCAGTTTCACGCACAGTTTTTCATGCAAACTTTTATCCCTATTCCAGTCTTCTAGTGGTTGACATTTTTAAAAAGTTAGCCCGTATTTTACCCCAAATCTTTAACTATCTTCATATCAAATGTCCTCGAAACCGATTCAGTGATTTAGCGGTGAAATCGTAACAGACAGACAGACTTTCGCATTAATAACATTAGTATGGAAATACCATTGAATTGAAATTTGACCGCCCCGTTGGTCGAGTGGTTAGAGACCCTGACTACGCAATCAACGAGGCTCGGGTTCGATCCCCGACGGGGACAAGCATTTGTGTGATGAGCATAAATGTTTGTATTTCCGGGTTTGGGTGCTTATTATATATATTCTAGTATTTATATATGTATTTCTATGTATTAGTATCGTTGACTAACATCCATAACACAAGCAAATAATTTGCTTACTTTGGGGTTAGATCAGTAAGTGTAATTTGTCCCGTGAATTATTATTATTATTATTATCATGGTGCCCCAAAACAAGCGTTTTGACAATTGAAAAATAAAAGGATTACGTTTTACAGTTTATTAGGGGCACATTTTGGTGACCTAATGTCAAACTTCAAACTTATTTATTTTGCACAAATCAGGGTTATATAAGAAGTTCTTTCGAAGTACAGTACTTTAAGCCTGCTTTACTAAATAAAATGGCGTGCAAAATCTTCATTACATCATATACACATACATGTCGTCTTTCTACAAAATAACAGATTACATTTTAAGACCTTAAGAATAAAATTTAAATAAATTCAAAATATTTAGAAAAGTTGAATAAACACATATATAGGTACCTATAAATCTCTCTAAAAAGTATTACAAATTACGTATTTAATACTCATAAAATAAAATTAAATAAGTTATAATTAATTAAAATGAATGTGTAAAAGAGAATCAAAATAAATTAGAGTTGAATCTATTTACAAAAGAATATACATCATATTATATTATTCATAAAATTTAACAATATAGTTCCATAAGTAATTTTAACATTTAATTTATTGTTTCCATATATCTTTCTAAAAATAATTACAAATTACGTTTTAATACCTATAAAATAAAATTAAATAAGTTATAATCAAATTAAAATGAAAGTGTCAAAAGAGCATCAAAATAGAGTTGAATTTACAAGTTATATTTACAAAAGAACATACGTCATATATTAATAATAAAATTTAACATTACAATTTCATAAGTAACCTTAATAATGAATGTATTGATTCCATTTATCTCTCTAAAAAGAATTACAAATTACGTTTTAATACTTATAAAATTAAATTAAATAAGTTATAGGTAATTAAATTAAAATGAATGTGTCAAAAGAGCATCAAAATAAATTAGAGTTGAATTTACAATTTATATTTACAAAAGAATATACGTCATATATTATTAATAAAATTTAACATTAAAATTTCATAAGTAACTTTAAGAATTAATTTATTGATTCCAGTATTAAAGTTAAAAGATATATTGCAAGTCAATAAAAATAAGTTAAAAATTACCTATACATTATAAATTATCTATATTAACATTCGTGTTTGGTTTGTTTAGTTTACGGTATCTACTTAAAATACGATATTATGTAAAATTATGAGAAAATCAGTAGATACCTACAGTACCTACACGAAAACTACAGTTGGTGTAAGTATCATAAATAACTAAATAAAGGTAAATTTTGTACCCCTTTTTAAAACAATTGCGTAAACGGTGTAGTATGAAACTTTGTACAGTTAAAGTTTATACTGTCGGGGACTGCAGAAACCTAATGTTTTTAAATATATATATGCATTAGAAATACTTTTTTTATACATTACTTAAGCTTACCCGGCAAACGTTGTTCTGCCTTTTTAACTACTCTTATTTTTTCTATATTTTCTCACCTTTTAAACCTTCCCTGGACTTCAAAAATTAATTCAAAACCAAAATTAGCCAAATCGGTTCAGCCCTTCTCGAGTTTTAGCGAGACTAACGAACAGCAATTGATTTTTATATATATATAAGATTAGATAGCAAACAAGCAGATGGGTTTCCTGATGGAAAAAGTCAACCATCGCCTATAGACACCAAAGGTGTTAACTGTCCCAAACATTTTAACTGTCCCAAGCATATTTCCGTGGCCATCACCAAAATGTCGAATAATTATGTTACATTTTTTTGTATATCATAAGATAGCAAACAAGCAAATGGGTCACCTGATGGAAAGAGACAACCACCGCATATAGACACGAAAGATGTTAATGATGCATTGCTATCTTGTGGCGAGATCTAATGCCACATGCACGAGTTTGCCGGCTACCTTACCCTCCAAACCGGAACACGACAGCGACAAGCACTGACGCTATTGCGACAGGAACAGGTAAGGCGGTGGTACCAGACCCGGGCGAGACAATGCGGAACTCTACCACCTAGTATATAGTCACGATGATATAGTAACTCGCATAGTAAATCGGACGTTTTTTACGACCTGCCTGGCAGAACGTCAGTTGCCTATCCTTCAAAGGAGCCCGGGACCAACACGGGGAAAACACATTTTAAGTTATTACGAGGTCACGAAAATATTTGATGTATCCTTTTTATCATTTAATCCGTCTATACGTTCTATTTTAGTTTCTTACTACATCTATTTATCCCGTTGAGGTAATATTTACAAGATGATAACTGCAGTAGTGCATTATAAATGTAATGCATGGACGTATCAAGCAAGGTCTTCAGTGCATTACATGTAATGCATGGACAGTCAGTGTTAAAGAGCCCGGGACTAACACGGCGAGAAGTATATGTTAAATTAATAAAAATAAACATTACACACCACACTACATCAATCAATACACTACATCAATATAACATAAATAAGAATTTGTACACATGAACACTATTTTCTTTACGGCTCTTTAGCCGTAAAGAAAATAGTGTTCATGTGTACAAAGTGTAGTGTTAGAGTTAGAAGGATGTACGGTCATATTAATAAATCTATTTATTCTTGCACTTTCTTGTAAAGTAGAACTAATTTTAACGCATCCACTAAAGAACTAATATTTCGTTTGAATGGGAAAATCAGAATGATCACCTGCAAGAGGTGTTAAAGTTGTTCATGGGCGGCGATTGTCACTATCTAATACTTTCAGGTGAGACTTTTGTCTGTTTGCCTCATATACTACAACAAAATAGTAATACGACCTACAATTGCTGAAGTTTTTATAAGTTATTATATGTCTTAGGATGTTGCGGTCCGTCAGTCCATTAAAATAATGGCTCGAGAATGTCTCTGACTTGGACAGCCCTGCCATGTACAAAAGGTGCTAACTACGATAATTGGTCCCCAAAAGCGTAGCCGAAGAAAGTAGTCACCTCCGTTAGTCGTATTTCAATCGTCTTGCAAAAACTTTGTGGCAAAGATTAAGTTCAAGATGTGGAAAAATTATAATAACTTATTAATCATACTCTTGTCAATGGTAAGTGACCATAATTTCGTAATTATTAGATAACTAGCTGACCTAGCTTTTAATAAAAATTTCGTCTCCTATTTCAGCCCTCCAGGGACTGATTATTGAAAAAAAATAGCCTATGTTTGACCCCGGATCTTCAACTATATCCATGCCAAATTTCATGAAAATCGGTCCAGCGGTTTAGCCGTGAAAGTGTAACAGACAGACAGACAGACTTTCGCATTTATAATATTAGTATGGAAGTATGGATAGATAATAAAAATGTATACCTTACTGTACCCTTTAAATTTTGCTACTACGAGTAGTATAAGTGCCAGTTTTAGTCGTATTAGTGCTTATTTGGCCACTTGATATTTGAATCAATGTACAAAAAAGTATAAAGTAAAATAATTTTTTATTAAATTTTCAAACTTTCGCTCTTAAATAAATAAAATTTATAATGGTATTGTACACATATAGAATTAATTTTATAAGAATTTTAACATTAAATGGCCACAAGTAGTAACTGGCCACAGCCGATACTTCCACCTTACTTATTTTACAGTTCCGTACAGTTTCTTTTGAAACAGTGTAATTGAAATGAAATGAAATTTATTTATTTGCTCAGAATACGGTACAGTTTTATAGGTTTACATTAGTTATAAGTACATCCGCGTATTCTACCAAATTGGCATGCAATTTTTTTTAAACAAATATAATTATAAATTAAAACTACTAATTTAATATTACTTCGGCACAAATATAAGTATTTGAACCAACAATAAATTAGAATAATTATAAAATCGTCATATGCCTGTCATGGTTAATATTTCCAAACTTTTTAAATAATATTATTATTTATTAATCTAATCTATAATTATTAATCATCATTAATTATTAATCAATTAAAAATAATTTATCATTTCAAATTATAAATTCTACTTTTACAACTATTATTTTTATTTATTGGTTGCTAAGGCCCGGATTACACTTTAATTAGAGCGACTGCGAGTGTTTAATGCAGGTGCTTAGTATTAACCAAAAAACAAGTCTAGACACCCGTAGATTGGTGCCAGTGATTAGTAATCAATGTAATAAAAGTGAATAGACGCTAATTAGTAATCACTCGCACCACTCAACGGGTGTACACGTGTTTTCTGGTTAATACTAAGCACCTACACTAAACACTCGAGCTCGTTCTAATCAAAGTGTAATCGAGACATAACTGACCCGTTAAGCTTCGAATGCGAGTAGAGTAACATGTCGTCAATACAATGGTATTTGGTAGATACGTAGATGGAATGATGTCCTTTCCTTGGTTATATGGAAGCACGTTATTATCTAAACACTACTTATAAATAAAGGGCAGATCACTTTGAAGCATTCCCAACTAATTACTACCCAAAAACGTTACTCTCCTCCTGAATAATCAATAATCATAAAAACCTATAAAAATCATAATGTACAATAATATTGATATTTCAGAAAATAAAAACACAGACTGATGATATTCGACGTATTATATCGTGACCTGCGGGTCTAGACAAGTGGCATAAACGCTAGGAGAATAGAAAGATAAATGTACGGACTTGACGTAAGCGTTCGATTATGCTTATGTCAAATCCATACATTTATCTTTCTATTCTCCGAGCGTTTATGCCACTTGGCTAGACCCGCTGCCCCCTTAATGTCTAGCGAAACTGATTTTAATATAGGCATTAGGTACCCGAAATAATAATGATAATAATTATAATAATTTCCATATACAAATTACACAAATTGATCTAACCCTAAAATAAGCGAATTATTTGCTTGTGTTATGGGTGTTATACCTGTCCCTGTCGGGAATCGAACCCGAGCCCCATTGGTTGCGTAGTCGGGTTCGCTAACTACTCGACCAATGGGGCGGTCGAATCGAATTCTGAATCGGGTAAATAGTTCTGAATAAGTTTCTTAATTATTCTAAAAAACATTACTTGCCCACGCCTGGATGGACTGTTAGATACTCGTAGGTGCGTTTCTCGGTAGATGGGAAATTGAAAAGTTTAACTCATTTCGCCAGCAAATATTGTTCTACCCCAGGAGGGACTGGTCATTAGATATATATTTTGTAAACCTTAATTGTACTTTTTAAAAATATATAAACGGGTCAAAAACATTTTACAAGTAAGTTCTATATATGTACGCGTTTTTGACCAGTTTATATATTTTTAAAAATTATAGTAGAACACGTTAGTTTAAAAGTTCTTATTTGTAATTTCAGATGATGAATTGCATTCATACAAATGCATATCTAATCTTCAGACAATATGACTGTGGTCCGTACGGCTTTATATGTGACAGTTCCAACAGAGTAAGGCTGTGTGATGGGGAAAATATATTGGGTCCAGCTTTCATTTGCCCACGAGATAGCATGTGTAATGAAGAATCGACAGATGTATGTGATAACACATACAACTATATAGATCCAATAATGACGCGAAAAATAAAGTGCCACCGAAATGAAAGAATTGCAGATCCTACCGTAGAAAACTGCAAAGGCTACATTCTATGTATTCCAAACAAAAATCGTTTTCAAGGCATTAAATTTAAGTGTTCTGGAAATACAGTTTTTAATGGCTTCACTAGAACATGCACCGCCCCAGGAAAATATAAATGTCCTCTAGAAAATACGACAAAAGCAGCTCCGGGAACCTCTTATTCAGATAAAAACAAAAATCGATATGATATCGATTCATCAAGTGGTCAACGGCCGATCGATTGTAAGAATTATAAATTCGCTATAACACAAGATACGAGTCCTTCAAAACCGACATATTTCTGCCCGTCTCGCCCAGTTGCTGGCGAGTACTCTATCCGATGTACGATCTTTTCAAATCAATTTTGTATAACTTTGGAAAGGGACAACCAAGATCAATTTATTGACAACGCTGGTTCTGCTTATCGAAAACCACGAAAATATTTTTAAAAGCTTTGCAAACAAAGGATATTATTATTAAGACTGAATTAAATCATTTTTCTTTAACGTTTAATAAAATATATATTTTGAAATACATGGTTTAGTGATTTTAACTTCATTTTTCGGAACTTTATGTATCTGCCAGAGAGATCGATCTATGATATCTACCTACCTACATTTTAATACATTCAAAATAGATTATTATAACATTTGCGATTGTGGAAGATAAATAAATGGCCGTCAGAGAAGCAATTTTAAAGATTGTATTTGTGTAACTTATATAAGTAGGTACATTTTGCTTACTGGGACTCCCTTAACGGGACTTAAGTTACTTGAGAGTTCTCCCAGTAAAGAAGTTCAATGTCATAATATTCTTCTAACCTTAACAAGTACGCGGTAAGCCGCGGGGTTACATATATCGGGCTACGACAAAGTATCACACTAGCACGATATATCGCGGCCTATCGCGGAACTGCATCGCGAAGGGCCTTGACGAGTCACTGCAGTGTGCATCAAACTGCAGCCCAGAGGTGATATGTGTTCGGCTCACCACTTCTCTTCCACTTGATCGCATTTAACGTAGAGCGGTTCGAATCGTTGACGATCAGACTATTTCGAAACGGCTTGACTCTTTGGTATTACAGAGATGTAAGCTCGCTCTGCGTCTTTTATCGTATCTATCATGAAGAGTGTTAAGACGAGTTGTTTGGATTAATTCCTGCTGCGGAATTTCAACGTCAGACATCACGTCAAAATTTTAAGTTCCATACGTACCATCTCGATGTCTAGAAATCCACAACCGTGCGGTTCTCCCGGCACATTTTACCTCGCACTACTCTTTTGTGAAATCAATTACCAGCATGGGTTTTTCCGAACAGATACGACATGGGGGCCTTCAAGAACAGAGCTTACTTATTTTTAAGAGATCAGCAACGCAACTGCAATACCTGTGGTATTGCGAATGTCCATGGGCAGCGGTGATCACTTAACATTAGGTGCACCTCCTGCTCGTTTGCCCCCCTCTTCCATAAAAAATGTGTATACTGTTGATCCTACGAGCCATCCCTGAAACTTCCCACTATATTAAGGTATTTTAAGCTCAAAAGAGTAAAAAATATAAACACAGGTTTTTCAGTTCAAACATCTGTTTTGTTAAAAATGGCAGTATATTAATTTTTAAAAAGCTGTACATTTGAAACCGATGATGGCATTCAACTCGATTTTTGAGATCTAAAATATTGCTTTAGCTAAATAATCGATAGGTTAAAAAATTTTGATGCTATATCAAAAAATATTTTATTTTTAATTATCTTCATTGATAAAACCCAAATAAATTGACCGATTTTGATTAAATTTTTTTAACGCAGTTTTTAAAGAAGAAAAGCTGATTTTTAAGTCAATCGGTGAATTAAAATTAAAGTTATTTAAAAAAAAATAAGTAAATTTACTAAAAACAACGTAATTTTAATATTTGAAAAGCTATAAGTTTTGAGAATTAGATTCGATTTTGATTTTGAAATGGCATTTAACGTAGTTTTTTAGTACTAAAATACCGTGAACACCAAAAAATGATTGGTTGAATCATTTCAAAGCTATGTCGAAAAAACACTTTTTTCAAAATTTTTCGTGAACGATTACTCCCAAACGGATAAACCGATTTTGATGCAATTTATGTATTAGATGTATTTTTTTAAGGAATAGAGCTGATTAGTTTTTGTACTCAATCGGTACATCAATCTGGGAGTTATATTAAAAAAAAATATTGTTTCATCAAAAAAATTTTTCGGTATTTTTTCAAAATTTCTCAAAATTTCCTGGACCGAATCGTTTCAAATTTTCGGGAAATCTAGGTTGAGCGGAATCCAATCGAATGCCATCAACGGCGTTTCGATCGGTCCAGCCATTCAAAAGTTAGGACATGTTTACTTACACACATACACACACACACACACACACACACACACACACACACACATACATACATACATACATACATACATACATACATACAGACATACTGACGTCATCGTGAAAATAGTCGGAAAAGATTTCTAGGACCTCAAAACGTAGACATCTGGTGAAAACTCGATTTTCGAAAATCGGGGTAAAATCAGTAACTTCCTTATCTACATACGTAGTGGGAAGTTAAAAACATTACAATATAAAAGAATATGTAGTATGTACCTGCCAGAGGCTCGACCTGTGGCTGTTTCGGTTCTGCACCGACACGACATGTTCGTATGTTTCACATCTAGCCGAGTCACGTCAAGCGTTCATCTGCTCGGCGCGGTGTCACAGATTACTGGAGACTAACAGAAGACAATCTACATACGAATAGTGTTCGAGCAACGCACACATAGATGGACCGGACGGACCTCTCACGGACGCGAAATCTTACTTTTTTGCACAAAAATGGAACCACAAATAACAAGTTATCGTAATTGTGCAGTGGACGGTTGTTTAAACTCAACATTAAACAGTAAATTATCGTTTTTTAAGCTACCAGTTGTTTCATGGAGGTAAGTAGGTATTTGTTTGTATTCCCTTACGTACATCTTATATGGACGTTGCAGGGAAATTCTATAATTTGCTCATATACAAATGGCGTCGACAGATTGCAAAGATATTGCAAAGTTTTTCGTTTTAGAAAATGCCTTATATATATAATATATAATAAAATGTCGTTAATCCATACAAATATTATAAATGTGAAAGTAACTCTGCCTGTCTCTTCTTTACGCTTAAAGCACTGAATCGATTTGGATGAAATTTGGTACAAAGATAGAATTGGTAAAAAGAAAAAATCCGTAAAACGGGGTGAATAGGAATCACGGGCTGAATAGGAATAAAACCAAAAAGTTTTTCAGGTCCACAGATCCAAGTCGCATTAGCGTAAAAATGCCATGTGTTTTTTTTTATCTGCACACCATTATTTACTCTGTAAACACCTTGGCAACACCTGATTGTCTATGGAATAAAAGACAAATACAAATTAACGTCTCAAAGTTGTTGTAACTGTGTTGTTGCGAGGTTAATAGGCACAAAACGGTGTGAATAGACACGAAGTGTGGGGTGAATAGCGTTTCTATTCACCCCGTATACTGGGCAAATAGAACCAGTCTATATTTTGTCAATTTTCTTCTTAATGCATGGAAAAACTACTAAATAAAATTTTCGATAGAAAAATAGACTGGTAGACTCATCAAAAAAAAATAGGGATAGTGGTATGCAATCCTTGAAACTTATAAAGAAATACAAGTCTGAAGTTTCGAATTTGCCTATTCACCCCATTTTACGGTTTTTAAAAGGTAAATAATATTAAAATATACTAAAGTTATTATTGGTTTATATTTCCGTTCTAGCTGCTTTATTCTGAACAAGAATCAAACAACTCGATATTCGAGTAAAATAAAGTTTTAAAATCAAAATCTTTGAATTTTGAGTATTTGGGTTATGGATATAAAAAGTTTTCTAAGCGGCAACTACCGACAAAAGTTGAAAAAAAAAATTTAAAAGTATTTTTTTTCAATTACTCAAAAATGGTAAAAGTTAGATAAACAAGTTTTTAATAAAATATGTAGAACTTATAAATTTACATCAACAAGGTTATATGACTTTTTCTTCTCGAGTCAAAATTAACCGAGGCATAGTTTTTAAGTTAAAGGGAAAACGTAATTTTAAAATTCTTTAGCAAATAGAAATAAGCGATTTTTTGTGATCAATAAAAATTGAATAAAAAATAAGATTTCCTTATTTCTACTAGCAATTTATTTTAAAGTTACGTTTTCCCCTTAATCTTAAAAACCTCTCTAACTCGCTTAATTTTGACCAGAGGAGGAAAAGTCATATAACCTTTTTGATGTAAAACATTACACATTTTATTCAGAAATTGTTGACTAACTCTAACAGTTTTTGAGTAATTGAAAAAAAAAACACATATTTTCAACGCTTGCCGGTGGTTTCCGACAAAATTACCTTTACATTTCATTTTCATTTTAGTAAGACTACATTATAGGCAAAATGTAAAGAAGAGTGACATATTTTTATTTAAAACATCATTTTACTGGGGTAAGATACTAGTGCCCGTTTTTTGTGCATGAGCCAAAGTGATTACCCTGGCGCGACCGCCGAGTTTAGGTATAAAAAGTGAAGTACATACACGTGTTTGTTTTCTATAGTCTCCAGTATTCTGTGGCGGTGTGTTATTATCCGATTTCCTCCCCCCCCCCCCCCCCCCCCCCTCCAAATAAACGAAAAGATACAAGTAATAATAAATAAAAATAGTTTATGATTGATAAAATAATTTATTTATATAAGTTACAATATTTATATTACATATTATACATTTATATACAATATATATATTTAACGATTGAATTAGTAACTATTTGTTTTATTCAGTACTACTTTTACATTCGTAGCTATCTTCATTAACGCATTTACGTTTTTCTTCGTGCCAAACCTCATCAAAATCACACTTTTTAATTCTGCGACGAAACTCACCTTTACTATTTTCTGAACAAACGATATATCTCGTGCAGTTATTTGGGTCCGCGAACTTTCCTTCGCGCTCACACTTAAATTCTATTTTTCTTTTTGTACTACTTTCTTTTAAAGTGTATCTATCTGTAATGCTACTGGATTCAGATTCTGAAGTTGATGAATTTGTACTTTTTTGGTCTGATGTGCATTGAATGGCGGTTTTATTAAGACTATATCCATTCTGGCATTGAAATTTAAACTTTATAAAACGATTTTTATGCCAAACACAAATATAATATATATTCTTCAAAAACACATCATAATATCTTCCATTTGCTAAGCATTTAAATTGTTTTTTTCTAATACAGTGTGATAAGTTTTTAGTACATTGTTTTTTTATGTCACTAAAAACTGTGTTAAGGGGACACTGTCCAATAACTGGCCGCAATCCGCCAGTACATATGTAAAATTTGGAACAATTTTTTTCATCAACATATCTCCCATTAGGACGATTTATGCAAAAAGTGCTATTAGTTATATTAGGTTTCTTCATATTAGGTATTAAAAAGCTGGGTCCTGTTATATTAATTAACTGCATACTTATTTTAGATGTTGTGGTATTGCCTGATAAGTTAGTCGGGTTAACGATAACGCTATATGTTTGATTTTCTGTTTTATTTTGTGTAACTCCCAATTTATTTTGAGAAACTTGTTTCAATCCCATGTTTGAAACATAGTTTGATTGCTGAACCTTTTTCGTTGAGAATTCCGCTAAATTAGATTTATTTGCAGCATAAACACTATCTCTTACTTTCATGGTAACGACTTTTTCTTGGCTTGCTTTGAGTTCAGTTGATGAAAAATTAAAAACTATACTAGATTCTTTAATGTCCAGTGAAGAATTACTAAATGGTTTGCTTTCAGATGTTGCTGTCACCAATTGGGCTAAATAATTCTTATTTTTTTCGGAATATTGTGGAGAAATAGTTTCAGCTTCGGTACCACTCATTAATTGACTTTGTAATGATGGTAAACTTTCAGTTTCTGTTTTTTGAAAAATACCAGTTGTAGAGTTGTCTTTCTTCCAAGGTTGGCTTGTACTTTCTACTAAAAAATCTTTATTAAAGCCTCTAATATCCTTTCTCGTTATATTCCCACCAAATGGTTTATTTGTTTGTGTTTCGCTCATTTCAATTTTTGATTTTAATTTAGCAGGTTTGAATGTTATTTGTAATGGTTCAATTATACTTTTTGTGTATATGTCTTGGCTCTTAGCTATTGTTGTTTGTTCAATATCAAAAATTAAAAGATCTATTTTAGCAGTTGTAGCTGAGTTTTGAACGCTATTATCTTTTTTTGTATCTGACATATTCTCGGGAAGTTTACTAATTTCTATTTTATTGCTTTTCATCAAAGGAAATGAATTATTTTCAGTCCAATTTTTTGGTAAATTTATTACATCATTTATTGCTAGTGACAATCCGTTATCCGTGTGTGAATTGTTAATTACTTCGTTTCGATTATTTATTATTCTGGCATCGGAAACCATCGATTGTTTATTTATACTTTCTGTTGGATTTTCCCCAATAACGTCTGTAGTACGTACTGTATTGTTGCTTTTGCTTTCAATCGGATTGTTACTTACTAAAGATGACCACATATCATTATTTATATTTTGAATTGAATCATTAAAAAAATCACTTATGGCAGAAGGCGTTGTATGTTCTATGGAATACGTTCCAGTAATTTCCATTGAATTATTTACCCGAGAATTTATGTTGTTATTTATATTTTTTGTGGAATTAGCTAAATAACTGATCGCCAGAAAAGAGTTTATTTTGCTACTAGTTTCTATCGAATTGTTCACTTTATTAATCCGAGCAATAATTGTTATGTTATTATTATTTTCTGAATAGTTGTCCCGATAAGGCAATATACTTTCCGTGGTTGAGATTCCTATTGGGCTGGTCGTACTTGTAATAGGAGTGTCTAATAAACCACTATCCACAGGAAAAGATGTCCTATTTTGATTTTCTATTTGATCAGTTCCATTAATACTCGCCACTAAAGAGGCGTGTGAGCTTTTGATATCTGCTGTATTAAACATTTCGCTTACCATTGAAACTGATGTACGTTGTTTAATGTATTCTATAGGCGTTAACTTGCTGGTGTTTTCTGATGAAATAATATTGTCTTTTATAATCAAAGAAGGTGGTAAACTTTCACTTCTAGCAGTGTTATCATATTTGTTAAATACTACATTTGAGGGCTCAGTTTCTTCAGAGAATTCTACTGTTTTGTTTTTTAACGGATAAAACGGTGCACTTTCAGTGGATTTTTCTGTTACATTGGTTAGAAAATCACTCATTAAAAAATATGACTTATTTGACACATTTTTAACTTTTTTTGTAATTTTTAAAAAACTTTCCATACCACTTAACATTTTATCAACATTTTCTGTTGAAGTGGTCACAGTTTTATCTGAAAGCAAATACGATATATTTCTTTTTTCGTTTTCTGTGCTATAGTTGTTGTTTCCTTGAGTTGCTATATCTTGAGACCAAGTAATAATATTTATATTTTCTGTTGTGCTAGACGCCAAGTCCAGCACAAGTCTAGTGACAGAATTGGTTGTGTTTTCGACATAATTATTATCTTCTGGAGAAGATATCTTATTTTTAATCACAATTTCTGACAATTTAATAGTTTTATTTTGTATTAAAGTAGTAATATTATCAAATACCACTAAATGTATATTATTACTTTTATTTAAATGCATCTTATCAATTTCTACAAAAGATGATGCATTATCTTTATTTTTATTCGAATCGATAGCATTTTTGGTAAAAGAAATTGTCATATTTTTATTGGCATCATCTGCTGTAGCGTTGTAATTAACAGGTTTTAAAAATAAAGTACTATTTTTAACCGTTGTCGCTGTATTACTATCGAGTGGAAATACTGATCTTTTATGATCGATATTTTTTGTCAGATTTGTAATTTCGTCAGTTATTGGAGAAGATAACACGTTATTATTTACAAATACTGTCTCCTTACTGGTGTATTTGTCTGATTGAGAAGGCAATGCATTTGCCATTGTCTTATCGGTATTGTTAATAATTAGAGAAGACAACTTGCTGTTATCTAAAATTTCTGTCACATTACTAGTATTGTTAATTGATAGAGAAGACGATGTAATTCTACTAACATTTTCTGTTGCATTAATTAATTGTTGCATCAGTAAGTCGTTAATTGTTATAGAAGACGATAAATTATTGTTTATATTTTCTGTAGTGTTAGTATGTGACGGAGAAAACAACATGCTATTATTTATACTTTTGTTGTCGTCAATTAATAATGAAAACGGCGAATTGTTTTGTATATTTTCTGATATATTTTTTTCACTTTTACCTTGTGTTAAATTAGTATGGGTCTTAATTGATGTAAACGATGTATTTTTATGTTTGTACTTTATTGCATTATCGATATTGTTAATCATTAGAAAAGACGATGATATGTCATATAAATTTTCTGTCATATTATTGATGCCACTAGTTGGTAGAAAAGACGATATGTTTCTATTTATATTTTCTATTGCATTTGTGACATCATTAATTTTAAAAGAATAAATATTATTATTTACATTTTCTGTTTTGTTAGTATTTGATAGAGAAAACCATGAGTTATTATTTAAATTTTCTGTCATATTAGATAAGTCGTTATTTATTAAAGGAAACAGTGTATTAGTATATCTTGTTTCATTTTTGATTGGTTGAGAAAATGATGTATTGCTATGTACATTTACATCTGTCACGTTAGTAAAGCTAATGACTGTTAAAGTATACGACGTATTTATATTTTTTGTCGCATCAGTGATATTGTTAATTGTTAAAGAAGGTGGCATATTATTCTTTGTGTTTTCAATCATGCTAGTATTATGTGGAGAAAATAATGTTATATTATTTATATATTCTGTTGCATCAGTAGTTTCATTAATTGTCAGAAGAGATGGCATAGTAGTGCTTCTTATCTCATTGTTCATTGGTAGAAAAAACGATGTATTACTCTGTATATTATCTGTCACATTAGTGAAGTCATCGATTCTTAAAGTATACGGCGTATTTATATTTTCTGTAGTATCATTTTTGATATCATTAACAGGTAGAGAAAACGATATGTTTCTATTTATATTTCTGTTATATTCTGTTGCATTATTGTTGTCATTAATTGTTAGAGAAGATGGCATAGTATCATTTCTTGTTTCATTGTTGACTGTGGGAGAAAACGATGTGTTGCGATTTATATCATCTGTCACATTAGAGGAGTCATCGATTTTAAAAGTATACGGCGTATTTATATTTTCTGTAGTATTATTTTTGATATCATTAACAGGTAGAGAAAACGATATGTTTCTATTTATATTGCTGTTAAATTTAGTTGCATTATTGTTGTCATTAATTGTTAGAGAAGATGGCATAGTATCATTTCTTGTTTCATTGTTGACTGTGAGAGAAAACGATGTGTTGCTATTTATATCATCTGTCACATTAGAGCAGTCATCGATTTTAAAAGTATACGGCGTATTTATATTTTCTGTAGTATCATTTTTGATATCATTAACAGTTAGAGAAGACAATATCTTTCTATTTATATTTATGTTATATTCTGTTCCATTATTGTAGTCCTTAATTGTTAGAGAAGATGGCATAGTAGTGTTTCTTGTCTCATTGTTGATTGGGAGAGAAAACGATGTGTTGCGTTTTATATTATCTGTCACATTAGAGGAGTCGTCGATTGTGAAAGTATATGGCGTATTTAAATTTTCTGTAGTATCATTTTTTATATCATTAACAGGTAGAGAAAACGATATGTTTCTATTTATATTTCTGTTATATTCTGTTGCATTATTCTTGTCATTAATTGTTAGAGAAGATGGCATAGTAGTATTTCTTGTCTCATTGTTGATTGGGAGAGAAAACGATGTGTTACGATTTATATTATCTATCACATTAGAGGAGTCATCAATTGTCAAAGTATACGGCGTATTTACATTTTCTGTAGTATCATTTTTGATATTATTAACAGGTAGAGAAGACAATATGTTTCTATTTATATTTATGTTATATTCTGTTGCATTATTGTCATCATTAATTGTTAGAGAAGATGGCATAGTAGTGTTTCTTGTCTCATTTTTGATTGGGAAAGAAAACAATGTGTTGCGATTTATATTATCTGTCACATTAGAGGAGTCATCGATTGTTAAAGTATACCGCGTATTTACATTTTCTGTAGTATCATTTTTGATATTATTAACAGGTAGAGAAGACAATATGTTTCTATTTATATTTATGTTATATTCTGTTGCATTATTGTTGTCATTAATTGTTAGAGAACATGGCATAGTAGTGTTTCTTGTCTCATTGTTGATTGGGAGAGAAAACGATGTGTTGCGATTTATATTATCTGTCACATTAGAGAAGTCATCGATTGTTAAAGTATACAGCGTATTTATATTTTCTTTAGTATCATTTTTGATATCATTAACAGGTAGAGAAGACAATATGTTTTTGTTTATATTTCTATTATATTCTGTTTCATTATTGTCGTCATTAATTGTTAGAGAAAATGGCATAGTAGTGTTTCTTGTCTCATTGTTGATTGGGAGAGAAAATGATGTGTTGCGATTTATGTTATCTGTTACATTAGAGGAATCGTCAACTGTCAAAGTATATAGCATATTTATATTTTCTGTAGTATCATTTTTTATATCATTAACAGGAAGGGAGGATGATATGTTTCTATTTATATTTCTGTTATATTCTGTCGCAATATTGTTATCATTAATTGTAAGAGTAGATGACATAGTAGTGTTTTTTGTCTCATTGTTTATTGGTAGAGAAAACGATGGATTGCAATTTATATTATCTGTTACATTAGAGGAGTCATCGATTGTAAAAGTATATGGTGTATTTATATTTTCTGTAGTATCATTTTTGATATAATTAACCGGTAGAGAAGACGATATGTTTCTATTTAAATTTCTGTTATATTCTGTTTCATTATTGTTGCTATTACTTATTAGAGAAGATTGCATAGTAGTGTTTCTAGTCTCATTGTTCATTGGTAGAGAAGATGACTTGTTGCTCTGTATATTATCTGTCGTATTAGAGGAGTCATCAATTGTTAAAGTACATGACGTATTTATATTTTTTGTAGTATCATTATTAACGTCGTCCATTAATAAAGAAATCGGCGAACTGTTATTTATATTTTCTGGTGTATTTTTTTTATTTATAGTTTTAGTTAAGTTAGTATTAGCCTTAATTGGTATCATTGCAAGACCCGACGTGCTCTTACCTAAATTTTCTGTCACATTATTGATGTAATTTAAAGAAGAAGATATTTTACTTTTTATATTTTCTGTTGCATTAGTTATGTCGTTAGTTGTAGATAAAAATGGCATGTTATTATTTATATTTTCTGACATCTTAGTATTTGTTACAGAAAACAACATGCTACTATTTACACTTTTTGTTGCGTTTGTGATATTATTTATTTGTCGAAAAGATGGTGTATTCGTATTTCTTGTCTCATTTATGATTGGTACAGGAAACGATATATTGCTAGGTGTAATACCTGTCACATTAGAGAAGTTATTGATAGTTAAAGTATACGGCGTATTTATATTTTCTATCGTACCAATTTTGATGTCGTTAACTATTGGAGAAAATGAAGCATTGTTATCTATATATTTTGGTGTAATTTTGTCATTTTTATTTTGAGCTAAATTAGCAATGACATTAATTGGTAAAGAAAATGACATTTTTTTATCATGTTTCGTTATATTAGCGATGGCGTTAATTGAAGGAGGAAAAGACAAGCTAACATTTATATTTGTCTTTATATATTCACTATTTTTTATTGCTTGAGAAATAACTGTGTCATTATTCGTGTCATGTGTAACGATACTGTCGTTGGTAATTGGAAGAGATGATAATTTTTTTTTATTTATTTCTTTTAAATCAACATTAACCTTATTTCCTAGAGATATTGATGTATTTTTATTGATATCTTCTGAAAGATTGGTGATATCGTTATAATCGTCAACAGCCAAAGATTTATTGGTATAATTTTCAATTATATGTCTATTGTTGTTTTTATTTACATTTTCTAACGTTTGGGTATAGTTAGTAATCTCAACAGCAGGTGTTATATTTTTATGAGCATTTTCTGTGATATTGATATTGATGTTAGTGCCATTTCTGAATACAAAATATGTAGTTGTAGCGTAATGTACATCTTTATTCACATTTTTAGTACCATACTGTGTCAAATTGCTAGTCGTTCTTTCAAACGATAGATTCAGAGTTGTTGTCTCTATTGCGTCACTGTTACTCATATTTGTTTTTGATAGAGGGGATGTAGTTGTGACTGTATTTTTCGCTACATCGTCATATTCAGTTTTAGTGCTTACAGAATTATAATGTTCCTCTAAAACTTCGTTGTTATTTATATTGGATAAAGGCATTATCTCTATTACATCATCAAAGCTTACGTTAGAGGTCGTTGCTTCGGTCGTTACTTCAGTTTGCGGTTCAAACAGCGTTGAAGGCAAGCTTATTTGAAATTCACATTCATACTGGTTTGTTTCTTTACAAAAAGTATTACTTGGACATGGTATCATAAATTCATCTACAGTTTTGGATACACCACCACCCAGATCTACACATATTTTAAAATGTGTTGAATTAACACAGTGAAACGCTTTTCCATTGCAATCAATATTTTGGCCTTGAACTCTAACTATTGTAATCTGGAAATAAAAAATCATATTATGATAATGTATAAATTATTATTTGTCGTTTGTTCCATAGGTTAGAATATTTGGTTCAGAACTTGAGATCCCCGGTTCGACATCCGGGTCGGTGTTACCAAAGTTGTTTTGAGATTTTTGAAGTTTTTATCTCAATGCTATAAAGACAGTTCTGTAGATTTGGTCGCTTTGACTCTGATAACAGTATGACAAAAATGACAAGTGTTGTTCTAATGTAGGTATGTATTTCTTTTGTTTAAAATCGATTCCTCGCAATATTTTTTTTATTTATGCTCATGTACATTTTTAGTGGCAACACAGCTTTAATATTTTTTACGATTACTACTTCCGTGTTATAACATTTACATACAGAAGTATACACATAATTTTTTCTAAGATGATACCGTCAAGTCAGCATCAAGATAATCAAAATCTATACAAACGTAAATTTTAATTTGCCTTTGTTATTAATACCCGTGCCATACAGAGGCATTTGGCCTTTGTATGATTCAATGTAGACCAAAGCTGTACAAACCCAGTATCCAACGCATTTTAAATTGTCCGCGAACGGCTGTTGTTGATTGCCGCTGCAACTATATTGGGATTACGATGCCAATAAAGTTAAACCAACATAAGAAATAGCTGTTCGAAATTGTGGCCCCTTCTTCAAAATTATTTGAGCAACCTTGATGTAAACTAGATTAAAAGTGAAATTCGCATTGGTATTGTATGGTATGGTTGTTTTATAAGCATATCAACGATGATAATGCTTATTAAATAAACTTGTTTTATCTCCTGATTATGCAAACAAACATGTTAATTAACTATGTTTTAGCTTGGGAAAAACCGACTAACGTGCAAATACACAATGTAAAACTGCCAAAGTTCAAACACTAAAATATTATCATGCCGCGCCGGTTGTATAAAGAGGTGGTCACAGTGAAATGGTTGGTCGGTTGGCGAGATGGATGATCCCAGTATTGCATTTATCAATAGTCATATCTATCTTTTTTACTTATGATAACAAGACTGACTGCGCTACGTGCTTGCCAAATTTTTTTTATGTTATAGGATAACAAACAAACAGATGGCCCTCGTGATGGAAAGAGAAACCTTTGTCATTGAAACGACACCAAAATAGCGTTGATGTTAATGCCACCTTGCTATCCGTATGACGGTATGATAATGCATAGATGCATAAGGCATGAGTTTATCAGCTACCACATCAATCACTCTTCAGACCGAAGCAAGGCAGCGACAAGTGACAGGAATAAGTAAGGCGGTAGTACCAAATCAGGACGAGACGAGGTCCTGGGTGTGATTCTAGTTTTTTAGAGGAAATAAAGTAAATAAACATAAGAAAATTAATTTAGATTAATTAAAATAATATTATCTGGAAATAATCGCTTTTTTTAATGTTAAGACCGTATTTGTGTTTATGTAGGTATGTATTGAAATTATTTTTAACGTATGTTCAATTCAAAAAAAATTTACAAAAATGTTTTATTAAAATACATCTTTACAGGCAATTTTGACTCAATTAAAATTTTGTTATAATACTACCAGACCGGAATGCGGCCGTGTGGCCGGCGAAAGAACAGCGGGCTTGTCTTTTTTCATTTACATTTTTTTGTACATCTGTTGGTGTAGCATCTTTTGCATCGCAATAAATTATTATTAATATTACTAAATAATTTAAGAACACCTTACCTACCCCCCGCCACAATAGGAAGTATGCTTCCGATTCCGAGTTCCGATTTAAGGGTAAGATAGGCGATAAACTTATGCATTCGCAACACGCACGTTTATGTGCCACCTGGAAAACGCACCATTAACATCTTTGATGTCTCGGTGGTCATTTCTTTTCATCAGAAGAGCCATTTGCTTGTTTGCTATACTTTGATATATATATATATCTATGTATTGATTTTATTAAATTTTGTTATTATTATGTACTAGCTGTTGCCCCGGCATCATTCGCGTGACCCAACAACATTGCTTCCTTTAGGTCAGGTAAAACCACCTTCGCATTATTGCGTTTCAAATGAAACTAATTTGAGGCACATCGGTAGGATAGTTTATAAATATATACTTATCTCTATATTTAAAATTAGGGGCCGTCCATTAATCACGTGAGGCTCGAAAGGGGGGGAGGGGTTCATTAAAAAATCACGAAATATCACAAGGAGGGGAGGGGGGTGAAGCAATATATCACGTGTATTCCTGCAAGATACTTATCCAGTAATTGGTGTTGAAAGTTTTTCTAATCCTCGTCCAAGGACACTGTACATTAATGTTCATGTATTAGTAGGTACAACAAACTTTTTCGCATTCCTATTTCCTTGTACTCTTATGTCGGCCAGAAATAACCTGCAAACTTTTTGTTTACCTCTAGATGTTATTATTGTAGTCTTTAATTTTTCTATAATAAAATTAGATGATACTTATACCTGTATTTCCTAAATGTTTAAAAAATATTAATGATTCTTTGTAGGTACTAAAATACATGTGATATAGGGGGTGGGGGGGGGTAGTCTTAAACCATCACCATATATCACCAAGGGGGAGGGGGGTTTAAAAATGCCAAAAAAAACATCACGTGATTAATGGACGGCTCCTTAAGCCTGTGGGAGCCTTTTTGTGCGATACTTCGTAGACTCCTCACTCTTGCCACAGATTAGTAAATAGTTACTTCGCTCTTACTGACTAAGAGCGACTTCGTCCGCGTGGAAATATATCTAAAATAAGACCCCCCGTGTTTTATCTGCATAGTTGCTGTTCCTGTGGGATTTCCGGGATAAAAACTATTTTTATTTATTTATACTTTATTGTACACTTACATAAGTAAAATTGTACAAAAGGCGGACTTAATGCTAGTTGCATTCTCTCCCAGTCAACCTTTGGGCTAACAGAAATAGTCGTGTGTAGGTACAAAGAAAATATCGATATATAAAATTTAAATAAGAATACATATTTAAATATTTATATAAGTAATAATACATAAATACTACTATGAATAGAACATACTAATATAATATACTTATACTATCCCATGTCCTTTCTCGAGTCTCAAAATATATGTACCAAATGTCACTCAAATCGGTGCAGTGGTTTAGGCGTGAAGAAGAGACGGACAGACAGAGTTACTTTCGCATTTATAATATTATTATAGATGTGCGAAATATATGCCTGTATACTGCTGAGTTAAACCAAGAGAGAATATACTATTCTAAATATAGTATTTACACAGTACTGTTTATAACTTGGTCCACCTGTGAAATTGGTAACAATATTTAAAAGAATCTATAGTTGTGGTTGCAGCTAGAGCAACTATCCGCAAAAGTAAATAAGGCCGCTGTCTTTTTGATACGGATAGTGGATATTTGCCCTTTATTATTTTCGTAATAAATAAAAAATATTTAACAATAAAATATAATTAACAGTGAAACCACAATCAGTAACAAAAATATTCAACAGAAATTACTGTCCAATATTCTTTCGAAGCCTGTCAAACTGTTGCCGCGGAAGATTTTTGGTCACACGGACAAAATTAATATTTCTATTCTGACATCTCATATGGCATTTAGACCTTAGAGAGGAGCACTTTTAATTATAGTAAATTGCTAATGCCTCCTATCATTCTAACAAGGAATATTCAAACCGAGGCATGTATCCTCCTGGGGCAACTATCCGGCTTTTACTATAGGTAGGAAAGTCTATAACGGACGTACCTAGGTAGAAATATTTTTTATGTTTATATGTATAAAGATTGCTTAATAGTTTTCTATAAATAACTATTTACAAAATTTACTCACCAAGAATAAGATAAAAAATAATCCACTTTTTGAATTACTGCCCATGGCCACATTGCAAAATTAATATATTCGTTCGTTAAATAATTTCGTTTACTAACTAGTCATTAATGTCGTTGTTTTCGCATGAATGAGCTGCCATTTTATCTTAGATAATTTTATTAGAAGAGAAAATCTTAATATCAACATTGTCATCATCACACATGACCAACCCACACATAGATTAAGAATGCGTTACACAAATAAAGTTGACATCTCGTTTCCTTCGTGATACTCTCATGAAGAATACACATAATGTTATATACATTTGCGAGTTTTTCTCTGAACTATTAGTATCGAACCTGGGAATTACCCCCGCCGGAGTATTAACTCCCAGTAAATAAAAGTACTTTACAATGGTAACAGAATTGATACCCAGAATAAATGAATAAGTAGAAACTAAAATTGAAAGCACTTCACACTAATTAATTCTGCATAGTCTCGGTCGGGTTATAGTAGCAGCAGTTTAAGCCTGCTGCAATAGCGCCGATGTTTCTCACTATCATACTGCGGTTCAAGCCCCGATCACACATTGATTAGATCGCACTAGCGCGTGTTTAATGCAGGTGCTTAGTATTAAGCAAAAAATACGAAAAGACCTGGATCAACATGGAGAAAATTTGTTGACATTGCAGTTGCAGTGTGTTCACGAGACCGCAAAGAACTGATACCTACTATTGAGGCAGGAATAGGTAAAGCAAAGGAACAAATCCCGGTCGATTGCAGAACTTTAGCACCGAATAGACAGGATGGTAATGGTACATTTAGCCAATCATTAACCTTAACGACCTGCTTAGCAGAAAGGCACATAGCCTAGTCTTTAAAGGGATCGATTATACCTCTATGCAGGATCTGATGATCCTATCGTAGCCTACACTCACAGTTTCCATACACACGCTAGCGTCGCCGCCGCGCGCTGTTGGCGTAGCAAGTGCGACCCACTGTTTTAATCGCAAACACCTTTTTTCCTATTATATAGGTATTACTGTTTTTTTTTGTAAATACTAAAAATTTTGCAACTATTTACTTTTTCTGAAAACAATTGTGTCGCTTTAGCTATCTTACTTCTGTAACCATTGACATACATCTTTTAGATTTAGAATATAAATGTAAACCCAAGACTTCTTTGTACACTAGACTGCAATAAAAATGTAACTGTTGCGCCTAAAAATGTATACCTAACGTGAACTTTGTATCAAATAGCAAAGTTTAAGCGCGTTGTTAATTTATCTATATATACATATAATAAAATCGTAGGAAAGTCAATGTATGCAGTTGAAGTAAATCCATGCAGTACTTTTTGAGTTTACCCCGGAAAACTCAAAAAGTACTGCATGGATTTACTTCAAATTTTGCATGAATATTACTAATAGGTCGGGACCACATATAGGCTACATATTATCACACTATCACCTACGGGGGAGGAGCTTTGCGGAGTAAACGAAGTCGGCGCGAACGAAGTCGCGGGCAACAGCTAGTTTACAATAAATTTCCTCAGAGGGTGGATAACTTTTTGGGGAAATCTTAAAAAAGACCCCAGTCAAGAGTTACAAGCGAGTCGAAATCCTGATGCCATTTACTTTCCTACTCATCGTCCAGTCGTCATACTGCCTTAAGCCGAAGTTCAGTCTCACATGAGGCACCCTTAGGGCGGGCTTAAAGTCCACTTAAATTAAGCTCAGACTAAGCAGCATGCTCACCCAAAAGCCTGGTTTCGTACTAACGGTCATTCAGACCAATTGCTTCTAAAATTCATTAAAAAAAAAATAAACCGGCCAAGTGCGAGTCGGACTCGCACACGAAGGGTTCCGTACCACCTCGACCCAACACGCACTTTACCAACTTTTAAAAATCAGTAATAAATTATTATAATAGTGATAAAAATTAAACCGAAAACAAATATACCCATATCTCAAAAACTACTGAATCGATTTTAGTGAAACTTGGACTATTCCCTAAGTTGGAATATATCTGATTTAAATCAAAAAAATTGCTTAGCTAAAGCTTTCAGTTCCCGAGAAATTCGTTACCTCGTTCGTCTGTACCTAGTCTGCTCGACAAGTTGAAAATGGTCTAAAATACAGATATTGCTCTTAAAATTATGTGCGCTAGCTCATTGGAACCGGAATGACGCCTAGAAAAATGTGCTAAAAGCGTGTATTAGCACATAAAAAATTGCAAAGTTATAAAGCAATTAAAGATGAAAGAAATGGCGTTTCGTTTTTTGCCAATATTTCATAAATTATAAATATTTAAGAAATTTTAAAATTTGTAAATGAAAAAAAAAATGTTTAAATAATTATCGTAAAAATTTTTCGCTTCGTGGAGTCTTTCTTATATGCATATTTAATAATATCACGTCATGAAAGTTAAAAAAATATTCATACTTTGCTTATAATAATTATTGTCGACCTGTCTTATTTATGTAAAGAATTTAGCGTAAAGATATATAGCTTGGCAAAAAAGAGTGCGTTGCGGTGACGGATTGAACTAAAGTTATCGAGATTCAAGTCTTAAACGTCAATTGTTTCTTGTTTACTTTCCAATAATTTCACATTTTTGTTATATTTCTAGTCTAGTAGTTTTAGATCATATTCAATAAAGCAAAAAAACAATCAAAACTTGTGTGTTGTAGCTAAATTTCGAAGTATCAAAAACAATTTTGCAGTATATTATGTGATACCATATAAATGATAGTGGCGGCCTCAATTAATTTTTACTGTTTTTGCTGTTTGCTATCTAATAAAAAAGGTTATCGTATTTTTTTATAAAAAAACTGAATTCATTATTATATTATTAGGTATAATATCGCCTCTGTGGTTTAGTGGTGCAGTATCGGTGTTACCACATGCGGTTTCGGGTTCGTTTCGCGGGTCGGACAATTCAGGGATGTTTTTTCAGTTTTCTGACGTTGCCCGTGATTGGAAAAAGAAGTCCGGTTGACAATAGGCTGGCCGGCTAATCGTGGGTGCACTTGTTGTACCTCTGCCTACCTCTTCAGGGATACTGGCGTGAAGATACTTAGTATTAAGTATAAGTATCTCCATAATATTTCCTACATATCTATCTATTTTCTGTCTAGTAGTAAGATTTAAACGTAGAAAAACTATAACACTCGGCTTTCATTCTCCTGTATTCCTCGTACACTGGATCAAAAAATTTACCTTCCCAAACAAAAAGAAGACTCGCTAAAAAAAGCAATCCAAATCGGTTAATAAATGACCGAGTTCTAATGTAACAAAAACAAACAAATACAATTGATTTTAAAACCTCTTTTTCTTCGGGAGTCGGTTATAAAAGGTTTTTGATTTGACGTTATCAAAAAGTCGAAATCGATCGATAGTGGCCGGAGATTTACATATAAAACAATCAAAATACATGATAACGTTTTTTTATGTTGGCAGTACTTTTATTTTATATACAATATACAATAGGTATCACATTTTTTCCCCGTGTTGGTTCCGGGCTCCTTTGAAGAATAGACCAACTGCAGAAGCCAGGCAGGTCGTAAAAGGCGACTGATTGACTATGCGTGTCACTACCATGGTGACTACTAGGTGGTAGTTTTGCATTGTCTCGCCCGGGTCTGGTACCACCGCCTTCCCTATTCTTGCCACAATAGCGTCAGTGCTTATCACTCTCGTGTTCCGGTTTGGAGGGTAAAGTAACCGGTAAACTTATGCATGTGGCGTTAGACCTCGCCACAAGATAGCAACGCACCATTAATATCTTTGTTGTCTATAGGCGAGGGTTGACTCTTTCCATCAGGAGACCCATCTGCTTGTTTGCTATCTTATGATATATAAAAAAAACATATATTCAAATATAAATTGTATTTACAATATAATATCAGATACTCAACTTAAATACTACATTACCATCGGGATAAGAGGATCATTTTGAACATCAGTAGTCAAGGGGTTAGGTTGGTTGTAATTATCCGTATAGAAGTGGATAGATATTTTCAATATACGTATACAATATATTCCAGAATAAAATGACATCAAGTTATCCAAGGAACAAACTTAAATTAACTTTATATTTCATACATTACAAGGTAAACAATACAGTTTTGCTTTTTTACGAACCATTTTATTGACCACTGATAAAATTGAGATCAAACTGTGTCAGAACAAATATGCATATACACATTGTTAATGGAAAAAATTAATGATTTTTGTATGCCTCTGTCTTTCATGATAAATCACATCACAAGGCTTAGTTAAACAGCATGCGAAGCTGTCGTTTATGATTATTGCACGTCATTAAAGATAGGAAATGCAACAATGGAGATCACCACCGATCTAGTCAACAGATATAATGATAAATCGATTTTTTTTTTTTTTTTTGAAAACGCTTGACCACGATCTCGCCTGATGGTAAGCTAAGATGTGGCCTAAGATGGAACGCGCTTCCCAACAAGGTACCTGTTCACTATTCTCTTGAAGATCTCCAGGTTGTGCCCGTCGGGGAACACAGACTCAGGTAGCATATTCCAGTCCCTTGCGGTTCGGATCAAGAATGTCGAGTCGAACCGCTTTGTTCGAGTACGTGGAACGTCCACCATATGGCGATGCCTAGTATCTGTGCGCCTCGACGATCGATAGAAAAACGGGGATGGCGGAATTAAGTCGTGCAATTTTGACAGTTTTACGAAATTCGATAATGAATTTTCCTGCAAGGAGATCGGGTTGATGACGTTTTATTAATTTTATATATTGTCATATGGTGAACGGAATTTCCGTTCACCGTTGTCACAACAACCTAATATAATTTTAGCTCATAGTTGAAAGAGAATTCAACTACATTATTAAAATTTCCAGTCTGTTTTGACGTTCCACGACTTTCTTTTTATATTTGATACATAAAAAGATATAGATGCAATAATAATCCAAACACAAGTAATAACAGATAATATTATTCCTAAAATAAACATGGAAAATTGCAGACCACCTTCTTTTCTAAGGACAAACGCAAGTCCCACAGTTAAAAATGCTAAAAACATTGCAGAAAATGTTTCTAAAGTACTATGAAGCTTGGGCCATATTCTGGCTCCTACATAGTTTTGTACAGCAGGTTCCCAACATGACGTAACAGCTCCATATCCGAAGCCTGCTATCACACAGCCAATTGAAAAAGTGTCATGGTTCTGCGCTTCGGCCAATACTGAAAAAGAAGATACATCGATTTTTAAATATTCATTACCTCGTGGAACTGCTTTGTGGTTTAGGGGTTTAGGGGCGTGAAGCGATACTACTTTTTTATAAATATTTTTGGAAAGCCGTGAAACAAATTTAAGCAATTTGTAACAACCCGTAAAAATAAAGCAAACAGCGTTTATCAAAAAAGTCGATGCAATTGCCCAAACTTTAAACTTTATTGTATTTGAGTTATTTTTTTGTAAAAATAATATAAGTACTAATTCACACTATATGAAAATTTGCAATTTCTACATATTACTGATCAAAACAAAACATACAACCTTGTGAAGTATGGACGTATAGGCAGCGCTGCCTTTGTATTAGAATATCCTTGATACCCTTTAAAGCAAATAATACTACAAATTATTAAATACTAGCTGCAGCGTGCAGCCCGCTGCATTATAAAAGTTTTTTTGCGAATCCCGCGGGATCACCAAATTTTCTGGGATAAAAAGTAGCCTATGTGCTATTCCAAGTCATCCTCTACCTGTGTGCCAAATTTCATGCAAATCCGTTCAATAATTTTTGTGTGATTGAGTAACAAACATCCATCTAAACATCCATCTAAACATCCATCGAAACATCCAAACTTTCGCATATATAATATTATATAATTAATATAGATTGTTAGCTTAACTTTCGCGAAGACGAAGTCCATAACATTCATTACTTCTATATACAGAACTCAGACTTAGTTGAATTAATTATGAAAATTTATATAAATTATATTGCTTACCAAAACATGCACAGGTAGACACAATCAGTCCACCAACTGCAATATATTTATAATTCCGTTTCGATGTTTGTGTTAACCAAGGTGTGCATACAAGAAAGCATATCCACGTAAATCCATACAGTGACATTAAAAAGTTTGTTTCAAACATTGATATTTTCGGACGAATTTGTAAAGCTATCATTGGGAGCAAAGATGTTAAAATACTCATAATGCTAAGTTTTGCGAAACTTAACATTAAGGCAGGATAAAATTTCCCACAAGACAAAGATCTTTTTAAGGGTTTAAGAAATGTATCATTTAAATAATATACAAAATACCATAACCGTCTTCGTATTTTGTATACCCTATATGATGGAATGCATAATTTTCTTCTGATACTTGTATAGGTTGATTGGCAACGAAAACTAAATGAATTAAACAGTTTTTCCGTTTGAATATCAGTTATTGGTGCTATTGTTTCATATGCAACTTCAATTTCTGAGTTATCTTTGGCATCGTTTGTTTCCCGTTCATTCTGTGAATCCCTCCTTACTTGATTTATTATGCATTCATCAAAGTTGTCTCCTAAAGTGCTCAGTCTTTTAATTTCGACACTCAAACGTTTTGTATTACTAAAACGCTTCATATCGATTTCATTTGGTTCTTGATCGCTCTCTTCGCTTTCCTCTGGTATTTCAGGTAAAATTTCTACACCGAAAATATTTCTCCGTTTTTCTTCAGGACTTGGAGGCGGTGTTATCGTCTCGACAATACTATCGTCATCATTGTTAAAGTCATCTTCTCTGTGAAGATTATCATCTGACGGACTCTTCCAGCACTTTTTGCTTAAGCTATGGAGTTGTAATTCTGTGACACAGAGATTGTCTATTCCCTCATTTCTAAACAGCTCAAACTTTTGAGATAATTCTTTATATCTCGTAAAATAAACGGATTTTTTTGTAACAACCCGTAAAAATAAAATCGCTGGTAGAGTCTGTAACATAATACCTGCTAAAACAATAAATGTCGATGGATATTCATATAAATCAATTAAAGCTGATAAAATATGTGGAAAAATTGATAAACCAATTGCTTGTCCTAAGAAACAAAAACCCTTTACAATTCCAAGACGCGTATCATATGTTTCAAAGATAACGGCATCAATCTGAGCTAATACAAGCGATGAACCAAATCCTGCAATAAAATAAGAGAGTAAGAAAATTGAAATGACTAAAATACATACTATAATAATACTACCACCTACGTATATACAGGAATATAACATACAGGAATAGGTAAAGCAACGTTACCAAAACCTATATATGTATGTATATGTATATGTTCAATTTTTTTTTATTTTTTTTTTATATCATAAGATAGCAAACAAGCAGATGAGTCTCCTGATGGAAAGAGTCAACCATCGCCTATAGACACCAAAGATGTTAATGGTGCGTTGCTATCTTGTGGTGAGGTCTAATGCCACATGCATAAGTTTACCGGCTACCTTACCCTCCAAACCGGAACACGACAGCGACAAGCACTGACGCTATTGCGGCAGGAATAATTTACTGGAGTAAACAGACCTCATGCTTTTCATTTTTATTTTTAAAACAAAACTTCATATTATGCATTATTTCTTGCAATATTTCTTTGTATTGTGGCGTCCATATTAGTCAAAAAGGGCCATTCGATTTTTTTTTGCATTGGGGCCTAAAAGTGCTAGTTATGTCACTACCTATTAGTTTTTTACAAACTGCGTGGCAGAAAGACAGAGATGGTTTCTTCTTCAAAAGAAGCTCGGACCATTATATTAACCACATCTATACATACATATAATAAAATCGTAGGAAAGTCAAAACTGTACATTGAATATTTTTTTAAAAGAATACTTGGGGCGTGATCTACAATCGATATCGAAGCCAAAAATATAGTTTTTAGAATTTTTGTCTGTTTGTCTGTTGTCTGTATGTATGTCCGGGGTAAACTCAAAAAGTACTGCACGGATTTACTTCAAATTTTGCATGAGTATTACTAACAGGTCGGCTCAACATATAGGCTACATATTATCACGCTATCACCTACGGGGGAGGGGCTGTGCGGAGTAAATGAAGTCCACGCGGACGAAGTCGTTGGCAACAGCTAGTAAGAAATATTCTTATTTTCACAAATTACGATATTGTAGCAAATACCTGCCACTCCACCGTACACGAACGGTTGCATATAAAGTGGTACAAATGCACACGCCATTAAACTGATCACGACAATTAGCAGCCCCACTGATGCCATCGCTCGGTACCCTTTCGATCCACCCCAAGAGTCTGCAGCCTCTCTGAACCAACATTCTGAAAAATAAAAAATACTTTTACATTTTGTGTAGACGAACAACGCCGTGACGTTTTAAAAATTGTCTACTCTACTTTAAGAAAAAAGTATTATATTGTCAATAACCATTTTTTCTTTCTAATCAATTTTTTAAACTTATAGTTAACTTCTTTTAAATATTGTTCAGTGAGAGAATGCACTTTTTCGAAAAAAAAATGTTTTTTAAACGGAAAAAAGGAGAAATGAAACCAGTTTCTTGTTTTTTTACAAATAAAAAAATAGAATAAAAAAGTTTCTTGTGCCACGCGGACTGGCCGAGGAATGTGTTAATTTTTTATCAATTTGCGAGCAATGATATTTACTTAATCATGTAAATATTAAATTATATTTTAAATTATATTATTATAAAAAAATGTTTCACATTATAGGATAGCAAACAAGCAGATTTTAAAATTAGCGGCGAAATTTTAAAATCAGGAACTAAATATATATTTTTTAACTAAATATTGAATCGAAAGTGCATTTTAGTTATTACTTATTGTAAAGTTATTACAAGATATAAAAATTTTAGTTTAAAAATATCCCACTAAATTCATGAATTGCATGCACCGATTCTTGTGAATGAACTCTGTAAAGCTGGTAGTGTGTCATTTTCTTAGATAAAGGAAACTACTACAGGAAACTACATCATTTTACATTTATCTAAAACTAGCTGTTGCCTTCGTCCGCGCGGACTTCGTTTACTCCGCACAGCACCTCCCCCGTAGGTGATAGCGTGATAATATGTAGCCTATATGTTGACAAGACCTATTAGTTACATTCATACAAAATTTGAAGTAAATCCATGCAGTACTTTTTAAGTTTACCTCGGACGTACATACAGACAAACCGACATACAGACAAACCGACATACAGACAAACAGACAAACAGACAAAAATTCTAAAAACTATAATTTTGGCTTTGATATCGATTGTAGATCACGCCCCAAGTATTCTTTTAAAAAAATATTCAATGTAGTTTTGAATTTCCCACGATTTTATTATATGTATAATATATAGATTACGATAGTAATCTGTTGCTCTAAGTACATTTTTCCCGATTACTTTTATTTAGTTGAAGGCACTAAAATATTTTAATTCGAATTTTGCGTAATTGAAATTAATCAAAATTCGAATTAATTTAATTTTGAATTTTTTTAATTACGTATTTAATTACATAAATCGAACATATTATCGATTTTGAACAGCCTCTGATAATTTGGCCGGATCCTAAAGTGACCCTGTATACATATGTGTGTATCTGTATGTATATATGTGTGACGTAATGCTATTCAGCTTATGACGCCCCTTATGACTTTTGTAGGCGCAGCTTTCATATGAATTTTCGTCCCCTATTTCAGCCCCCTACGAGACATTTTTTAAAACAAAAGTAGGTCTTTACCTGTCTTCTTACCAAATTTCATCAAAATTGGTTCACGATTTAGCCGTAAAAGCATCACATACAGACAGACTTTAGCATTTACAATATTAGTTAAATATTCATATTTATAATTTTCATCACTTTTGCTTGTGGTTTCGCTTGTATTCAAAATTATTCATTCATTTCTCAGGAACAGTATTGTTACTGGACTACAAGTGTAACAATCGTTTTCTGGTCCTCTGACAACGTATATGCCAACTTCGTGATGATTTGTTCTAAGTAAAAGCGCAAAACTTCGTGATGATTTTTACTAAGAAGGTACAACGTTAAAGCGTAACACACAAACTCTCTCTATAGCATTTATTATATTAGTTACGAATTAAGGTAGTAGAATACTTACGTGTTAAGCCGTGCGTCAGGACAAAAAATGAAGGCGCAGCCAAACCAAGCCATAAGGGAACATCATAAGCTGAGTAATACACCCACAAAACCCCGTAACTGAGAACTAAAGTGGGTAAGCAAATCTGAAATAAATAAATTATTAAATTAATAATTTCACCCCGTGTTGACCTGGCCCCCTTTCGAAGAATAGATTCAGTTGATCATACTCCCAAGCATCTCGTAAAAAGTGAAAGAAAACTAAATGTCTCAATATCATCGTGACTAGTATTTAGTAAAGCGGTTAATAAACCTATTAGAACAAAAGTGTAGATAAGTGCTTATTCTATCGGATATCATGATCTACGATCCGGATATGAAATACAAACTCTCATCTGTTTATTTTAATACTGATCTACACTAATATTATAAATGTGAAAGTAACTCTGTCTCTGTCTGTCTGTCTGTCTGGTTGTCTGTCTGTCTGTCTGTCTGTCTGTCTCTTCTTCACGCCTAAACCACTGAACCGATTTGAATGAAATTTGGTACAAATATAGTTTAAAACCCGAGAAAGGATGTAGGATAGAGTTTTTATCTCGAAAATCCTACGGGAACAGGAACATGCGGGTTTTTATTTTGGATTTTTTTAAACGTGGACAAAGTCGCAGACACAGCTAGTAAGGAATAAATGGTAGATAATTTACAGATCTCAAACTTGTTGCCTAGCTAAACTGCATATCAATAACATTAAATAATTAAATTTGAAATTAAATTCATTTAATCTACTTCCCCCATTGGTTATTCATAAAAATCGTATACTAGTTAAGGGAATATACAAAACAGAATTGAAAAAGTACAGAAAAAAACGGCCAGGTGCGAGTCGGACTCGCGCACGAAGGTTTCCGTACCATCATAGCAAAACAAAAACGAAAAAACACGTTTCTTGTATGATGACCCCTTAATATTTTCTTTTTTTGTTTTTAGTATTTGTTGTTATAACGGCAATGGAAATACATAATTTGTGAAAATTTCAGCTTTCTAGCTATCACGGTTTATGAGATACAGCCTGCAACAGAGACGGGCAGATGAAGGCGGAGGCTCAGTAATAGGGTCCCATTTTACCTTTTAGGTACGGAACCCTAAAAGGAATGTGCTACTGAATACACAAAGATAGGTAGGTACATAGTTTTAAAAAATATCGGTCTTGATAATAAAGTAGATACCTATGTGTATTTAAAATGAAGAGTGTCTTATGTAGTTTAGAGGATACTATTAATTATAATAAAGGAATCTTCAAGAATTGTTTTTGCAGTTACACGATTTTTTTTCTCCGAAAAAAATTTCGAATTAAAAAATTTCATGAATCTATATTAATATTATAAATGCGAAAGTTTGGATGTTTGGATGGATGTTTGTTACTCAATCACGCAAAAACTACTTAACGGATTTGAATGAAATTTGGCACATAGGTAGATGGTGACCTGGAATAGCACATAGGCTACTTCTTATCCAGGAAAACTTAGGTGATCCCGCGGGATTCGCCAAAAACTTTTATAATGCAGCGGGCTGCACGCTGCAGCTAGTAGGCTATATTTGAATTAGATCGATAATGTGAACACAACTTACTACAAAAATGTAACTGTATCTTAAATCTGGTCAACCATGGATTCGATTAACTTTTGAATAATGTAATCTAATATGGTTTTTTTATATCATAAAATAGCAAACAAGCTGGTGGGACTCCTGATGGAAAGAGACAATCATCGCCTATGCACACCAAGGATGTTAATGGTTAATTGCTATCTTATGGCGAAATCTAATGCCACATGCATATAAGGCAACTGGCTACCTTACCCTCCAAACCGAAACACGACAGTTACAAAGACTGACGCTATTGAGTCAGGAATAGGTATAGCGGTGGTACCAGACACGGGTGAGACAATGCAGCGTCGATGGTAGTGACTAGCACAGCCAATCAGTCGCCTTTTACGACCTGTCTGGCAGAACGGCAGTTGGCCTATTCCTCAAAGGAGCCCGGAACCAACACGGGGAAGTACATAGTAAACCTCAACAAATTAGTCTAGTAATATTCAATTAAAAAGTATAGTCGTCGCGTGGGAGACAACAGTGCGCCAGCGACGTCTTGTCATGCGTTTGGCACCTCCCAGTTTATAAAAAATATATTTCGTGGCTACTAGGTGGTAGAGTTCTGCATTGTCTCGCCTGTGCCACCGCCTTACCTATTCCTGCTGCAATAGCGTCAGTGCTTATCGTTGTCGTGTTCCGGTTCGGAAGGTAAGGTAGCCGGTAAACTTATGCATGTGGCAATAGACCTCGCCACAAGATAGCAACGCACCATTAACATCTTTGGTGTCTATAGGCGATGGTTGACTCTTTCCATCAGGAGACCCATCTGCTTGTTTGCTATCTTATGATATAAAAAATGTACGTAGTTACACAATATTTTTTTTATTGGTTACAAAATTATAACTATTAACTATCATGTCTTTCAATTTGTACAGTCAAACTTAAGCACCTATTTTTACATATTCAGTATCAGAATCGAGTACTGAACCCTCTCCACTATACTGTCAACACCAGCGTATGTACAGGCTTATACAAGTTAATCTGTATATATTGGCAACAACTTATCGTACAAAATAATATGTTGAGTTTAACAAAGCTTAAAAAAGCAACTATGGTATTTAATTTGCAAATATCCGCGAAATGTTATAAGGAACTGCTGCGATGCAACAGAAATTAAAGGTAGTATAAGGAATGAGGCAAACCCAAGGTCTGAAATTAAAGGTCGTAAAAGGCGATCGATTGGCTATCGAGTCACTACCATCGTGGCTACTAGGTGGTAGAGTTCTGCATTGTCTCGCCCGGGTCTGGTACCACCGCCTTACCTATGCCTGCCGCAACAGCGTCAGTGCTTGTCGTTGTCGTGTTCCGGTTTGGAGGATAAGGTAGCTGGTAAACTTATGCATGTGGCATTAGACCTCGCCACAAGATAGCAACGCACCATTGACATCTTTGGTGTCTATAGGCGATGGTTGACTCTTTCCATCAGGAGACCCATCTGCTTGTTTGCTATCTTATGATATATAAAAAAAATTAGAGAAGACCACAGCGGCACAATAGTCCACCCATTTCCACCACACTTTCTTCCACGTCACAAGCAAAGGCAGTAACCCACAATTTATGTACTCAACGCACGTTTCACTTCGCAACCGAAGCATCTTCAGGAGAGTCGAATAGCACTTCGCTCTGTGAAGTAGTTTTCAAATTAAATACCATAGTTGCTTTTTTAAATTATGGATTTCCGCAAAGTAACGCCTGAATCTAAACCAAATTGTCAAATGTATGATTACTTTCTATATTAATCAACAGTTAATCCGTGATTATTTATTGCATTTCTATTATAATTAAAAAATCACGTGCCTTTATGATTACAGCTGATAAAAAATAAATAATGCTACGTATGTTCGTCAGATTACACAATAAGTGCCAATAGATAAAAATATCTATATCGCATTTTATTCATCTGTCTAATTATGTAGAAATGTCTACAATCTACATAATTAGCTACTCAGCAAATATGGAGAGAGCTTTGTTGGGAGCACAGACCAGTTGGTTGGGAGTGCTAATGGATTCGCCCTAACCTAGCATTCAGGCTTCCACTTGTTTCCGTCTCTTTAGAAATCTTTACGTAGTTTAAGGTTAAGCTTAATATACTCGTAGGACTGCAAAACTTACGTGTCAGCGTTCACTTACGTGGAGGTACACTTCAATATTGAACATTTGGCTCCTTTGAAGAATTAAGCAACTGCCGTTCTGCTTCTGTTCACATCGCAAAAGGCGACCGATCGGTTATACGTGTCACTACCATCATGACTACTAGGTGGTAGAGTTCGACAACGTCTCGCCCGGGTATTCGGTACTACCGCCTTACCTATTTTTAAGGTTTATTAACGTCAACGCTTGTCATTGTCGTGTTCCGGTTTGGAACTCACTGAGTTTCTTCCGCTGGATATTCTCAGTGTGTGGGCGCGTTTCCGATCCGGTAGTAACTCAAAAAATGTTGACTCGTGAAAAGTGCCTGTAAAGGATAATTTGAATAAAAATGTTTTGACGTTGACTTTGATTTGACACGTGGATGATGTCCAGGAATAGCACATAGACTACTTTTATCCCGGAAAAATTAGGTGATCCCGTGGGATTCGCCAAAAACTTTTATAATGCAGCAGGCTATACGCTGCAGATAGTATAACAATATAAACAAAAGAAAAGCGTACAAATAATAATCAAATTTGGCAGTCTACATTTTTGTATGTTGGCATTGTTCTTTTTTGACAAATTTCATTCTACATTTAAGCCAAGCAGGCATTTGTAAAATGCAATAGAAGGTTAAACCTATTGCTACTCGTTTCTAGATAGTAGAGAGCTATGAGTCGCTACTACGCTGCAGCTAGTAATTAATATGTGCGTCATTTAAACGACGTTACTGGCAATACCTAAATTTGAATGAAAATTTATACTTTCTTAATATATCAATACGTGAAGCAAAAAGTTTGTACCCCTTTGTTAAACAATTGCGCGAACGTGGAGTATGTTTACGACAATTAAAGTTTACATTACGGAGGACTGCCGAAACCTAATTCTTTTAAATAATATGCATTAGAAATACAATCTATATACATATGACAAAATCGTAGGAAATTCAATGTATGTCCGGGGTGAACTCAAAAAATACTGCATGGATTTACTTCAAATTTTGCTTAAATATTACTAACAGTTCGGGTCAACATATAGACTACATATTATCACGCTATCATCTACGGGGCAGGAGCAATGCGGAGTAAACGATTTCCGCGCGAACGAAGTCGCGGGCAACAGCTAGTAAATTAATAAAAATTAACATTACACACATAGGTACATTCGTGTGACACATGCAGGTATAATATTTTCTTTATAGATTAAGTCTGTTCTCAAACTGAAGAGATTTTATTGTTTAGTCTATAGTCGAATTTCGACCACGAGCCGATCGCTAGTTCTAAATAATAGACAGAAATATATAGGTATACAGTGTTATGTCACCTGTGTTTAACGACATGTTTATCTCAAGAGCAATCGTCATAAACATCATGGTCACGCAGATAACAGGTTGCATGGAAATTGCAAACTAAACGTACCCAACCAAGAATTCAATTCAAACGCCATTACTTCAAATTCTCCGTCTAGTTTCGGGCTCCTTTGAAGAATAGACCACCTGCCGTTCTGCCAAGCAATTCGTAAGAAATGAACGATTGACTACGCGAGTCACTGCCATCGTGGCTACTAAGACGTGATAAGAGCTCTGCACTATCCCGCCCGAGTCTGATACCACCGCTTTACCTATTTCTGCCGCAATAGCGTCAGTGTCTGCCACTATCATGATATGCATGTGGCATTAGAACTCGCAACAAGATAGCAACGCACAATTTATATCTTTGGTATCTATAGGCGGCGGTTGACTCTATTCAACATGAGGCCTATCTGCTTATTTACTATCTTAGGATATAGAAAAAAACTGCCAATAGGCATTAAGTTCACCTTAAGCCCAAGCTTATTATCCAAAGTTAAATAATTAAAATAAACACTTAACCCCTATAATATGAGGCATTTGGCTATACCCCGGTACTCGGGTTAGACATGGGGTTAGGGTGTTATTGAGTTACAGAAAAATCTCCGCAGTAGCTGGGAGTCTAGTGATTGTGTCTTACCACGGATTAAATGGCGCCTTTCAAGACAATTTCTTAGTCTGTCAGTGTATCTTGCAATTACACACAGAAATATAGAGTTATACAACTTACCGATCAAATAAAATCACTTCAAGGGTAATTTTTAAACCTTGTCATCTCATTCGGTACGATAAAACAGTACAACATGATTTATTTCTATTTTTTTACAATTTAATATATCTACAAATGTATGACATTTTTGACAGTGACATGAGCGTTTGCTTATATGCGCGGCAACACTTCATTCCCAATGGCGTCACTATTAGTATTCATGTGGTCCGTGGTCTTAACCGTCACCAGTTCAGTTGCCTACTTGAAATGAATATTTTGGTGGGGTGGAGTTACGAGGAGAGAGAGGTGGAGTTACAAGAAATTTGAGGTTATAGGTCTTTTTTGATGCCAAATTAAAAATAAATACAATAAATTAAAAAAATCTAGAAAGGGACACCCAAATCTCCTGATGGTGCGAGGTGTACTTTTATCTATTCTTAAAACTAAAAATCGGTTGAGCCGTTTCGGAGAAACGGGATTACAGATGTGTGTAACGAAAACCTGTCCGATCGTCGAAAATGTAGCTTAATACAATAATATATAATTTAACATTACTTTTTTGATCGGTGAAAATATATGTAAGTGTATAGTAGTATTAAACCGAATAAATAGACGAACGTAAAACTTAATTTATTCCATAACGTCAGAGCTCACAAAATCTTATTCAAATCTAAGATAGAAGGGTAAGAATGTACTTATAAACTATGACATTGAAAAACATTTTCTTTGCAACGATAACAACGTATCAATACACGAACGTTATCTTATAACATCAAGAGAAACGTCTGCTTGTTTGTTATGCCCATTATAAACAATCGCAAAGCTAAAATCTAGAACCTGACTACAAAAATACTACCATGACTTTACGTTATTGAATCGCGAAAAAATATCTCCTAAATATAATTTTTTTCAATAAGAATGTATCAAAGCGCATAGCATTCGCCAAAATCGGTTCCGTTACTACACACACAGGCAGTCAAAATCATTGACCAGGAAATAAACAATGTCATGTCGCCGAAATAGTCTAGTGGTACCAGCTTTGAATCCCAGTTCAAGCAAAATAAGATTTTCGGATAATTTTTCGAAAATATGACTTTGATATTAAGTATGTATCGATTTGTCAACAGTATGAAGTGTAGAGAGCAGGAGCGCAATTTTATTGTAAAACTAGCTGTTGCCAGCGACTTCGTCCGCGCGGACTTCGTTTACTCCGCACAGCTCCTCCCCCGTAGGTGATAGCATGATAATACGTAGCCTATATGTTGACCCGACCTGTTAGTAATATACATGCAAAATTTGAAGTAAATCCATACAGTACTTCTTGAGTTTACCCCGGACATACATACAGACAAACAGACAAACAGATAGACAGACAAACAGACAAAAATTCTAAAAACTATATTTTTGGCTTCGATATCGATTATAGATCACGCCCCAAGTATTCTTTTAAAAAATATTTAATGTACAGTTTTGACTTTCCTACGATTTTATTATATGTATAGATTATTACAAGCTACGTAGTTCCAGATTTCCATCATGGGTTTGCAGATGGAACCACAAATTACGTACTGACAATTCACGGTCACAAATAGTTTTATCTATCGATTTCCTTTTACAAGAATGCCGTCATAATTTTCCGTTGATAAAAAGGTCAATCCTTCCTGTCGCAATAGCGTCAGTGTTTGTCATTGTCGTGTTTCGGTTTAAAGGGTAAGGTAGCTGGTAACCTTATGTATATGGCACTAATACACCACACGCTTCTGCTGGTTTGCTATCTTATGATATAAAAAAGTAACGTAAAACCACTCTAATCAAAAACACGCGGATTTTCATACAGGATTGTCATGTGTTAATAAATATTTATGATGATATTTTTGGTGCCCCGAAGACGTGAGCAATTGCTTTAGGCGAGACATCGGAGACAAACGGAAAAACTGGTTTGCTTAATCACATTTTTATGTATTGATTGTTAAATACGGTTTAACAAAAATTTCACAACAAATATTTCATACCTGAAAATATTATCTGACAAATGTACAAACTCATTACATGATAGAATGTACTTTACTCGATCATATAAAATTCTGAAAACAGGCTAAAAAATCTTTAAAACAAGTAATTTGTTCATGATATTTTTAATTTTCCACATGGTTTTTATATGGTTATGTATGGTAATGTACTAAATTTGGTTTTCAGCTGAAGTCCTATATTTATCCGAAAACTGAACCGTTTCCCAGCGTTTTCAGAACATACCGCGCCGCCCACTTTCTATAGTATTGGCTTGGCGCGCGTCAAGATACCTCGCCTTAATTTCATGGGCAGCATCTGCATCAGCATCTGCTTGCAGCATCGCATCGCGGAACACAAAAGAAAGAAAGATCCCCTTAATTATCAAATCAAATACAGCTTATGTTTTTACTGATAATCTAGTTCCCTACAGGTTTTAAAGTAAGTATCTTTAAAATATACCTGGTCGCTATAGAGTTTATCCATTTACCAAAAATAAATGTATTTTTTTAATTTTATTAAGTTATTTTATTAAATTAATATTAATTGCTACTACGTGGTCATCTACATCACCGTATTTTACCGACGATGATAGTTAGCGGCGAAATCGCCTATTTTTGCAGGGACCGACTGCATTACATGTTCATCCGAGACACAGAGATGTTACCACACAAATCACAATCCACCAGACTTGGAGCTACTGCTTGAGATTTTAGACTTTCGAGAAAAACCTCGAAAACCCTCAATAACACTTTTGCTTTTAGTTTAAATGTTTGTTGAATTCAAATTGTTTTTTTATAAGTGTATAAAACCAACACGAATAAGAGATGTAAATACATACGTACATTTAAGATCACAACTGATATAAGTAAAGGCCAGCGCCATGTCGCGCCCTGTGCTCGGTCATCAATATCCATTTAGTTTTCTTTCTTTAAACATTTTCTAAACACCTCTAAAGATTAATACAGTCACAATAAACACATAAGGGTCATTTTCACTATAAAAAACCGCGAATAATCAATCACTGGACGTAAGAGAGCATATCGTCTGACGAAACTGAACATTGACAGTGTTATCGAAGTCCCGAACATGGCTACTTTGTCTTATCTTATCGTATTAGTATACTGTCGTAATTTTAAGTCGCTGGAAAACCACTCAAAGTCAATTATACTTTTTGTTTTATAGATTTGTTGTTTTTATATTGCCGTCCAGGTCTTGGTCTCCCTTTTATTGGATAAGTAGGTATATTCAAGCCCGTCTTTCCCACTAGGCTCTCTAAGTGCGTACCGAGGGACCCGCGGTCGATAGGGGCTCCCTGGTACCTGCTCGATCACCAACCGGTAACAGATAATTATTTCTGAAAATCGTGTTTCTTTCGACTACAATATCTACTTGATTATTAATTAGCTTTTGCTCTGGTCTCGCCCAAAAATAAAGTTTTCCGATTACAGCATTCAAATCGCGTCAATGCTAATAAAATACTATTCTGTCAGTCATAGCGGTCCTATTACTATAATGTGCCGAAGGCCTACGAGAGGCTAAAGTTGGCTCGGAGTATATTATGTACATATGTAGATGTCCAGTCCGGCAAATTTTTTTGGGGGTTTCTTTCTATCTAGAATATTCTCAACAGCAGACAGTAATAATTACTACCCCCAATAAGTTTTGCCTAGTATAGGATCCCACTATAAAACAACCTTCACCGAGCTAGTTAATGGATGAAAAGTATTTTATATTATTTAATTAAGTTATATACTACACACACATATATATATATATATATATATATATATATATATATATATATATATATATATATATATATATATATATATATATATATATATATATATATATATATGTATATATAATATATATTTATATATATTTACTACATACATATTTAAATATGTATGTAGTAAATAGATATATCGCAATTATTGACTAAAAAACAATATTTGACTAAATAAAAATCAGTCTAGAATAAGATTTTTTTAAACATTTCGCTTGTTTGGTTAATAGACAAATTCCATACCAGCCGAAAGCCTACAAATATGCAAATATAGTCGACAGTCGACACGTTTGGTCAATCACTACGAACTGCGTGGCATGAAGGTGATTAAAAATACCACTGTTCTATCCTGCTAAAAAACAAACACTTTCTTTTTCGACCCCGCGTAACATGCATTATTTAAAGGTGCTTAAATAAAAACGCAGTATTTAAAGATCATTCAGGATTTTTTTTACAGGAAAACCTGCAGCTTCTATAATGATAATGTGGATAGATAAGAGCTAATATCTGTTAGTTTTCACATAATATGAAAATTGTTAAAAAGTATTTGAGACACACATTATTATAATTATGCTGGTCGAAAGTTCCAGGAATAATGTCATTATGACTTAAATTACTAAGAATAATTACTTAGTAGGGTACTTGCTAATGCTTGCTTCAATGATGCGGTACCATGGGCGTACCGAGGGGGGGGGGGGCAGGGAGGAGCAGCTGCCCCCCTCTGGAAGTTATTACCTCACTACGAACTATCTACTGTTGTAGATAAAAATATAGTCACAGGTTGCCCCCCCACCCCCCCGGCCCAGAACCTGGGTACGCCCATGTGTGGTACTATTAGAAAATATATCTATGTATGTCAACTTTATCGCTGAACGTATATATAATAGCTGACACGAACGAATTTATTAACTATTACTGTGATAATTTGTACGCACACGTGGTATTTATATCTTCATTAACTTGTTGCGAGTATTGTGACTAACCGACCGGCCACAGCTACCCGCGGCGCGACCTGCGACGCGAAATGCGGTGCGGTGAGTCGCGCGATCATCTGGGTATGCCACAGCTCGACTTGTTGCGATCGCGGCGGCGTGCCGCTGAGCTGTCACACCTCGATACTAGCTAGTAACAGGGTCACATTTTGTAATACTATTTTTACTATATTCTTTTGATGCTATATTTATTATCGTAACGTTAGGATTGTACGCAAAAATACCATTATTGTTGATACTTACATAATATATTACCTTATCATTGATCCCTCCATTCGAGATTTTTAAAGTTATATTTCTTTAGGTGCGTAATATTTCTTTAGGCAGCGAGAAAAAATTTTAAGATGCACGCGCATTACCGTAACGCAAAAGTTACAGGTTGAAGTTGACCGCTAAATTGCTCATTAAGTCCCGAAATTCTTTTCCAGTCCTTTTATTATTTTAATGTAATTAAGTATTTGCATGCAATCAAAAATCAGAAGTACTTTATTTAATAAAACTTTTTACAAGTTATTTAGACACGTCAACATATTTTTAAAAAACTACTACCGGATCGGAAACGCGGTCATATTTTTTAATGACGCCAATGAAGTATAACTTCTCACGCGCGTATATAAGTATACGCACCCATTTTTTAATGTATGACAACGTAGACTTTTCCGTGCAATTTTTAGTAACTATGATCGTTTTTGATGTAGTGGGTTGTAAAGAGAATGTATTTTTTATTAATATGAGTGAGATGAATATATAGGAACAAATTTTGTTTAACGCAAGCCAACATTAACTTGAGAAAATGCTGTGAAGTTTTTGGATTAAGTTTAAGTTTGGGTGTATAAACTAAATTGAGTTTAATATTATTTTAAGTATGATATTAAAATAATGTGTCAATAAGCAATTATTTATTTATTCAATAAATAATCATACTAACTCTAAATTTAAATTAAAAATTATTTTTTTGTTATAGCACTCACCCCGTGCTTGGGAATCTGGAAAAACCTTAAAAACAACAAAGAAAAAATCCCGCGTGTCGATATTTTTCTTTGTTGTTTTTAAGGTTTTTCCAGATTCCCAAGCACGGGGTGAGTGCTATAACAAAAAAATAATTAGAAAATACGAAAGTACTGATCAAAATTATAAATGTGAATTTCATCTGTAACGATGAACTCATTTAACTAGTTTTACGTATGTATAGCTAGCGATCAGTACAATCGACGTAATCGATCATATAGCAAAGAAGAATTTCGCCGCCTCGAGCCTGTCGACACTAGCTCAGCGGAAGAGCGTCCCGGCTTTAGGGAAATGGTCGCAGGTTCAAATCCCGCGTGTCGATATTTTTAAATTAAAAAAACACTTTTTTTATCATCAGTCCACCATTTAATTCAGTTCTATAATTTTAATCGCAAAACGCACAAGGAGCTGATGATTTCGAAAGGGGATTCTGCAGCATAAAGTTAAAGGTAACCTTAACCTGTGGTTCCTAACTCAATGAGCTGTTTTATTGCAAAGCTCCCTTGCCAAAACAAATCGAAGTAGCATACACTCAGTGAATTTTAACTGGTCACGCTTAGAAGATCACATGGACTTCCTTCCGCTCTATCATCAGATACTAGCAGCTATCTTATTTCACATTCCTTAAAATGAAAAATCAAACGAGTCCAAAATTGATGGTGTTGCTTAATTTTAATTAAAAGTTTCGATAACTTCATTCCTGCTTCATCATAAGACTCTGTAAATCATTTAGCACCAGTGTATTTGTCAAAACAGAACAACTGAGTCCAATCTAAATGGGCTTTTCTTCTTTAGTTTATATATATAACTTACCATGGCCACCTTCGAGTTTGATCGTTAAATCCTAAGTCATGATGAGCATCAGATCCTATAAATCATCCAGCATCAAAATGTTTGTCAGTACAAGACAATTGAGCGCTAACTCAATAAACTTACCTTGTTGAGTTTAAAAGTTTATTATCTTTGCATCTGGATGCGAGAAGTTTCGATATTACTTTTTTCGGCTCCAACTTCAGAGTCTCGTTATAATGAAAAATATCTTATTGCAACGAAACGAACCACTGCAAACTCTACTATCATAACACTTTCTGTCTGTGAGTCACAATGACACTCTAGCGGCTCTATGTTCCATTTCTCGTCATTATGAGTACTAATTAAACTTAGTACTTAAAGCAACAAAACCAATGACCCAAAACTTGGTTGCCTCGTCAAAACTCTACATCTGAGAGTTCTAGTTCCTATATCTAGGCTACATTATGATATCAGCTGGATAGTACCATAATATTGCATTGTCATTGAACTTACAAAAGTTTGCCAAGTTTCAGTAGAAATAAATATCAGGAAGTCGATAAATATGGTTTGCAATATTTAGAAAATCTTTTATTTACATACAAATATTACTAGTTAAATAAAAACTGATATCTTTGAATGAAGATATTGTAGCATCAGGTCTAGGTCACCATGTCATTGCAATATAATTGAAGTAATAAAGTACAAAATTTAGCATCGATAAAGCATTTACAAGTTGCTAAACTCCTTTCATCAAGTTGAAAAGAGCTGGTGAGCTTTCAACGGCTGCACAGATTCTATTGAATCATAGCTAAAAACCATCTCGCGAAATAGGGCTTTCAAGTAAAAAAAAATCGCAACTAAATTGGACCATCCATCAGGGCGCTACGATGCACGGACAGATACACAGATACGCCTCTGAAACTTATAACAACCCTCGTTTTTGTGTCGGAGGCTAAAAATAGTAGTAAAAATTTTAATTAAATATAGTATCTATATAATTTACATCTATATACATATAATAAAACTGTAAGAGGTTGATTTCTGTACATTGAAGATATTTTAAAAAGTTTTTTTTAGAAGATACTCTTTAATCGATACTGAAGCGAAAAATGTAATTTTTTTAATTTTTGTCTGTCTGTCTGTCTGTCTGTATCAAGGCCGCGCATCACGCCGAATCTACTGAACGGATTCAAATGAAATTTAGCACGATTAAAGATCATACTCCGAAGAAGGTTATAGGATATTTTTTATCCCAAAATTCAGTACGGTTCCCGTGGGATAGGGGATGAAAATAAAAACGTATATTTAGCTTTAATTCATTAACCTGTCATCCGAAATCCTTTATTATTTTTTCTTTCAAAAGTAAGTACTATAAAGATTATCCCTTAAAAATTTCAAGGTCATGAGTTTTATAATTTAGAAGTTACAGACATCACAAGTTCCAACGGTTTCGGATGGGATGTCCAGTTGAACGTGACACCCGGAATGTATACAAAACCTTTGAACGCACGGCTCATTATAAGTTAGCGTTATCATTTCATAGTGTTTGTATAATGGACATAACCCGAGAGAATCAGTTCTAGAATGTATACTGTTTTATTAAAATGTTATAAATGCTAAAAACGAATAAAATATGTGTAAAATGTAAACCTAAATATTTTATTTATTTATATAAGAATTATAATATATTTGAAAATAAAACAGGTCATTTTTCAGTTTTTGCCAATATCTCAGAAAATATGCATCTAATCTAGACATTAAGTATACTAATAGAATTTGTTCTTTATAAAATTTTACGTAAGGATAGGCTATTAGGAAAATTCACTATTTTGTTTTTACATTGCATAACGTAAAAAAGGGTAAAAAAGTATTTAAACGCCCATACCCGGAATACGTAGGCAGAAGTACAAGAAGTGTACCCACGATTAGCCGTATATACCATCTCACGCAATGTGAGGTGGCAAGCCTATTGCCAACCGGGCCCTTTCCAATCCCGGGCAACGTTGTTTTATCAGAAAAGTTAAATACACGTTTTGTTTTGCCCGACCCGGGAATCTAACTCCTTTGATAAAAGTGCTTCGCCGTCCAAAGTATTGCTAAATACGAGAAATACTGCGGTCAATTACTAATAATTACTCTGCAAGGATGGCCAAACGCGAACGAAGTCGCGGGTACAGCTAGTTGATAATAATTTTGTGTTATTCTGATTCCAACCCTGGCTTACTAGTGAATAAAACAAAAGTACTCTTTTGTTTTATTCGCTCATCACACCGCGCGGTCGGTCGCGCGTTTTTCCGCGCCGCAATTCGCGTCGCTGGTAGCTGTGGCATACTTCATACAGTTTCCTACATTTGTTACCGCTCGCCGCGCTGCAATTCGCGTCGCCGGTCGCGCCGCGCAAGCTGTACTTCAAGTTTAATATGTTATAGTAATTCACTTGAGTCTACATTCCCCTTTAATATTTTTGATAAGTAAGTTAAGTCGACTATATATTTTCTACGAATTTGAAGAGGAAGTAGGTGATGTCTTATGCATCGTTTTTTTATATGAGCTGTCGTTAACGTTAATTTTAAACTCTAAATATTTCAGAATTTTTTTTTTTTGTATAGATTCTAATTGTTTATTGTAAACTGAGTAATATGGATTCCAGACCTGAGAGTTATATTCTATTTGGAACTAACGAGCAATATAAATTTTTACGGTTTTAGCATTTTTAAATTTTCCGCATGATTTTATTAAGAAGCCTTTGATGCTTTTTTAACAATATATTTCACATTTTGATCAAAAAGTACTTTGGAATCTTTCCAAGATCTTTCATGTGACTAACACTATCAAGAGTTCGGTTTTTAAGGAGATAACCGTGTGTTATGATATATTTTTTACGTGAAAAAACATCGAATAACACTCACCAACATTGAGATATCGAGTTTATTTGCTTCACAGTAGGCCTTGAACCTATTTAAGTCTTCCTGAAGTAAAAGACAATCGGCTTCATTGGTTACCTTTTTATAAATTTTCATATCGTCAGCAAACAAAAGTACCTGGGATTGCTGGAAACATGTATGTCGTTTATAAATAAAATGAATAGCAGAGGCTCTAAGATCAATCCCTGCGGGACCCTGGAAGGAACTGTATTCCATTTAAGGATGTAACCATTGATAGCCACGGCTTGGCACCGGTTTTTTATATATGAGGTGAACCATCGGAACAAATTTCCATGTACTCCTGCAAAATTAAGTTTTGAGGTAAAAGACAATGATCAATGCGATCGAAACATTTACAATAATCTGTAAACATGACGTCAACCCGATTACCCTCATCTATATTTCGCTCGGTCATAGATCGCTTTTTAATAAATCCATGTTGGTTGTGCATAATTATTGGGCCTATGGTCGCATAAATTTGCCGATTCTCTAGTATTTTGGAAAAAATGGTCAATTTAGAAATAGGGCGATAGTTGCCAACGTCACTTCTATTGCCCGCTTTATGCACATGTATAATATATGCTCTCTTCCATATGACAGGCATTACCCCATCTTCGAGGGATTTATTAAAAAGTAAGCATAGTGGCTTGACTAAACTTGATGCATAATTCACAATCAGAATAGGATGAATATGGTCCGGCCCTGCACTTTTTTACATTTTTTTAATAGTTAGTAGTCCAGGGTTTTTAATAGTTCTCAACCTCAACATGATCTATATGGATATCCCCGATCGATGTTATATAATCAATTGACTCGAAGTGGTGATTGTTATGACGTCGATCTATATCTGGACTCCTTTGTTGATAGGTTGTTTGAAAGTAGGATGCAATTAGCAAACAGATCACATAATATATCGACACCTGTGCTACTTTTACAATCATTATAATATCCGTAGAAGAATACGTACCTTTATATTTTTGGAGGAATTTATATAGGTCCAAAACATTTAAGAATTTTTTGTGATAGATTCTTCAACATGATTTGTATAACTTTCATAGCATCTCATCGAATATATTTATAGCAGCATAGAATATATTTAATAAACACCCAATCCCGGAAATACAAACATTTATGCTCATTACACAAATACTTGTCCCCGTCAGGGATCGAACCCGAGACCAGTCAATTGCGTAGTCAGGGTCACTAACCACTCGACCAACGGGGCAGTCAAAACTATGGGATAATAGACCCTTTGATACTTAATATTAGTAGTAGTTAGTAGAGTACTTTAGAATATACAATGGTGTCAAAAAAAATTTGTTATTGTATATTAAAGGGACTACAATAATTTTTAAATGATTCTAAATTCCAGTATAAATTACTAAAATTGAAATCATCTTAAACAATAAATTTATCATTAGGGCATTGAGTGAACATTTCAAATAATTTGTCATTAAAATTATTAAATTGCGAGTTAAACCCGAGACCACCGTATTGTGAATATAAGACGTAAATAATACCGAGATGAATACTAATAGTCGCATCGCGCGCATTATGGACGGACGAGCCGATGGTGATCCACATATCTTCAGCTGTAGACGATTACACGATCGCCATATAAACACATGCACTATTTAAAGATCATTCAGAGTTTAGATAAAAACATTAATTTAAAGATCATTTTGTGCTTACATTAAAACATGCACTATTTAAAGATCATTCGGGGCTTAAATAAAAACATGCACTATTTACAGATCATTCAGAGCTTAAATAAAAACAGACTATTTAAAGATTATTCGGGATTAAATAAAACATGCATTATTTAAAGTTCATTCAGTACTTAAACAAAAATGTATTTATTTACGTCTTTTGCCCCGTATTGGTCCGGGCTCCTTTGAAGAATATACCAACTCCCGTTCTGCCAGGCAGGTCGTAAAAGGTGATACATGTCACTAACGTCGTAATTACCAGCTAGTAAAGTTCTGCAACGTCTATACCGTGGTGGTACCATAGTAGTACCATATACGGGGTCGGTATATGGTACCACCGCTTTACCTATTCCTGCCGCAATAGCGTCAATGCTTGTCACTGTCGTGTTTCTGTTTGGAAGGTAAGGTAGCAGGTAAACTTATACATGTGACTTTGCCATCTCGCCTTACGGATAACAACGCACCATTAACCTTTTTAGTGTCTATGAGCGATGGTTTCTTTCCATCAAAAGAGCCATCAGTTTGTTTGTTATCTAACGATATATATAAAATACTCCAAAAAATGCTGGACAGGTCGTAAAAGACGAGCGAAAGCTAAGCTTTCCCGGTTTCATTAATAATATTAATAGCAGTGTAATATATTGTATAATAAGATTGTATATGCAGTATTATATTTAATATATTATAACGTTTATATATCGTTTACTATGGTTACCTCTTTCTACCAGAATGGCCAATTGTTTTTTAATAAATAATTCAATTTTATCGAAAGACACCAGCCGTGTAATATTTCATTCATAGGGCCTATTTGATACACTTCAGCTTCGAATTGGATCTAGGATGGAACTACGAGCAAGTCACATTAGTCCCCGACGGTAAAATATTGTATGTACAACATGTTCCATTTGGATAATTTTCGCATAGGTACTAAGTAGTATCTGTTAAGAATTTTCACAATTTCTATTTTTGAATTATTTAATGAATAAATCGGTACGAGCTATAGAACGGATCCATTCACACACCAAGATATATACAATCTATACCAAATAGGAGTACCCAACAGACCCGTACTCATCATACGAGAGTACCTACCTAACCAACCACCAATTTCTATTCCGTGTGAAGGGTTCCCTCTCCACCCATAGGCCGATCATAGCAGGTGTCCCTCAGTTCTCTCTACTGTCATCACTATTATCGCCCTTTACTCGTGTGACGTAACACGCGAAACACAGTTTTTCACCGAAAATATCACTCTCTATACATCCAATTTTTCTGAAGTTACAATTTCCGAGCGGTTGCAGGCAGCAACCAGCGCCCTTGGCGATTGGTTCAGAAAATGACGTATCGAAATCAACCCAGATAAAAGTGCAACCGCGTACTTTCGCCGCGGTCAACAAACGCGTCAGAACAGGCATGTTTCTACGAAAGTTAGACGACATAATCCTGTTCGGAAGTATCACCCCTGGCAAAAAAAAGTCAAGTACCATGGGGTAACGCTGAACATTAAAATGTCATTTCAACCGCACATACAAAGAGTGAAAGCTAAATTTATAGTAAGTCGGTTATACAACCTCATCAATAAACGCAGTAAAATGTCACTTAAACACATGGTGACACTTTATAAGATATGCGTAAGACCTATTCTATCATACGCCTGCGTAGCGTTTGCCCATCTCCCCTGTACAGATTTGCATCCGTTGCAAGTAATACAGGACAAATACTTGTGTACTTATTGTCACAGGTGCACCGCTGTTCATAAAAATATCGAGTTACGCTTAGCTAGGCATTCTAAAGATATTTCGATCGTACCAACTCACACTCTAATCTACTGGTGGTAGCCGCCGTACACTACGTCCCAGATCCTAATCCTGATCACAAAGTACGTACCTAGGCCCCGCCACGTTCTCACCGATCCCGACGACCCGATAACTCTAACTAATGAAACACACCAAAACAATACACACCTACACACGCGACACTGTTGCCACTGGCGGCACCGAGGACCCCCGTTTCACCCATTTACGAACCGAGCCCAAGGGCAAGGATCGGGTAATGGACAAAACACTGCCACTTGATAACTCTGGCCAACGGAATATATCAAAACACTACACACCTATACAAGCGACATTGTCGCCACTCGCGGCAACGAGTACCCTTTTTTCACCCATCTACAAACCGAGCCCAAGGGAAAGGATCAGCTGATGGACAAAACAATGCCACTAACCCTCTTATCGCAAATCACGACTCCACCCTAAGCCAAGGACCGGACTCTCAGAAAACACCCTTAGGGCGTAGGGCGTACAGCCCTACATCTTTAAACTCTGGCTGAGCACTCTGCTCGTCCCCGCAACCGGTGAAGCTGTAAAGGCCCTTAAGGCCACAGATTACTTATGTATAAATCTTAAGGCCAGCAGTGATTCAAATATTACGAAAAAAAATTAATTCGTCGTACAGGTGCCATCGTTGATCGGTTCGGACGTCTTAACCTTTTTGCGTTCTCGACACTCCTTCACTCATTCATATGGTAACCCCCGTATGAATGAGTGAAGAATGGGTATCATTAGAGGTACTTAAAATCCTTTTCAGACGGTATACATTCCTTGTATTTTGATATGGCTTTTTAAAGATTTTTTTTGGCTGATTACAATTTTTCTCTGAATTTTTCACTTAGGCGCCATATATATTTACCATAAGCATTTAAAATTATTATTTTTTAATTATAAAATCACAAAATCTTTATAAGAGCTTTCGAATAATACTTAATCGAACTTTATAGTTGCTCTGAGTCAGAAGATACACCATATCCAAACTAAGTACCTAACACTTTGAAATTACCTAAAAATGGCGGCACTTCCTACTCAACTCCCCACAAAGCATCCTAACCAGACTTAGTTTATCAAATTCTTTTATTCTTAGTTTATCAAGAACTTAGTTTATCAAATTCTCTTATTCTTTAGCTATCCAGTGGTATTTAATAAGATTTTGGATGTCGGTGATAGTTATGTAGCTATAGCACCAAACTGTATCCCCCAATATTGTTGTCATCCGTTTTGTGAACTGTCGCCACTATGAAGGCAAATTTAAAGACGTATTCACGTCAAAAAATTGTAGTCTTTCTCTATTGATCTAAAAAACCCAAGATGCACAGTCCCGAATAAAACTGACACACAAAAGTGTCCCTAATTTCATTTAGTTATAGATTTGGCAAAAACATATATCTTTGCATATTTAACCTTAAGCGCAAGATTTATAGTTATTTTTACAAAGCAATGTACAAAAAGTAATAAAATTGACAGTGTCGCGGCCGACACGATTCTATTTGAAATGAGCCTACAATTTTAAACACTGATTGTGTATCTTGGGTTTTTTATATCAATATCTGTCTCATTTCTGCCTCAGGGTTAGTTTCTAGATACTGGTCGAGTAAAACTTGAAATAAAGGTATTAAGTAATTGGACCACTATGGCTGTTCAATGTTCTGATCAACCGCTTACGCAACTTAGGCGCCCCATAGACCTACAATAATATTGCGCAATATTACGTATTGTGCAATATTATTAATTTAATTTAATATTTTTTTATTATTTATATTTAATATTATTGAAGATTGCGCAAAGATTGAACGAAAGTTTGAGCAGGTTTAATTTTTATGTATGTGTAGGCTTAATATTGCTCAATTTTTTTCACTTCAGAGTTAGGAACGGTCGCGTTCGGTCAGCTAATGTGTTTAATATAATATCGTCGTGACTTAAATTTAAGCAAAATGGCGAGCAAGAATGCTATAAAAGATAAAGAACGGGATTTTTACTTGAGTATAAAGAATTGTATAGAGATTTATTTAACAAAATCACCAGCATAGTTGCCGCCAAAACTTCGTCGTTAGTCATGTTGCTCGCTCGAAAATATTGATCAGACTGGTTTGTCAATTTTATTGAGTGAATTTATTAAACGTCTGATTCCAAACGTTTAATAAATTCACTCATTTTTTATTATTCAATATTCATTCACAATAAAAGTATTGCGCAATGTTATTGTTGGACTATGGGGCACGTTACAAAGCAAAAATGGGGCATTGGAATATTTCTAAGTATCTCGTAAAGCGGCCGAGCAAAATCTTTGCTCAGAGTGCTAAGTGTGAGTTTTTCTTTTTGCATTCGATCGTGAACGCGTTTCGAGTTTACTAGGAATTTGTATGTGATTTGTACAGCGCCACCTAGTGGTAAACTGGTTTCTCACATTTACCACTAGGTGGCGCTGAGCAAATCACATACAAATTCCTAGTAAACTCCAAACCTGCGGTAGTAGTAGATGTTCTGTGCTCCAAACGCGCTCACGATCGGATGCGAAAAGAAAAACTCACACTTAGCACTCAGAACTCTGACAACTGTCAGATTTCTGAGATTAGAAGTTGTCCTGAATACACCCACATAGTTGTCATTTGAAAATTGTCAGCAATCCTATGGGCGACAGATGACTGCAGATGACATTATCTGACGTCAGAAATGTCAATGTCGATTGTCGAATATAAAATATGTGAGTGGTTACGCAAAAAGGGACCTCAAGGGAAAATAATTGATTTCGAGTAAATCACGTTTAAAATGTTGAGTCGAAATGAGAGAGGCGCGGGGTGTTTTATGTTAGTGTCGTTAGTGAGCGACTTCGTCAGTGAGAAATAGCACGTGTTTGCGATAGCTGTATTATTGGTGACTTATTTATTCGTCTTTTACTTGTCTTTATGTGCGCGCTAGAAAAAGAAACTAGTGTGCGCTGTGTATAAGGTGTAATATTTTCAAAACTGTCTCGGCTTACATAAAAAATCATTAAAAAAAAACTACGGCACCTAAAATTATTTTGATTAGAACAAAACAAAGATGAAGGACCATAGAATCAGAATTTATCAAAAAAAAAAAACCGTTTCCAATCCCTTCAGGTCCCTTTTTGCGTAACCACTCACATATAATAACAAAGAGTGACAATTTCCTTGGGGCTTGGAACTTCGTACGAATATAAATGCAAATTTTGCTTATTTTTACAATCAAAATCATGCCGAATGATGAAGTGTTTCAGGAGTATAAAAACTCGATTCAAAGATTACAAGTTGAGAGCAGCAATGCCGGCATAACTAAACAAGAATTTGAAAAAACTTACTCAGAAACTTTAAAATCTATTACAAAAAAACAAAAAAATGATCGCTCTAATTATAGGAAAATATACCTTTTTGTGTGTATACTTATAATTTTAGTTTTAATTGCCTATAATTTTAAATATTTGCAAAGTTTTCTAATTTGCAATATACAAGAATATATTTATCCAGGTCTTAGACTTCTACGAAAGGCCTCCATTCCTCTCATTTCGTTATTTCCTTCATTGACTGGTTTGTATTGTATAAAAAAAATTATATAACCAATAATTTCTTTAATAACATTTAATTTTTCTTTTAATTAACTTATTGTTGTAGATTTTTACCAAGAAACATGCTTAATACAAAACCCATTTTTTACGATCGTAGATATGGATTGTTGGCCTTGTAGTACGATAAATAATATTGGCGAAGTTTACGATCCTCAACCTATTCAGGTTCAACACACTGCTCCATTTATATATAAGGTAAACACTCTTTCATGAAGTAGTTGAAACGGATGGCAATAAAGCTAGTTTCCTGGAGGACACATTACATGCTTCCATAAACAATGAAGGTGCCATTCATCACTACTTTGTTACTATTTACTCTTAAGATTAAATTTCAGCCTTGGTAATTTTATCAACTACCCCTATACTGCAACATAAATATGACAAAAATTATAGTATGTACTAGCTGACCTGTGCAACTTCGCCCACAAATAGAGTAACCCATCAATATAATCTATCATACACATTGTCATCCCCTTATCAAGAAAGTAGCCTGTTTGACCTCAAATCTTAATCTATGTCTATGTCAAATTTCATCAAAACCTGTTCAGCAATTTAGCCATGAAAGCTTAACAGACTGACAAACTTGCTTTTATAATATTACATATTCAATGTAATATTATATTAACATAGTAGTCATGATAGCAACAACACATTAACAATTTGTAGAAAGTATATGATCTTTTTTTATCTGTCAACATGGGCATACCGCACTCAGCCACACTTCAGGGGATTGTCTGATAGTCTATTCTTTATAAGATACTAGGATTATTAAACTATACAGTGAAATAACTGAAAGTGTTGACAATTTTAGAGTGAACAAAAGAAAGTAACTTTAAATGAAATAAAGAAAATGTACAATCAATATATCAACATTTACAGGGAAGACCAAAAAGTTTTAACTGATAATAAGTATTATCAACCTCTTTCAAGTATATTCGATAATAAAAATAGCCTATATATTTGGTAAGCATACTAATATTATTAGTTCTATATTTAATATATAGTTATGATAATACAAATTTATGTTTGTTCAATTTTAATATACTTTATAATGTAATAATAAATGCTTTTCATTATTTCTAGGAAAATCAATAATATTAATGTGGCAAGATCTCTTCGTAAATTAATACCAAGACCAAAGGTGGTCCCTAAGTTTGGACAGAGCATTGAAAGATTTGTTATAATAGATTCAAAGCATGATTTATTCCATATACCAGACACTGAATGTCACTACTCTTTTCTATTAGTTACACAGGGGCAAAGAATTATTAATTTAAAACCTGCAGAGGAATGTAAGCATCAGTGTAAAATACTAAAAGTAGAACTGAAGGAATCATATTTGTGTAAGTATATTTTGTAATAAAAACATTTTCTTTTTTGGGATTTGATTGAACACTTTCACAATTGCAGTCAAATTGCAAACTACATAAAAATGTGTTTCATGTATTTCAACACACTTGACATGGTTTTGATTACATGGATCTGTCTTACTAAATAGAATTTATAATAAAAAAACATGTGTTTTTTGTTTTCTACTAAAAACAATGTGCCTGGGATTGGATAAGTGCCCAGTTGATAATAGGCTTGCTACCTAACACATTGTGAGATATGATATCTCTCTGTTATATGTAAACAGTGTGAATTATTGTTCTTCTATCTTCGGATGGTGGTGGATGGATGTAAATATATATATATTTTAAATAATAAAATTTTAGTAAGACAGATTGATAAGAGATTTTTTCTTGATTAAGTGGGCTTCAGGCTTCAATATGTTTTTTATTTATACTTTGGCACTGATATGACAGTGCCAAAGTATAAATAAAAAAACATATTTAAATGACACTGGTTTACCTGCAGGATAGGTAACGTTAGAGAAACTCATTCACAACTCACCAGTTTGTCAGCTGTTGAGGTGGATAATGAGGTGTTTAAATATTCTAAGCTGTCCTGCTATTAAAAATTTTCTAGGTTCAAACAATTTAGCCCGATCAAATAAATATAGAACCTTCTACTGAACCTAATAAGCTAATCAAAAAATTAAATTTGTAAAAAAAAAAAACAGATAAAAAGTCAGTGTTTGTTTATGCAAAACAAAACTAAGTATTCCTTTTTCAGACTATTCAAATTGAACAGAATATCACAAACACAATTATGCTTCATAAATTAATTTATAATTTATATCCTTTTCAGTGTGGTACAATTGGTGGTATTGGAGACCTACAGTACAAGAAACATCCAGCAATGAAACATTCATTGCACATGTTGGTTCATACTGCTAAAATTTAATAAAATATCAGTTGATTGGAATGTAGAAAACATTTATTTAACACCATTCAATTGTCTAAAATAAATTAACTAAACATATATTATTAGAAATCTAAATATATTAAGTATTATTCAAGCTTTTCTCTGAACTTCTGTTGCAGCACAACAGGCAGTAATGATACTAATGCAAAACAGCTTAGAATTGTCACCGAGGTCCATGACCATGCATCACTTGTAGATGTTAGCGAATGCAATGTTTGTCCTGCTTGAATAGCGACAAAAGATGGTGGTGCTACACCTAAAAGCAAAAAAAGTTTAAGGCAAAACAAGCAGACTGTATTTCCTAACACAGATCCAAACTTGATGAGATTGGCTTTACAAACTAATTTTTTATGGATTGTAAACTAGACCCTTGATTCATTCAAAACTGGGGGTTAAAATTGATATACAAAATGAAGTGATTAAAACAATTGACATTTAATTTAATTATGTAAAATGAAAGAACAATTAACTATTATTATTTTAATCAGATAGATAGTTTTATTAAGGCGAGCGAAGCGAGCCCTGTACTAGGCCACTTTCTATGCACTTTTGTGGTCTCTGTTACTAAAAAGTATCGAATTTTGAGGTTTGAGCTTTGACGTGGTAGTTTAAATTCATGTCTAGACATGATCTACCATGAAAATACCATTTTAAAAACATTTAAAAAAATAGAACATACATGTTGTATTAGAATTTTATTACTACTAACGCCATCTATTATAAGACTAAAAAGTTAAAATGCTTACGAGTTAAAATGCTGCTTTGGCGTGGTAAATTTAATTCGTTTTCATTCATTCAATTTTAATACAATATGATTAATACTATGATTAATATTAATACACTTGTATTTTTTAAGTTTCCGCTACATATAAGGAAATTACTGATTTTGCTCCGATTTTCACAAATTGATGTCCACCTTTTGAGGTCCTAGGAAACTTTTTCGACTATTTTCGCGATGACGTCAGTGTGTCTGTATGTGTGTGTCTGTCTGTGTGTGTCTGTCTGTGTGTGTCTGTCTGTGTGTGTCTGTCTGTGTGTGTGTGTGTGTCTATATAAATTAGCGAAATGTTAAAAATGTGTTTTTCTTTATTAAATTAACTTTCATTTTTAATACCCATGTTTCCTTGAAAACTCTTTTACCATAAGCCATACCATAAGCCAACCATAAGAAAGCTACCATATAGTATAAAAATTGATTTCTATCAATATTAGACTTTAAGAGCGAAGTGGTGGCACGAGATGGATCTTGAGTTGCTACATATTATAGGTAGACCAGAAAATATGGTGTAAAATTTTTGTTGATAACCTATATATTTGTTCTGTGTAGATAACATTGATAATAAAAGTCGTGTTTTTAATAAATCAAGAAAATTTTAAAGAATTTTTCTTGTAAGTACTAAAAATTTATTCTTAGAAATATGTTATTTTTATTTTGCCTTTATTTTCCTGCGCCCTTCTAGACCAAAGCCGGACGATGCCTTTGATGCGAATATAATGTTTGGATAAAAATACGCTGGATTTTTTAGGTTAGATAATTATAAATAAAGTCCATACATTAAAAGATGTAATTCTCATAAAAATACTTTCCTAACAATATTACAAGGTACTATAACTTTGCGAGCCCTTACAAAGCTCTGCTTTTTGCTAGTTTTTAGATAGAATATTAACGGAATCTCTTGATGCATAAACATTGCTGTTGCTGTTGTCACTTGCTGACGATTAGGACAGCAAGTGACATTGTACTGAAATATTAGTCATTACATTACTATTAATCAATTTAACCCCTCAAGACTCAGATCGGAAGAATATGACCGCTCTGTGTTTTATAACTTTCGGTCAACTCAACTCGGTAAAATGTGACCGCACCCATTTTTAATTTATACTCTATTTTCCATATTAATAGTTTAAAATAAGCTTGGCAATTGACGGCCTTGGATATATTCTGTGAAATGAGACAACTATATTTATATCTACCACTGTATTAATGTACTACTGTATTTTATGTGACCCTACATCATTACTTCTGTTTGATCAATCAATAAAAAGTAGTCTCTCTGTTATACGTAGACAGTGTGAATTATTGTACCTATAAGCCCTAGTTATGTGTTAAAAAGCAAAACAATATGGGGTTAATAAATAAAACAGAGTAAAACGACAAGTGTTTCTAAGAATATATAAATAACTATAATTACAGTAGAAGTGATATTGGTAGATCTTGTTCTAGCAATTTATAATAATAATAATAATAATAATAATAATAAACTTTATTTGCATTCGTACAGGGAAAATCAAAGCACAGGTTTAACCCTGTCTCCTGTGCTAGTGTAAACTGTGGTACAGGAGACAGTGTCTTCACCCAGTGTCACAATTTTGTAAATTAACACAAGCAACATATGTACAATTACGTGTGTGTGTATGTATGTATGTATGTGTTTGTGTGTGTGTGTGCGTGTGTGTGTGTGTGTCTGTGTTTTATATGCATGTTTGAATTTGCATGCTTGCGAATGAGATTAGAGTGTAGTGTATGTATTCGTGTGTGTTTTTGTTTACGTGTTTATGGCCTACTTTAATATATCTTCGGTCTCATAATAATTTAGTTCTAAAAGCCAGGTTTTGATAACAAATTTGCATCGACTTAGTGTTAGTGCGTATATTGAGTGTAAACTGTTTAGTTTATTATATATTCGGGACGCAGTGACATAATACTGTCGTCTTGCTACCATGGTGCGGTGAGGGATGATGTCACAGACAATAGCTGATCTCCTGCTGGATGGAATATTCTTATAGGGCAGAGATGAATGTTTTTTTAAAATGACCTGAAGAATATATAACTGTCTCACTGTTAAGACTTTACATTCACTGTATAAAGTCGCAGTAGAGTATATTTATAGAAGACTGGCAAGTGACGCATGATTATTAAACCTATTGGTATCACTAGTTAATTTTCATTAATTAATACATTATTTCCTTATAACTATATATAATATTTATTTAGAAACTCACCTATAAATGTCCCTAAAGCAAATGGCACTAAAGGAACACCAACAACTGGTGCTGATATATTTATAAACCAGTTGGGCAAAAATGGTGTTATTCTCAAAAATATCATATAGTTGAGTAAGTTATTCTCATGTTTTTTTAGAGCTTCCGACCATTTTGCAGCTTTTTCTGGGAAAAACCTCTTGACTAGCTTTTTCCCTAAGAGATGTGATAAGAAAAAACATAAACTTGCACCAATTGCTGAACAACAGCAAACTAAAAGTAAAGCTAAGTAAAATGGAAATAAAAACCCTGATAGAATGCTCAAAAATATTGAGCCAGGTATTGCAAATGTTTGCAAACTGGTACAATGTTAAGGAAGTGTATTTCTTCACATATGTTACAGTAAATTATCATGTCACAAATGTAAGAATTCTCCTAACAATTATTTACAATCTTAAGAGATAAATTTAGAAAATCCTTCATAATTCCTCATCTATTTCATAAAAACGACCTCTTATGAAAATTCAATATTAGTCTTAATTGTATCAATTTCTTTTTTGTAGAAGACTTAAGGCTGGGCACTGATATTAAGACAATGAGTCAGGACTTTTTATAACATATATTTTACATTATTTTAATAATACATTATTTATCATCAGTAAATCAAAATTTTCAGCAATTTTAAATAGGCTAACCTACTTTTATGTATTAAAAAAAATGCCAAACTTGATGTACATATAATATTTGTAATTAATCCCCTCAACTTGCTGTGCTAGTTTTTTAATTTTAAAAAAAAGCTGTAGTGATAGATAGATATTCATCATCCAACTCACCAACTGACAAACAGCCTACTCTTGCACCACAAGGATGACGATACTATTAGATGACACTTATACATAACAGGCAACAGTTAAGACATCTTATAAACTTGTAATAAAAAGGATACAAAATATATACTAAAAATACTCCAAACAATACTTCATAAAAATACTTTTCCTTATATCGGTCTAGCACTAGACCTAAATGCTTAGCATCTTCTAAATCCCACGGTAGCTTTAAATACTGTTTCTCTTCTCTGAAATAAAAAAAATGATGGTGTTAAATTCTCATATCAATTACTTTTATTTTTCCAGTCAACCTTCTGTTCTGTTCTTCTGTTAGGAAATTGTTCATTTTCATAACCATTTTGTTATTTTAAATTATTTTTCTGTGGCGCCGCTGGTCCGTACCGCTGAAAGGTCATTGTGATGGCACCAGCGGGCCAATTTCTTGTCAGGTGACGTCATAACTGTGGAGGTTAATGACGTCACACAAGGGCAAGTAAGGGGAAAAGGAAGATCTTCCCAGCCAGACAAGGTGTACTGCCTGGGGACCAAAATCGGTTTGAGAAGCGTTAAAACTTGTATATAGTGTGTACAAGATAAATAATTGTGATATCGCGATTCAGGATTTTATTTTGAATTTCATTTTTTTCCATTTTTTATTATTTTTTCTGGTAGCGTTTGTGGATTGCTTGAACCGCTACAGTACTCTCCTCCAAGACCGGAGGTCGATTTAGTTGAGCCAGTGAAGCGTATGTGCCTTGAGTGCTCGAGTCTGTGGTGCATCGAGATGGGCAGAATATGTGCGGTGCTTGGTGAGTCAGGACGAATGCGCTCCGCTGTAGTTCGCAATGAGTCGGAACGAGTGGGACAGGGTTGCTGCATGGAGATCCAGTGAACGTGGGCAGTTCGAAGTGGATTCCGGAAAGTCGATGAGGCGTTGCTTGTGAAGCTGCCTGATGTTGTTGAAAGCAGAGGGGGTATTTTAGACGTTGATGGTCAGAAGTTTGATGCATGTAGTTTTGTCGAGGGTTCCCACTGTGGCTTATCTATAGCTGTTAGTGGTGATGATCACGTTGGGGTCACTACTGTGGCGCCGCTGGGCCGTACCGCTGAAGGGTCATAGTGATGGAACCAGCGGGCCAACTTCTTGTCGAGTGATGTCATAACTGTGGAAGTTATGACGTCACACAAGGACAAGGGAAAATGAAGATCTTCCCAGCCAGGCAAGGTGTACTGCCTGGGGACCGAAGTCCGTTTGAAAAGCGTTGAAACTTGTATATAGTGTGTACAAGATAAATAATTGTGATATCGCGATTCAGGAATTTATTTTGAGTTTCATTTTTTCCATTATTTATTATTTTTTCTGGTAGTTTGTGCATTGCTTGAAGCGCTACATTTTTTATCAAATATATCTACTATATTATTTGAACTGCTTTTATCTAGCCTACTTTTTATAAAATATATTTTATATATGTGAGTGGTTACGCAAAAAGGGACCTCAAGGGAAAATAATTGATTTCGAGTAAATCACGTTTAAAATGTTGAGTCGAAATGAGAGAGGCGCGGGGTGTTTTATGTTAGTGTCGTTAGTGAGCGACTTCGTCAGTGAGAAATAGCACGTGTTTGCGATAGCTGTATTATTGGTGACTTATTTATTCGTCTTTTACTTGTCTTTATGTGCGCGCTAGAAAAAGAAACTAGTGTGCGCTGTGTATAAGGTGTAATATTTTCAAAACTGCCTCGGCTTACATAAAAAATCATTAAAAAAAAACTACGGCACCTAAAATTATTTTGATTAGAACAAAAGAAAGATGAAGGACCATAGAATCAGAATTTATCAAAAAAAAAAAACCGTTTCCAATCCCTTCAGGTCCCTTTTTGCGTAACCACTCACATATATATAAAATATACTTTTTATATATTTTTTTAGGGAACTGGAAACAAGTGTGTAAATGTGTGGCTGTAAATTTCCCCTACCTTTATCTATCAAACTATACCACACTAAGCCAGAAAAACTTTTGCACTCTCTAATTTACCAATTTTACAAGTAAAAAACTGGCACAAAACTGAATCTTCAAATCAATCAAAATGGCTTTAAAAAGCTTGAGTATTGAGCCAAAACTTTACACTAACTATACTATACTAACTGTTGCTTACAGCTTCACTCACATTGATTGAATGAAACTGCCCAATTAGGTGTTGACTTTTGTAAATATTTCAAACCTGAATCAAAAGTTCATAATTGGCACTACTTTGAGGGCCAAAAGTGCCATATTCCCTCCTATATAAATTAATTAGTGTGCATGCTTTTAATTCCTTACATATATGTTAATGTATGATTTTGGATTAAAATTTCAAAAGCTGTTTGTCAATAGTTTTAAATTCAACAATTTGAAATTGTGTATAGAGCTGTGTAATATGAACTTTCAATCCAACTGTGATAAAAATAATATATAAACAATGGGAGGAAAGTATGACCATGCAACCTGCGATAAGCAAAAATCACAATGTCATACTGTCCTCCCTGAGTGTGTAATATACTGCACAAATTGTATTCAATTTCAAAGAAAATATTATTATTATAAATTAACATTTCGAGACAACGGCCTCAAAGGACATCTTTGAAATAATAAAGCTATGAATATATAATTTACCAGTAAATACTACATAAAACTAAAATAACTGTTAAATAAACTCACTCGTCCAAATCAGGAAATTGTTTATAAAGAAATCCTAATGCTAAAATTGATACCGTAAAAATTATGAAAACCAGAATCAAAGCATTAGTTGTAGATAGTCCTTGAGCTTTTGTTGAAATTGTACTAGGTATATCTGTAAAACAAAATAATTTATAAAAAACAGCAAATTGATAAGTAAATCCGCAAAAGCATAATAGCAGAATTGAATAAGGAGAAGGATACGGTTAGGAAGTAGATACTTGGTGTAGGAACATAAGACCCAATACAATAGTTGTTAGTTTGCCAGTAGTCTATTCTTGGTTTGATGTTGGACATGCAGGTAGTAGAAGTAATTGTATGGTCTTGTAATTTATTTTGCTCCTTTCGACCTGTATTACCTCTCTGATTAAGAGCATTCATTATAAATAATATATATTTTGTTATGCTATTCACATCGAAACAATTAAAATTTATTTGAGTTACTTTAAGCAGACCATGTCTAAAAGTAATCAAATTTATATATTATTCTATTTATATATATTTAAAAAATCGAAAGTGAAACCCAATAAAAACGAAATTGAAAATTTCAATTGTATCATCATGATTCATGACGTTTAAATTTAATGTGGCCAGCAATCAAATCAATTTACAGATCAGTGTTGCCAACTTTATTTTTACCAACCCACCAAATGAGGCCGTGTAAACCACCAGAAACCACTAAAACTTAGCGCCCTCTCAAACCACCAGAATTCCGCTAGATAACCCAAAGCCTATGACTACCTACCTTAAAATAAAACAATAACAATATAATTATTATCATGAAATAATTATTTTATGTTAAAAAGAAAACAGGTACCTTTCTAAATACATATTAAAGATGATCATCTTCCGACGAATCGGCTTCATCTTTTTGCTCTGTTTGTAAAGAATAAATTTCTTTTGTGCCAATTTTTTTGTATCACTGAATTAGGCAATAAGTAGTTATTACAACATTTGTCATAACGTGCTAAGCCTGCACGAATTGTAAGTATTGAAGAAAGGAGATCGAACTTCATCCGGTTTCTCTGTTTAGTCTTGACAACGTTCATCATACTAAATAATCACTCTACATATATCTGCATTAGAGTGCAGTAAAACTAATATATATATCGCAAATGTGGCTCATTCTTGAAATTTATTTTCACCTACTATATCTTCGAATTTCATTACCTCGTACCAAAATTCTTTAGTATTTTTTGTATTTTTCCAGCTTAGTAGATGTATTTGACGCTATTGCACATCGATTTTTGCAATATCTTCCTGTTTTTTTTTATTAAAATGCAACATCAATTCAATAATCGGTTCTTTGTTATGAGACAGTGCGTTTTTTACACTGATTTCTTGAATACTTTTCATCAGTTTCAAGGTTTTTTTTTAATTTTGCATGTGCTTTTTAGATAATCCATGATTTTTTAAATCTCCATAATGATTCCTTAATAATGAACTACATAATTTGCACTTAGCTACTGGACCACTACTTGCAACCAATCCTTTAAACCTGGGCCACGTAACCAACAATCACGAAACTTTTGAGTGTACTGTGGCTTGGGCATTAATAATTAAATAACTTTTAAAACTTTATTTCTAAAATATTTTTTCAAAGATAGTACTGTTTACTGAACTGACTAAGTAAATAAATAACCAATACGTCTTTCAGATCAAATCAAACTAATAGTATTACAAAAAAAAGTTCATGTTCGTTCACTCAAGAAACTCATAAACAATTTTCGGGGCCGAAAATTGTGTGTGACCCATACACAACAAAAATATTTTAAGACAAATGATTTTTTAACTAGAAAATATACTTCAGTATTTTATGAGTTGTGTTAGTGGTTAAATTCGTAACTTACCACTAACTGGAAAAATCTAATCCACTAAAAAATCCACTAGCCACTAAAACAAATATTTTCCCGCCGAAACACATGTCTAAACCACCAGATCTAGTGGAAAATCCACTAAGTTGGCAACACTGTTACAGATAAAGAAAAAGTTTATACATTTAAACAAGGTAGCATCCGCCCGCTTCTTGGTCGCTGTCGTTGGGCGTAAATACATTGACGAAAAAAAATTATATCATAATTTTACGTGTAGGATAACACGTAAAATTACGATATAATTTTTTTTAACACTTCATACCACTTATATCATCAAGATAAGTGAAGCCGTTTTTAAGTTCGAATTAGTAAAATTGATGCCTGTGAGAGATAAAATAATTATTTAAAACGAAATTTGGAGAAAAAATAACTGTACAGACATGCATTACATTAATGTAGGTACTATGTAGTATTATTTGGCGTTTAAAAAAATAGTAAAAAATCGGTTGTCTGTAAAGTTGGTTTACAGACGATAGTTGAACGTGACAACGTCTTAAGCTCTCACTTGTACTCCAAGCCTTAAACGGAACGCCTCAGAGCGAGGTAACGCCGCATGAGTCATGTTTTTTCGTGCGTGCAGCCAGCTCTATCGAATTATAAGACGTTGTCACGTCAAAAGATTAGCCTTACTTTGCACTCATTGTCATATAGTCAGACGTTTACGCAACCACAAGTTATAATATAATAGTTACTATCGTTTTTTGACGTGACAACGTCTTATAATTCGATAGAGCTGGCTGCACGCACGAAAAAACATGACTCATGCGGCGTTACCTCGCTCTGAGTAGGCTTGTGGAATAAATATCGATACATCGATATATTGATATTTTCAATTTGAAATATCGATATTTTTGGTCGATATATTTTGTAACGATATATCGATACATCGATATCGAAAATTGTATCAAAAACGACATTTTCTTTTGTTCTTATTTGGTCGTCTCAATTTGCTGCTTAACTGCTTTTTAATTTGGTTAGTTTTTAAGTTAGGAACTCTGTCTTTAGGACAATGACGCATATGACGTATGTCAGTTCAGTTCAGTAATTTAATTCAATTGTGTATCTGACTAGGCTGTATGGACTCAGATCTCTTTGTTTTTTGCTATGTCAATGTCAGATAAATATTAGTTTAAACTAAATAATTAATATTTTTTATCGTTGTTCTTGATTTACTAAAATTGATGTCTATTGATTAGTATTTATCTAGTAATGTACCTAAAATGACTGAAAGAGATTAAGCTCTTTTTTTATATCGTACCGATACATCGATATATTGATATTTTTAAATAAAAATATCGATATCGATATTGATTTTTTCAAAAATATCGATATCGATATGTATCGATACCTTATTGTATTTCCGACATCCGTAGCTCTGAGGCGTTCCGTTTAAGGCTTGGAGTACAAGCGAGAGCTTAAGACGTTGTCACGTTCAACTATCGTCTGTAAACCAACTTTACAGACAACCGATTTTTTTTTTTTATATCATAAGATAGCAAACAAGCAGATGGGTCTCCTGATGGCAAGAGTCAACCATCGCCTATAGACACCAAAGATGTTAATGGTGCGTTGCTATCTTGTGGCGAGGTCTAATGCCATATGCATAAGTTTACCGGCTACCTTACCCTCCAAACCGGAACACGACAGCGACAAGCACTGACGTTATTGCGGCAGGAATAGGTAAGACGGTGGTACCAGACCCGGGCGAGACAATGCAGAACTCTACCACCTAGTAGCCACGATGGTAGTGACTCGATAGCCAATCGGTCGCCTTTTACGACCTGCCTGGCAGAACGGCAGTTGGCCTATTCTACAAAGGAGGCCGGGACTAACACGGCGAAAAAAATCGTAAGCACAAAGACGACTGTATAGTGTATACATACCAAGGAACTTATATATGATAACTGGAATTGTTACGAAGTAATATTTGAAAAATAAAAATGTACTTTATTTCGTTACTCATAAAGTTGACATTTGCTTCTTACTTAACAGAGGGGAAAAACGTTCTGAGCAAGACAACGACATGAGAGGATGTTATCCCTTTCTTACAATTGCCAGTGTTAAAATAAAACTGCTGTTGGTAGATTTTTATATATTCGGTAATCGTTCAATCCCTTTTATTCATACACGTCGATAGATACATTAGCATAAAATGTATTGTAATTAACCGCTCACACCACCAGCCATTTTCGTATTTTTTTCTAAAAACACACGGACCGTTACGCGCACGCGTTTCGAGTCCGTTACGATGGACCGTGGTCACAAAAATGGTTTATGAGTTGTTTGGATTGAATCCATTACTGTAAAGCGTATATTTTTTAAGAAGTCTTGAGCACTGCAATACATTGGTGTTAGAATTGTTTAATTTAAATGGCTTAAGGTACAAAATAATTCAGGTGTAACACGACACTTTGAGAAAAATATGACTACTTGTTAGTCGAGGATTTTTAATTCAAAAAGTAAATCGATGACCTATGCTTTTTATATTTTTTTTATATAATTAGTAAACTTATACATACGGAAAAAAATAAACAACATATATTGTAGTACAAAAATATTTATTTACATAAATATTAATAACTTTTGTTTTCATAATTAATACGTAATTTTTTTCGTAATTTTTAAATAATTTATTTCTTTTTCAATTTTACAGCTATGTTAATTTTTTCTTAAATATTGTTTAGGATATTTCACATTCACATCATATGACTTTTTTGAGATCATAGATATCAACACTAAAATTTACGAAAATAAATAAAAATAGGTACCGTCATACCCAAAGCGCTGATATCATTAAGTTGGTCATTAACGAAATATATGTTTTATTAATTGATATTTACGGTTTTTTGACAAAATTATTATCTAAACTGTTAGATCTTGAACTAATCTTGATTATAAATAAAGTTTACTTGTTGATTAATACGCCAAAACACTTCTAAATTAACCTGTATCATAAAGTGCAACCAACACATAACACACAGCACGAATCAAAATGGCGAACTAAGTTCTTTTATTTATCCCCAAGAGCGTATTTGAAAAAAGAATGCCAATTGGATGTTATTCTATACAATATTTCGTTCGAAAACGATAAAATACCATAGAGTATTGTAGTAAAACTGGTAAATAGTGAAAATGTTGTTTTTTTTTGTATGAAGTTAGCGTTGGTCCCTATAGAGACCATAGTGTATTAACGGCATTTTCAAATCAAGGTCAAAGGCTCAAAGGTCTCATTAGTTACCAAAGTGATGTGAGCGGTTAACATAATGAGTTCTAAAATGTGCTTATTTTAATTATTACGTAATTACTTATGCAATGCAAAAACTGTTTCTCAAATTAGTAGAGTTACTTAGTAGTAATTTGCAAACTACGCATGGCCACACTTATATATGGCGATTGGCGCTTTATTTAGTAGAAAAAGACACACTCCACTCATGTCGTGGTACTCTTCGGAACGATTTTGAAGCGCGTGTAAGCATTCCGGGTAGAATGTAACTTCCTTAATACGTACTCATTTTCGACCTTCTACAATATTTTAGTACTCAGAAAACTACGTTTAATGTAGTACTAGGTGGTAGAGTTCTGCATTGTCTCGCCCGGGTATGGTACCACCGCCTTACCTATTCCTGCCGCAATAGCGTCAGTGCTTGTCACTGTCGTGTTCCGGTTTGGAGGGTAAGATAGCCGGTAAACTTATGCATGTGGCATTAGACCTCGCCACAATATAGCAACGCACCATTAACTTCTTTGGTGTCTATAGGCGATGTTTGACTCTTTCCATGGGGAGACCCATCTGCTTGTTTGCTATCTTATGGTATAAAAAAAGTTTTAAAAATCGAAATCGAATCAAGTTTTCAAAAGTTACAGCTTTTTAAATATTAGATAATATTTTGTTGTTTTTAGCAAATGTATTAAATACTCGCTGTACAAAGCTGTACCCGCGACTTCGTTCGCGATTGCCTTCCCTGCATAATTAGTTATCATATTTGACCACAATATTTCTCATATTTTAGCAAAATTTGGACGGTGAAGCACTTTTATGAAGAAAGGAACTTTTTAGTGTGGTTTTGAAAATACATTGACTTTGATATCCTTGTTTGTGACTTGTGGGACTTTAGGCAGTGTTTTTTGTGGTGCCTTCATTTAGAATTAATCACCACAAAACAACATTGTAATATCTAACACATCAGGCATGTGTTAGACATTACAATGTTGTTGTTGTTGTTATTGTTAAAATACGTAACGCATGTATTTTCTACAGTCAAGCTCACAGTTTTCTTTTGTGCGCCATTGTACACTCATTCGATATGATTATATTTAACTAGCGACCTGCCCGCGGTTTCACCCGCGTAGCTTCTGTGTCCGTAGGAATATCGGAAAGTTTGATATACTAAAACCTTCCTCAAGAATCAATCTATCTATTAAAAAAATCGCATCATTATCCGTTGCGTAGTTTTAAAGATTTAAGCATACATAGGGACATAAGGACATAGGGACAGACAGAGAAAGCGACTTTGTTTTATACTATGTAGTGATAAAGAACAGTTTTGCAAAACCTATTTTTTATTGGAAGAAAAGACGTACACCGGTGATGCAACCTTTCACCGTATAAAAATGTTGCTACGCCACTGCCAGGGCGATCATATCAGCCAAGGGGCTGCGAATTTGATCCTTATTTACAAAAAAATCGTGTTGTGTACCTCAATGTCCGGCAAAGAAAATAAAGTCCATCTCGAGTTGTTTATGGCGTTATCGCTTACTCCATTGAAAGCTCTCCGCTGTTTAACGGCTGGACGGTTTATATTTGTTATATTGTGTGTATATTATACTTATATTTGTTATATTATGTGTATACGTAGTTAAGTACTAAAATATTATAGGCTTATTAATAAATAAATTCTTCGTTTTTTATAATTTTCAATCGTAGTGTGCCTATAAATAGCTAATATGCATTATGCTGTCGAGGCGTGGTGAAGTGAAGATGCTAGACATGTAGTTACGTACGAAGATAGGAGGCCATCGCCGTCGTCGCGCGCGTCGGTAAAAACACGAAAGTTGGATGAGGGGAACCGCGCGTCTTGCGTCTCGACTCTACCGACTCTACAGAAACCAATTCAAAAGTCAGTCGACTTTAGACGAAGCGCATATCACGCGTATTTTTAAGCGTGTTATATCGGTCCCGCTTTTTATTTGTATATAGCTTTTAAAGAAAATTTTAAATGACAATGAACTAAGCCTAAGCTGTGGCCATAATAAATAATTGTTTTTAGTCGAATAAGTTTATTTTAAAATGGTCAATGTTAGTGAAAGTACTGTTTACAATAAAAACATTTTGAGATGTGGACTTCAGTGAAAACTTATTGGCGGACTAATGCATCAAAGTAGAAGGGTTTGTAGTTGTTTTACATTATAAATGTCTTATGTTCTTACTTTCATTTCAGTAAATACATTTATTGATTAAATGTTTCTTTTCCCAAAAATGAAATATAAATAAAGTAATAGTACCTAGTATTATTGTACTGAATTTGAAGTACTTATTTGCTATTTTACAAAACAACAATCCCACATTTATTATTAATGTGAAAATTTGTATGTTTGGATGTTTGTTACTGAATTACGCAAAAACGTCTGGACCGAGTTAGATGAAATTTGGCACACAAGAAAACGATGACTTAGAATAAATAGCACATAGGATTTATCCTGATAAAATTAGTTGTTCCCATGAGATTCACTAAAAATTTTTTATAACATAGTGGGATGCATGGTATTCACAATAAGATACCTACAAGATATAGTACCATTAATTAGGTTTAAAACTTTGGAACATTTTTTACGACAAATACCACTCGTATTTGTTGTAAAAAATGTTCCAAAGTTTTAACTAATACCTAGTTACTTTAATTTTTTTTGTAAATGGTAATTAACTAATTATTTCTGATGGTTATGGGACATAATTTAATAATATTTATATAAATATATTTATATAAGTGGATGAATATATTTATTAAAAGATTATAATGTAAATATACCTACTGTATATTACAGACGGCAGACTTCTAAAATATTTCTTCTAGAAGTCTCTACCATATGTACCTAGTATTTTACAATTACTTACTTAGGGCTAGTTGAATAATTTATCTCAGAAGTTACATTACAAAATACATGAATACATACCTACATACCTACATAATTGTTGCTACACTCAGAATCAAAATTTAGTCTCATTTCTCTTTTATTCATTCTCTTCTATTTATTTTTTTAATTCTCAGCCATAAATATCATAGAATATGTCCAAACAATCCAAAAATTCTATCCAAAAGCCAGCTCTTACTTTTAATTTTTAGATGTTTTTCATCGAACTTTAAGTTTTCCTGATTAAATAACATGGAAAACATGGTTATTTTCATACTTTTTTTATCCTGCTAACTGTGAAAAAAATATTTTTCAAGAAAATTAATCATTGAACCTTTTTTAATATTAAATTTACTATTTTTTTTTATATCATAAGATAGCAAACAAGCAGATGGGTCTCCTGATGGAAAGAGTCAACCATCGCCTACAGACACCAAAGATGTTAATGGTGCGTTGCTATCTTGTGGCGAGGTCTAATGCCACATGCATAAGTTTACCGGCTACCTTACCCTCCAAACCGGAACACGACAGCGACAAGCACTGACGCTATTGCGACAGGAATAGGTAAGGCGGTGGTACCAGACCCGGGCGAGACAATGCAGAACTCTACCACCTAGTAGCCACGATGGTAGTGACTCGATAACCAATCGGTCGCCTTTTACGACCTGCCTGGCAGAACGGCAGTTGGCCTATTCTTCAAAGGAGGCCGGGACCAACAAAAAGTTCCATTGAGTCGAATTTCTATTTTCAATATTTAATTTGTTATTTAGCGTCGAAGTTCAAATTTAGTATTTTGCATTTTTTGGCTAATCTGTAAGAGTTAGAGAAAAATGTTGAATGGAAAATTTGTAGTACGTTTAAAATTCTACAAATAACTTCCTGACAACATTTTCATATCAACAACAACAATAAAGTTACAGGCTCATCAATATTTATTTTTCCAAATTTTTCCTTTTACAAACTCAAATATCGATAATCAATCACAAAAGTTAATACAAATTTTTTGACCCATTAAATTTAGAACAAAATTAGATAAGTTAGATTTTTTGGTAGTTTTAAACATGAAAATTTATACACTTATTTAGTCATATTTTTATGATTATTTAATTCTATTATAAAATATATTGATACAAGATAAAATATATCAGTAAGATATAAAAAACACAGTCAATTTACGACAAAATTTACCTTCGTATTTTTTTTTTATTGAACCTGTAGCTTTAATACCTATGTTATAATTATTATTGTTATTTTTACGACTTTTTTCTTGCGTAAATATTAAATAGATACAAATGAAAACATTATTGAAATAAATATCGAAATTACAGAATCAAAACGTATCAATTTTCACTTATTAACCCAATGATAACATAGTTTTAAACGCATGGCAAGATTTTTTTTAACATCTTAGGCCCCGTTTTCACTTTGATTAGTCCAAGTGCGAGTGTTTAATACAGGTGCTAAGTATTAAGCAAAAAATACGTGAAGACAGCAGTTGATCAGTGCGAGTGATTAGCAATCAGCATCTATTCACTTTTACTACGCTGAATACTAATCACTCGCGCTGATCAACGGCTGGTTTTACGTATTTTTTCCTTAATACTAAGCACCTACATTTAACACCTGCACTCGAACTAATCAAAGTGAAAACGGGGCTTTAGTGTAAGCAGGTACAAGTACATTTTTGTTTACGTTAGGAAATCTTTTACGATGCTCCTGGACCACTTGCAATAAATATTGGTTCTTTTCCTCACTTCGTCAAGCAATTATTATTGTACTCTTGAAACAATGCAACAGTTCTTTCAGCGAGATCATTTGTCATTCAACATTTTTCGGGACTTAATTCACCTGGGGCAAATCACCTGGGTGAATTAAGTGCCACGTAAAGTAAACTTAATGCACCTGGGTGAATTAATCACAGCTCTGCATTACGTCAAACCCTCGATTGGGTAGGCTTAATTCACCTGGGTGCATTAAGTACCAACAAGGTTCCTAGACTTTATGCCAACTTACAATATTAGTCTATGCTTTATGCACCTTGGTTAAGTAGGCACAACTCTCCATAAACTCAAAGCTTCGAACCGGCATACTAATTCACCTGGGTGCATTAAGTACCTGCACAAAGATAGAAAATTATGCACACCATAAAACATAAATGTGACCTTAAAACTACTGTAAAAAAAAACAAATTGAAAAAAGGGAAGAAAAGATAAAAAGAAATTGAAAACTTACAAACTATAAACTTTAAAAAATAAAAGGATTAATATCAATGTTCTGAAATAATAACTTTTACCGTTCTTTTGAAATATGACAACGATTCATTGGTTTGTACCATGATTTGTACCTATGTGATATGTCAGATAGAAGTGAATTCCACAACCTAACGGCATGTAAAGAAAATAAATGAGAGAAAAGTTTAGACTTTGAAGAACGAAAACGTAAGAGAAATCTGACATTAGCATGATACATATTATTCGAAAAATGGAGAAAGCCAAAACGCTCACGAATATAAATTGGGGGCATAGGACTATGAAGAATACTATAAAATAAACAAAGAAGAATAATACATGTGGCATTATATCTTTGCTACATGGTTAGCAGCGCTCTATCTATTCTTATTCTTAACATTAGCAAATAAGCCTTTAGGTAACGTATTAACATTTTTGTGTTTAAAACTCGCGGTACCTCTTCTTATGTGTAGGATTTCTGCTCGACAATTTTTGAGGTAAGAATTCAAGATAAATTCGAATCGAGAATTCTCGAGAAATGTGTGCTTGTAGGTAACTAGAAATCATTTTAATATGATCTAGATTTTTTAAAATTTAATTTTAATAATTATTTTTTATGAACTTAATTAAAAATTGTTGTAAGTACATTTAAGAATTGGTATGGACACAATAATTATAAAAATGTTAAGCGAGGTAATTAGAAACTGGCCGTGTGATTAAATTGATCTCATTTATGAATTTAATTTGTAATTATGTAAAAATTTTAAACTAACATCGTGTTTTTTAAAACAAAAAATTTTTCGAGATACTCGAAAAATCCTGACAGAGAATTCTCGTGCCTGAAGAAAAGAAACACTTGAGAAACCAGAATTTCTATTCTTACCGCTATATAGGTACATCAGAGAAATATATAGTTGACTATTTCTGTTAATATAACTTTTTGCATTAGTAAATACTACAATATGACATACAATAAATACTGAAAAATGTCAGTTTGCTACGTATCTGTCATAGATATGTGGATGTACACATCCACATTACTGTTCCAATACATCGAATTGTAAATTATCAACAACCAGAAATACTTATAGATGAATTGCTTTTCAGGTAATGCTAGGTGAAACAACAAAGTTATGTTTGTTGTTCACTACACTAGCGCTGGGGGCTGTGCTGGGCGACGGGGCTTGTGAGCGCGGTCGCACGTGGTGGAACCGACGGACAGGCGAGTGCGTCCCCTGTACAAAATGCGACCCTCGCCGTCTCGCCGTCAAATATCCCTGCGAGCTACACAGAGACACCATATGCCAACCGCTCTACGAAGTCCGGATATGGCCGTTCAACACCCAAAAAGATGATAACGACACTAGTGATTACGAATATGACGAATATACGGATTATAGGGAAGTGAGTGAAAAGGATGATGGGTGGGACATACAAAAATCTACGTTGACTCTAGCTGTTAGTGGGTGTATTGTTTTCTTTGTGGTAGTGCTTACGTTGTCGATTTATCATGCGAAGCAGTGGAGGGTTTTTAAGCAAGCACTTAAATCAGGTGAGAACTTTTTTTATATTTTATGGTATGGTAAATAATTATAAGTAGGGACCAGTGGATACACAAAGACTTACAATTAACTTCGGAACGACACATGTCTAACACCAATGACATTTTACTAATAGGTCATATACCATCATTACTGGGATTTAAAGCAGTGCGAGGGTAAATGTTAGTACAGCTACTTATATTATGACGTGACTTGCGAGACTAACTAGAAGTCAGGCAATACCTTACTTTCATGATGCTATTTTGGAATGCGAACAACGCATCTATATTTTATTACATAATTGTGTAATACTGACAGTTTAAATGATGAACGCTGACCTACTAACCTTAAAGGAACGCTGATTAGAATAGAACTTTTTTCCCCTTTTTGTTTCCCCATATTGCTCCCGAGCTCCTTTGAAGAATAGGCCAACTGCTGTTCTGCCAGGCAGGTCGTAAAAAGCGACCGATTGGCTCGTAAGCCAATCGGTCGCCTACCATCTTGACTACTAGGTGGTAGAGATCTGCATTGTCTCGCCCGGGTCAAGTACCACCGCCTTACCTATTCCTGCCGCAATAGCGTCAGTGCTTGTCACTGTCGTGTTCCGGTTTGGTCGCCACTAGATACCAACGCAACATTAACACCTTTGGTGTCTATAGACAATGTTTGACTCTTTCCATCGGTAGACCCATCTGCATGTTTGCTATCTTTCTATATATATATATATATATATATATATATATATATATATATATATATATATATATATATATATATATATATATATATATATATATATATATATATATATATATATATATATATATATATATATATATAAAACTTTAATGAATATATAGTATATGTCGCGGATTAAATTACCTTTCTGCATTGCATTGCATTTTAATTTTAATTTATGATAATATTTTCTAAAGATTAAAGTACTTATCAAACAAACCCGTTAAAAATATTTTAATCCGCGAGACATCACACTATTTGTTAAATGATGAATACTTACTTGAAACTTCGTGAGTGGCTTAATTTCTATGATTATTTTCGAAAACATTGCATTTTTTCAAATGATCATAACCAAAATCATTATAAACTAATGACTGGCTTGATACATACGTACTAAGTTTTAATGCATTTACAAGATAATCTAATAATTTAATAATACGAAAAGTATTTTGACCTACAAAAATACTGCACTCTTGAGCTCGTCTACAATTAAAACATGCCATATTTAAGATTTTTTGTTTAGGACAGGAATCAATGCATACATAGTCCATTTTTACTAAATTGTTTGAAGTGGTCATAATGTCCGCCAAATTCCTTGTAGCGTTGTTTCATACCGATAGGTTATACTCGTATTATGTCGTTATTACGAGGTTTATGTTTCGCACCACTTTCACAGAGTCGTAAATAGAAAGTGTGGTAGAATCGCTAAATGGGATCCATTCGCGAAGTTTCAATCATATGTTTTCATCATTCAAAAAAAAGGATGACGCCCACAGACTAAAAGATCGTCTTAAATGCTGTAAAGTAAAACGTCAATTACCTAAAAAATATTGGTATATTAAAACTATAAACAAAGAAATAAATACATTAATCTACGTAATAAATTTTTGAATAAATGTATTTAAGAATCACAGAAACATAAATATACTAAACGTAGTCAAAGCATAGAAACCTAGATATACTAAACATCTAGTCAAAGCATAGAAACTAGCTTCTTTAAAATATATTGTAATATCTTCTAATAAACTTAAAGCTTCTTGGGATGTATTATGATAAAAAGTAGATTTAAAAAATAAAACCTATTGAAAAGAAACTGAATACAGTCAATAACTTAATCCGATCAGATATTCAGTATTTTTTCATGTTGGTTAAAAGCATTTGCATTCTGCCTGGCAATTTGTAAACGTCGAACGATTGGCTAAGCACGTCACTACCATTGTGAATACTAGGTGGTAGAGTTCTGCAATGTCTATATATATTTATTTACGATCTAGCTCTTTTACGAAACGGCCAAGCAAAAACGCATAAGGTAATTTTTTCATTAAGGATCCCAACAAACAGAGGGTGTTTAGCCCACGAATAACTATTTGAATTCATTTGAGCAAACTCTTAACTTCCTTGCCTATGCTATTTGCCCTATCCCTTGCTAAGTCGTTATTATTAAAGATTTAGCTTTGCAATTCATAAGTAAGATACTAAAGGATTCACACACAATAATAGCAAAACAACATGGTTTCTATAACTTATACACTTTATGTTTGAAAAATGTGTACAAATTTTAATGATAATGATGAATAATGATAATGATGATGATGAAGGAAATGTCAAAATCCGCACGCGTATCACCCATCGTAGTCAGAATCATCAAGCTTCCTCCCAGTCCTGTAGAACTAGAAGGCCAAAATATCGATTCGCTCTAAAAGCTCGGTGCCCTCTTAAGAGGCAGCTCTTAGCGCAAGTATTTGTAGTCTAAGTTTAAATTTAGACTCTGCTGGTCATTTTAATCTGTAGCCCGGTGTCACTGTAAGCAAAAGTCTAAATTTAAGTTTGGCCTACAAACACCTGTGATAGAGATAAAAGAGAAATAGACGTAGCACTAAACTAGGGATGGCACTAAAGTAGAAGTGGCAAATTTTTTAAAAATAAATTAAGGCAGTTGGTCAGTATGACAGTTACCGCAAAAACGGACATTTTGGGCAAGAATTAGGAATAACTCAGCCAGAATTTAAGTTTTAAGGGCTTAGAGTCCGCCCTTAAGGTGTCTCCCCACTACTTTTCATCATAATAGTGCCCTAACCTCGAATTAGGGCAGTATTTTGACGACAAGTGGGAGAATAAATGGCATCAGTATTTGGCTCGTTATTTACTCTAGACCCTCAAGGGTTAGCGGGCCGGAGTAGTTTGCCTCCGGCGATGGCGCGGCTCATCGTGCTGGGCACAGCGGTGTGTAAACTGTATCTAATAGGATTACCAGGATCGGATCGGGTTATCACAAGGGTATTATTATCGAATCGATTGACGTTTTGCTATGTGAATTGGGGGCCTGAACCTAATAATTGTTCTCTGCGATTTGAACATGTGTCTTTACACTAACGACGACTTAACTCATGAACTCATTGAAGATTAGTTGGTTAACATCACGTAGGTAGGTACAAGCACATTACGTAAAAAATGTAGGTGTTGTCGACAAGACGGTAATCATTTTAAACTCTTGATATTCAGCTAACGTATCGTTAGAATAACGTATACAGCGTGTAACAAAACTGAGCAAGTAATACGATTAGATAACCTCACCTCGTACCTAACCTTTCAGTACATAGATTCAGGATAAGTACCTAAGGTAGATTATTTTACCTAATATAAGATTTTAAGCTATGCATTTATATCGAGTAAGGGATAGCTTGGAAATATTGGGCTAAGAAATAGTAGTTTTTGATTATGTAATAGTTGCTATTCGAGGCATGGCCTCGTGAAAGGACTCTTTATTTTTGGAGAAATAGGTAGGTATATGCTATATTATTGACTGGTAATATCGCTTTTTATTTTATAGTTAAAAAATATAGGAAATGGTCTAGTATTTTTAAAATTATATATTTTGTACTTGGTATAACTCCATATATTCCTTCGAGGGAAGCGCGTTCCATCTTAGGCCTCATTTTAGCTTACCATCAGGCGAGATCGAGGTTAAGCGCTTACTTATCGATAATAAAAATATATATATATATATATGATAACAGGTTTAAAAAATTTCAAAAATTTTATTATATTAAGTTTGAACATAAGCCAACCGATTTCACTTTTTACAACATCATTAGGACATTTACACATTATATAAAAAAAGTAGATATAATGTGTAAATTTATACCTGTGCTATGCGTAGCGTTTGAAATAATACGAACCCTTAATGTAGTTTGATCTGAATCAAGATTAGTACATATCGATTACGTATATAATTTTCAATGCAGGTGATTTTTACAAAAACTTATTTTAGTAACATGCCGTGACTGAAATGTTCTATCACCACGCGCCCATCCCAGCCGAGTGCCTACCTTTGACCCCTTTTAAATTTATCCATTACAAACAAATCTTATAATTTTATAATATAAAATAGATTTGTAAATAAAATATTACATAACCCCACTCTATACATCGGCATAAAGTCAATACGCAAACAATTGCGCTGAATACACGCTGTCGGTTTTGTTTCAAACGTAATAGGAGATCCCCCGAGTTAGTCCCGGCTCTCTTTTGAGGAATAAAACCATGTGCTGTTCTACCAGACAGGTCATAAAAGGCGACGATTGGTATATGTGTCACCATTATCGAGACTACTAGGTGGTAGAGTTCTGCGACGTCTCTCCCGAGTTTTTGGTACCACCGTCTTATAATAGGTAAGGCGCAAGCACCAGTGATATATTATCTGATGATTGTCTTTTACAACACAGCCATTGTTTGTTTGCTATCCTATAACGTAAAAAAATACAAAATAAGGTAGTGACTATTGGGTGGTAGAATTCTGCAACGGCTTGCCCGGGTCTGATACCACCGCCTTGCCTATTCCTGCCGCAATATCGTCAATGTATGCCACTGTCGTGTTACGGTTTGGAGGGTAAGAAAGCTGGTAAACTTATGCACGTGGCAATACACTCCCGCCATACGGATAGCAACGAACTATCAAATTTTTTGGTGTTTATATGTGACGGTTTCTCTTTCCATCGGAAGAGCCATCTACTTGTTTGCTCTCTGATAATTTAAAAAGAGGGTCTAAGAAGATTTAAAGCAATAGAAACGAATAAAAAACACTATTAACATTTGATATCTTTTCTATGCCGTGAAAAAATATAACACTCTGTATCCTATGTACATACATACCTACATCGCCGTAATAAAAGATGGAGGCCGCTTGATCATTACTGCCCTGAATAAATAAACTGTTATTGAGACAATAACTAAAGTATGCTCATCTGCAGATTTGTATGGATGCTTTATATGCATAATGCAGTTTAATATTAATTTATGTCGTACGATTTATGTACTAAGATAATAACACACTATAAAGTTACTATAGTAAAATTTACGAACTACCATTATCTACAGGGCTAGCTGTAATTAATGAAGAAACCAAATTCTAGCTGCCCCGCGGGGTTATCTCATAGGTATCTCACAATGCGCAATTATCGTAATTAATTATTGCAAGACACATAATAGCCTTGTGTATTAGTGCCTACTGCCTAGTAGCAGTCGCTGTTGCTTGAATATTTTTGGTGCTGTGATATCCTAAAAGGTGCATCCAGTAATCAGCAAGCAATTGGCGACGTTTTGGATGATTTTTTCGTTACGGGTTTTTCAGGGTGACCAATTTCTTTAAATATTACTACAATAATTTTGTTGATGTATATTATGAAATTAAGCTAAGTATATTTTCTTTTTCAACTTTCCACTATATATATATATATATATATATATATATATATATATATATATATATATATATATATATATATATATATATATATATATATATATATATATATATATATATATAATGTATATTATGTAAATAAAGAAAGGTAAGGTGTATAGCCGAAGCCCTACAATGTGATAGGTGGCAAGCCTATCGCCAACCTTTGCACTTTGAAAATCGAGTTTTCACCAAATCGTCTCGTTTTGAGGTCCTAGGAAACTTTCCGAATATTTTCACGACGAACGACATGACGGAAGTATGTATAATGTGTGTGTATGCTTGTATGTAAACATGTCAACTTTTGAACGGCTTGACTGATCAAAACATGATTGATGGCATTCGATTGGATCCCGCTTAACTTAGACTTCATGAAAATTTGAAACAAGTCGGCCCAGGAGATTTTGAAAAAACGGATAAGGCGGAATACTAAACTCAGATGAGGCATTGCAAAACTATACCACACTACAATACTATTTTCCGTGTTGGTATTTTCCGTGCTGTCCTTTAGGGGGCGTCCACAAATTACGTGAGATGTTTAAGGGGGAGAGGGGGTCGAGTCAAATCTCATCTAATCTTACGTTGGAGAGAGGGGGGGTCTCGGCAAATATCACGCAATTTTTTTTCTGATTAAAACAAAAAAAATTATACTATTTTTGTATATATTCCAGATTGTACATGCTTAAGATTTTTTCACTAATTCATTCGAAAAAAAATAATTTGATCTATACTTCGACGTTATACAGTCTTAACTAGTCGTAAATAAAAGCATGAAGCATTTTTTTTTTCTTTTCACAATATCAATCAAACGCGTTTACATATTTAAGAAACTCACATTTTGAAAAATCTCACGTGAGATTAGGGGATGGGGGAGGGGGTTGAATAAAATCTCACGACATCTCACCAGGGGGGGAGGGAGGGACAGAAAATTTAAAAAAACACCTCACGTAATTTATGGACGCCCCCTATTAAAGAACAGACAATCTGCCGTTCGACCAGGCCGGGCCGTTCGAAGGTATAAGGCGAATTTAGATATACATATATGTGTCGCTACTATCGTGGCTACTAGATGGTAGTTTCGCAATATCTCGCCCGGGTATCGTTTACCGGTCAGGAACAGGTAAGTTACCTATTTCTGACGCAATAAGTAAGTGCTAGTCACTACTCGTCTCGTTCCGGTTTAGAGGGTAAGGTAGCCGGTAAATATAAATACTGTTACTTAAGTATTTGCAGTTGAGTATTTGGAATTAAGTACTTTTAAATTTAGAATGAGTCCATACGAACGTGTTCGTATATACGGAAAAACTTATTACGGGAAAACTTGACAATTGTGCGATAAAATATGATCTAGTAAACAATTTTATGAAACTTATACAATTTTAACAATCCCCGTGTTGGTTCCGGGCTCCTTTGAAGAATAGGCCAACTGCCTTTCTGCCAGGCAGGTTGTAAAAGGCGACTGAGTGGCTATTTGCGTCACTACCATCGTGACTACTAGGTGGTAGAGTTCTGCATCGGCCCAGCCGGGTCTGGTACCACCGCCTTACCTATTCCTGCCGCAATAGCGTCCGTGCTGGTCACTGTCGTGTTCCGGTTTGGAGGGTAAGGTAGCCGGTAAATTTATGCATGTGGCATTAGACCTCGCCACAAGATAACAACGCACCATTAACATCTTTAGTGTTCATAGGCGATGGTTGAATCTTTCCATCAGGAGACCCATCTGCTTGTCTGCTATCTTATAATATAAAAAAAATTTATTGTACAGCTAGGTCAATTTTATATTACGTTTTTTATTATCATAGATTATCTCGTTCAAATGTTAGCTATTAATATTTATTTAGGACCGCAAAACATACACCATTCTGTCTCGAAGCTTATGTTAACAGCAAATAAAAGCTTATTTTTTAAAAACACTTTAGGCGCCATTCATGCGCCCGTTAAAAGATGACGCTGGCATTGAGTCAGACGAGAAAACGCAATTTTAAAATATGCGTGCGTTCCCGATTTTTTGCAATTGTTCAGATAATTTTTAAGTTTAACTGTAAGGTCGCTTGTAAATTACAAAGAATTTTACTGTCCGGTATGGTGTCCAAGTCCAAGTCCAATATGGCAGGCCATGAAAGTATATAACTAGCTTGTGCACTTAACTTTACCGTCCGACATTTTACTTTTCTCCATTCCAGACCGATTTATGTCCGTCGGTGGTACACAGCCTTAATTTTCCATCTTGCCTCTGGTTCCACGCAGTAAAGCAGAATTCTTAAGCTGTAGACACCTAATAGTAGTTGAAAAAAAAAACTCGTCCTGCCTCAGTTTATTGTTTCATGTAAAATGCCTCTCGTCAGCTACTTTTTATTTATAAAGGTATAAACTTAATATTCTTTTTGTCTTCTACTTCTTCGCACCGCTAATTATCCACTAGCGTAATTATTACACGTACGTAGGGGGGCGTCTATTAATCACGTGAGGCGCAAAAGGGGGGAGGGGTCCATAAAAAAATCACGAAATATCACAAGGGGGCCTGGGTGTAGTAATATATAACGTGTATTTATTTGCAAGATGCTTATCCAGTTATTGGCGTTGATGAAAATCTTGCTAATCCGTGGTCCGAGGACACGGTACATTAAATAATGTTCATTAGTACAAAAAACTTTTTCGCATATCTTTTGTTACCCTTATGTTAGCCAAAAACAACCTTTCTGTCTACCTCTAGACGTTATTATTGTAGTCTTAAATTTCTACAATAAAATTAGATGATACTTATACCTATATTTTTAAATATTTAAGAAAATTTATGTTTCTTCGTAGATACTAAAAAGTACACGTGATATAGGAGGTGGGGGGTGGGGTAGTCTTAAACATCACCGTGTATCACCAAAGGGGAGGGGGGGTTAAAAAATACCAAAAAAAAGATCACGTGATTAATTTCCGGTTCGAATGGTATGGTGGCTGATAAACTTATGTATGTGGCATTCCATCCGCATTGCATTGCTATCCGACTGGCTCACTCGGATAGCAATGCATTACCTATTAACATTTTAGGAGTCTATAGGCGATCGTTATCACTTTCCATCAGGAGAACAAGATACTTATTTTTTATTCTATAAAACTCTATTTCTCTCCGATTTCTATTCTATCCTTATATTTCTATCCTATGAAAATGTCATGACAATGATTATGGCTAAAATTAATCCCAGACACTCCGCTTAAAAATTGCTGTGTATATGCCTACGTTGATAATTATACTTATGTTTAAGTTTGTTCAATATATTAAATCCGAACGAAGACATTTTTGACCGCCCCGTTGGTCGAGTAGTTAATGACCCTTACTACGCAATCGACGGGGCTCGGATTTGATCCCGACGGGGACAAGCATTTGTTATTTCCGGGTTTGGGTGTTTATTAAATATATTCCAGTATTTATATATGTATTTCTATGTATTAGTATTGTTGACTAACCCATAACACAAGCAAATAATTTGCTTACTTTGGGGTTACATCAGTAAGTGTAATTTGTCCCGTGAATATGTATTTATTTATTTATTTTAATAACTACCGGGATTTTTTTAATCCCAGATACCCGTATTTTATTAGGTTTAGAAAAATAATGTTGTAGTTGCGGAACTCTACCATTTAAAAAATTAATATATAATCAAAGTAGACGAAGTATCAATAATTAATCTCTTATAATTAGGAGAATAGTCTGCCAGTTGGCTATCTTGTGCTAGAAAAATGAATTAAAACTAAAATATACAAACCAGATATCACTCATGTAGAGTCATTAAAGCCAATCAAAAATATTTACGATAAACATCCATCATATTTTATATGAAAAAATTGGCACGAGATCTAAGAGACCACTAAGTGGTAGCCAGCCGCGATTATAATAAAACATGAAAACATATTTTTTACGGGCTTGATACACCCACATAAACACTGCCATCTTCTCTCCGACGTAACGCCTAAATGTGGCTATTTAAAAACAATTTAGGAAGTATCTATTTAATTACTTAAGGCGTTTAAGAGGGAGGGGTCGAGCTAAATCTCACTAAATCTCACGTGGAAAACGGGATTGACTTGGTAAATATTACGCAATAGTTTTGGCAACAAAGTGTAAAATTGTGACAAAACTGTGTGAAATTAAGCAAAACGCATTAAGAAACGTAATTCTTAATAAAATATGACTAAATTCTATTTTACCAGGAATGTTAGTACTTTATTTGGAAGTGTACGATTTCCTAAATATGATTCGAGACTAACTTCTAATTTCAGATTGAACTAAGCACTACCCAAGCAGCAATCAAGCATGTTTAATACCCATAAAGCTGCTCATATATTACTTAAAGTTCTATTGCAGCCGTACAATGGTGTAAAAAGATGCTTTTATCGGTATAAAAGACCTTTATGAGTTTTTATACAGCCTAATGCTGAACAAGGCCTTTCTTAGAGTTTCGCGTAAGCTTTAGGCGTTATATCTGAATATTAATACACTACTGTACAACTTTAAGTATTTTGTAACACATTAGACTTATTTTAACACTTAAAGCTGTACATTAGCTGTATTATGTTTAGCAAGGGAATTTATTACAGCTTTAAGTGTTATTATAGTATCACTCAACGCTTATTTCTGTAAAATGGGAGATGCAATCACCGTTCTACAGCTAATATTTATGGCGTAATTGTAGACTGTTATGCAGCCAATGGTGTTAAAAAATCTGCATATACAGCTGTAGTGCAGCTCAAGGCTATATTACTGATTTTGTTACTTGCTGCTTTTATATCTGCAATCGTCATTTTTATTAATGTTCAAGGAAAAGAGTTCCGTAACAAAAACATTAAAAAGTGATTGTAGGTTATCTGATTTATTATTTTTTAGGCTTATCTTCTTCATTAAGGTTATTTGGTTGGTAATTTATAATATTTTAATTTTTTTTAATGTCATAAGACAGCAAACAAGCAGATGGGTCTCCTGATGGAAAGAGTCAACCATCGCCTATAGGCAGCAAAAATGTTAATGGTACGTTGCTATCTTGTGGCGAGGTCTAATGCCACATGCATAAGTTTACCGGCCACCTTGCCCTCCAAACCGGAACATGACAGTGACTAGCACTGACGCTTTGCAGCAGGAATAGATAAGGTGGTGGTACCAGACCCGGTCGAGCCAATGCAGAAGTCTATCCCCAAGTAACCACGATAGAAGTGACTCGCATTGCCCATCGGTCGCCTTTTACGACCTGCCTGGCAGATAGGCAATTGGTCTATTCTTCTAAGAATATATAAAAAAGAGTTAAAAAGAGAAATAAAAATCATTACACTGAGAAAATATATATATTTTTTATTTTTAACTTGCTACTATACGGAGTGTTACAAAAGCGGTATAGTAAGCGAAAAGGGGGTGACTCAGAGGGTCATTTCGGAACAACTTTTGTTCAACGATTTGTGAAAATTCGCGAAAAACAATTTTGTTTTTCCATTGTGAAAAGTCACTTGACCAACAAAATTTCTATGGAGAATCAATATTTTTTTCGCGAATTTCCAAAAGTCGTTAAACAAAAGTTGTTAAGAATGACCCCCTGAGTCACTCCCTTTCGGCTTACTGTACCACTTTTGCAACACCCCGTATATATGTATACTTACCATCATTTTAAAAATATTATATACTTAGATACAGTTACAGGCAAGAGAGTATGTGTTTCTCTTTGAAGAAATAATAATATTAAATCACAAGCACGAAATAACGTATTCTTCTTAAAAATATTTTTGTGATAGACCAATCTTTAAAGGGCTAGATTGTTCGTTCTTGATCAACTTAGTTATATCATTTTGTTTTCTTGTCCATTATAATTCACCTTTATCCTCCCACAAACTGGATACGATGCAAATACAGTTTTGGCTTCTTTCAATTGTTTTTATTATTTTGTAAGGCATATTTCCCTGAAAAATAAAGTAAAACATGATTGAAATACATATCCCATAAGTTATAGTTAACAATAAGTTGGTTTAGTTGTAAAGTCAAACGACCGACATCAATACATCACAATAGCGAAATCAAGTGATATATGTTTTGTATTTAGGGTTCTTCAATTTTTGTACGCATCTCTAAACATAAGTTAAGTGATTAAAAGCCAATGACTGTATAATAGATTTATATAGGGACTTAGTGCAGCCTAAAGTGTATTTGGACGGTAATTAAAAGCCAATAGCGGTATAATAGAATAAAAAAGAGATTCAGTACAGCTATTTGCAGTATATCACCCTCCAAATACACTTTAGGCTGTATAACAAAGTGTCGCCATTATTGTGTATTAAAAACAATATTAAAGAAATATATTGTTAAATAAAAGATATATTTAGCAATAGCTAAAGCTATATCGTGACAAGCAAGTTATATTATGATCAGTATGCCTTTATATACAATATTGTACCACAAATACTTATATATTCTACTACTACCGTATTTTGCAATGATTTATTTGTATTATCTTGATTATTTCGTTGGCGCGTGAATATTTTGAGAGAAAACATACACGATTTTACAATTATTTTGAATTTGCACTTTGAATACACCGTTCAATACTGCTCCAAGTCCAAGAATGTATCGTTTATTAATATATTTTTAATTATGGCGTCTGCAGATAGTTGATATAATTAATATTATACTATATCAAAAACAGATTGTTACTTTTTATCATTTTCAAACACCTATTAAGAACATTTAGCTATACGAGAGAGTATATTTAGTGTTACAGTTTCTTTATACACCGAATAACAGCCTTTGTACAGCCTATAACAGCTTGTACAGCTATTGTGCAGCCTATTTAACGCTTAGCTGTACAAGACAGTTACAAGAGAGTATCCTTAGTGTTATAGTTTCTTTATACACCAAATAACAGCCATTGTACAGTTTATAACCGCTTGTATAGCTATTGTGCAGCCTACATAACGCAATAAGCTGTATAACTTGGGGCCCTTTTTGGTGTTATATCGGCTGTAGAAGCGCTTCTACAGCCTTTGTACGGCGTAGTATACCGCTTTAAGTTTAAAAATGAACCTAAATGCAGCCTATATACAGCTTAACGTGCTACTTGGGTGGTCTCGACTAGTCATAAATAAATAAGCAAATTATGTTTTTAAAATATAAATTTAAAAAAAAAACGCATTTTTAAAATTCTCACGTAAAATTAGAGAGGTCAGGCCAAATTTCACGGTATCTCACCAAAAAAGTAGTGGGTCACTTTTTTGGTGAGATATAGTGAGATGAGAGATCGAAAATCGCCTCTCGCAATTTATGAACCTACGATATTAATTCTGCGTATCATCCGTGCGGCGGGATATGGCAATGCCATAGCATAAGTCTACCCTCTACCCTTCACTAACGCACCATTAACATCTTTGGTATCTAAAGGCGATGGTTGTCTCTTTCCATCAGTCATCTGCTTGTTTGCTATCTTATGTTATATATAAGATAATTCTCCATGATTCTATCCTGTGATATATCTGCTTGATTGTGTGTTTGGCGTATATGGCTTACGACGCCTATCGAGTCATACTTAAAGTTCGATTCTCAACAGTGACGAGCATTTATGTGAGAAGTGTAAGTTTTTTTACATCATAAGATAGCAAACAAGTAGATCGGTCTCCTGATGGAAAGAGTCAACCATCGTCTATACTCTATAGACACCAGAGATGTTAATGGTGCGTTGCTATCTTGTGGCGTGGTCTAATGCCATATGCATAAGTTTACGGGCTACCTTACCCTCAAATCGGGAACACGACTGTGACAAGTTATTGCGGCAGGAATAGGTAAGGCGGTGGTACCAGACCCGGGCGAGACAATGCAGAACTCTACCACCTAGTAGCCACGATGGAAGTGACTCGCATAGCCAGTTGACCGCCTTTTACGACTTGCCTGGCAGAACGGCAGTTGGCCTATTCTTCAAAGGAGCCCGAGAGCAACAAGTTTTAATATTTCTGGAATATTTGTAACCCTGCACAACGTTTAACTATTGAAAGGTACTTAAATAAAATAAAAAACATTTTTCTAATACTTTTTGAGTTTATTTACATCTGTTTTACTCCTAAAACATGTTGGGTACGCCCATTCTTAATCATTTTAACTTTCTACATATACAAATTTTAAAAGCCTTATAAAGGATAGGTTAATATTTTTTTTTACATTATATAATTCTAGTAATAGTAGTAGTAGTCTGCTTGTGTTGGTTCGGGCTCTTTCGAAGAAAAGACCTACTGCCGCTCTGCCAGGTAGGTCGTAAAAGGCGACCGATTGGCTATACGTGTCCGTTGGTAGAATTCCGCAAAGTCTCGCCCGGGTATTTGGTACCACAGCCTTACATACTACTGCCGCAATATCGTCAATGCTTGTTATTGTCGTGTTCCGGTATGGAGGGTAAGAATAGATAAAAAAGATGTAAGCATGTGGCATTGCCAACGTACCACGCGGATAGCAACGCAATTCTCTTTCCCTCATGAGAAACATCTGCTTATTTGCCATCTCATGATAGAAAAAAGTAAGTTATACACTTGTACTCTGTGTTCTGTTTATATCTTTACATTCTCGCTTCTCGAGTCTGCTGGTTTATACTTTTAGGATATAAGCTTGCCATTTGTACATGTTTTATATTCATTTCCTACAAAATGTATATTTGATGTCCAAAACATAAATTTGGTGTGCAATAAATAAATATACTAGATACTATTAAATAATATGGTTAATAATATTAATGATTCAGGAAACCTCGGCAGTCTGCGGTTCTATTCTGAAATCGTAAATCTAGGTTTGGCGCGGCGCGTGAAGGCGCGCAGGCGCTTGCCCGCGTAAACAATGCGTGTTTGTTTGTACATGTGCTACTAATTTCGACTCGAGCCGCCGACCGCTAACATTACAATAGCTAACGGTGGTTTTTTGTTTGCTTTCAAGCCAAACGTGGATACTCAATACATACCCGAGTCTTTCATATAGAGCAATGCGGAACAATGATAAATATAATGAAGCGTAATGTAGAGATATTATAGACTTGGCCAAAAATTAAGCTAGGGCTGTCCACTAACGTTTGTATTGTAACTGTTTCTATAATAGGATAGCAAACAACCATTTAAATTAACAAATCCCAAAATAAACAAATTATTGGCTTGTATATATGTAGTCAACGATGCTAACTCATATTCATATTTATATTCATATTCGTAAAAACTAAATTATATTTAATACTCTCCCAACCAAGCAACATTTATGTTCATCACACAATTGCTTGCCTTTGTCAGGAATCGAACTCGAGCGCCATCGATTACGTTGCCAAGTTTGCTAGCCACTCGACCAATGAGGTGGTCAGTACGGCCCTCCTGACGGAAAAATGTAACTAGCGTTTGTACACTTCAATAAATTTAGTAGTGCGTTGCAATCCCTCGTCCGGGCTCCTTTGAAAAATAGTCCAACTGCCGCTCTGCCTACCAGGTTGTAAGGGGCGACCAATTGCCTTTATGTACGTGTCACTGCCATTCTGACTACTAGGTAGTAGAGTTCCGTAACATCTCGTCCAGGTATTTTGTACCACCACCTTACCTATTTCTACCGCAATAGGGTCAGTGCTTGTCATTGTCGTGTTCCGATTTAGAGTGTAGGGTAGCCGGTAGACTTATGCGTGTATGTTTAGTATGTTCGTTTTTAAAATTTACTCACTATCAAAAACTGTCTGTTGAATTCTAATATAATTCTATATTTTAATATGGGCTTATTGTATATTAAATTAATTTGATAATTTCGGCTGACGCTATATTCTTGAGCACTTTGAGACTGATCTCATCAATATAAGAAGATTGATGAGATGTTTCCATGAAAATAGTTCTAACGATACATCTGTGTAAAATTTGGCACAAGAAGAAGATTAAAGACAATATTCAAAAATACAGATTATTCAATTTTAATTAAAAAGCCACATAATAAGCTAAGAATATATTTTTCATGTTAATCAGTGTTGTAATCACGAAGATAATTCTTACCTAGATCAAATTTAGTAATAAAAGACTATCCAACTACAAAAATTCGTCAAAATCGTTATAGCCGTTTTGGAGAAACCGATTAGATACAAATATTTACAAGAATTGCTCATTTAAAGTACAGGACAATAGTAAACACCTGCTGATCTATGAATTCTTATTATTGTTATTATCTTTCTGAGGAATGCAGGTGAAGGAATAACAAACAAGTTATAATGTTGTAAAACATTTTATAAGTAAAGACAAATTTGCTTTTCTCTCTTCTTATTCCCCGTATTAATTGAAACTCCTTTTGAGTATAAGACTATTTTCAATTTTGCCAGGTTGTTCGTAACTCAAACGGTTGGCTTACAACGTCAATACCATCAGAAATACTAGATTTCTTTGATGTCAAAATAGCAAGCAAGCAGATGGCTCTCCTGTTGGAAAGAGAAACCATCGTCTATAAATATCAAAGATATTAATGATGCGTTGTTATCCGTGTTGCAAGATGACAATGCCACGTGTGTAAAATATCGGTTACCTTATCCTTCAAACGACAACAACGATTGTACGACAACAACGTGCATTGACGCTATTGCGGCAGGCGGCAATGGTAGCAAATATCCGGGAAGACGTTCCATAACTCTACAAATTAGTTGTCACCATGGTAGCGAATGGTAGAGTTAATCGGTTGCCTTTTGTGACTTACCTTGCAGAACGCCAGTTGGTCTTTGGTCAACCTTAAAGTATGTTTATCAGAATTCTTGATTATAATATACTTAGATTAAATATAGGTATATTCAGATGAATACACAATTGGTGGTTGCAATCAACGTGAAGTTTTAGGTATGTATATAGAGATAATCCGCAATAACAAATTAAAGACGATTAAAAGTATTGCAGAGATACTGCAGAATGGACACAGATTACTATTATTTAAACTAGGGTTGTTCAATAACATTAATGTCTTTAATGTAATAACTTATAAATCCGTTGGTCACCTTGTTCTATACTATATAACGAGCAAAATTAGTATATATACCTATTTATAATCACGTTCTCAAAAATGGTCTACTAAGTTAGATGGTAGAGTTCCGCAACGTCTCGTCCGGGTATATGACACACCGCTTTGCCTATTCCTGCCGCAGTAGTATCAATGCTTGGCATTCTGTTCCTACCTCCGACACAAAACAAATAGATACAGTCAATCTACACAAAAAGGGTGGTCAAGCCATATACATAGTCTATATTCTCACGGACTGGATATCTCGGAATGGTTGGGAATAAAATAAACGCGAGTGTCACTTGTCAGTGTCACTTCGAACACGCGTCAGAGAACTTTTTTGTGCAAAAAAATTGCAATAGTTGTAACAACAGCATTAAAATATTTTATTTATTATTGGGTTATTTTCCTTTCATTCATTCATTCATTTATATTTCCGTTCTTCCTGTTTCACTCTCAACAATAAATTAACACCTAAAACTATTCGTATATAGTGCGAGTACCACTACCAAATTTTTGTGCATAGGCCAAAATTGATAACCCTAGCGCGACCGCCGAGCGTAAGCATGAAAAGTAAAGTACATACATGAATTTGACTTCTGTAACTATTCGTTTTATGGTTCCGGTTTTGAGGATAAGGTAGCTGGTAGACTTATGCATGTGGCATTGCCATCCCGTTACACGGATAGCAAAGGACCATTAACATCCTTGGTATCTATAGGCAATGGTCGTCTCTTTTTATCAGGAAATTTGTTTGACTTTTTCTAGCAGAATACCATCTGCTTCTTTGCTAATCTATGTTATAAAAAACTTCCCGTTAAGTTAACACACGCTCAGATCAACAAAAATATGTAAGCATAGATTCAGTTTACCTTTTATGCCGTCATAGCGTCAGTACTATGCAAGAAACAGCTTCACGGTCAGAGTTTTACTAAAAAATATTTCTTTTAACATTTTCATCAAACTTGTGGAAAAACACTGAATATCAACCAAAGCTTGATATTAGTTCGTTCAACAATAATTAATTTTTTTGTTTGATCAGATGTTCGAGATTTATCAGCCAAGCTGAGACTAATGGAGGCAGGCGGGGAGACGCCCACGGAGCCAGTAGCGCCGGATCACCATATCTACTGCAACATCACCAAACATGCCTTGCTCGGTATGTATGCCTAGGTACCTATTTCATCATTTTATTCGTCACAACATATTTAAAAGCATCCATAAATGACGTGAAACTATTTTTATGTTTTTTCTACCCTTGGTGAGATGTCATGAGATTTGACTCGACTGCCAGTGAAAATTTTACGTGAGATTTTTCAAAATGCGTATGTATAGTTTATTTATTTTACCGTATTACGTAATCTGTTTACAAGAACATAATATTTAAGGCTAGTTGAGACTAGTGTTTAAGTCTATACATATATTGCGACTAGTATATTTCATGAGGTCCCGGGTGTAATCCTCCGGTCAGACGAAAGTGTTATTGAGGTTTTTTTCGAAAATTCAAAAATCTCAATCTCAGCTGGTCTGGTGGAGCGCGTGCTACCACTCCTGCGCCTCGGACGAGCTCTTAAAACTATCGGTCCCGGTTATCATTAAAATGTCATCTCTTTTTTAGTCCCTTAGTGGATAATTTTTGCAAAAAAGAAATTGTCTATATTTGCTCCAAGTTTTCAATTATCTCCTAACAAATATCATCAAATTCGGTTTATGGTATAGCTGAGAAAGCATAAGAGACAGACAGACAAACAAAACATTTTCGAATTTATAATATCAGTATGAATTACTGTACCTAGTAGCACTAAAGCTACATAAGTATTAACTTAACGCAGGTACAAAAATGTTGAAAGTAGAAAAATAAACATTATTGAGAAAGTAACTTTTCAAGCATTGGAAAGTATGTAGTGTTTCATCCGCTACACGGCTCCCGCCTTTAACAAAACCAGCAGCGAAAAATCAAAATATGGCCACCGTGTGCTGCTGTGTGTGTAGAGTACACATACGCATAATTTTATTATTTTTATGTATACACATTATTAGATAGCAAACAAGCAGACGGTTTTCCTGGTGGAAAGAAAAATATGGCAGGATAGCAGTGTTACATACATAAGTGTACCGGCTACCCTCCAAACGGAATACGACAGTGACAAGCAGTGACGTTATTGCGGCAGCAATAGCGTCAATGCTTTCAAAAGGTAAAACTGTGGTACCATATACCCGGGCGAGACTTTATGGAACTCTACCACCAAGTACCTATGATAGTAGTGACACGTATAGTCAATGTTGGTCTTTTATATATTGGTTCCGGGCTTCTTTGAATAATAGACCAACTTCCGTTCTGCCAGGCAGGTCGTGAAAGGCGACCGATTGGCTATGCGAGTCACTACCATCGTAACTATACTAGGTGCTAGAGTTCTGCATTGTCTCGCCCGGGTCTGGTACCACCGCCTTACCTATTCCTGCGGCAATAGCGTCAGTGTTTGTCACTGTCATGTTCCGGTTTGGAGGGTAAGGTAGCCGGTAAACTTATGCATGTGGCATTAGACCTCGCCACAAGATAGCAACGCACCATTAACATCTTTGATGTCTATAGGCGATGGTTGACTCTTTCCATCGGGAGACCCATCTGCTTGTTTGGTAACTTATGATATAAAAAAAAATTACGACCTGCCTGGTAGAACAGCAGTTGGTCTATTCTTCAAATGGGTAGCCAGGCAAACACCCTACGTGTTTGTGTTGTTGTGTGTTTGTTAAGGGATTCAATTAGTATTGCATTCCCTAAACCCACCTATATCACCAGCTGTAGCAGATAGCATAATGCTTATCACTGTCGTGTTCTGATTTAGAGGGTAAGGTAGCCATAGGGATGACAATACACCACTACCGTCAGTTCTACCGAGACATGACTATAGAACTACCAAAATTAACTATTTTTTGTAATAAACCACATCTAAAATGGATAATGAACCATCCATTTTCGTAATGATTATGAAAGATGGTTACGAATGTAGACTAAAGGAAATGTGTATTTTTGTAATATTTACATTCTTGCAGGAAATCCATAATGGACACCATCATTTCCAGCGATATTTTGATCATCTAACACTTCTTATAAAAGCGTATCGCAGTAAATCAGTGAAATCATCTCTGAACACTTAAATAAATTACCGGAAAATTAAAAATAGATCTAACTGACTATTGCCCACGTATCCCATTGCGTTCATTTTTTTCCACTACCAATGAGTAGAGAAGCCAGTATTTATGATGTCTACTTGTAGGAAGTCGAACCTGCGCTTCATCGTTTACTAGGTGGTAGTGTTCTGCAACTGCTCGCCCGGGTCTGGTACCACCACCGTCTTACAATTATTATTATTATCTGGCGCAATAGCGTCAGTGCTTGCCACTGTCGTATTCCGTTTTGGAGAGTAAGGTAGCCGGTAAACTTATTCATGTGGCATTACCAACCAGCAATGCACCGTTAATATCTTCGGTGTCTATAGGCTATGGTTTCTCTTTCCGTCAGAAAGGCCATCTGTTTGTTTCTTATCCTATGATATAAAAAAATCAGGGTCCCTAACCACTCGACTAATGGGGCGATTAAATATAGTCTCACTGAACATACTTCCTATGTTCCTATGTGTTTTTAAGACTACAACGCGGGACACCCTAACAGTACGTACCTATACGGCAATTTTGGATAATGAGTTGTATTATGGCCGACCATCATAGACCACGTCTGAGACCGCAGACACGACAAGTCAAGGTCGAGACCGAATAATAATAAAGTTGGCACTTCACGTTAAATCCTAAAGATTGCTCCAACAAATACTCGCTTGTAATTTTAATACATACACAATACTATGTGTATTGTATTTATCATTTATTGTAACTTTCCCCTATGGTGTTTAGCACACGTTTTCACCATTTAGAAAACCCTGGGGTCCGCGAGTATGTGTATGGGGGTGCGCCGCCGTCTCATCTATGGACATTTGAATTATTAAATAAATACCAGCAAGTCTCGTAATCGCTGCGCTTAAGCCCCGTTTTAAATAAATATTCATGGGGCAAATTACTCTTTCTGATCAAACCCCAAAGTAAGCAAATTATTTGCTTGTGTTATGGGTGTTAATCAACGATACTAATACGTCATAGAAATAAATATATACTAGAATATATTTAATAAACACCCAAACCCGGAAATACAAACATCTATGCTCATCACACAAATGCTTGTCCCCGTCGGGGATCAAACCCGAGCTCCGTCGATTGCGTAGTCAGGGTCGCTATCCATTCAACCAACGGGGCTTCAAAAATGTTCCTAAACTTATTCCTGTGTTTTTTATTAAAGGGGTCCTTGAAATTATGCTTGATTTTCGTGGGGTCCGCGGCTAATAAAGGTTGAGGAACGCTAAAGAAGGTTATCAGTTTTCCTTAAGAGATATATCTGCTTGCTTACTATCCTGCTTGTTAGCACAATATTCGCGGCTAAACAAAAACATTAATTTTAAAAATGGAATAAGTACTAGTAGTTATGCGTTATGACAGACCGTACGTAAAGATCCTGGCGTCCCGCCAGTGATTGCGTCGAGTTTAAGCAGACTCAAATAAAGAGTCGCGTGGGTGACGCGCTTATTCCCATTAGTTTAAGGGGTCACATTGTATGAACACCGTCACTGCTACAAACGGAACAATGTCACACAATGTCAGATTTTACGACGCAACCACAACACATGTAGTACAGCACATATTAGGTAAGAATACTTACAACTTAAAAATGCAACAAAAAGTCATGTATACCTACTCTATCATTATTTAATTTTTTTACTCTGTTTCTTCAAAAATTCGAAATATAATAATTTCAACTAACATATTATGCACTAACTGTTGCCCGCGACTTCGTCCGCGCGGACTTCGTTTACTCCGCGCAACTCCTCCCCCGTAGGTGATAGCGTGATAATATGTAGCCTATAATATGTTGACCCGACCTACATGCAGTACAAGCTTTTTGAGTTTACCCCGGACATACAGACAAACAGACAAAAATTCTAAAAACTATATTTTTAGCTTCGATATCGATTGTAGATCACGCCCCAGTGTTCTTTTAAAAAAATATTCAATGTACAGTTTTGACTTTCCTACGATTTTATTATATGTATAGATAGGTATCTAGTTAGTTCACATGCACGATTTTTAGTTTCCTAATCTCGCATGCCTATTTAAAAACGATATAATATAGGTATAATATGATTTGTGTGAGGATTGAGAACGCATGGTAAATATAGACGCGACATTAATAAGCGCTTTAAACCGTACCTAAGAATATTATACAATGGTTACAAATAACACAAAGGCCCACTCATATAACTACGCTCCAGAAACAAAACAAATGCTAAGCATTCTAGAGTTTTATGAATATAACCAGCCGCAGCCATAGAATAATAACGCATAGAAACCGAGTCGACCCGCGCAATTTTAAACCATTTCAAAGAAGCCTGAAAAGGCTTCTTACGTTCGCCGGCCCCTCAGACATGCGACACGTGCCACGCGGAGTACAGCTCTCGCAATTTCAAAAAATGTGAGTTACTGTGTGGTGAAATGCAGTCACCGTGCTTCACAAAAGCGTATTTAGGACTTGAAGATAACATTTCACCGATAAAAACTACTTGGCATCGGATATTTTTGTATAAAATCCAAACAAATCATAAATATCTAAGTAGAACGATATTCAAAATGTTGCCAGCCAAAGGGAAAAATATTCTACCACGTATTTGTTTTTACCTATTTCATTATAATTAATAATATGTATATTCCTATTATATGTGCGATATTACATAGCCTGGACTTTGCTTTTGCATAAAAAATAGTTTTTAAGTGTTGGGACTCACCCATTATATTGGCACAAATATTACAAATCCGTTTGTCAGACCAATATTATGAAGCATTTATTCGTATATAATGAGGACTTTTAGAAGACAAAAAAATGTTCCAACTAGCATTCTAGATGCCACAGTGACCATCAGAAAAAAACTCTGTCACTACCAAAGTCGTTTTTTTTTTAATTTTCTTATTAAATAATATGCCATCGTACTGCATTATTTCGTATTGCTTAGTGCCAAGTAGTTTTATTAGCGATATTTTCGACTTTTATCCACGAAAACATGTAGGGTAACGTGCCCTAAAATCGGTCTGCGCCTAATGTCGACCTCGTAATATGTTATTACTCTATGGCCGCAGCATGCAGCCCGCTGCAATAGTTGTTGGCAAATCCCGGATGATCACTTATCTTTTCCGGGATAAATAGAAGCCTATGTGCTATTCCAGATCATCATATATCTGTGTGCCAAATGGCATTCAAATCCGTTATGTAGTTTTTGCCTCCATCCACAACCAACAACCATCCATCCAAACATCCCAACTTTGGCATTTATAATATTAACTAGCTACAGCGTGCAGCCCGCTGCATTATAAAAGTTTTTAGTGAATCCCACGGGATCACCTAACTTTTCTGGGATAACAAATAGCCTATGTGTTATTCTGGGTCTTCAGCTATCTATATACCAAATTTCATCGTAATCGGTTCAGTAGTATTTGCGTGAAAGAGTAACAAACATCCATAGTCCATACATACATACTCACAAACTTTCGCATTTATAATATTAGTAGGATAGGTTAGCTTCACAATGCAGTCACTTGTACGCGGGTTGTAGGTAGCCCCCTCTTGATTGTCTACATTTCACAAGTCTTCTTCATCTTCTGTATTGTACGAATGGCAATTATCGAAATTTGACAAGTCGTATTTTAATTTTAAGGTGCCCCACAGACCTACAATAATATTGCGCAATACTTTTATTGTGCAATAATATTGAATACCCCTTTGTTTCCAGACGTTCAATAAATTCACTCAATAAAATTGACAAACCAGTCTGATCAATATTTTCGTGCGAGTAACATGTCTGACGACGAAGTTTTGGGAAGATTTTATTAAATAAATCTATACAATTCTATACACTCAAGTAAAAACTCCCGTTCTTCATCTTTTATTGATTGGTTTCGTTTCGATCAACACTTATATTGATTAGTGAGTTGGCCTGAATGTCGAATTTCGGCCGAATGTTGGGTTTCGGCCGAAAGTTAAATTTCGATCGAATGTCGAAATTCGGCGGAATGACGTATTTCAGTCACATGTTCAGTTTCGACCGAGTGTTGAATTTCGGCCAGTGGTCGAAATTTTGATCCATTCTAGTAATTAACTATTAAATTAACAAATTAACAAAATGGCGAGCAAGAAATTAAGAATTGCTCGCCATTTTGCTTAAATTTACGACACGATCATACATTAAACACCGCGACTTACCGACCACGACCATTCCAAGCTCTGAAGTGAAAAATATTGTGCAATATTAAACCTACACAGTGCAAGAAAAAAATATTGTACAATAAAAATTAAACCCGCTCAAACTTTAGTTCAATCATTGTGCAATCTTCAATATTAACTCTAAACGGTCAATAATATTGTACAATACGTAATATTGCGCAGTATTATTGTAGGTCTAGGGGCCGCCTGACAGACTGTAGAATATCCTATTTGAAAAATATGACAATTATTAAAATTTAGTTGTCCCTTTAACGTCTGTGTCAAAGTCAGAGCCAAGGAAGTTACATTCTACCCGGAATATTCATACGCGCTTCAAAATCGCTCCGAAGAGTACCACGACATGAGTGGAGTGTGTCTCTTTCTACTAATTAAAGCGCCAATCGACATATATAAGTGCGGCCATGCGTAGTTTGTAAATTACTACTAAGTAATTCTACTAATTTGAGAAACAGTTTTTGCATTGCATAAGTAATTACGTAATAATTAAAATAAGCACATTTTAAAACTCACTGTGTTAATTACAATACATTTTATGCTAATGTATCTATCGACGTGTATGAATAAAAAGGATTTAATGATTACCGAATATATAAAAATCTACCATCCGAAAGTTTTATTTACACTGGCAATTGCAAGAAAGGGACAACATCCACTCATGTCGTTGTCTTGCTCTGAACGTTTTTCCCCTGTGTTATGTAAAAAACAAATGTAAACTTTATAAAGAACGAAATAAAGTACATTTTTATTTTTCAAATGTTGCCTCGTAATAATTCCAGTTATCGTATATAAGTTCCTTGGTCAGAGATAAATGATTTTTTTTCCAAATTATCCTTTAAGCAGGCTGTAAACGTTCAAACATGTTTGTCAAACTTTACGTTTTGTTTATACGTTTTTATCAAACATCAGCGCACACGTACCAACAAGTTTGTCAAACAAGACTTCACTTTCAAAGCAGTTTTCGCCGTGAAGTGACGCTCCGACGCTCAGATGAGCAACAACTTACTGTCTCAGTGGCGGTCGCGCCAAAATGGCGAGTTTGTTTGACAAACATGACTGTACACCTTCAAACACATATGACAAACACGCCTTCAATCAAATCTTTCAAACATACAGCCAAACACGTAGTTTGCTTGACAAACATGTCAAACATGACCGTAGACTGTCAAATAATTTGCCAAACACGTAAAATTTGACAAATTGTTTGAGCGTTTATAGCCTGCTTTACCGGCGCTTCTCTTATTGGTCAAATATCTCTTGCGCACATGATGACGCGTTATTTATCCTAAACCGTTTAGGCTAAACGCGTTATTAATCAACTTATTGATCAAATCTCTCTTTCGTACGTGACGTATCACGCGCTGTTTTATTAAATGCGATATTAGTTCTTCTTATTCGTCATATGTCTCTTTTGCGCGTCTCATAACACGCACTGTTTTCTTAAACGCAATATTAGCAGTCACGCACTGTTTATCCTAAATGCGATATTAGTATTTCTTATTGGTCAAATCACTCTTTTGCGCGTAATAATATCAGGTGCTGTTCTCCTAAATGAGATATAAGTTCTTGTTATTGGTCTAATCTCGCTTCTTTCGTGTGCGACACATCACGCGCTGTTTATCCTAAACGCGATATTAGTTCTTCTTATTGGTCAAATCACTCTTTCGCACGTAACATAATGTCTCGTGCTGTTCTGAACGAGATATAAGTTCTTGTGATTGATCAAATCTCTATTTTTTGCGCGCTACGTAATACACGCCGTTTATTGAAATTGGATATTTAAATACATTGGTAGTTAGGGAATTACGTACCTTTCAATCGGTAGTATAATGTAACTTTTGAAATACAAGTAGATATCGAAGTTTGTTTGGAAGTCTGATCACGCTCATACGAAGGACGAAAACAACCGTACGTGTCGGATTGACACCTTAAAACAAACGGATACACACTAGTTCCGCCCATAAAATTATTGGAGGGAAAATGCTTAGCACCATGTTTACAATTCTTGCTGTTGCTATCTCAAGGTAAAACCAAAAATTAATTGCACAATAGTAAACAGAATAGATTAGTATAAGGTGCGATAAGAAGGTATATATACATATAAAAAAATTAAACTACCCTGATAGCTACCTAGTTATCAGGGAGTTTTTTTTTGAAGCATAAAGTTTAGCAGTATTTTTTAGAAATTGAAAAAACTGTAAATAATTTCTTTTACTTAATCGTTATAAGTACTATTTAAGTTCTTACCTGGGAAGTTTCTAACAATAGTCAAAATTATATCGGGCTAGCTATAATTTTGGCTTTTGAAAAATATACCATCTGTTTTTCCGCCAGGTAGTTGGTCAAGGACGAACGAGGCACCAAATATGTCAATACTCACTACCATTGTGATGACTAGTTGGTAGACTTCTCCAACGTCTCGTCTGTATTGTATACCACCGCCTTACTATTTCTTGACGTCAAAGCGCCATTGCTACTCCTAAAAAACATATGGTGCATTTGCCATTATGTCGTAAAAAAATTTTACAACTCAATTGCAACTCAATAACTCCTGGATCAAAAATATATAAAAAGATCGCTGGTTAGTTTTTATCCCATGTTAAATTACTTAGTACAGTAGAAACTACAAGCTCCATTTATATTTTATAGTAAATTATATAAAAATCTATTCATAACTCCTGGATCAAAAATATACTATTAGACGAAAATAATAAAGAATGTAATATAAAAATATTGGTGGTTAATTTTTTATCCCGTATTACTATTAAAACACAGTATAGGCCACAAGGTTAATTTCTTTACTATTTAATTCTATGCATTATTCCTGTATCAAAAATATACAATTCAGACGAAGTTAAAAATGTCTTTTTGTAAAATAAAACGATCAATGTTTAATTTTTATTCTGTGCTATGCTATTCCTAAAACACAAAAGAATGCTCAAGGTCCATCCGTCCATCCATCCATCCATCGTGACTACTAGGTGGTAGAGTTCCGCAACATCTCGCCTGGGTATATGCGGTACCAATGCCTTAGGCCCCGAATACATTTTGATTACTACGAGTACAAGTGTTTAATGCAGGTGCTAAGTATTAAACAAAAAACACGTGTAGACATCCGTTAAATAGTGCGAGTGATCCGAGTGCTAAGTGTGAGTTTTTCTTTTCGCATTCGATCGTGAGCGCGTTTGGAGTTTACTAAGAATTTGTATGTGATTTGTACACCGCCACCTAGTGGTAAACGTGAAAAACCAGTTCACCACTAGGTGACGCTGTATAAATCACATACAAATTCCTAGTAAACTCCAAACGCGCTCACGATCGAATGCAAAAAGAAAAACTCACACTTAGCACTCTGTAATCAGCGTAGTAAAGTGAATAGACGCTTGCATGCACTCGCACTAATGAAAATGTAACCGGGATTTTCCAATTTTGTCGCAATGGCATGAATGTTTGTCATTATTGTTTTCCGGTACGGTATTGGAAGGTAAGGTAGCCGGGGGACTCATACAGTGGCATTGCCATCCCGCCACACGGATAGCATCGCACCATTAACATTGATGGTGTCTTTTCGTCAAAAGGGCCATCTACTTGTTTGCTATCTAATGATATAAAGAAATATATGTTTAATTTTTGTTCTGTGTTACTTCTAAAATCACAATAGAATCCACAAGATCCATTTCTTTGCCATTAAATTTTAGATTAAAAAAATAATAGCTGTCGGATCGTAATCGCACTATGCAGGCGAAGTTACAGAAGAAAGTTAAACTTATAAGGGGGTATGGCACACGTGTGTTCGTTTATAAGTAATTTGTAATGCAAGCTTGTCCATCATCACTTGCCGCTTCCGCTCCATCGGCTCTCACTCCGCCGCGCCGGGAAGCCTCTCACTTCCTGCTTACCGCGATATTTGACAATTAAACTAACTAAACAATACTTTCCACATACTAATTAAGCTTTAAATATATTGGCTACTAGCTGTTCACCGTGTCTTTGTTTGCATTATCCACACACATTACTTCCTTTACTCAATTGGCTAAATTCGGGTTCCATTTGTCACCCTTCGGGTACGAAAAAATAACAAATTGGTAAAGTGCACTTTGGGCCAAGCGCAATGTAGGGTTTCGAAGTTGCCCATCACAATAATGCGGACTGAGAACAGGGCTTTCATTGTTTCATACAATGACGATTTAACCTATTTAACGTCAATGACATATATATATATATATATATATATATATATATATATATATATATATATATATATATATATATATATATATATATATCCGCACCTCAGCTTCACCGTCTACAAAAACTTCTTTAAGTACATTTTATAAGTTAACTCAAAAACTTGTAAAGCCTTCCAAGCCGTGATAGTTTTCCTTTTAACTTTTTTATATTTAGTACTACCATGATTTTTTTCTACCCCCAAAAACTAACCGTTTAGTCTGCAGAGGGGGGAGGATACTTCGCTCTAACAAAAAAATAAGCAATTTAAAACTTAATATTTTACAAACGAGTCCCTTAATCGAAACCTTGTTTTCACAAACCTACAATATTTTTTAAAAGCCTATCCAGTGATATCACACACTATGGGCACAGTATACATAGACACCTTTCACAGACGCGATATCTCGGAATGGTTCGGTACAATTTGTTCCGCAACAGTCGGAGATATCGCGTCCGTGAGAGGTATATATATAACGATAGAGGTAGATATATATATATATATATATATATATATATATATATATATATATATATATATATATATATATATACGATTTTCATGAAAGTCGCACATTAGAGGTTTTTGGCCCAAAGAATCAATTTATCAAGGTTCCAGGTCCAAGAAAAGCTCGGTTCCCAAGATATGGATATGTGAAAAACCGGTCAACCAGGTACAGAAAAAAAAAAAAAAAATATATATATATATATATATATATATATATATATATATATATACAGGGTTTAACAAAAATAAGCACTAACTTTCAAGGGCATACATGTACATGAACTAAACAAACACCTGGTAAAATATTATATCAAAAGGCACACATTTTTTGTTTCATATAAATTTAGTAAAATAAGAAGTTAAAATTTATTTTCACACCCCTATCTTAAAGATGAAAGTGATGTGACGTCAGCAACACGTTGAATGAATAGCGTGACGCACACATAGACATGAAGAATACCGCCTACTCGTATTTACACACATTTAATAAGCATTTTTTTACATATCACATTCGTCACTGATTATTACACGTTAATCCAAATTCACTATTTACAGGCAATAATAAAGCAACACTGTCTTCAAATTAATTTATAAGTAAGTAAATTGAGCACATCATTTCTTGTGAAAGAAGCCTCATCTGTCCATAAAATATTGAAAGCAAATTCGGGATTTGCTTCAGCACGCTTCTGGTACCACCTACAAAAGTCAATTCTGGGCATATGGTCTGCAAGTCCTATCTCCTGAGTCTTTGAAAAATGGTAGGGATGTCGTCCATCATCCTGCCGTGTACACCACACCACCATATGGTTTACATTTAACAGCACTGCATCGGCGTGTGCTGATCCGAGGATTCTCGTTAAAATGATGTAGAATTCGAGACTCAATAGCAGTACCAACTCTTGAATTAGGACGTCCAACGTTTCGTTCGCGGTGGAAGGAACCAGTACGCTGAAATCGTAAACACATGTTACGGAATACCGAGTACGGAGGTAAATGACCTTGTTCTGCTGGTGGCCTTCCCTCAATAAACCGTTGTCGGTAAATCTCCCTCGCTTCATTAATGCTACTATTCCTAGCAGCACCAACACATCATTTCATAAAATTTCGTAAAATTTTCGCACAACATCATTTCGTAAAATTCACTATTAGTGTAAAGGTGACGGTCATTATTATTTCTACGTGACATTTTTAAAATCGCGATTTCAAATCAATGAGTATTAAGTAAAATTCACAGAAAATCGGCAATAATAGCAATAGTTGCGCTGTCCAAAGACAAACGGCAACTGAATAAAAAATGCCTTTAAAATTATCTAGGTACTTTTCTGAACTAATTAGGGTTCAGTGAAACAAATTTAAAAATAATCTTCATCTTAGAGTTTATTCCGGTTATTCCCCACGCTTGCGCTAGGAACCCAAGATTCGCTTTATATTTTTTGGCGGTTTTGAGTTTGCCGTAGCGACTACCGTCTAACCTCCGAACCTCTCTGGAGGAACCTCGTCTCGGTGCCAGGACCTCTTTCATTGTACAATTGTACAGCAGGGTGTACCACGTGCAGACAAGGTTGTCTTGGGTCCCGAAGATGGTCTTGGGTCCCGAAGATGGTCTTGGGTCCCGAAGATGGTGGTGGGACCCCTTGCACCTTAAATAAAAAAATCTTTTCCCGTGTTAGTTTGAGTGCCTTAAGAAGAATTACCCTCCATTCTACCAGGCGAACTGGGAATCGAACCCAGTACCTTACTAAGAAATGCCTAAACCGGCATTACTCTATCATAAAAGTGACAAAAAAGTTAACTAAAAATATACGGAACTACATATTATTATTATGATCTTACATAAAAACAAAATGGCAGAAAAAAGGGAGTGTCTTGTCACTTTCCGAAAGTGGTCTCTTCGCCAATTAAAGCGTTTCGTTGCACTTTGTATAAGCCGCAAAACACGTGTAAGTTCTAAAGGCCCGTGCAGACGACCGGCGGCGGCTTTAAAGTTAACTTATACTTTTTTGTTTCCAGTATGATAAACAATATTTTGATGAAAAAGATTAATTTTTCTGAATGAATGAACTGGTTGATCTGTAATCCCGGCAATCGCTAAAATTAGCAATAGTTTTCGTTGCTAAAGATAATAATTAACTGGTTAACTAGCAGTTAATATTATTGTATCGACTATTTGATATAATTGTACTATTAGGAAGTATCTTCGGCTAATCGTGGGTACACTAGCTGTACCTCTGCCTACCCTTTCGAAGATATGGGCATGCAGATACTATTAGCGTTTCCATGCGGCTTTGCCCGCATATGGTTTTAATCGTTGTAAATTTGTTTCCATGGATTTCGATGCGTTTTTTTAATATTAAAGTGATTCAAGAGGAAGGTGTATTTGTATTCTAGCCTTTGCCCCCGGTTTCGCTTGCGTGGTTAATTTTTGACATTCACAAAAAACTCTAAGCACGCGTGCGAAGCCGCGGGCAACGGCTAGTATTTTATAAAATCTGTGATCTAAGGTGTAATCAAACAAAACGTAGTAAAAAAATGATTTTTTTACTGAAATAGCTACTACTTAGAAAGGTAAGAGGTGCACCTAAAACTAACTTTAGGTAGGTACTAAGTTCCATCATCCATGTAGTGATAGTAACAAACGAGCCTATCAACTCACCGGGAACATTCCGATTCCTGACATTTTTTTAGCAGTGCTAGCCATGTCAAATTTCATGTGTAACGAAAAATAATTTGCGCAAATAAAATACCCGCGGAAAATAGACAGTAGTTTGTGTGAGCAAGGCCTAAGTCGGGCGCTTGGTTGGCCGTGTTAAGACGGCTCACGGCTCGCGCGGTGTCTGTAATACTTCAAAGGACTTCTAGGCGAATCAATGCGTAGGTTTGTTTGTCAAAAATGGTTATGAAAGGTTGTGTTGTGTTGTGTCTTAATTCTTAATGATAATGCCTATTTATTTTGCGAAGTGTCGTGTAATCAACGAGAAAGTTTTACTAAATTTTTAGAATTGTGCGTAATAATAGTGATAATAGCTATGATTTACCTGCTCAAAACTAGAGGTAAGTATTATGCCATTAAAACAGTTTGTAAGTTGAACCCATGTCAGATAATACATTGTAAAATTCCTATGAATCACGGAATAGATTTAGGTACCTACACTGAACACACATGTGAATAGTTGACTTTGAAGGTGGATATTGTGTGATGAAGTAATTTATGTAATGTGTGTTCATAACAAAAAGATACCTTAATTAGTTATATTGGATTATTTGCCACGATTGTTTTAGAATGTATGTACCTAGTTCTTACTAAGCAAAAATCTACACAAATAACTAAGTAATAGTTTCACTCAGAGTTAGAAATAAGAATCCAGGTCACAATAAATTTTAGGTACACAGCTGATATAATTTTGTTGCCAGGCGGGAGCTTTTAATGCATGAAATACCTAATAGCCGCAGGTTTGCCTTGCGTAAACTAGGTATGAGACTACTAGGTAGGTATTGACGATTAATAAAATTTTGTGGTTTTTTTTTATTAAATATGAGTTTAGTAATTAATAATTATTTTAATATGATCGTAATATGCTATCGAGTGACACTAATAGTCGGATAGTGTTTTTTTAACATAATGTAATAATTAGTACTGTGGTACTTTGTTGTGCGTCTAGCAGTTCATTGACATCTATCATATGATTGTGACCTTTCGTAGCTGCGTAAACCGAGCGCGTACATTACTGCGTGCTATACTTCAGGGCTGACACAGATCATTTTGAAAAAAACTTTGACATTCATTTTCTCAGAAATTTCATAGTATTTATTTATTAAAAATGTATAATTAAATAGCTAACCACACATCCTGAACGCTCCTTCAGTATTAGTGCTTATTTTTGTTAAACCCTGTATATATATATATATATATATATATATATATATATATATATATTCTCTGTAGGAATCGATTTATCAAGGTTCAAGGTCCAAAAAAAAATCGGTTCCAAAAATATATGAAAAACCAAGCAAAGCTCGGTCAACCAGATATTATGTATTATCGTGGCAAATTACAGCTTCCTAGTACTAAGGATCTCTGAACTATCGTGCGGACGGACGGACGGACATAGCGAAACTATAAGGGTCCCTAGTTTACTTCGGAACCCTATAAAACGGTCGATGGCACTGGGCCATTTTTAGTTTTGGACTTGGGCTCCAAAACATTGGAGACCCCGAAACTAAGATAGGTCATAGGCCCAGTGCCATCAACCGTTTACAACTTACCTATAAGTTCAAGTCTGCGATTTGACAGACGTAAAAATTAATGTTAAAAGAATATGCAAAATAGTAGTGCTTTTTATAAAAATCAATAATATTTATTATATATATATATATATATATATATATATATATATATATATATATATATATATATATATATATATATATATATATATATATATATATATATATATATATTAATATATATAAATCAATTGCTGTTCGTTAGTTAGTTCGGAGTTAACGGATGAACCGATTTGGCTAATTTTAGTTTTGAATTAATTGTTGAAGTCCAGGGAAGATTTAAAAGGTGAGAAAATATATAAAAAATAAGAGTAGTTAAAAAGGCAGAACAACAAGAACAACAACATTTGCCGGGTCAGCTAGTAAAAAATAAAATAAAGATTCGTCTCCAACATCATCACATCACAAAAGAACATCTACACAAATATTATAATGAGATTTGTTTGTTTGGAATGGATTAACCGCCCCGTTGGTCAATTAGTTAGCGAACCTAACCAGGAATCGATGGGCATGGGTTCGATTATCGACAAGGTCAAACATTTGTGTGATGAGAATAGATGTTCGTATTTCTGGGTTAGGGTGTTAAATATGTATGTAAGAAAATTTATATATGTCTTTCGATGTATAAGTATCGTGGACTAACCCATAACACAAGCAAATAATTTGCTTACTTTGGGGTTTAGATCGATTTGCGTAATTTGTCCAGCGATATTATTATCATTAAGTATTATACAGCGTAGGGTAATAGCACATCTGTATATTTATCTATTATCTTACCCTCCCAACGGAATACGGCAACGATAAGCATTGACGCTTTTACAGCAGGAATAAGTAAAGCGGTGGTTTGGTACCCGGATGAGACGTTGCAGAACTCGACCACCTCATAATCGTGATGGTAATGACACGTTTCGATAATCGTTCGCCTTTTATAAACTTTCGGGAAAAATGACAGGATCCGTTCTTAAAAATAGTCCCGAACCGACATGGGAAGATATTCTAGTAATCTACAACATATTGAAATCATTTTTTATGTCATAGGATAGCAAACAAGTAGATAGGTCTCCTGCATGGAAAGAGTCAACCATCGCCTATAGACACCAAAGATGTTAATGGTGCATTGCTATCTTGTGTCGAGGTTTAATGCCACATGCATAAGTTCACCAGCTACTTACCTCCTAACCGGAACACGACAGTGACAAACACTGACGATATTGCCGCAGGAATAGGTAAGGCGGTGGTACCAGACCCGGTTGAGATAATGCAGAGTTCTACCGCCTAGTAGCCACGATGTTAATGACTCGCATAGCCAATTGGTCGTCTTTTACGACCTGCCTGGTAAAACGGCAGTTGGTCTATTCTTCAAAGGAACTCGGACCAACACAGGGGAATCATTAACGCATTTTCAAAAAATTCATGCGTTACATGTTTAAATAAATATGTACACAATTTTCTCAGGAATTTTAATAGTCCCTTCCCAAAAAATAATCTCAGAACCGCCATTAGCATAACCGTAAAACCGTTACTACAAACAACAAATTACATGTATTTAACACAAAGCTGACAGATTACAGCGTATTTATAAGTAGCCAAAATATAAGAGCTGTGAAATATCAAGAGCCAGGTACCGTAGACAGGTGTATTTCCCTGAAACTCGCTTTTACACAAACAACTTAGCAGAATACTCGCATATTTATCAGCCAAGAAACAGACTAAACAAACCACGACGTATTGTTAGCACTGAGCACTGAACTCTCCTTATTATTCAGGACGAGGCGCGCCCGCCTGGCGTGGGTCGTGGGATATGGGATCAGTGTCGGGTTATGATAATTTTTTATTGATCTATTGATACACAATATTGTTGTGTATAGAACAATGGCGTAACGTCATATTTCGATTATTGGAAATTAAATTCTAACGTGACTTTTTACATTGATCTACACTAGGATCTATAACTATATTAATTACTGATATTACCACGGAATTATTATTATTTATTTGTTCTATGACTATTGCCATAGTAACTATGGTATAATCTGTACTATTACCGTATAGAAATATTAGTAATTTGAAAATTTAAACCGTCTTCAAATATCAACCATACTCTAATCTCAAAAACTACTAAACCGATTTTGATAAAACATGGATTGTTCCCTAAGTTGGAACATACCCGTTTAAAATTTAAAAAGATTTACCTTGATATCGCTTTTAGTCTCGAGAAATTCATGGAAAACATACGAACATACGGAAATACTGACGTACGGACACACCAACATAGCGACATACCGACATTCCAAAATGGCAACAGGCCTACATGCAAACATGTCAACAAGCAAACACGCAAACTCGCAAACGTAAGTTGTAACTTTCGTGTAGTAGTAATGATATATATTCATTTATTTCTACATGATAACTGAAAAGATTTAAATTCACAAAGCACACCTAACCTTACAATAACATAATGTAAACATTTATCATCAATTATGTATGTTGAAATGCACTCGTGACAAAAACTCGTGATCATGGGTGCCAATGGCCGATATTGACATTATAATAGACGGCTTTTGTATTTTAAGGCTAATCTAAATATTCTAAGGAAAGTAAACACGGGTTTTATCCGACTTTAAAAAGGTATTCTCAATTCGTGGTGATCTTTTTTTTATGTATGTTCCCCGAGTGTTCACAGAAGCCTGGATCAATTTGGAAATCTGTTCTTTTATTTGAGAAAATATACTTCCCATTTGATCCCATCATTGACGGTGGTAATATTATACACGTCAATGGATCCCATATATAAAATTCAGAGCTGATAATAATATTATAATAAAGGTTCGGTTGTTGCATTCACACTGCGTTTAAACTATATATTAAATCTAATTAAAATAACAAATTATTTGATGTACCTAAGCCCACAGGAACTTTTGTCGGTGTTTTACACGGATATACGGCAAAATATCTATATATAGTTGTTCCTCGTTTTGGTATGGTCCCCCTTTGTAGTTTCTGTCTGAATATTTGCGATTCTGCCAGGCAATTCGAAAAACGCGAACGAATGCCTATATACGAATCACTAGCATCGTGACTACTGGATGGTAAAGCTCTGCATCATCTCGCCCGGAACTGATGCCACCGCCTTCATATTCCTGCCGCGATAGCGTCAACGTTAGTCACTGTAGTGTTCCGGTTTGAAAAAATAATAATTAGGTACCTATGTGCCACATAGGTACCTAATTAAGAGGCATTTCACAAAATCGCCCTATTTATGTAATAAATAATTGATTGATTAAAACTCGTATTTAATTGCTATCTTATGATATAATAGTATATAATAGTATATATAGTATATATAATATAAAAGTATTTTTATGAGAATTACATCTTTTAATGTATGGACTTTATTTATAATTATCTAACCTAAAAAACTCTGCGTATTTTCACCTAGACATTACGTTTGCATCAAAGGCCCGCGTCGTCAGGCTTTGGACTAGGAATATTTGGTTTTTGTTTGTTGGTATTTTTATGAAAAAATATGTATTAAAAATGAAGGTTGATCTTATAAAAAACACATTTTTGACATTTTGCTGGAATAATTGTTTTTTTTTTCTAAAATCAGGAAGTTCCTGGTTTCATGTCGATTTACGAAATCAAAATAAAAAAATGTTTTATTTAAATAAACCTTCAAAATTTTTGGAATACGCAGGCACGAAGAATTGACGGTAGACACACAGCGAATAAAGTTTTCGAATTTTTCTCTCAGAGAAACCTTCGGAGTTCGATTCCAGAGTCAGGCAAATGAAAAAATGTGTTTTCTCAGTTTTCTGATAAAACAACTTTACCCGGGATTGGAAAAGTGCCCTACTGGCGATAGGCTGGCCATCTATCACATTGTGGATTAAGTATCTTCAGCTAACCGTGGATGCACACGTTGTACTTCTGCCTACCTCTTCGGGGATACGGGCGTAAATATACCTTTTTTTAGCTTTTTACCCTCGCCCTCGGGCTAAGATTGGAAATTGATCTCAATACAATATAAATCAATTAATACATCTGTACTGTTTCTCAATAAGCATATTGTGAAACTCTAACGCTCTAATTACTCTGTTCCCAGCAAACATCCCTGCTCTAGACCTGAATTCTCCTTGTGCCTCCCACAATATTATTTCGAACTTCCCTTGCATTCTCCTTTCAATGATTTTATCATACACCTTCGATGCCAAACTGATCAAACTGATGGCCCTATAGCTATTGCAGTTTATACTTGAACCTCGCCTTTATACGAGGGCACGATAACCGCGCGCCGCCAGTCAAATATGAAAAAACAATTCATGAAGTAGGTAGTCTCTTAATAAGTTCAAAAATTCTAATAGAAAATGTATCTTCTATCAATTTTAACTCGTTAATTTAATAAGAGATGGCGTTAGTAGTAATAAGATTCTAATACAAATTGTACCTTCTATTTTTTATTTTTATAAAATGACATGACTAGACATGAATATAAACTACCACGTCGAAGCTCAAACCTAAAAATGCGATATTTTTTCAGTAAAATGTACCACAAAAGTGCATAGAAAGTGGCCTAGTGTAATTTTAAGTGTAGTATAATTTTTAAATATTTGCACACCATATAATGGTAGAATATGTTGGAAACTTAAATTTTTAACAACTTGTAACACCCATATTCTTGCAAATATTTTCTTTCTTTCTTAAAATACAATTCTATTTATGCAATAAATAACTGATTGATTGAAATTCGTGTTTAATTGATGCAGTACATATTTTGAGTATAGAATATATTATGAGTACATACATATGACGTCTTTGCTTTGGGCGGTTATGATAGATGTTTATAAACAGTGTAAATTGAGTCAAGACTATTATTGACTGCAAACATGTTGAAGGGAAGCTTTTGATTTCCTGGAGTAGAGAAATGGGGCCGGTTGTGACGCACATCTTTACCTTCTATATCCGCTGGTATTTATAAAATACTGTTTTTAAGAAATGTGTGTCGATAGACTATATTAAATTACTTCTACTAGTTATAATATTAAAAATGTTTATACATTTGTCATAAATAAGCATCGTAAGATATATGTAAAAAAATCTGTAAATTGGTTAACCCGGCTGCAGGCCATCTTTAAAACTTCCCACTAATTCGAGGTATTTTATGCTCATAGTGGTCAAAATTATACCTAAGCCTAGAATTTTGAGCTCTAAAAGTTTAAAAACTCTATTTTCGAAAATGGGGATAAAATCAGTAACTTTCTTATCTACATACGTAGTGGGAAGTTAAAAATGATTAAAATCGATCCAGTAGTTTTGATTTATTCATTACTGACCGTGGCCCGCACGGAGTATAACAACTCCCCTTTCCCTATACCATGAAGATTTCCTGCTGTCTTTGGAATATCAAAATTCATATACTACATTTTTTCTTATTTACTTTTTACATTTTTACTTATTTCTTTTATTTTTACAATTAATATATTATAGAATGTCTTTATATACAACTTCACAGCTTTCTTGTTATTAGACAATACAAACATGTTTTCTTTAGAGGTTACTCTTGAAAGAACGACATATAGTTGGCCATGTGAAAAACAGTTAACGCTCAAATCTAAGCGTCAATCAAAGCCTGCAACGTTGAAGGTGCGATATGATCACGAAATAAAGAAAACAACGGAATTGGCAAGTACAAACATTTGTATCAGGACCGCGATCGCCACACTCACACATAAAATAAGCATTATTGCATATAAACTACTAATGCAAACATTGTTTCATTGGTCGTTTTCATTTTAAGCAACAATAATCCGAAACACACAAACAGAACATTTAAAAATATACCAAACTGCGTTACAATAAATTCTATTTTGCTACAAAAAAAAGAGTATTTACGTCCTTTTGTAGTCTATTCAAAATATACTCATCTATTTGTACAATAGTGAAATTAAGATCGTAATAGTTTCGCTATTCTACAATAGATGGCAGCATTGATTTTTCCGTAGTTTTCAGTTGATCATATTTGAGTAGAGAACTTTCTAAAACGATATACGTAATGACTGTCATTACGTATATCTTTCTAGAAAAATTAGTTCAACCTAAAATGAAATTTATATGTAAGGTGTACGGCTGATTTTAGCTTGACTTTCTATTATATCATTAGAGATTATATTAAATCAGGAATTTAATTAAAATAAAATGAAAATTGTACTTTCGAATGATATGAAATATCTCCATTTTTAATCATCTGTATTCTACTATCATTTCTGCATTCAAGGATGGCACAATACGGCATAATTCAGTGTATAATAGATTTTCGCACCACGACTATCTCCTAATGATATGGTAAGTATCACTAAGGCAATTTAGAGTAAAAGCGCATAATAGTGACGCACGCGGCACGCCCACTCTTCACTTCCCCTTGTTTTCTTTATTTCGTGGATATGATCATTGCAAAAGATGTCTTTACCGGGAACTCGGTGCCGCCGACCGGCAGGTAACCCCGCCCCCGCTATGCCCCTACATTTTAAATCTGTAATATCTTCGAAAATATTCATTTAAATTACATGTTGTAAACGACCATATCGATCTATATTAAATCAACAATCTATTTAAGGTACTTAATTGGATAAGGATTTTAAATTAAATCTGTAATATCTTCGAAAATATTCATTTAAATTACATGCTGTAAACGGCCATATTGCTCTATATTAAATCAGCAATATATTAAAGGTATTTAATTGGATAAGGATTAGTACTGTATTGCTTAAAATTGCTTTGAAAATAAGCCATTATTTCTTGTAAAAAGTAAAAGACAAAAAAATGCTATTGTGGGTTATCCATAAGGGATAGACATATATTATCACGGAGTTTTCTGTAGACCTTTTCAAGGTGTACAAATACTTAGTACATTATTTTGATAAATCTCGAAGGGTTCAGCCTGCGTTTGCAATGTAAGCGGAAAATAATCTAATTATTTACGACATCACATTAGAAACCTCAAAAATTACAGTGCTTCTCGACTCTATATTGAATGTTATTATATATATAAACCTTCTTTTTGAATCACTCTATCTATTAAAAAAAACGCATCATAATCCGTTTCGTAGTTTTAAAGATTTAAGCATACATAGGGGCATAAGGACATAAGGACAGACAGGGAAAGCGACTTTGTTTTATACTATGTAGTGATAAGCAGTCGAATCAAGCAAAGTACTCCGAGTTCTAAAACAATCCGGTGTTTTTTATTTAGGTTTCAATACATACTATAAAACAAAGTCGCATTATTTGTCTGTCCCTATATTCCTGTTTCCCTATGTATGCTTAAATCTTTAAAACCATGCAACGGATTATGATGCGGTTTTTTGATAGATAGAGTGGTTAAAGAGGAAGGTTTATATGTATAATAACATTGAATATAGAGTCGAAAAATTCTGCAATTTTTGAGTTTTCTGATGTCATGTCGTAAATAATTATATTTTTTTTTCGTTTACATTGCAAATGCTGGCTAAGACCTACCAGATTTATCAAAATAATGTACTAAGTATTTGTACACCTTGAAGAGGTCTACAGAAAACTCCGCGATGGTATACGTCTATCTCTATGGATAACCCACAATAGCATTTTTTGTCATTTACTTTTTACGAGAAATAATGGCTTTTTTCAAAGCAATTTTAAGCAATACGGTACTAATCCTTATCCAATTAAATACCTTTAATATATTGCTGATTTAATATAGAGCAATATGGCCGTTTACAGCATGTAATTTAAATGAATATTTTCGAAGATATTACAGATTTAATTTAAAATGCAGGGGCATAGCGGTTGCGAGGTTACCGGCCGGTCCGCGGCGCGCGCGCGGCATGTTCTGAAACCGCTGGGAAACGTGTTAATTTTCGGATAAATAAATAGACGGGTCCCAAGAACAAAATCGTATCTACAAAATTACCAAATTACAATATGTTTGTTTGTGGGAGTACATTGTAGATAAGATGATGTTCACTTGAGTATTTCCACAAAAAAACCAATAAATATGAAAAGTATATTGTAGCTTTATGCGTGTTTAAAGCGAATTTTATTATAAAACCAATTTAGCCTGATCGCTCCATAAGATTTTGTTCTTGGGACCCGTCGTTAATATAGGACTTCAGCTGAAAATCAAAATTTAGTACATTCTTTTTTTAACTAAATATCACCATATAAAAATCATGTGGATGATTAGAAATAGTATTAGCAAATTATTTGTTTTAGAGATTTTTAGCCTGTTTTCGGAATTTTATATGATCAAGTAAAGTACATTCTATCATGTAATAAGCTCTAGATTTAGCAGACCAGTTGTTAATTTCCCACTACGTATGTAGATAAGGAAGATACTGATTTTACCTCCATTTTCGAAAATCGAGTTTTCACCAGATGTCCACGTTTTGAGGTCCTAGGAATTTTTTCTGACTATTTTCACGATGACGTCAGTATGTCTGTATGTACGTATGTGTGTGTGTATGTGTGTATGTAAACATGTCATAACTTTTGAACGGCTAGACCGATCTAACGCGGTTGATGGCGTTCGATTGGATTCCGCTTAACTTAGATTTCCTGAAAATTTGAACCGATTTTGAGAACCGAACCGAACCGAACCGTATTTGAACCGATTTGAAGAAGATTTTGAGAAATTTTGAAAAAACACCAAAAAAAAATTGAAAAAACCACCAAAAGAAACAGTATTTTTTAATATAACTTCCAGATTTATGTAACGAGTACAAAAAATAATCAGCTCTATTCCTCAAAAAACTACGTCTAATACATAAATTTCATCAAAATCGGTTTATCCGTTTGGGAGTAATCGTTTACGAAAAATTTTGAAAAAAGTGTTTTTTCGACATAGCTTCAAAATTTTTCAACCAATAATTTTTTGGTGTTCTACGATATTTTAGTACTAAAAAAACTACGTCAAATGCCGTTTCAAAAATCAAAATCGAATGTAATTCTCAAAACTTATAGCTTTTCAAATTTAAAATTGCGTTGTTCTTAACAAACTTACTTAATTTTTTTTAAATGAGTTTCAACTTTCAAGTTAATTTACTGATTGACTTAAAAATATTATCAGCTTTTGTTCTTTAAAAACTGCGTCAAATACCGTTAATTTAATCAAAATCGGTCAATTTGTTTGGGATTTATCTAAATAAATCTAAATAATGTTTTTAGACATAACACCGAAATGTTTCAACCTATCGGTTATTTAGCTAAAACAATATTTTAGATCTCAAAAATTGAGTTGAATGCCATCATCGTTTTCAAATATACAGCTTTTCAAAATTTAATAATTCGGCCATTTTTAACAAAATTGAACTGAAAAATCATGCTTATAGTTTTTACTCTTTTGAGCTTAAAATACCTTTATTTAGTGAGAAGTTTCAGGGATGGCCCGCACGGTCAACCACTTACACATTTTTTCGCCTTAATAAATCGCAGGGTCAAACCTTCAACGTTGCAGGCTTAGATTTGAGCGTTGACTGTTTTTTACATGGTCACCTTATATGTCGCTCTTTCAAGAGTAATCTCTAAAGAAAACATGTTTATATTGTCTAATGACGAGAAAGCTGTGAACGTTGTATATAAAATCATTTTGTAATATATTAATGGAAAAAGTAAAAGAAATAGGTAATAATGTAAAAACTAAAAATGTAGTACCTGTATGAATTTAGATGTTCCAAAAATAGCAGGAAATTTAGATGTTCCAAAGATAGCAGGAAATCTTCATTGTATAGGGAAAGGGGAATTGTTTGCGGGCCACGGGCAATAATGAATAAATCAAAACTACTGCATCGATTTTAATCATTTTTTTACTGTGTGACATAGGCTGTACATTTTATACCCGTGCGAAGCCGGGGCGGGGCGCTAGTAATATATAAATGTTTATTCCTCGAAAATTGTGATTGTTTTCCTTTCTACGTTAAATGAGTTGTAATACCGTTCTTCCAATTACGAGTACGATGAAGTAAGATGTTCAAAATTTAGGGACTACCTTACACAGCAAATTGAAACACAACAGTAAAAATCAATGACGCTGTTGCGACAGGAAGAATTAATCTGGTGGTAACAAGCTCCAACGAGACATTATCAAATTCTACTACCTGGTAATCACGATAGTAATAATAATACGATGGCCATAGGTTCGCCTTTTACGAATATTATGATAGCGCAGTATACAAAAACAAAACAATGCAAGCACATTTAAAATGAACCCATTGCAAAGTTTAAATTATAAATATTAACAAATCAGAAGTGTTTTGAATATTTAATGAGACAGCGTCCATTTAGTCGATTGTGCAACCAAATGAACACATAATTTATGTGGGTGCCTGCTACCAGTCGGTTTATTGCTGTGTACAGAATTATTAACATGTTGGTGAATTTCCTTTCCTTTTGGAGCTCCGGAAGTAAGGTTACAGCTGAGACATGGGCATCTCCTTAATATGCGAAACATTGAGCGGAACCATGGTCAGTAATTGTAAATAGATGCGAATATCCTAACCAAAATTTCCATACACAAATAGCACACAGGAAATGTTACTACGATTTTTCCTTTAAATAAACATTAATTTCTCTAGTTTCTGGCCCCTTTGTATGCAGTTCGCAATTGGCAAACGACTGGTCAAACATATCACTACCGTCGTGAAAAAAGGTGGTAAAATTCTGCAACGTCTCAAACAAAAAAAAAGCTTTTAAAACCGTTTTATAAATAACCGAGATGTGAGGTTACAAACATAAAAAATGCAGCCGAATTTATAACCTCCTCATTTTGGGAAGTGGGTTACTACTATTTTTAAATGTCTAGTGTCATGCCCGTCCCACATACCCAATGTCACTGCAGTACCCTTAAAGTACACTAACAAGTAAAGGAGTAAGTAGTAAGGGAGATTAACAATCGCCGAAATCATTGGCGATTGTTGTTGTGGCGACCGTTCCTACTCCCATGGGTATATCATATTTCTTGACGCCCTGCCTCTATCTTACAGCTAGAATATATATATATATATATATATATATATATATATATATATATATATATATATATATATATATATATATATATATATATATATATATATAAACTCTATTATTTAATAAAATATCAAAATCTTTGATTTACGTCAAACTGTGAGTTTAGTAAACTCACAGTTTGACGTAAATCAAAGATTTTGATATTTTATTAAATAATAGAGTTTATTTATACTCTTACTGCTAAAGGATATATGTATAGATTATTAAATTAGGATTATTAACTAACAGTAGTAACTACATAATATTATATAGCGTGTAAGGGACGGTCTATCGAAAATTGAAAACCATAGATCTGGACCATGATTCTGAGTCGGAAACTGTTAGAAATTTATGTTGTGTTGTGTGTGTTTTTTTTAATTTTTTGATGTTTTTATAGTCTTTGGAATATCACAATTATACTTAAAAGTAGTTTTCAAAGTGGAGTTAAAACCAACATTTTTGGAACCTGGAAACTAAAAGAAATATTTAAAGTGATGCATAACTTGATAAAATAATAATTTATTGTGACTTTAATTATTATTATTATTGAGTAGAAAAAAAAATTAGTCGTTCAATGCTTTTATTGCTTTTTTAGAGTTCCGTAGTAAACTAGGAACACAAATTCCCACACAAATTTCCAACGGTTTTCATCTCAGAATCATGATCCAATACCATGGCTTTGTAAACCGGCCCTTACATCCTGTAAGGTTTTTTTATGATACAGCTATTTTAGACAACTTTTCGAAAAACAATTTTTTATTTATAAATATTTTTTATTATACTTAACATACTTTACATTAATAAAATGGAGAGTTTGGGTCACTCAAATTTCCCATTTCATTTGAAAGTAACATTCACAAACTACACAAATACCTCAAATTGCTGATAATCGTTCTTTGTTAATGCCAACGCAAAACCCAAGGATTACAAGCCTTTTCTTCACCCCTCAAGCTATTACACTTTGAATCTCTACCAAAAACCATTATTAGGCAGTACGGAGCTCGAATTCTGTCAAAAGTATGGTTAAACGTCACTAACCTAATATTCGCCGTGTTGGTCCCGGCCTCCTTTGTAGAATAGGCCAACTGCCGTTCTGCCAGGCAGGTCGTAAAAGGCGACCGATTGGCTATCGAGTCACTACCATCGTGGCTACTAGGTGGTAGAGTTCTGCATTGTCTCGCCCGGGTCTGGTACCACCGCCTTACCTATTCCTGCCGCAATAGCGTCAGTGCTTGTCGCTGTCGTGTTCCGGTTTGGAGGGTAAGGTAGCCGGTAAACTTATGCATGTGGTATTAGACCTCGCCACAAGATAGCAACGCACCATTAACATCTTTGGTGTCTATAGGCGATGGTTGACTCTTTCCATCAGGAGACCCATCTGCTTGTTTGCTATTTTATGATATAAAAAAAAAAAAATACCTAATATTTTAGTTTTATTCATTTATTTAAAACTTTATTGTACACAGAAAATATAGCAAAAAGAGAATATAAACATAAAATAAGTACCTACAATAGGCAAGCTTATCTCTATTTATAGAGATTTCTTCCAGCCACCCCGTGAAAAGAGAATGATATAATAAAAAAAACTTTTCATTTTAGTTTAAAATTACCATCGATTAATTTGCTGATTATTGTTGTATTTTTTTAATACAATATGCCTATGTAAATAAATTCTCGTTTTTCCTGTTATTTAAGAAACTACAAATTTACTTATGGTTAACACCTTTTTTTTGAAGAATTGTTATTCTTTAACTAAAGGTTAAGTTAGTTACCCGCTAACTAGAAGAGATCGCATTTTTAAGCGACTTTTCTTCTCAATCCGATTGTATTTTATTAATTAATAGTTTTTAACCTATTTCCTAAAAAAACAAAACAGTAGACCCAATTATATTCCGTCTGTTATTTGTTTAGCCTTTGTATTTGGATGGACGAATTGCATGTGGATGGTCATGATTTATTTACATTCTTGTTAATAGTATGAATAACGACGTAGAACATTATTTTTTTCATTTGAATTCTTTTCGAAGGTTAAACGGTGCATTACCTTCGTACAATGTTTACAGGAAAATACTAATTTAAACAAATCTGGCACGCTCCAGTTTTCTTGCCAAAATAACATCTGCTTATAAACTTTCCGCCATTTTACAACTAATAATATCTGACTCTATTATTACTGAATTATTAAATTTTGCTTTTCATGGGACGGTTCTAGCAAATTACAATGGAAGAGGAAATTTTTTTTCGTACTAGCTGCTGCCTGCGACTTCGTCCGCGCGGGCTTCGTTTACTCCGCACAGCTCCTCCCCCGTAGGTGATAGCGTGATAATATGTAGCCTATATGTTGACCCGACCTGTTAGTAATATTCATGCAGAATTTGAAGTAAATCCATGCAGCACTTTTTGAGTTTACCCCGGACATACATACAGACAAACAGACAAAAATTCTAAAAACTATATTTTTGGCTTCGATATCGATTGTAGATCACGCCTCAAGTATTCTTTTAAAAAAATATTCAAAGTACAGTTTTGTCTCTCCTACGATTTTATTATATGTATAGATAATTAGAAGGAAAAATTTGCAGTAAAATCTTTATGGTTGTAAGTAGGTACGGTTTATATATTATAGCTTGTTTTGATATCACTACATGTATGATATTTTAAAAATAAAAACTGTTTCTTGCCATTTTGTTTTTCTACCCACCAAAATAAGTGAAACTAACAAAGAAATTCGATACAGTTTGAAGTTTTATTTTTAAAAGGGGGAAAATGCTACACAAACCGAGGTTTTTTATGGCGTTTATGGACTTAACAGAGTGTCTGTAAGAGCAGCACATAATTGCTTCACGCGTTTTCAGTCCAGGAATTTTGATGTCAAAGATAAATCTCGCTCTGGTCGACCTGTTAGAGATAAAGTCGATGCCATTTTTGGAAACATATAAGAAGTTATGACATAATAGAAGAGCTAGGGGCTGACCACAAAACAGTTTCGACCAGTGATATGTCAGTTTCGACCCATTTGAAAAAGTATGGATACACAAAAAAGCCCGATATTTGTGTGCCACACGAGCCTACGGAAAGAAACCAAATGAATCGTGTATTAAAACGTAATCGAAATCGTACAGATTTTGATAAGTTTGATCATTGGTGGAGTACGGGACTAGAACGTTCGAAAAAATCCTGGTCAAAGGAAAATCAAACTCCACAAACTACAGCGAAACGCGCAATAAGGTGAGGCTGTGTAAGGTGGGATTGGAAGGATATCGTTCATTATGAGCTTGTATTGGCGGGTAAAATTATCAGTTCATATATCTCTTGCCAACTGCTGATGTGACTTAAGTAAAAAGTAGAGATGGCTAGATTAGATCAACAGAAATAGTGTGGTTGTTTATCATGATAACGCTAGAACTCTAGGTGGTAGAGTTCTGCATCGGCTCGACCGGATCTGATACCTCCGCTTTACCTATTCCTGCCGCAATAGCGTCAGTGCTAGTTACTGTCGTGTTCCGGTTTGGAGGGTAAGGTAGCCGGTAAACTTATGCATATGGCATTAGACCTCACCACAAGATAGCAACGCATCATTAACACCTTTGGTGTCTATAGGCGATGGTTGACTCTTTCCATCAGGAGACCCATCTGCCTGTTTGTTATCTTATGATTTACAATAAAAAAAATAAAAAATAACTCTTGGTTGAAAAGTGCTAATGAATAATTTATACCCTTAAGTTTTTTCTGTTTTTGTCTCTTTAGAATTCTTTAGGTAGTCTTAGGTTTTTTTAATAGAGGACTCATCAAATTATTAAAAAGCGCTAACACTGTCTCGCGTAATTTATGGACGCCCAAAAGTGTTTTATTAATGATCACTATCCGTGTAAGTATATATATATATATGAATACGTTTATTATTACTAGTATGCGTAATCTAATGTAACTTATATATAGTTCCCTATTTACAGACAACCAAAACATTTCATTAAGAAAAACGTTGAAATATCCGCTAATTTTGTATTCAGTAAGCTCACGAACGTACAAATTATTTACATGATAGCAGTAGTATGATTGCGTATTATATCATTCTACTCCTATGTGTGTTTATGTATTGTTCTTATACGCGTGCAAAACAAGGATTTTTACGATAAGTCATAGATGTCATAGACTTATGTCCATATTACAGCATTATTATCAAGTGCTGATTCTAGTTATAAAGTCGTGTTGAATCAAGATTTTTATCTAAATCTAAAGAAAGGAAACGATTGGGAAAAGATTCCTATTCGTTTCCTTTTCTATTCCTAATCGTTACTCAGATAGCGCTTCAACGATGCCAATTTGAGATCAATCTCTCAGCGTGTTATTTTATACCAGAACCCATTCTGAGCAGATAATATCCAACATACCTAAACTGCGTAAACTTTTGCTTGAGAAAATAATGTGTGAAATGGCTCAAGTAAAGTTATGGAATAAAGTAATTTTAAAACAAGACTCAGATGATGTTTCGACTGCAAATAGTTCTGAGCATAATTATTTTAACTACTAACGACGATCAAGTCTTTGCTTGAGTAGTTGATATACGGGCTTTGGCCACGTACTCAGTTTGCATTTATCTGCTTTATTCGAGCACCTATTCTGAGCATAACACTAAAATATTCTCAAGCATAGATTTAATACGCACACTTTTACCACAAATAAATCTTTGCGGTTATTGTCACTTACGTAACGGTTTTGAATAAAGACATTAACATACTTTACTTCAAATCAACTTTTAAGCAACTGCAATTTTTACATTTGAATACACGTGAGACGGAATTTTACAGGGGGTTCCACAAATGGCGTTCAAATTGACACTGAGGGATATTCATGAAACTTATTTTTTTAGAAATTTCATCCTTATCGATCCAATAGTTTTCGTGCGGTTGTGTAAATATGTCAATAGATATCAAAACTGATATAAAGAGGTCATAACATCAAGTCGCAAATAGCTGCGGTATAAAAATGCAACGAGAATACAAATATTACCGTCAATGGGAAAGCTCAACACGAATAGTAATCTCCACTCTTGACTACAAACCAGCGACTCTACAGACTTGGTTTTACCTTAAACAGTGATCTCCCTCTTGACTACAAACCAGCGACTCTATATACTATGATTTATCACTAATACTGATCCCCGCTCTTGACTACAAACCAACGACTCTACAAATTTGGATTAATCTTTGCACTAGCCTCTCTTGAATCTTGACAGCCAAAAAATAAATTTGTGTGTTCTGACTTTTGCAACCCCAAATGTAACTTGTTAATGGACTAAGTACAATTAGATAAGTAAATTGCTTGTAAAGTACATCTATTGATAGAACAACTAAAATATTCGCTTAATATAGAAGTTGAAATATCCGCCAATTTTATAACCCGTAAACGCGAAAACGTACGCAGCTGTAGCTCGTTTAAAATTCATAGTGCAAGCGTCTAAGTCGTAAATACAAATATGGCTACTACAAACCGCAATTAGCATTTGCTTCTTATGAAGACTGTTTTTATTGCAACCAAGTTATGCAAGGGTTATTGCATCCGAAACAAGGCAAATTAATATCTTAATGCCGATTTCCTCGCGGAATAGACAGCGTGAGCGGAATGTCTTCAAACACTCCGGTATAACGTCTGTCGCACGGATTATTGATGCTGTGTGTTAGGTGCGTAATTGCTTTAAAGGGCCTACAATGTGAAGTGTAATAATGCTTATTTTGCCAGATTGTCTACGACTTAGCAATACGGCTTCTTATTTTAAATTTGTTGCAAGTTGGACTGCTAACCACACATACCTACCGTATAAAACTATAAGAGAACGAATGGCTATGATAAGACATCGAATTATATGCATTTGCATGTTTGCATTTGCAAATGCATAAATTTTATAGCGTTATTGCATATTTTGTACATTTTCATTAATAAAGTATCAACATGCCCGGTTCCCTTACGGGGTAGGCAGAGTAAACCGAAAGTATAGAGGCTTTCCAGTTCGCCCCGATTCCCCGGTTTGTCGGTTGGCGAGACAGGTGGTAATCCTCATTGCCGCATTTACCGATATGTTAACGATTATCGACAATTTCTAGCGATAACTAGGACCGACAGATTTTCTGGGAGTCTAGCGGAGTGGTGATACACCACTGCGCCAGACTCCGAGCTGCTACTAAGATTTTAGATTTTCAAGAGAAACCTCGAAAAAACCTCAATGACAACTTTGTCCGACCCGTGGATCGAACCCGGGACCTCACGATCTGAACCGAATAGGCTACCCCAAGACTACGATGCAGTCAACATTTTCACAAATTACATTTTCATAAATAATACTCGTTTCAGTAATTAAATGCATGAGATGGTGGTGCCAGACCCAGGCGAGCTGTTGCAGAAATCTTAATATAAAACTAAAAAATTATTAATCGAAATTTATCACCTAGTTTGCACAAGGGCCGATCCAGTCTTCGGTTCAGGGGGGTCACATATTTGAGGTTCAGTCATGATAGGCTCTAATCCTTATCTAATCATGACCTCCCATGACCCGAATTGAGTTTGCGAGATGCGCGAAAAACGGCGGTCATCTATCATCTATACATATAATAAAATCGTAGGAAAGTCAATGTATGTCCGGGGTAAACTCAAAAAGTACTGCATGGATTTACTTCAAATTTTGCATGAATATTACTAACAGGTTGGGTCAACATATAGGCTATATATTATCATGCTATCACCTACTGGGGAGGAGCTGTGCAGAGTAAACGAAGTCCGCGCGAACGAAATCGCGGGCAACAGCTAATTTTATTTATAAAGATAAATAGTAATTTTTATCCCTTACTTGTTCCAGGTGCTACGAAGGGCCTGGGCAACGTGTACACGCAAGAGAAGCACACGCTGTGACTGTGACTGACACAACGTGTGCAGGGTCAGCAGTGAGCGGCATCTACATCTAGTACAAATAAACAGAACCTCGCGCATCACATCTAATGAGATATAAAGTATTTTTGTAAAACAAATATAGAATTTAGAAAATGTATGCTTTTTTACCTCCTTAGTTCCTTATGTACAGATACGCCTTCAAGGCAATTAGTTTGCCAGTACAGCTTGCATTTACATACAGAAATACAGAGTTGTAGTACTTACCGATGAAATAAAATCACTCCAAGAGTAATTTTTAAACCTTGTCATCTCATTCGGTACAATAAAATAGAACAAAACGGCTTATTTCTATTTTTTCAGAATCTATACATATAATAAAATCGTAGGAAAGTCAAAACTGTACATTGAATATTTTTTTAAAAGAATACTTGGGGCGTGATCTACAATCGATATCGAAGCCAAAAATATAGTTTTTAGAATTTTTATCTGTTTGTCTGTATGTATGTCCGGGGTAAACTCAAAAAGTACTGCATGGATTTACTTCAAATTTTGCATGAATATTACTAACAGGTTGGGTCAACATATAGGCTACATATTATCACGCTATCACCTACGGGAGAGGTACTGTGCGAAGTAAACGAAGTCCGCGCGGACGAAGGCGCGAGCAACATCTAGTATAATATATTTACAAATGTATGACACTTTTGACAGTGATAGGAGCGTTTGCTCATATACGCAGCGACACGTTTCTTTCCCAATGGCGTGTCTAGTGACCTCTACGTACTAACACACTACTTCGGCGATACGCGTCGCTTGTTCCAAACACACATCTTTAAAAAAACTTGAATTGTTATAAAGCATAGTCAATTCATAGCATAGCAATTGATATTATAAACTAGCTATGCCCGCGACTTCGTCTGAAAAAATCTAAAATAAAAGTTATAGTCTATGTTACTCCTTATGAACGTAGTTTAAAAGATAGTCCCGGGCTTTTACATGCATAATTCAAATTCCCGTGGGATTTCCAGGACAAAAACTATCCTATGTATGTATGTATAAAAACTATCCTTTCTCTGGACTCAAACTATCTTTGTTCTAAATTTCATTCAAATCGGTTCAGTGGTTTAAGCGTGAAGAAGAGGCAGAGACAAAGTTACTTTCGCATTTATAATATTAGTATGTATTTATTTCACGTCAATAATTGGTTTACAATGTTAACGAATAGGACACGATTTCTACTTAACATAGCTTCCTTTGTATGTAGTACCTACATTATTCTCTCCGCTTATGCATAATAATAAAAATATAAAACTGCAACAACCGACTTCCCATTTCCTGTATCCCTGGATACGAGCATCAGATCTTGACTAAATCAAAATGGAACTACCTATATGGGAAGTGTCCCGTTCCACACAAAAAATAATTTTTGAAATCGGTCCATAAATAACAGAGTTCTGAGCTAACAAAACATACAAATACAGCCAAATTGATAACTTTCTCCTTTTGCAAAATATTACAAAATGTTTTATTCATATTAACATTTACACGCACTTTTTGAGAGCTAGCATTTTGATGTTAGCAACGCACCATTAATATCGTAAGTGTGTAAAGGCAATGGTTGTCACTTTCCATCACGAGAGCCATTTGCTTGTTTACACACCATTTTATAAAGATCATCTACAATTTTATGACATAAAAAACAGCGAAACCTCTGCCCTTTCATTAACTGTATACATAAAGAGAACTCTACGTCACAGCTACCACTATGATGACTATACAGAATATAATTGAGAATTTTTATTATATAGGTGGTTAGGTACTAGTTAGGTGGTTGTAGGTATTTCACCATCTAGAGAATTGTCTTTTTGTTCGTTGTTCGATTGGTACTACGAGTACCTAATAAAAGCTTTAACGTAATATTATTTGTACTATTATGTATTCTGTGATAATATTACCGTGCCACGTGTCAAAAGCATGGCAAAGCATTCATTAGGTATGTCATCTAATGTGTTAGGTGATAGTTACCTGTAAAACGATAATTCGTAAATCTATAAAATGATATGTAAGTAAACACTTAATACAACATATTTATAAGAATAACACAGTATCAAAGAAAACGGAAACTAGGAAAAGTATTTTCGAACTTACGTTTCCGTTATAAGAGTTTTTGCCGCCAACTGTACTAGTTATAAAAAACAAAGTTGGTATGTTGTCATAATTTTTGACAAATTTACATTCTGGGGCCGAGCCATGAAAGCGTCGCGTCGCAGTCGTAACACGGATGTTCCCCAAATAGATTATACCGTACGCCGCGGTCTAGCCCACAAGTGCTCACGTAAAACAAACCTTAACTCGTACGAACCAGAATCTATACTCGCTCGGTAATCGCTATGGGAAGTTATAAGTCAACGTCGTATATGCGCACCTGGGACTCACTTTCACATAATGTGTGTAAAGGGCACGTAAATACCTCAAGATATCTGCTTATAAAAATTAAAAATAAAAATGTACATTTTTCAGACAACAGAGTTTTGTGTTGCTTGAAAAATAAATATATTAGCTAGTAACAATGTCATTGCTTATGTTAATTAATAACTAAAAATGGCATGGTAATGCAGCAGATAGCTAATATAATAAGAAGTAACATAGGCTACTTTTATTTTAGATTTTTTCCACGCAGAATTCGCGCGCACAGCTAGTTAATTATATTTGACCAGCGGACAGTCGGCGATGACTTTCACATATGTTGGCGCTATCGTAAGCCCTCTGTAATTATAGCATAGAGAAAAAACTATTCATATCATCCTTGGTAATAGCATCCTATCTGCTTTTACCACAATCTAGTCGGGAAACTGTCAATCTCTGCACAAGCAAACAGCAAAATAGCAATATCGCTACCGCGAGGCTTCTGATATAAGTTTGTAACATACTCATTATATCGTAATCTAACTTTGGTTCAATGTCCGCCTTGTTAGAATAGTAGCAGATGCATAAAATGTCAATGGGATTATCTATAAAAATCTCAGTAACCACCCAAAGACAAGCATAATGTTTTTTTAATCATAAAATGCAAATAAGTAGGTAACCTACATGCATTTACTTTTACTCATTCGGGTAAAAAAGTAGCCTTTGTAATTACTCTGTGATAATGTATATATACTACGTGAAAGAGTTTTTGAGTTTATCTATTACAAATGAACAATCAAATCTTACTGTCTATATGCTTTCTTGCCAAGCCTGCCTGCTAATGGCCATATGCTTTCCTGCCAAGCAACACTGTTACTGTCATCAAGCCCTATTTAAAACGTCAGTACATTTTATGTTTCGGTTTGAAAGTATGTAAGGTAGACACAAAATTACGCATCTGGGATTACATCGCTGCAGTACGAATGGCAGCACACGTTATTACTAGCTGCAGCATGCTGCCCGCTGCATTTGCGTCCAAGTTTTTGGTGAATTCCTCGGGAACAAATCATTTCTTCAGGATCAAAAGTGGCCTATGTGCCATTCCAGATCATAATCTACCTGTGTGCCAAATTTTATCAAAATCGGTTCAGTAGTTTTGACGTGATTGATAAATATCCATCCATACTTTCGCATTTATAATATTATTATAGCAACGAGTTGTCTGGTCTAGTATCCGTATCTATAGGCTGTAGTTACATCTCGAGAGCAATCTGTCTCTTATTGGAGTCTGTCGAGAAGTAGCTTACATTTTCGTAGGCAGCGCCCTTTATATTCCTGTTGCAATAGCGTCAATGCTCATCACTGGCGTGTTCCGGATTGGAGGGTAAGGTAACCGCATCACGGATAGCAACGCACCATTAATATATTGTTTAATTAAATGCTATGATTGTAGTGACAAGACATCTGCTTACTTGCTATCTCATGGTGATGACGCTTATTGATAAAAAAACTGCGATGAGTAAGACGAGATGAGATTGAGAGAAAATTTACTCAAATTTTGACATTAACCATAACGCAGCCAGCGCTTGCGAAAATAAGCGACAAAAATTACGTATATGATTGATACAAGTGTTTTTTTAACATCCCGCTACGTAATATGTAGATAAGGAAGTTACTGATTTTGCCCCGATTTTCGAAAATGGAGTTTTCACCAGATGTCCACGTTTTGAGGTCCTAGGAAACGATGACGTCAGTATGTCTGTATGTGTGTGTGTATGTAAACATCTCATAACTTTTAAAAGGCTGGACCGATCGAAACGCGATTCGAATCGGTCCAGCCTTTGGATTCCGATCGATCGATGGCATTCGATTGGATTCCGCTCAACTTAGACTTCCTGAAAATTTGAATCAAATCGGCCCAGGAGATTTTGAGAAATTTCGAAAAAACCTCATAAAAAATTTTGGCGAGACAGAATATTTTTAATATAACTTCCAGATTAATGTACCGATTGATTACAAAAACTAATCAGCTCTATTCCTCAAACTATATCTAATGCATAAATTGCATCAAAATCGATTTATCCGTTTAAAAGAAAACGTTGACGAAAAATTTTGATGTGTTTTTTCGACGTAACTTAGAAATTTTTAACCAATCATTGTTACGTATTCTACGATATTTTAGTACTAAAAAAAACTACGTCGAGTGCAGTTTCTAAAATCAAAATCGAATCTAATTTTTAAAAGTTACAGCTTTTCAAATATTAAATTTATGTTGTTTTTAGCAAATTTACTTAATATTTTGAAATAACTTTCAGGGTAATACACTGATTGACTTAAAAATCTTATCAGCTTCTTTCTTTTAAAGATTGCGTCAAATACCGTTAATCAAACCGTTACCGTCAATTGAATCAAAATCGGTCTATTTGTTTGGGATTTATCAATGACGAAAACTTTTGAAATTTTTTTTTCTTTTGATATTGCTTCGAAATTTTTCAACATATCAATTATTTAGCTAAAGCAATATTTTAGATCTGAAAAATTGAGTTGAATGTCATTCGAAAGATCAAATTCAACCATCGTTTCCAAAATATATAGCGTTTCAAAAATCAATATACTGCCATTTTAATAAAATAGATGTTTTCAGTTCAGAAAAAATCTATGCTTATAGTTTTTAGTTTACTCCTTAAAATTCCTTAATTTAGCGGGAAGTTTCAGGGATGGCCTGTAGGGTCAACCGTTTACACATTTTTTTTTAAAAAATTAATTGAGGCAGTTGGTCTGTAAGTTCGTTACTGCGAAACAAAGCCCTGTTTGGGCAAGAGTGCTCAGCCCGAGTTCGGTGAGCTTAGAGCCCGCCCTAAAAAGTGTGTGAACTGTGACGAAAGCATCAGGATCGAATTCCTGATGCCAAATACAAACATCAGGATAAGTAGAATTAAAAAATAACACAAAACCTGTAAATGGTGGCCGTGACGTCAGATAAAACGCATTGCAGGTTATAATAAAAAAAAGTATCTTCACGCCCATATCCCGGAAGAGGAAGGCAGAGGTACCTGGTACATGTGCTCCCACGATTAGCCGACGATACTTCCCGGCCCAGCCGACGGTCCCACAATGTGATAGGTGGCAAGCCTATCGCCAACCGGGCACTTTCCAATCCCGGGCAACGTTGTTTTTATCAGAAAACTAAAATTAATTGGGCTAAAAATTTGTTTAATGCTTGCCAATGCCAGCATTCTTTATCCAATCCGAGTCAGGGATATATTGCCTTGACGATAACGATAAGCAATGATGCTATTGCGACAGGAAATTCAAGGCGGTAGTACCACATTTAAGCGAGTTGTTGCAAGACTCTACCACCATTTTTAATAGTTACGACGACAGTGACACGTTTAGACCTCAGGCACTTGGGGGCTGGTAACTGATTTTTTTTTAAATTAGTTTAGGATATGTGTGAGAAAATTATGTCGACTAGTTTTCTCTTCTCATAGTTGCAAACATGCCCGCTTAGAATGATCGAAGTGTGATATAATATTGTTACGCGCCGCTGTTGTAGTCTATGACATCGAGCGCTATAAAAAAGAATACTTGTGACGGCGAGGCGACGTTAAGAAAATATCTGACGATCGGATGGATTGGTTGTCATTCTGATATTCTGATTTGATTTACTGTAAAATTAATACAAAATTATAGTGATTGACAAAACTATTGGCTTTAATTAACAATATATGGCGCACAACGACACGTCAAACGCTTGTAGATATATCGTAAAAAAATAGAATAATGCCATGTTTATTGATTCGTCGTGATTTATCTCCCGTATATAAGTGACAAAAAAATTCACGACGTGATCTATACATATAATAAAATCGTAGGAAAGTCAAAACTGTACATTGAATATTTTTTTAAAAGAATACTTGGGGCGTGATCTACAATCGATATCGAAGCCAAAAATATAGTTTATAGAATTTTTGTCTGTTTGTCTGTATGTAATGAGCGGGGTAAACTCAAAAAGTACTGCATGGATTTACTTCAAATTTTGCATGAATATTACTGACAGGTCGGGTGAACATATAGGCTACATATTTTCACGCTATCACCAACAGGGGAGAAGCTGTGCGGAGTAAACGAAGTCCGTGCGGACGAAGTTGCGAGCAACAGCTAGTGTGAAATAAAAGTAGCTACTCCCATCCCAATTTCATGCACAACATGTCTCACATTGCATTTCCTAAGCGGACAAGACCTGCTAGGCAATAAAATGTATTGAAAAAAAAAACAAGTCTAAGAAAAATAAAAACAAAAATACGTTTATTACTAATATATTACCAATATAGGTATTCGTACTGTCCTCCGTTTGAAATTTGGAGCAATAATTAAATTACATTAAAAACTACGAAACATTAAAAAACATACCTTATATCTCAAAAAAATAATTTACTAACAAAACATGAATAGACGCTAATAATTGGTATTCAAAATATAACTAAGCTTTACACAAGTACAAAGTAGACATAGAATTAGTCTTTCATTATTATAGCTAGTAGCTAAATTATACACCGCTATTTTTAATTAACAAAAAATCTGTTAATAAAATCTACCATCAATTAACACAGGTCTGATTTTTTATATTTCAGGCCTCTGCGACCTTTGCACCACAATCATTGATATAAAAAACCCAAGATGCACAGTCCCGAACAAAACTGACACTCAGAAATGTCGCTTATTTCATTTAAGCACTTATAGAATATAGGTATAAGAAAAACATATGTCTGCATATCCAACCTTAAGCGCAAGATTCGTTGTTGTTTTTACAAAGCGATGTACAAAAAAAAATTGAGTGTCGCGACCAACGCGATTCTATTTGAAATGAGCGCACAATTTAAAATAGTGCGCTCATTTTTGGAGGACGTTTTTTAAAACACTGATTGTGTGTCTTGGATTTTTTTATATCAACGACCACAATCCAAAATAGATGAAACATGTCTTAAGATATATTTGGAAGTTAATAAAAGTTCTCAGATCCTTTTCAATTTACGTTCTATTTCTATGCAGTATTTTTACGAATTACGTTTTAAGTCTAAATTATTATTAATACATTAAGCGAAAACTTTGTACCCCTATTTACGGATATTGCGCGCACTTGGAACTATTTGGCATATTTTAAGTTTATACGGAGCAGAAGTTTAAAACTATTTCAATATGTAGTCTAATGCATATTGCATTTTCTAATGAATCAATAAATGAATTTTTAAAAAAACATTAACACACACTACCGTGTGTTTGACACTCACACGTGTATACTATATAATAATAATAATAATATCGCTGGACAAATTACACAAATTGATCTAACCCCAAAGTAAGCAAATTATTTGCTTGTTATGGATGTTAGTCAACGACACTAATACATAGAAATACATATATAAATACTGTTACATAATACACACCTAGACCCAGAAATACAAACATCTGTGCTCATTACAGAAACGTTTGTCCCTGTCGGGAATCGAACCCATGCGAGTTAGATTCGCTAACCACTATTGTTTATTAAAGTCTGTTCTCAAACTTAGAAGATATTTTAATATAATGAACGATCAAAAAAGTCATACTTAGTTTAACCTGCAATTTGCCTAATAGATACTTATACTTTAAAATTAATATAATTACGACCGATTTCGACCGGAGGGCGATCGCTAGTCATAATAAAACCTGTATTTATACATTTGACTGCTATTACAACTTTACTAACTTAGCAACTACTTAGTACGTCCAAGAAGCAAGAAAACGTGCGAAATTGTGCACTCAATACAGGCAGAATCGTCTACAAAATATATTGCAGATAATATCAGCAGAAATATAAAACGATAAGACGCACTTTCAATGACTACACACATTTTTAATAACTACCTACATTTTTATTAACTACTGTATCCCCGAAGAGGTAGGCAGAGGTACAACCAGTGCACGCATGATTAGCGAAAATACTTACGGCCAGTTTCCGAAACGCAAATTAATTATAACTAGCAATTAATTTGCGTTTAACAGATCATTTGCTTGCAGAAACTATGTTAAACACTGATCAATTGCTTGTTGAAATTGTGTTTCGGGAACCGGCCGTTATTCCCACAATGTGATAGGTGGCAAACCTATCGCCAACCGGGCACTTATCGAATCCCAGGCAACGTTGCTTTTATCAGAAAACTGAATATAACACATTTTTAATTGCTAGACCCGGGAATCGAACCTGGGACCTCATGTGAATAACATCGACACCGGACCACTGAACCACAGAGGCGATACTGCAGCAGGAAACGGTGTACAAGCAGTGGCGATATTGCCGCAGGAAACGGTAAACTAAGTGACAAACCTACCACCGTGTCTTGTAGAATTCTACCAACATGTGTTCAAGTTGGTAGTAATATATTTAACCAATCAGTGGATCTTTAACAAACTTTTTGACAAAAGAAATATTTTTTAAAAGGGGCCTACTACCGACATATCAGGAGGTTATAGATTTAATACAGCTTTGAGTTCTTTTTTTTTATTTATACACATTAATTAAATTTACAAGTCCAATTTTACAATTTCATTTAACGTTTTAGAGGACTAGACGTTTCCCGCGGTGTAACCCGCAAAGAACCTAATCTCGCGGGAAAATTGGAATAAAAGACAGCCTATGTCATTTAGGAATAATACAACTTTCACGGCGAAAGAATTTTTAAAATCCGTTTAGTAGTACCATAGAGTATACAAATTTTATCTCTTCATAATATTCACTTCCATATCCCCGAAGATGTAAGGCAGAGGTAAAACCAGTGCACCCACGATAAGCCGAAGATACTTTTAATCTGTGTTTAACAGATCGTTTGCTTGTAAACATTTTTTAAGAGCCATTTCACAAAATCATCCAACTGAAATTTAGGTATTTTCTAATCGATGCGAGAGCTGGACGTCGTCGTCCATATAGTGCACCTAGTGCTGGTAAAATGAAAATAGTAATGACCCTGAAGTTAGCGGACAGCAGACAAAATAAAATTTCAGATAGGGATATCTACAAGCAAAATTAAGTTTTTCGAGTTTACCAAATTATAAATGGTTTGTCGTTGACTTACCTACAGATGATAATAAACAATTATTTTTTTTTGCTAATAAAAATTTTTTTACGTTAAAAATTAAATTTTGGGAAACTCTCACCGTGTTTCCTATCGTTTCATAAATATGAAATTTTCAAATTTAGTTTATTTTTAGATCCAAAAAAGATGATTTCAGTTAGTTTTTTAAATTTTGGCTTAGGTCATTCTGGGACGTATATCTGCGAGTAAAATGATTATTATTAAAAAAAAAATAAAAGTCACCTTTTCGTCTTTGAAAAATCTAAAGATGATATTTTTTTTATTTTAAATTTGTTAGTCGGATCGTTAGATATCCTTAATTTTTTATTTTTTTGAAAATTTTGGTGCCGGATATCAAAGTAAAAAATAATCAAAATCAAAATTAAAAAACTGTCATGTTTTTATTTTTCACGAATCTAAAGATGATTAATCTCGGATTTTTTAATTTTCTTATTTATTTCTTGAATATTCTTATAAAAAATAAATAAGAAAATAAAAAATCCGAGATCAATCATCTTTAGATTCGTGAAAAATGAAAACATGACAGTTTTTTAATTTAATTTTTAATGTAAAAAATTTTTTTATTAGCAAAAAAAAATAATTGTTTATTATCATCTGTAGGTAAGTCAACGACGAACCATTTATAATTTGGTAAACTCGAAAAATTTAATTTCGCTTCTAGATATCCCTATCTGAAATTTTATTTTGTCTGCTGTCCGCTAACTTCAGGGTCATAAATAGTAATGATATTTTTAATATTTTTATTATTACTACGCGGTACTAATTTTGGCACACGGACGTAGCGGATTTTACAGTACTCTTTTATTTATTTTTGAAATAAAAAATAATGAATATTATTTAAGTGACTTATTTTTGCATAACAATAGAATATAGTTTTATTCTATGCCAATTTCTATAGGAAAATGTCATTATTTGATAACAATAAAACCCAGTTAATGTTTCGTTAATTTTCGTTGAAATAGGCACATTTGTTTAATTAATTAGATATAGTTATAGATCTTTTAGAAAAAAAGTAATCCATTCAGGCACAGTTGTTGGATGTTTCTGGTAATTTAGTATTTTTTCTAATTTTGTTGATTCCACCAGTAGCAATACCTTTTGGAAAAATAGCTTCCTTGCGTAATTGTCGAAACTTGATTTCGAAAAACATTTATTATAAGAAATACAATTGATGATTAAAAAATCTGTTTCATTGAGGCAATATTCAAAAGATTAAACTATCTAATGGTACCATTTAGTTAAATAAAAGTACCTTATAATATGAAAAATTAGGAGTTGGAAAATTTTGATTTCCCGTCAAATGTTGGTCTTAAGTGTGAACTCTCCTAAAGTGTGCCTCTTAAACACAGATTAATTGCATGTTAAAATTCTTTTTCGTTTCAGAAACCGGCCGTTTGCCCCACAATGTGATAGGTGACAAGCCTATCTCAACCCGGGCACATATCCAATCCCGATCAACGTTGTTTTTAACAGAAAACTGAAAAAAACACATTATTTTAATTACGCGAAGTTTATATTTATAGAAGTAGAATCGAGAATAAGCGGGTAGTCTAGTATAGTAATAGTAGAATAAAAATTAACTGCCAAATTTTTTGTACGCGTAACTTCCAAATGAATGCACCTAATTGGATAATTCCTTTTTAGTGTATTCGTGTCTATCATATCAGCTAAATTAAGATATAAAATTATATTTTATGCAGGACTTAAAACTTATAAAAAACTTCATCATCAAACATAAATTCTTACCGCACATTTGTAGTATTTTTTACAGTACCTTTTTGGTAATTAAAAAATAGCAGTATACTAAAATATATTCCTTACAATAACTAGCATCAAATCGTTGTATTTTATTAATAGGATTGGTCCACAGAATCACGATATTATCTACTTATTCTAAATATCAGTAAAACTCACAACTGATTAGCATCGCTACATTTTTTACAAGCTATCTATAAGACAAATACAACACTGTTCATGACCTAAAAATGCTGTTTTTCTTTGAAGCTAAAGTTATAACAGTATTTTTTTAAATATTACGTTGATTTTAATAGAACTAGGTTAGAGCAGAAAAAAAAAGATTTGAACAAAAAAAACAATGATAACAAAAATAAATACAATTTTGTAACAATAACATATGAAGTTTTTATAAAGTTAATATAAAATAATGAAGGAACACAATTCAAAAAGTGACAAAATATATTATGACCTTTTAACGCATTTTAAACCTTCCATGTCTTGACATAGATCCTTATTGCCTTGCATGTAAGATATCATAATCAAAATAATATATAAAAAAACACTGCCACAAGGTATTATTGTATATTTCCCGACGATAAATATTGGGGATCGGCTAGTTTCGAGTTTGTGAAATGCTCTCATTGTAATTCCTGTAAGTCTGATGTGCATTATTTAACTCGGGCAATAATACATTCGATTTCCCCCGTCATAGGTGTATAACAATGGCAACACTGTATTTTACATAATCTTATTGTTATCACCGTTACTTATAAATATTATAAGCCTTGTATTTTGTGAGTCACATAAATCCCGTTGCTGTTGTCATCTTAGAACATAATCAGTTATATTTTGCTATCATACATATCGCCAAACATACTACAAATGCAAAGTTAGGAATTGCATAGTTACAAATTGTCATAAAAATTGTGACAATACCTAAGAGAAATAAAATGGAAAAGAAAAGCAAACGATTCCATACATGGCTTGTACATATTTTAAAAATACTTAACATGTACCTGGCCTATTCATCCAAACTTTTTTAAGTAAAACTTAATCATACACATCTTTTTCAATTGTTATACATTTTATTCGAGAATAATTTCATCACATATTACCAATATGTAGAAGGTCTTCACACAATAAGTACTTATGAAATATTATTCATATAATTAAGCATACCCTCCATTTTTTATCGTAATAAAACTCAATTTTAATTTAGGAGCTGTGGTTCGGTTTCAGTTTATCTGGTTTGAATAAACCAATACAAGCTGTTTAGTGTAAACACCGCTATCCTTGAAACCAGTGGTTTGGTTTCACTTATAGAACGTAAATTCAATGAAAAAAAAATTTAGTCTCCATTTTTCCTCAAAATTATTTCACCCTATACATATAAAGTGGACCAAGCGCGGGAATTATTGTGTAGGTAGTTAAAACGGATGGCCAGTGAGGCAGGTCAGCGCCCTTTGCGCATAGTATCCAGAATTTACGGAAAATGTCGGACAGAAACTTTCTTATATTTTTGAAAGAAAATAACGTTTTTTTATTTTTTTATTCACATAAACATATTTATAATTAAGTCAACTACCTATGGTTTTAGTGACAACTGTGTTTTTCCTTACAGCCCGTATAAGAATACCTTAATACTCATAGTGTTCATGTGAAGTGCGTTGTGAACATCATTACAATGAAATATATACTAAAGTGTCATCCGAAAATCAAATTTCATGATCTGTACAAGTTATGCACACTAATAAGCAAAAGTTCGTAGCTTATATTGTATTTTACTCGCAATAAAGTCATACAACAAACGTTAACTTCAAATTCAATGTTTTACATGTTGGATAGTTTCATATAATTCGAAATGGAATTAATGGAACATTAATGCACTTCTATTTAATAAGACTAGGGTAAATCAAATTCTCCATCAATTGTCTATGGGACAAAGAAATTAGAATCATATAAAACGATTGCCAAGTTAATTTCAAATAAATGATCAGACAAGATTATACAGTGAATCATCAAAAATACTATAACTATTACATGAACACAAGGAGAACATAATTTTCTAGATTGAACAATAGTTGTCTTATATTATCATCTTGAACATTAATCCAAGACAAGAGAAATGAATATAAATTTAAATCAATAAGATTAATTAAAAAAATACTTTAAGATGCTTAACATATAATATATACAAAATGGAGTTGGCACTATCAATTTAGTTGTATAAATGACTTTCAATAATTCATAAAATAAAAATAAAAATTTCAAATGAACTAAATTATTGTTATATCTTAAACTTAACACACCATTTGCAATATTAGTTAATTGACCTTAAGTGCGGCGACATCGTTCGCGATACTTTATCATTGACTGAGCCGACTTAGTAATAGATTAACGTCGAATAATTTTCAATGTCATCAACTGAGCTGAAGCAGTAACAGATTTTAGATGAATGAATTACAGAATGGCAATGTTCAATACGATATCATGCTTGAAAATTATGTAATCAAAAAACCATCATGCGTCTAAACTATTGAGTTCCTTGCTTTAATTTTTTCTTTGTATGGTCTAAAAAATCCCGATTGAAAAAAGTATAATTTATCAATCGATAATGATTACTTGTATATATTATGCTGCGGTCGCACTTGCGTATATCATCACAAAGCTTCGCGCAATGACACAAAACACGCAGATACGACCGGCTATTATCGGCTATCGTCGTAAACATTCGGACGGCGTGTACGTTATCGCGTAGGTATCGATACGTTAAAGGGTTTTAGCGCGCTAACTTATCGCGCTGCGTGGTTAGACTAGGTTGTAGAAAATGTAGTGGAACGATGAAATGGTTAGCTGAGCCCATAAAAGGGATCCTAAAAATGTGAATCCAAAAAAAAACATTTTAGTATTTAATTGTTAGCACACATGTAGAAGATTGTTTTCGTCCATAGTTACACATTTGAAAATGATTTCAGCCAACTTGGATTATTGCACGATAGTTCATGCGAAATCCCGTTGCTGCTAATAATATGACCACAGCTTCTATCGTGATATTTTTTTAGTGTCAAATTGTACAAATATTCGGCGCATATTACTTCGGAACGATAGACGCAAGTACGGCTCCACCATTACGCAATTTTTGTCTGCATACTATTCCACTAAGATCAACGTGATTAGTGATTACCAAAATAATTACTACATTAATTAAGCAAACTGTTAATTTTAATTAACCAATTAATCGCAGCCGCTGCCTAGTAGGCTCAAAGTAAACTGCAATTCCAAGGATGCACTTAATTTATCACGATTAACAGATTTGTTGGCTTGGAAGATTCCTATAACATTATTATTTGGCTTTACTCTTCTATATTAGATATTTTGGTTTTAAGTGATATTGATACTATGAGTAATAATAAATATATAAATAAATATTGCTGGACAAATCACACAAATAGATCTAGTCCCAAACTATTTACCTTCGCAAGTTTTTACAAAAAAAATACATGAAAATACATAAATAAAAAATTCAGATGCCTTATGAACAGCGAGTTGAAATTGAGTTCCATCCGTTATATCTAAGACTGTGACTTAAAGGAGGTGTCAAGTTTGACTAGATAAACGAATCATTTGTATGAAAACGTCAACACATGAGCAGGGAACAAGCTGCAAGACCCCCGTTCAGTTGTGTAATAATAATGATTGTTATTTATTTTAATGAAAAAGGGTGTTTACATGTTAAAATTATAAAGCGTTTTTGCATATTCTCAAAACTGATAGCAAGTTGAATAGATTGAAAACCATTAAGATTTCCTAAGTGACCCATACCTCAAATTACATTGCGAAATGGTCTGATTCTAGTGTCGTTTTGTTGTTACACATTTTTGGTCCAGTCTTTCAGTCCGCAACCGGCAGCGTGCAATGAAGCAATATTTTATCACTTATATACTTGTATACTTTTATACACTTGCACAAAAAGTGTTTAAAAAACATCCACACCTTTATTACAAACATCCACATCACACATTAATGTCCATGAAAAGAATTAAACTTGTCTTTGGCCTTTGTAAAGTTTTGCAGTTGAGTTTTTTGACAAATGAATCAGTTCATGTACTATTGAATGTGTAGGCAACTTTAGCTAAATTGTAATATACAAAGGGTATTTGATTCAAAAATGATTGAGTTATTATAAATAATAATCGTATCGGAATAACATATAAATATATTATGAAAAAAACAATGTTTGTTTGTTTGTTAATTTTTAAGCATTACAATACCATTCATCCGACTGTAATGCGTTATAGGTGTAGACAATTAACTTACAATGGGTGTCGCACATGTCGCAACGGCAGGTGTATTTAAATATGTATTTCTACAATTATTCTTTTTTCGGCAGTGACGCCGCCAATGGCCCGTCTAGTATACTATTATAAATTACAAGGATGTTTGTGGGACTGTACACATGGGGAACTTTCTAGCAGTCCAAAGCCGAGTTCAAGGTTCCGCATTCTCTGTAATGTATATGATGGATTGGAAAACTAGTGAGAGCAGTGAGTTCGACTTACAGTAACGCAGCACTCTACGCCGCCCGCTGCGGGTTCGATGCGTGACAGATCAGTTTACGTAAATTAAGTGCGAGCGTCTGATGGTATAAGTTGTGTGTCTGTCTGTCTTATCGCAGCCTGTCTGTTGGAGGCGCTAGGTGGCGTGCAGTAGGTGTCGGATGCTAGGTGTCGGGCGCTAGGTGTCGGGCGCTAGGTGTCGGGCGCTAGGTGGCGAGCGCTAGGTGTCGGGCGCTAGGTGGCGAGCGCTAGGTGTCGGGCGCTAGGTGTCGGGCGCTAGGTGGCGAGCGCTAGGTGTCGGGCGCTAGGTGGCGGGCGCTAGGAGACGCGTGTGGGCGCGGGCTGGCGGGCGCGCGCCGGCGCGGGCGCGCGGTACGCGGCCACCGCGAACAGCGGCCGGGGAGGAACCGTCGACACCGACTCATATCTGCGCACACCACAATACACACACACATTTAGTGTACACATTACATAACTATACAAATAAATACCGGAATATAAAAATATACATTTTTATACGATAACACAAACCCTGTCCGATCTTCAAAACAATTATTACCTTAATATGATCATATAATATGTGTATTTATCCAAGGAGGCGTCAATAAATTACGTGAAGAAATTCACGAATCTATTTGTCAATTTATATACGTGTTCACTTGAAAATAATCTTAATTTATTTATTAAAGTGTAACATATTTCTATTGCCCCAAAATTTTTCGTTCATCTATCGCATGTTGCATTACAGCTGACCGTGGAGTAGGGATAAAGTGAAAATCACATGGCAGAGCGACCAAGGCCAATATGGCAGCGTCCATAACTCGCATCAGCTGACCGTGTAGCATTTATATTCTTACTTATTCCTGAAAGTGTTCCATGGTAGCAAGTTTCACTTGCATCGTGATTTCATAGAACCATACATTTTTTAAATTATTAATTCATAGAAAGCAAACAAGCAGATGGTTCTTTGAATGGAGATTACCATTGTCTATAGACACCAATGGTGCTTTACTATCTTTGTGGTGGGGTTAGCAGTCACACGCATAACTTTATTGGCTATCCGAATTTCCAAATAGTAATTACTTCTGAAATGTAAATTGTATCATACACACTTTTAAATGCTACAATTTAAGAATAACCGACAAGGATTACGGTAAATTGCATTTGGATAAATGATAACTCATTACATTCAATTTTTAACCATTCAGATCATTATATATTGGCAACATAGATTTAATATGTTCCTGTATCTCTCAATTATTTAATTTAAAAAGTTCATAGAAAAAATTATATGTAAACAAAGCAAAATATAGATAAAATAGATGTCACTTGTTTTTTTTTTGTAAGAAGTTACCAAGATTATTTATTATGTTTATACGGCCTTGTGTACTCTAAGTTTTGACTATTCATCTATACATATAATAAAATCGTAGGAAAGTCAATGTACCTATGTCCGGGGTAAACTCAAAAAGTACTGCATGGATTTACTTCAAATTTTGCATGAATATTACTAACAGGTCGGGTCAACATATAGGCTACATATTATCACGCTATCACCTACTGGGGAGGAGCTGTGCGGAGTAAACGAAGTCCGCGCGAACGAAGTCCGCGCGAACGAAGTCGCGGGAAACAGCTCGTAACAAATACTTCTTTTGGTAATTATAACATTTTGTCTCCTATGTAACCAAGATTTTTCTAACTTGTTCCGTTGCCTTAAATAAAACAGTGTGTAATTCTTAACACAATATTTGCTAGCTGATGACACTTGTACTGTTTTACAATAAGATAATTATATTTAATTTCCAACCGGTTTCGCTTACACAAGCATCCTCAGGGTATTTACAATAATTATTAACTCCCTAATGCCTGTGTAATTCTGCCTAGATACCCCATAACGCATTTGATGTGAAGGTATGTATGGAATATACTTTAAAAATAAATATCATAGCAGGGAGAAATTAGGAGATAATGAGAATGAACTGGAAGTCAATAGATCAACGGTGCCCAAGAACAAAATCGTATCTACAAAATTACCAAATTACAATACGTTTGTTTGTGGGAGTACATTGTAGATGATGTTCACTTGAGTATTTCCAAAAATAAAAGACCAATAAATATAAAAAATATATTGTCTTGTAGCTTTATGCGTGTTTAATGCGAATTTTATTATAAAACTAATTTCGTCTGATCTCTCCACAAAAATTTTGTTCTTCGGACCCGTCGAGATGTTCCAGCTTACGACTCATTATTGTCGAATGAAGAAATCTGTGGTCATCCCTTTCATTACTTTTTAACTAGCTGTAACTACTATCTATTATTACTCTAAATATCTAGCCACAACATGTCACCGTTAAGACTCTTTGGTGCTATTTTTTCGATGAAGAAATACTAATAGCATTTTCTTTACCAGCCCCAGGACAAACCTGGGACTTCATGGTCAATGCCAAATAAATATTTAACATAACAATCATAATTTGAAAATATATGACTTACTTGTTATTTTTGTATTTGTCTAAGATAGCTTTGTATGGTTGTAATGAAGCGTGAGAATGTGTGCGTGCTAATTCTTGCATACAAGGCTCCAATTCCACTAGTGTGTATCCTGAACTCTCTATCAACATTGAGGGCCAAGCTGAAAATAAAATGATTTTGTTTATTTACACTGTAACTGCAATTATTAAATAATAAATGTCATTGGAAAACAAATTAATCAAACCTTGCAAATTATTTGCTTGTCAATGGGTTGTTAACAAATACTATAGCATCATCACGCCCAGTTCCTTTGTGGAGTAGCCAGAGTACACCAAACATTTATAGACTTTCAAATTCACCACAATTCACTGATTGTTAGTTCGCGACATTAGTGGTGATTTACCAAATTTGATATCAATTATCGTCTATTTAGCGATATCCAAAACCGACGTCTTTACGTGCTCATCGGAGGCACAGGAGTGGTAACACATCACTCACCAGACTTTGAGTTGCTACTGAGATTTAGATTTTTTGTGATAAACCTTAATAACACTAATATCCGACCCGGGGATCGAAGCCAGGACCTCAAGGCCTGAGTTGAATACGCTATCCTTAGACGACGATACTAATATGTGGGAATACATATACAGGCTAACTAGTGAGAGATTGTACATACTGAATTTTGACCTAATTCTCCAATAAAAATATTTAGTACGGACAATCGCACACGTCGGCGCATAGAAGCTCATTGTTTACAAACGATGAATTACCGAATTTTCGGCTAACGAGTGTTAGTACATTGGACAGTGACCATATTTTTTGAATATTGTTACACTAATTCCGTTGAGGTTTACTATGTAGTTAAGCAATATTTTCCTTTTTTTGTGTCATAAGATAGCAAACAAGCAGATGGGTCTCCTGATGGAAGAAGTCAACGATCGCCTATAGACACCAAAGACGTTAATGGTGCGTTGCTATCTTGTAGCGAGGTCTAATGCTACAGGCATAAGTTTACCGGCTACTTTACCCTCCAAGCCGGAACACGATGGCAACTAGCACTGACATTACTGAGGCAGGAATAAGTAAAGCCGTGGTACCAGACCCGGGCGAGACAATGTAGAACTCTACCATCTAGTAGTCACAGTGGTAGTGACTGATATAGCCAATCGATCACCCTTTACAACCTGCCTGGCAAAATAGCAGTTCTTCAGAAAAGGCAGTCTTCAAAGGTGTCCGGAACCAACATAGGGAATTTTTATTATATTTATATAGTTCATTTAAGACCATTAACTACTGTATGTTTAATATACGTACTACCTTTTGCCAGTCAGTCTGTATAAAATTCTGAAATTACAGGTAGCTGGTAAAGGGTATACATATTGGAGGTGTATGGTACATGGTTCGTGATATACAGCCTGGTTTCAAACGAATAGATAGACCAATAGATGGACGGACAGCCGAATCTTAGTAATAGGGTCCCATTTTACTTGTTGGGTATAGAAAACTAAAAGAACTTACATTTTTTTCTATAAATATTGAATTATATGAGTATTGAGTATCTAGGTTCCCGTATTAGTCGGGCTCAGGAAAGCATGGGATTAACTGCTCCTTATATCGGCAATCCTTATTATTAATGTAACAATTAGATACTAATTAATATCATGTAATATTTTATTTAAAAAATGTTATGAAAAAAAGAAAAGCCCGCTGAGTTTCTTCCGCCGGATCTTCTCAGTGTGTGGCCGCGTTTCCGATCCGGTAAAAGTTTAAAAAAATGTTGACGCGTCAAAATAACTTGTAAAAGTTTTATTGAATAAAGTACTTCTGATTTCTGCTAGGTAGGTTGTAAAAGGTGACCGATTGGCTAAGTGTGTCACTACCGTCATGGCTACTAGGTGGTAAAGTTTTGCATTGTACTTTAACAACATTATGTGGATTTTTCAGTTTTAGTTCAAGTATAATAATTATTATAAGCAAAGTATATTTTTTTTACTTTTATGGCGTGATAAAACCTAACAATGGCGTGCATAGACCCATTTTCAGCGTTAAAATAAAATTATATATAATGGAGATAGGGTTCGGGGATCTAAGTTTTTCTTGGAAATTTCCTCCTCTATCCAAATCTTTTTGTGAAGTTTCTTGAATATTGATAGTTTATGAAATATTGGCAAAAAAGAAAATGCCATTTTTTTTCATCTTTAATTGTTATTAACTTTTGCAATTTTTTATGTGCTAATAATACACGTTTCTAGCACATTTTTCTAGGCGTCATTTCAGATCCAATGAGCTATCGCACATCATTTTAAGACCAGTATCTCTATTTTAGACCATTTTCAACTTGTCGAGCAGATCATATTAACATCTTTGTTGTCTATAGGCGATGGTAGACTCTTTTCATCAGGAGACCCATCTGCTTCTTTCCTATCTTATGTGAATAAAAAACATCATGTTTGATGACTACATAGGCAGCCATTTCTTCGGCCTTCATGCACCCTCTGCATAGAGGTCTGTCTGTAACACCTATACATTTGTTTGCTTGCTATCCTAAAAAATAAAATATAAATAAATATGTACCTGCTTCAGCACATTGTTTATGAATGGGCTTATCATCACCACACTGGTCACAGTCATTCCGCTCGCAATACAAACAGTGCCTTGCAGTGGCCAGAGCACTCGCAGCTATTATGGAAGGCTTGAACTGAAGGTATGGGTCTGCTTCCAAAAGAGACAGCTCAGCAATGAACTGAAACCAATTGTAAATATACATTTTTAAATATATATATTTTAATGACTTAATGTTTTTAACAGCAACTCGAAGTCTGAATCGACTCTGGTCTAGTGGTCTGGTGACGACATTGACCACACGAGGTCCCAGGTTCCCGGGAAAAATGTTATCATTTCATATAGTGGAACTAAGTATCTTCGACTAATCGTGGGTGTACATGTTGTACCTCTGCCTAACTCTTTGCTGGGATACGGATGTGACGATACTTTTTTAAAGTCAAAATCCAATTTATGTATGGAGCAATTTATCTGTGCCTTATAGTAGCAAACACACCATTAAGATATTTGGTGTCAAGAGGCATGAATATCTCCATCAATAGAGCCATCTGGGGCCCTATTCCTATAATAAAACTTTAATTACGTAAATCAAAGCATTTAGGGCTCATACCCGGGCGAGACGTTGCGGAACTCTACCGCCGAGTAGTCACGATGTTAGTGACACATATTACTAATGGAAAGCTTTTCACGACCTGGCAGAACAGACCTGGCAGAGCAGTTGGTATATTCTTCAAAAGGGGATCGGACCAGACCGAACATGGGAATTGGTTTGAAGAGTATTTAGACTAAGGTTTTTCTTACTTCTAAATAATTAGGAATGATATATAAACCTTTTATAGACTCTTTCAATTCAATGTCTGCCATTTCCATACACACCATACTATTCCACTTATATAACAATTTATGCTAATCAAAACTGTTTCTCCATATAATGTTTTTTTTTGTCACTACCGTGGTTTAGTGATCTGTGTCAGAGTTGACCACAGAAAGTCCAGGGTTCTATTCCCGGGTCGAGCAAATCAAAAATGTGTTTTTTCAGTTTTCTGACAAAAACAATGTTGCCTATGATTGGAAAAGTGCCCGGTTGGCGATAGGCTGGCCACCTATCACATTGTGGGACTAAGTACCTTGGGCTAATTGTGGATACACTGGTTGTACCTCTGCCTAACTTTTTGGGTATACGGGCGTGATGATACTTTATGTTCTATTTTGTTAAAATTGCTGGAAAAATACTTACAGCAGCTAAATGGAATGTCTTCTTAGGAAGGCCATTAGAGATACAGTAGTGTGACAGGAAAGCTAATGCGGTTGGTGTGGACAGATCAAATGATAGAACTCTCAGAATTAGGTGCTCCATTCGAAGAACTTCTCTCTTTGTGTAGCTGTTGTCTGTTATGTACACAAACTCTGACACCCCAGGTGGATAAACCTCTTCATATTTTCTGTGAAAATTATATATCTTGTATCAGCTGTATTCCCAATGGCTATAAATTCATGATTTTAGTTTTGTGTTAATTTTATTCTTAAATATCTATGCTGGGTGTGTTATTATTCCAAAAAATTAATTTTAGTAACAATATTTTGTTACGATTTGATTATAGTACAGGTATATAATAGTAAGCCAAGTTCAAAAAACAAGCAACAACTGGTGAATAATATCCTAAATCTAGTGTTAAAACAAGAATCATTAACTCCATGCTGGAATACCTATATCTATGTTTAAGTATAGCCCTAACGGCCGGTTTCCAAAACATAAATTAATTTTAACAGACAATTAATCTGTGTTTAGCAAATAATTTGATTGTAAAAATTATGTCAAGCACAGGTTATTTGCTTGTTAAAATTAATTTGCGTTTCGGAAACCGGCCGTTAGTTTTATGAATGGTACTAGAATACACCGAGTGGGTTCTAGAATAAGCAGCATTGAAGCCACCCCGAAAAACCATGTTTTGGAATAATTTGAAATATTAGCCTTAGCATTTTATAACTAGCTTAATTAAATGTAGTCAAAATTAAAAGTTGAAAAATTCATTATATACATGTTGATTGATTTATAATTATATAGACATGATTTCTCCCTGTGCCTTTATTTTGTATCAAGACACTCATTTCATATTGCTCTTTTATTAGCTGTAAAAAGATTTCTCAATACACAATAATCATATTACCATTTATAAAAACTAGCTGTGCCCTTGACTTCATCCACATAGAGAAATTTTTATTTTAGAAATTTCTCTATGTGGACGAAATCGCCGAAGACCTAATTATCCAATAAAAATGTTTAGTAAGGACACCCATGTATAGATATTGAAGTTTATTGTTAACTAACAGCGATTTCGTATAGTAATAGTAATTCGTAATAGTCGCGACTAGAATCGTTAACACACCGTGTAGTGACCATACTTTTTGAAAATCAATACTTTAATTTCGTTGAAGTTTACTATGATGTAATTAAGCAACATTCTCGTTTTATTATATTTTTATTGGTTACATATGGGAATTAACTATCATGTCTGTCAATATGTACAAAAATGTATCATTCAACTTGTATATCACTGGAGTAATTACACAAACTGATCTAGCCTCAAATTTATTGATTGTATTGAGTGCCATTCAAAAATACATACCAGCATATAATAGAATATATATATAAAATACTAAAATTTAATCATTATTTGTCTATTCCACATTAATATAATTTGTAATTTGTTTTTTTTTTTCTTATTTTTAAATGGATCTTACGAGTTCGTATTTTTTGAGCAACACATACTCATCTCAAGAGGTTAATATCATTTAATGTTTCACAGTAGTTATATATATATATATTTGTTTTAATTTCTAGTAGATACCTAACGCTGTAAATAATTTAAGTGCCTGTCTTTATATTGCTGAAGTACTTTAGGTTTCATTAATAGATGTGTTTAAATATTTTTAGTATATTGTACACTTCGACTTATATTAATGGTCAAGTATTTCACTTTACCGGGTTGGCTGTAAGAAATCTCTTTTTTAGAGATAAGCTCACCTTTTGTACCTTTTTAAAAATACTGCTTGCTGTAATTTTGTGTGTTGTTCTATTGTGTACAATAAAGTATTAAATAAATAAATAAATAAATAAAATATAACACATAAATGATCACTTTTGGGGACCAAAAGGTCTTGTCTAAAGAGTTCTATTGATATACACTAACCAAATGAGGTGATCAAAGTAACTACAAAATAGTGTAAATAATGAATTACAATTTTCTATTACTTACGATGCTATGTATGTCGCAGCAGTGCCCACAAGTTGCAGTTTGGTGTGAACGACACTCATGTAAGATAAAAAGCGGTCAACATAGGAAACAGCAAGATATAGGGTCTCATTCTGCAGGTTATATTCATCACATACTTCCACAAGCCACTCAATGAGAATAGATCTCATAACTTGAGTGATGTCAGGTTGCTTTCGCATGTATCGTGGGTTTGGTCTATTTTTAACCTAAATAACAAAGTATTTATTAATTATTACACAAAATCATTGTTTATTAATGGATATGAATGGTCAATATTAATGGACACTTTTAATAATGGATGAAACGTAATGACAATACAAAGACATACTTTGATAGTATAAAATGGAAAATTATGACAATATGTCTGTCTACTAAAGCTAAAAAATCTTTAGTTGGGATTGGGAAAACATCCCCATTTAAAAAAAGTATCTTCACGCCCATATTCTCGAAGAAGGAGGCAGAGGTACAACTAGTGCACTCACGATTAGCCAGATACTTAGTCCCACAATGTAATAAGTGGCAAGCCTATTACCAATCAGGTACTTATCCAATCCCGGGCAACATTGTTTTTATCAGAAACTAAGAAAATATTTTTTTTAATTGCCCTATCTGGGAATCGAACCAGGAACCCCATGTGGTCAACACCGACACCGGACCACGGAGGAGACCCAATTAAGTAAAGTAAATTAATCTTAAGCAAAGCTAAGATTATACATGTTCATTGATACACAGCAATAAACGAGGACAATAATAGTAAATATTTATTTAATGCTCCGATTTATTTTCATAGAATCACATAATTAAAAAATCAAGCTCTTATATGCTTAAAAGAAGACTTCAACAACAATCAACTGTTTATTTAACCTTATGTAAATAAAGATTATTATTATTATTATTATTAAAGCTACAGTAGTATCTGCAGTTTCTGTGGACTATAGGAACCAACTATGTAAGGGAAGTCGTTTAAACTGCACACAATGGTGGTTCTGTATAAAATGATGTTTCAGTAAAATAAAATAATTAAACATTTTTTAGTTACTGTAACAGTCTGGATTGATTATAAAAGCTTAAGTGTCTAAAGCTATTGAATTTCAAAAAATTATTGGTTAAATAAAACTAATGATCATTCCATGTGACATTTTTTTCTTATAGTCCCAATATAAAATGACCTTCATTGAACTGGTTAATAGATGAAAAGTATTTTATATCCAATTAAATATATCAATAACAGTCCATTTTAACACCCCATTTTGGTCCCCGGTTCTTTTGAAGAATAGGCCAACTGCCCTTCTGCCAGGCAGGTAGGTAGTAAAAGGCGAATGATTGGCTATGCAAGTCACTACCATCGTGGCTACTAAGTGGTAGAGTTTAGCATTATCTCACCCAGGTCTGATAACATCGCCTTATCTATTCCTGCAGCAATAATGTCTTTGCTTGTCACTGTCCTGTTTGAAAGGTAAGGTAGCCGGTAAACTTATGCATGTTGCTTTAGACCTTGCCACAAGTTAGCAACGCACCATAAGCACCTATGATGTCTATAAGCGATGGTTGACTCTTTCCATCACGAGACCCATCATATCTTATGACAAAAAAAATATTGCAAATGGGCTGACTAAAAAATTTCAGTCCAGAATATTTTATAGGCTTCATACTTTCGATAGGTATGGTATTTGTCTATTAACCAAACTAGTGAAATGATTAAAAAAATTAATTGTTAATTAATCAAAATCTGGACTGAAATTTTCATATTCTGGAGTGTGAAGTCATTTGCAATATATTTATTACATATTTTATTGGATATAAAATACTTTTCATCCATTAACCAGCTCAGTGAAGGTCATTATATAGTGGGATCCTATACTATTATATTTACCTCTATCTCCCGCATATATTCATAAATATCATCACGATACTCTTCTACATGGAAGAACATTTCACGGTCTGTCTGTGCTTTTGTTGTCTCCTCATCATCAATATTGTCATCCAATATCTGACTTTCATTGTTTGATACAGACATAGACAGTATACTTGCGTCTGCTATTGACATAGGTGATTCAATCACATCTTTCTTTTCTTTTAGGGGTGACCTAAAAGTACATTATTGTTAAATATCATAAAATATTTTGACTTTGATCTTTGCCATTATGTAATTATGGTTGGTATGGGGTTTATACACATGCCTACTCAGTAAATAAAAGTTATGTATGTGGCTTGCGAACCACATGCAGCTCTTTGGATGTGAAATTGTGGCTCTAGTTTTATATGCAAATATTATTTATTTTATATAAAAGACATTATAAACCATTCTGAATCGATTAAGACTTAAAAGTATAAGATCAATAGGACAAAGCATATGATAAGAGTGCAGCATAGAATCATTTATATATATAGTTAATTATGTTAAAATTGTTTATAGATGTTAGTGTTTTTAAATAGCATGTTATTTGTAAGTTGCATTAACCTTTTCATCGCCACAGTCGGGTAATGCCAACACAAACATTATGCAAAAATAAAACTATTAATGCAATATTTTTCGCCGTTTTTTTATCGCCTATAGCTTGTCAACCAATGTTTATTTATTATATTGGTTACACTTTTTCCATTCGTCATTTATATGAAGTGAAAAATTAGATAATGTAACGATACAAACTGATCACAAGTCTACGCCGGTATGTACAACATGCACGTAAGATTTTGTCTTGTCTTAAATATTCTAGTCTAGGTATTCTATCAGTTAGGTACTTTTGGATAAGAATAAATTAAATAGGTGTCTCAGTTTATTTATTCTCCGTTCTGTTCTCAATTTGCAAATATATATTTTTCTAAATATTCCTGCTCAGCCCTTTTCTTATATGGTCAGGCAGAGTCGAAAAGGAATATTAATTGAGCTTGACGGTGGTAGTGGTGACGCTGACGGCATTATTAGTAGCGGCGGAGGATCCACCATTTTTTGCCGCGATATTTTCCTAAACTCAAAACGCATAGCTAAATACTTAATAGAAAAAGAAATTGGTATATAAATTACGCTGTTTTTGAGTACTTTTACCAAATAAGTACCTATTTTTAACCGACTTACAAAAGGAGGAGGTTCTCAATTCGGCCGATATATATTTTTTTAATGTATGTACACCGATTTCGCCGAGGTTTCTCAGCCGATTTACGCGATTCTTTTTTTGTTTGATGCGGAAGTTTCGAATTGGTCCCATAAAATTTGATTTAGGTAGGTCCAGCAGTTTTTATTTTATGAGCATTTTTTATTTATTTTACCTATGTCGATTTCTTAAATCAAATTTCGCAAATAAATTTGATACACTTCCCGGTTACCGATTGAGCTGAAATTTTGGCTTATGATGATTTTATAAAGTTGCGCTCAGTCATTGAAAGAAGTCTTTGTGATGTCTGACGCGCTGCCTCTAGTCGGTTCTCACGTGGCTGAGCAGACTCGGTTGCTGCACGGTTTCGTATCACTTCTAATCTATGAACTCTCTGCTCGGCGGACTCCTTAGCTAAACGTTGCTTAATGAGACCAATTCTGTGAGCCTTCTGCTCGGCAGATTCGTTCGATAGACGCTCATTAATGAGACCAAGTCTATTAGCTCTCTGCTCAAAAGACTCATTCGCATGTATATGAAATTAAGTTAATGGGTATATAGGTTTGAACTATTCCAATAGTTCATTAAAATGTTTTAATATCTAAACTATAAGGAGTAGTTCAATAAATAAATAAATATCAATAAGTACGAAATTTACTTTTCCAGCATTAATATTAGGTAAATTCTGTGGTTTCGGAATGCCAATGTCGGCTTATCCCGACAATGCGTGACGTCATAAGGGAACTAGAGTTGCGCCACTGCTATTATAAAATTTTCAATTGAGTACGAACTCTGGTAATATTTGGGTCTAATTTTAAAGCATTTAAAAAATTTAATAGTAAAGTTAATTCGACTACTTTTTGAGATGATGTAAATTGTTTTAAAATAAAACAAGCCTATGTGAAAAATAAAGTTATTAATATTATATTTATATTTACATCGTATGCTCATGGTCACATCTCTATTTTTTCACAGTGTTGTTTATAATTAATCATGATGGCACGGTTTTTTGTTTTGGACTGCGGCTGTGAAAAGGTTAATGTTTATTCTTAAAGGGGTTTAATTGCTCTAGAGAATACATACAGCCTTGGATATAAGAACAAGGCTGTGAGTACCTTGTGTGTCTATAAAGGCAACAGTATAGAAAATAGATGGTTTGTGTGAATGACATGTAAGAGCCAACTCTCATGAGTTTGTTTAAATACACACAAACCACATTCATGGAAAGTAATAAAAGTGCTAAAATATTCTTTATAAGTATGTAAATTGAATGTAAACAAATTTATTGTATAAGTATCTTGTACATAATATGTAAATAAAGCACTTTAGGACTAAATAGGGGCACGTCTAGGATAGTCTATGTTGTAAAGCTACACTCCCCCTACGGGTTTTCGAAGTGCTAACATGTTGTTACTAATTATACAATGTATATTTATGTACAGAATAGGCCCCATATAGATTAGCCTTATGTACGATTTAGCAAATAAGTTAGTTTAACACATAAAATATTGTAATATATTTGCAAATACAGTACCAATGCAGGGAAAAAGAGAGCATAATTAACATTAGCATAGTTTTAACACGATATTTTAAGTTTTAACTATTTTTTTATTTGCAATAATTTTCTTATTATTATTATTATAACGTGCATCTCGCTGCATTATACAATTTTTTGGTGGATCCCACATGAACAACTCATTTTTCCAGGATGAAAATTAACCTATGTGGTATTCCTGGTCATCATCTAACTGTGTGCCAATTTTCAACCAAGTTCAGTAGTTTTAGTGTGATTGAATAACAAACCTCCATCCATTTATCCAAACTTTCACATTTATAATATTAATATACATCATCATTCCTATGAAGGGTATGTATGTAACTTTCCTTGCTACCTCAGCCTCCATAACTTAACCTGATGATGAAAAGTATCACTGCGGCAAGAAAAGACGATGGCACCAAACCCTGGTGAGAGATTGAAGAAATTTACTTTCAACAAGTTACATTAACAGTTGTTTGATTGCATACAACAACCGATAGTCGTAAAAAGGTCCCCACATGTGTAAGAAAGATTATCTGTGTATATTAAAACAGTGTTTTACTGTATTCATAACTAACCTGATTTTATCTTTGATTCGGTCAGCCTGTTTTTCCACTTGAGCACATAAAGCTTTGACATTCTCTGCAGCATTCAGAAAAAAGTTTTCTTTCCGTGTTTCCTTAGATATATACGTTTTCAAGGGTTCTCTTTTTTTAACCTCCACTTCCTTCTCCTTATCTTCATATACACTAAAGGCGCGAAATTGGTCAACAGGGGGTACAATATTCTTTTCATTTTTAATTTGACGAACTGTTCTATTTTCATCTTGAACTTTACAAGGTCCATTCGTCAGCCCGGTCTAAAATTCAAGAATTTTTTACATTGTAGATCGAAAGAGGTACCTAAACAAAACAATCAACAATATACTTACTTGTTTACCACTCCGGTTTTGGTTGCAGGCGAACTGGCTAAGATCCCCTAACGCTCGCCGTTGTGCAGCAGAAAATACCTCCACATCTTTCCTCAATCCAACTGATGCATTTTCTTGATCTTCGTGAATACGAAATGATGCCATTGTGTACCTAAATTTTTAACGGCAAAACAGGCAGCTATAGGTGGAATTCTCATGCAGAGAACGTCTTTTCAAACGGAAACACGTTTGTGATCAATACAATCAGCGTAACATTGTAGAAGATTGAGAGTAAATTTAAATTTAAACGATAATTAAAATTAAAATCACCCTCAAAACGCTACGCAGCGTCAACGGACAACAGACATTTTGGTTATTTTCAGCTGTTGCAGTTTACTTTACTCTATAGTCTTTGATATTTCAAAAACCAGCCAATAGTACAAGAATGAGGAAAGAGGAATAAATTCTAAAGCGCTCCATAGACCTACAATAATATAGCACTATATTTTTATTGTGCAAAAATATTAACGTCCTCTTTGATTCCAAATGTTCAATAAGTTTACTCAATAGCATTGACAGAACAGTCTTATCAATATTTTCGTGCAAGCAACAACGAAGTTTTGGCGGCAGCCGTACTGATAATTTAGTTTAATAAAAAATGAATATGGGTTAAAGAATGGTTGAAAAAAAAATGTAGACAATAGTGTTCCGGCAGCTTTTTTTTCCTGGGCCATGATATTCTTTGCTCTTAACATTCCACAGAGACGGAAATTATCTCAAATTGGATACATTCGACGATAAACTCTCTTCCTTTAATTTTTCGATTCTACTTTAGCGTTATTTTTGCGCGCGTGCGTGTACTCCTCATCAAAGCGAAATAGAGTCAGAAGAATATTACGCAATACTGACCCTACACGATGCAATAGAAAAATATGTTGCAATAAAAGTTAAACCCTCTCAAACTTTCGTTCAATTTTTGCGTAATCTTCAACCTAAAAGGTCAATAATATTTCACAATTCGTAATATTGCGCAATATAATTGATCATCTACGGGGTGCCTAAAAAACTATTCTATACCAAAAAAGTATGTTTCAAGCTTAGATATCCTAGTTTCAAGAACAATAGTGTATAGTTTTTTTTAATAGAAGCAAACGGAGCATGGGCATACAGAGAGGAGGGAAGAGAGGGGCAGCTACCTCCACCTCGAAATTGTTTACATCTATACTATCTACTGTTGTAGATAAAAATATAATAAGATAAAAATATAGTCTTAAAATGTTGCGGTTGCCTCCCCCTGGCCCAGAGCCTGGGTACGCCCATGAAACGGAGAGATAGATGATCGTATTACTCGTTGGGGTGTTCAGCAATTATATATTTTAAAGAAACGGGAAAGAAAACGGAAACAGAAAAATTGGTAAAGTGCATGTCGAGCCACGCACAATGTATGGATCCGAAGTAGCCCATCACATTAATGCGGACTAAGAAGAGAAATTTTATAGTTATGAAACTATTAAATTTCTCTTCTAAGTCCGCATCTTATGATCATTTAAGTTATTCGACGTCATTGACAAATGTATATCCGCACCAAAAGTTCGCCGCCTATAAATACTTCTATATGTATGTACATTATATAAGTTGGTCGACTAATACTCAAAAACCTGTAAGGTCTTCAAAGCCGTAATAGTTTTTCTTTTAACTTCGTTATATTTACTACTATTACGATTGTTTTCCTAACCCCAAAACCAACCGTTTAGCCCCCAGAGAGGGAAGAGGAGAGGGGACACTTGACTCTAACCACTGTTTTCTGTGACTCTAACAAAAATTAGCACTTAAAAGCTTAATATTTTACAAACGAATCCCTTTAAACGAAAACTTGTTTTCGCAGACATACAATAAATAAACATTCACGGAACAAATCACTCTGACTGATCTAACCCCAAAAAAAGCAAATTATTTGCTTGTATTATGGGCATCGAGTATGTAACCAGTTAGAGTGGCAATGTTGTTTGTTTTGTTAGACAACAAATTGTTTTCGTTTAAACGTTGATGTTTAAGATACAAAAATTTAATTACCATATTATCATGTTTGACGAAAAGTAACCTTATTTCAATAAAGTTAAAAATCAAAATAAAATAGAATAAAGAACCTAATTTCTATACTCTAAAACTCAATATAATTTTTCATTTTATTGGATTAACAACCTTATTACTATTGTTATAAGAAACGATAACAATTTGGATTGGTTATCGTATTAAGCGGCTAAATTATATTCTACTTGTTTACGCAATATTTGTGTCGGACTGACAACGCTCCGTTTTTGGTTGGTTAGTACTTTTTACAACGAATTAACAACTTACGTTTTTTCAAGTTCCAGTACGCTTTTCGTTGTTGAAGAAATTCGACGCGTTCATCAATTGTTTATTTTATTTAGCGCGCGTACGAACATGACACGAATCCCTTTACAAATTTTCAAATTCAAATTCAAACGGCTTGACCGATTTTTATGAAATTTTGTATGCATATTCAGTAGGTCTGAAAATCGGCTACTGTTTATTTTTTATACCCCTAAGTGATAAGGTTTGTCCACCCCTAACATTGCTTTTTATTTTTAGGACAAATTTTTTTTATTTTTATTTTTTTATAATGTGGCATTAAAAATACATACAACCCTAATATTCACCCTTCTATCATCAACCCCTATTTTTCAATTCAACAATTTATATGGCAAAACAACGTTTGTCGGGTCAGCTAGTATTGTATAATAATTTGTATTGTATTATTTTGATAACACGTTATTTCTATAAGCTAGTAATAAGTAATAACACTAACAAAACCACAAAACATTGAACGCTTTTTCAACTCTCGGTTTTATCGGTCGCCACTAATTCACTTAAATCTTCGTTTTATAATCGACCTTCTCAACGATCAACAACTTTTGTTTAAAAAAGCGTTTAAACGAAAAGCGCTTTTTAAGCACGCTTAAAAGTATAAGCAAAACGTTTAAACGTGTTAATAATTAAAAGCTGTTTATCACATCTCTACTCGTACATATATATTAATCTGTGATCACAGCACGTCGTCATTGGTAGAGTTGGGTTAATACCTATGGTTAATACCGATATTTCTCAAGATTAGGTGATACTAATATATTCACTTTGAAATATTATAATATCAACTAATATGTCAGTATTAGCTAATATTTCACTGATATGGACCTTAAAGTAACAGTAATAAAATCTGATACTGATACGGCAGGAAAATATCTTAACTAATATTTCACTGTAATTTGGACCTTAAAGTAATAGAAATAAGATCTTATACTGATATGGCAGGAAAATATCTTAACTAATATATCAGTATTAACTAATATTTCACTGTAATTTGGACCTTAAAACAACACCAATAAGATCTGATACTGCAGGAAATACGTCCGTCTCATTCGTACGTACGACGCGGCGTATCGTGAAAATATTTTAATACTTTCACGAATCCGACGGGCGCCAATCTAGTGAATCCGAACTATTTCGAATACCGAATGATATTATCCTATTCATTTTGGATATCTGTTACAGATATTAGGCGAATATGAAATATTAGCATATTACAGTTCGCCGGATTACTAATCCACGAATCCTTTCAATATTACTAATATCTTAGCGAATACTAATATATCAGTCACACCATTAGTCATTGGCCATTGCTTCCACAGATTACTTATATATATTGCTTCTGTGATTGCTTCCATGAGTGTCGATGAAGCAACGATGAAGTAAATAACATTTTATGTGACATTTAGTTGGCGAATTATATTTGAGTCTTTATTTTAATTATTTTTAAATACAGACTTCGTATTGGCTAACTATAATAAATATTGCAGAAATTTGGCAGCTGTCAGTAACAGCTGTTCTGTCACCTGGGTTGAAAATTGAAAATGAGTATTTTCATTTAAAATGTTAGCGAAAACACGTAAAAGAAATAGTTCAAATTATATATGCGATGTTTATTCATTAAGTTGGAAGTTATAAATTTCCAGTTTTGAACGACTTAGTATTGTTTAATACAACACCATGTATAAATCTACACTTTTACTTTTACTTATTTTTTATTTTGCGTGTGAAACATGCCATACAATACGAGAATACAAAAAAGAAGATATATTAAAACTTAGGTAATATACATTTCAAAAACTATTTGAAATTAGTACCTAACTCAGACCTCTTACGGCAGACAACCACTTACGTACATTAACTGCGAGAACTACATGTATAGACTAATTGAGAACATACAGGCATGCTGAAAATGCCTATTTCTGTTTAATTTTTAGGGAATATATACAATATGGTAAATAATATAAATATAAGTAAAAATATCAAATACAAATTGTTCTGTACACATAGTTTCACAGAAATTTAGAATATATAAAAATCTTAGTGTAAGTTTATTATATGGTATTACACAATTTTTTATAGAAAATTGGCATACACCAGGCCTGTTATTGCCATATCACAAATTATGGCAATTCACTGTGGGTGAAATGTATTGATTAGCGTAATGAAAGTATACTAATTAAATGGATGTGCAAAACTTATATAAACAGATATCACTTTTTCGAACACTGACAAGTCTGAGGAAATACCGACTAGAAATATACAGTTGTGACTCTTTATCGTGCCATCGTCTTAGTTAAAAATTAAAGAAAAGGTTACAACTTAGTGAAATTGAAAATAGGTGTCTAAAAATGGAAGATAAGTAGAGATAATGGTCAACTATTTGAACTAAGACATAGGCACTATAAAAGCTGATATTCTTTGAGAAAATATGTATGCAAAACTAGCAAAGTTTACTCTATATTGAAAGGTTTTTTATGGAGAAGATACAAAACAATCTATATCTATAAAAGAGAAAGTGTGTGTGTATGTTCCGTATAGGCTCCGAAACGGCTGGACCGATTTCAATGAAACTTTCAGGGAATCTCCAGATTGACCTGGCGAGTAATCCTGTAAAGTTTGGTGACGATCGGAGCACTCCTATTTTTGAACTGTCAAATAATAGAGGTTTTATTTACTATGATGATATTCTATTGTTTTATAACCCAAATTTGTATTGACACATGCGTTGTGTATATTTATGTCATTATGAACCATGTAGAATTATAATGGAGTATATTGAAGTATAATGAAGCATAATAAATGTAAAAACTAAAAATGTAGTGCCTATATGAATTTAGATATTTCAAAGATAGCAGGAAATCTTCATGGTATAGGGAAAGGGGAATTGTTTTACTCCAAATTTAATGCGTGCGGGCCACGGGCAGTAACGAATAAATCAAAACTGCTGGATCGATATTAATCATTTTCTTCCCGTGCGAAGCCGGGGCGGGCTGCTAGTCTCCTATAAAATATAAATGGCACTATGAATTACACCAAGACTTTTCAGATGTGCAGGCAGAACAGAAGTCTATAATGCAATATTTTCTATAAATGTATTGTGTTATTACAGAATACTTAATGAAAATACATTTATCACTTATTATTTTTTCACTTGTCTCTAATGTAATATGTTACATTATAGATGAGTGAAGAAGTTGAAAAGTTTTTGTTATGAATAGTTATTGCTTTAATTTATATATATTTTAATGAAAAAAAATTGTACCTATTTTAAGACAATTGCGGGAACAGTTGACTATAAAATTTGGCAAAGATAATGTTTACATTGAGGAGAACTGCAGATATTTTCTTTATGGCTAAAGTCAGTTGTCAAACAAGAGGTTTTATTGTTTAGTCTATGGTTAAATTTCCGCCACAGGCGATTGCTATTACATTCAATTAAATTGAGTTAAATTAATATTTATAATATAAAATTTTCTTCCAGGGAGGAAGTACGAGAAATGTTTCAACATGCATATGACAGTTATTTAAGATATGCGTACCCATATGATGAATTACGTCCACTTAGTTGTGATGGTGTTGATACATGGGGAAGCTATTCCCTTACACTTATAGATGCACTAGATATGCTGGTCATTATGGGGAACTACACAGAATTCAACAGAGTGGTTGATATTGTACTGGAGAAGCAGAACTTTGATTCTGATATTAATGTGTCTGTGTTTGAGACAAATATTAGGATAATTGGGGGATTACTTAGTGCTCATCTCTTATCGTACAAGTAAGTCCTCATAGAATCAATTCATTGTCATAATTTAAGTTTGAAGCGATCAAGCAAAATACTACGTTATAATACATAAAGTTCATGTGGAATTTGAAATTATGCTATAATAATTGATTTACATTATAATGCTATACATGAATTTCAACACTTCTCAGATGGAGTTCTGTCCCCAGGCAGAGGATTTTGCCTGGTGGGGCATTTCCTTTTCTATCTCTTTCTGTGGTGTCATTGATCTTCATAGTGGGGTTGTCACTCCAATATGATAATTCTCAACCCATTCATTGCGGCCGACGCCGTTGGGCGTTTTTTTGTTTCTTCACAGATGTGGTGGATGCCGATTGGCGCCAAGTTCTTAATGAGTTTATTTTCACCAAGAATTAATTTGTTTAAGAATTTGTGCAAAATGAAACTTTATTCTTCCAATACCTACGAAATGCTGAGTATAGTTTCCATGAAATCATCACTTCATGAATTCAAATATTGATAAATAGCGGAAGACGCCGAGCGGCGTATATCAGAAATTAGCAACATTTTTATTTGTGTAGCTTTTAAATTTTTATATGCATACAGTATTAAGGGTTTTGTATGCATAATTTAGACAATATTGTATAAGTATATTATTTATGCATTAACCTCTAAGCTTAAGGCGTAACACATCTTTAAATCACCATAAGTTTTATTTGTTTGATGAGTGAGAGACTTTTTTTTTATAATTGCTAAAACTGGCCATTTTTAACAACCTGGCTTTAAAGCACATACTAGGAACAAAATATATCGCACCATCGCTAAGGCAACATATACATACATACATACATTTTAAGAATTGTAAATTTTTTACTATTTAGTTTATTTAGATACTAGTTGTTACCCGCGACTTTGTTCACGCAGACTTCGTTTACTCTGCACAGCTCCTCCCTGCAGGTGATAGCGTGATAATATGTAGCCTATATGTTGACCCGACCTGTTAGTAATATTCACAAACAAACAGACAAAAATTCTAAAAACTATATTTTTGCCTTCGATATCGATTCTAAATCACGCCCCAAGTATTCTTTTAAAAAATATTCAATGTACAGTTTTGACTTTCCTACGATTTTATTGTATGTATAGATTTTTATTATTATGACCCAAGAATTCAGAACTTAGGGGCTATTACGTATTTTTGCTGACATGGGGGAGGGAGGGGGGTCAATAACTGTAAAAAATGTGCTTATGTAATACTTGAACGGCCCCTTAATGGAAATCTTTGTTATGGAAATTTCATGAGCAATCCGCCTGAAAGAAATATGTACTTCTATATAAAACATTAGCATACATAACTTATTTAAGAATTATTAATAATTAATTTGCTCTTGGACCCAAAGGTACCCTAAGTGTAGATTACTACTCAAACAAATTCCTAGATCCTAAATTAAAATATATTCTGTATTATTGAAGTTAAGATATTTTATTCAGTGGTGGCGCTAGTCGGCAGCTGGATTCCTATAGTAATTAATCTAATAAAAAAACAAATTGAAACAAAAACTTCCTAGAGCCAAAGTTATTTTCAAAACACCTGTATATTTATCGAAATACATAATAATCATCAAAAGTATTTTGTGAACAGGGTTAATAGTGATGACCATAAAAATATGCTACAATTTAGCTACAACAATAACATTTTACGATTTTGCAGGTAAATATAATATTAAGTTTTAATATAAGTAAGAAGTTACCAAAGGTTGGTATACTCTGACAAAATCAATAAATAATAAGAAAATTAAATTTAAACATAAATATCTATTTAAAATTGAGACCATTTAATGCAAAAAGATTCATAATATAATATTATTTTACTTTTACTCACTGTTTTCTTCCTTCATTTTCCACCAGAACACTGATTTCTTTAACAGTTTATGACTTCTAACATTTGTGACAAAAATATAAAACCATTTATAAAAATGTGTGTATATCTCTACAATTTACAAGCTTACTTTAAGGTTAATCAACAAAACTAAACAAAACATTCTGTGAAATCTTATTCGAGTGCTGAAAACGCCGAGAGGCGTCTAAAAGACGGACGCCGATTGGCGCTCCTTTAATAAGACGGCTGCATCTGAGAATAAATCGTAATTTCGAATGGCACAGCGAATGGGTTAAACCATTACTTACCCCGTTTTCTGATGTTTTATTCAGTCCACACTTTGGACTTTTAATTATCCCCTATTATATATTCATGAAGAAAATAATTTGTGTAAGAATATTCAGAATGTTATTATTGGAAAATTTAATATGCTGTGCAATTCTACACTTAATTTAGCCTATACATAACTCTGGAAAACTGCATCAAATCTTTACAAAATTAAAGACAAATATTGAAAAACACTTTTCCCCGTGTTGGTCCCGGCCTCCTTTGAAGAATAGGCCAACTGCCGTTCTACCAGGCAGGTCGTAAAAGGCGACCGATTGGCTATCGAGTCACTAACATCGTGGCTACTAGGTGGTAGAGTTCTGCATTGTCTCGCCCGGGTCTGGTACCACCGCCTTACCTATTCCTGCCGCAATAACGTCAATGCTTGTCGCTGTCGTGTTCCGGTTTGGAGGGTAAGGTAGCCGGTAAACTTATGCATGTGGCATTAGACCTCGCCACAAGATAGCAACGCACCATTAACATCTTTGGTGTCTATAAGTGATGGTTGACTCTTTCCATCAGGAGACCCATCTGCTTGTTTGCTATCTTATGATATAAAAAAAACACACTACAAAAAAATCCTAGTCATTTCTTTCATAATGGATCAATCATGAAATACATTTGAAAAACATCCAGATGAATCAAAAAGCCGTAGAAAAGGAAGAGGTCCATTTTGAAAGTTGTTTGAATGTTTAGCAAATTATTTGTTTATCTTAATTTTTTCATATTATAGGATAGCAAATAAGCAGATGTCTCCCCTGATAAGAAGATATAACCATCCCCTATAGACACCAAAGATATTAATGATGCTTTAACACTGAGTGGCAAGATTGCAATACCACATGCATAATCTGTTTGTCTGTTTATCTGTTTGTATGTACGTATGTCCGGGGTAAACTCAAAAAGTACTGCATGGATTTACGTCAAATCTTGCATGTATATTACTAACAGGTCGGGTCAACATATAGATTATAGGCTACATATTATCACGCTATCACCTACGGGGTAGGAGCTGTGCGGAGTAAACGAAGTCCGCGCTGACAAAGTCGCTGGCAACACCTAGTATTAAAATAAATTGTTATACTATATTTGATTATTGTTATACTATGTGCCATGTTATATACTATCATAGAGATACTATGTTATACTGTACTTAATTGCCCTTACTTCAAGTAAAATGTGTAGCTTAGTTAACATTCAAATTTTTCATTTCAACAGATCTGGATTGGAATTAGAACCAGGATGGCCATGCAATGGTCCACTTTTGCGTTTGGCGGAGGATGTGGCTCAAAGACTAATTGCAGCATTTGACACTACAACGGGCATGCCTTATGGTACAATCAACTTGCGATCTGGTGTTCCACCAGGAGAAACAAGTGTTACTTGTACAGCAGGAGTAGGGACTTTTATTATAGAATTTGGCACTTTGAGCAGGCTTACTGGGGATCCGTTGTATGAGGAGGTAAATGCTACTTATATCTTCTGTAATTTTGTTTTCTAATAGTGGTTCGTAGAGCCGACTAAGATTTTTCATGTTAGTTAGTAAGTCATGCGATATTTCAGGGATTACTGGTCGTACATATTGAAGCTATCACTTTTCAATTATTAATGCAAAAAACAATTCCTTGAGAAGAAAATAATGATATAGCTCTTTAGACCAAAAGAGCTATATCAATTTTTTAGCTCATTTTGTTCTTTAAACTTTAATATTATCACCAGTGAAGATGGACGTGGGTGGGCATTATTCCACGCGAGCCTGCTTCTGCTCCACTGTCAGTTCATAAGGGATCCAATAACAACAAAGTTTCCGAACTTTCAATTCTTCATGTAAAATTTTCTGAATTTGGCTCATACCAATCCCTAATAGCCCTCGAATTGTCTCATAGGTAATCCGGGGGTTTTCTTCAATTAACCGCTTAACAGTAGCCACATTATTTTCGTTGACGGCAGTTTAAGGCCGCCCTTCACGAAATTTGTCATGTAAAGAAACTCGACCTCTCTCAAATTCAGCAAACCATCGCCTCACGGAGCTCAAACAAGATGCTTCTCTCCCAAAAGCATTTTGAAGACGAGCGGCACAGTCTTGCGGAGAAAGAGAACTTTTAAAATCATAAAAAAATCATCGCTCTAAAATCTTTTCGACTTAATTCCATTTTCGTTGCGTATGTAGAACTTTGATGTGTGATAAAGAACAATTGACAAATCATTTCCCGCCAATTGTTTTTTTTATTACTAAGAAGGTTGCAACTTTTTAAAAATATAACATTCAAAATTCAAATTGCGATTAGCATCATTCTAAAAGTTTTGCACTTCTAGTGCAAAACTTTTAGTGTGCTCCATGTATGCCGGGCCGGGCCGGGCTAGTAGGACAGCGTGCAGTACAATATCATAGAATTATGCGTCTACTGGTGTCGGTGTCGTGTCGGGCCGGTGCCGGTGTCGTGTCGGGCCGATCAAAAAGTGCTCATTCTGTCTACAAAACTGGCACGAGAGCATGCTCTTTGTTATTTTTACACCGGTACAGCTAGTAGAATAAAGCAATTCAGCCAATCAAAAAATTAAGTACAAGTATCACATATATCTCATATATTTACAGGTAGCTCTAAACGCTTTGAAAGCTTTGTACCACCACAGATCACCGATAGGTCTAGTGGGGAACCACATAGATGTCATGACTGGTCGGTGGACGGCACAAGACGCCGGTATTGGCGGAGGAGTAGATTCATATTTTGAATACTTAGTTAAAGGTTAGTGTTACATATTCACTGGTTCCATAGAATGACTTAAGTGCCAATATTAGAATGATAGAATGACTCAAGTGCCAATATGTAAGTGTGATATCATCTCTGATCTCTTTTGTTTCATTTTTGTTTTTCTTATAGCATCAGCGATCACTAGCGATCGGATTGCTTTCCTCTTCCACATTTTCTGTCAAATAGTTCAGTGTTCCAGGAAAACGTTTACCTGATAAAGATCTTGTTTTTTATATCATAAGATAGCAAACAATCAAATAGCTCTCGTGATGGAAAGAAAAAACAATCGCCTATAGACACCTAAGATGTTAATGGTGCATTGATGTCCTTGTGGGTAGGTCTTAATGCCACATGCATAAGTTTACTGACTACGTTACTCCCGAAATCGGAACACGACAGTGACAAGCACTGATGCTATTGCGGTAGGAATAGATATGGCGGTAGCACCAGACCCGGGCGAGACAATGCAGTAGTTTGCACCATATAGCCACGACGATAGTGACTCATATTTCCTTGCTCGTTCGCCTCGCTCGAGGACTAGCATAGCCAATCGTCCGCCTGTTCCAAGCAGCCTGTCAAAACGGCAGATTGTCTATTTTTTAAAGTTAAATATTGGCACAGGGGAGGGGTTTAAACTGTAAGAGTGGGGATCATGTAGGAATAACGTCACTATGGAGGCTGATTACGTCACAGAAAGAGGTGGAATAGGGAAGATCTTCCCAGTCAGGCAAGGCGTACTGCTTGAGGACCAAAGGCCGTTTGAAAACCGTTGAAATTTTGTATATAGTGTTACTAAATCAATACCTAATTATTAAAATGCGATTTAAGATTTACTTGAACTTTTTATGCATTTTCTTATTTAGTTTTATAGAGTTCAAGCAATATATAAAGCTACGATATAGATTGCTTGACTATTGCTCTTTGTTGCCGAAAAATGATAAAAAAAATAACTGGTAACGTAACCCGCGTGTAATGTTTTAAATCAGAAAGCAATATTAACACCTTTGGTGTCTCTAACCAGGCGTTTAGCTGTAAGTGAATTCTTTTAATTATATTTATTTTATTTATTTATACCCTAGGTGCTATACTGCTTGAGAGGCCAGAGCTAATGTCAATGTTTAACGAGGCCCGGCAAGTCATTGATAAATATTTAAAGAAAGACGATTGGTATGTATGGGCGACGATGTTACGTGGACATGTCACTTTACCCGTCTTCCAATCGCTGGAATCCTACTGGCCTGGCCTGCTTAGTTTAATTGGTGAGTGATGTTAATAACAATGAGCAGATATTATATATAGATAGATAGGCAGGTGTATATATATATATATATATATATATATATATATATATATATATATTGTAATTTTAATCATCATCAGTTTCGACTATCACAGATATAGCTGAATCGGAATCACTATCATCACTGTCGTCGCTGACTTCAATGACAAATCTACGGCATCTTCCATTAATCCATCCCTTTGCCAGTAATGTTCTTCTAGAACAATAACGTGATCGTCGAAGCCACGCCAATCTTCTTCTGCGACTTGATTGATTGCTAACTCCGTGACTTCTCGCAGTCTTGTTAGGGATAGATCAGACTTTACGTTGTGCTCCCTCACTATTCTCTTTACTTTCGCCCACACCAACTCAATCGGGTTTAGGTCGCACATGTATGGCGGTAGTCTCACTACGATATGACCATGACTTTTGATATGCTCACCTATTTTCAAAGTTTTTTCTGAAGGCTTATGTATCTCGATTAAACGAAAGAGCCCATCTTTTCTCATTGAAATTGAAGCTTCCAGGTTGTTTTTAACTAACCATTCCAACATTACGGGTTTGGTGCTGGAATTCGTGAGAACATACATTTTAAAGAATTAACATTTCAGTCGTCCACTTCTCAAAATTGGTTTGATTTATCTGCCCGTGATTATCACCTATGAAGGAATAAAGAAACGGATTTAAATTAAGGTTGCCGTTTTTATATGTCCAGTACAAAAGTAAATTTCAACGAAATAATCACCTATTACAGTACCAGCTTTAAACAGCAACTTCCCACCATTTAAGAATCCTGCTCAAGATCCTGTGTGAACCAGAATAAGCCTGTTTGAGGAGCTTGTGTCTGTCAATACTGCGTCGATCATTTCATTTCGCCAATATTTTTTAAAAGTGAGATTGTTATCCACCCACGTTTTATCAATAAAGAAAATGTTTCGCTCCTCTTGTTTATACCGACGGATCGCTCGTAAATAAAATGATCGTGCATAAGCGACAGCTGGTCTTTCCACCAAAATTCATCGTTTATTGTGACATTTTTGCCATTTATATCCCATAGCTTTTAATAATTTTCTCAAACTTGTTAATCCCCACGGAAAATTGATATATTTTCTAACGGTTGTCAGAAGTTTGGGACAAGTAGGGACGACTTTTTTAGTTAAATTTAGTTAAAAATTTAGTTAAAAAGTCATTTAAGTTATTTTTTTTTTATTATGCGATTTTCCTTTAGTATAAGGCGAAGAAAGGGGCCCTGTTTTAGCTTGTCTTTGAATTGCAGCTAATGTTCTCTTGGAAATACCAGTATAATGGCTGGCTCGGTCGAAAGCATTATTCAAAGGCAAGGTCAAAAATTGGTTCTGCTTTTTTTTAACACACTTCTCAAGAATATGATTCGCCAGCTCCTGTGCTTGACGATGAATAAAAACACGACTTTTATCAATAGTATTTGAAGAACAAGGATCAGTCATCTTTTAAACAAAAAATAACACTAGTATGGAACTTGAGTAAAACGCTATCGATAAGCGCGCAAGCGAGAGACATCAAGGTCAGCACGGCACTAAACTACAGGCGGCCGCGGCGAGGTGTCGTCGGGCGGGAGGAGTTGCGCCCGCGCCGCACCTCATACCCCGACTGCACTCAGATCGCGCGCCTACTGTAGATGTTTGCATTTCTGAGTTTTGGTGTTTATTATGTATTTATATGTGTATTTTTAGGTATTCGTGTCGTTGACTAACATCCATAACGTAAGCAAAATTATTTGCTTAGTTTGGGGTTAGATCACCAAGCCCATACTTCGCCCCTGCCTTCTCGCTACCTTCCTGTTATCTTTCTGCTACCGTCTCCCTACCTTGGCCGTACTTGTTTTTTTTTTGCAACTGTATCTATGTATGTACATACACAATATATGTATGTATATATAGAGGTGTCGGTTACGGTAACAAGTTGCTTTTTTTCGCATCTCAAAAAATGTCTAACGCGCCTATAGAAGTTTTCACTTCGACAAGCAGGTGGCTTTCTTGAAGGAAAGAAATTATTATCGCCAATAGGTAAACGCTAAAGATGTTAAGAACTACCAACTCGTGCTTGCTCGTACAATGTGTACACTTAGGGAACACAATTGCAGGCGACAGCGACACGGCGATGCGCATAATCCACAACTACCACAGCGTGTGGCGGCAGTACGGGTTCACGCCCGAGGTGTACAACCTGGGCACGGGTGAGGCCGCGGGCGCGCGCGAGAGCTACCCGCTGCGGCCCGAGCTCATCGAGTCCGTCATGTACCTGTACCGGCACACGCGCGACCCCGTGCTGCTGCACATGGGCGAGGACATCCTGCGCAGCATACAGCACAGCGCGCGCACGCCGTGCGGGTACGCCACGGTGAGACACGCACGCTCCTGCCCGCTACATTGACACAGCGAGAGCTCCCCGCAGCATACAGCACAGCGCGCGCACGCCGTGTGGGTACGCCACGGTGAGACACACTCGCTCCTGCCCGCTACATTGACACAGCGAGAGCTCCCCGCAGCATACAGCACAGCGCGCGCACGCCGTGCGGGTACGCCACGGTGAGACACGCACGCTCCTGCCCGCTACACTGACACAGCGAGAGCTCCCCGCAGCATACAGCACAGCGCGCGCTCGTCGTGTGGGTACGCCACGGTGAGACACACTCGCTCCTGCCCGCTACATTGACACAGCGAGAGCTCCCCGCAGCATACAGCACAGCGCGCGCACGCCGTGTGGGTACGCCACGGTGAGACACACTCGCTCCTGCCCGCTACATTGACACAGCGAGAGCTCCCCGCAGCATACAGCACAGCGCGCGCACGCCGTGCGGGCACGCCATGGTGAGACACGCACGCTCCTGCCCGCTACACTGACACAGCGAGAGCTCCCCGCAGCATACAGCACAGCGCGCGCACGTCGTGTGGGTACGCCACGGTGAGACACACTCGCTCCTGCCCGCTACATTGACACAGCGAGAGCTCCCCGCAGCATACAGCACAGCGCGCGCACGCCGTGTGGGTACGCCACGGTGAGACACACTCGCTCCTGCCCGCTACATTGACACAGCGAGAGCTCCCCGCAGCATACAGCACAGCGCGCGCACGCCGTGCGGGCACGCCATGGTGAGACACGCACGCTCCTGCCCGCTACACTGACACAGCGAGAGCTCCCCGCAGCATACAGCACAGCGCGCGCACGTCGTGTGGGTACGCCACGGTGAGACACACTCGCTCCTGCCCGCTACATTGACACAGCGAGAGCTCCCCGCAGCATACAGCACAGCGCGGGCACGCCGTGTGGGTACGCCACGGTGAGACACACTCGCTCCTGCCCGCTACATTGACACAGCGAGAGCTCCCCGCAGCATACAGCACAGCGCGCGCACGCCGTGTGGGTACGCCACGGTGAGACACACTCGCCCCTGCCCGCTACATTGACACAGCGAGAGCTCCCCGCAGCATACAGCACAGCGTGCGCACGCCGTGCGGGTATGCCACGGTGAGACACACTCGCTCCTGCTCGCTACACTGACACAGCGAAGCTCCCCGCAGCATACAGCACAGCGCGCGCACGCCGTGCGGGTACGCCACGGTGAGACACGCTCGCTCCTGCCCGCTACATTGACACAGCGAGAGCTCCCCGCAGCATACACATAAAAACTAATCAGCTCCATTCCTCAAAAAACTACGTCTAATACGTAAATTGCATCAAAATCGGTTTATCCGTTTGGGAGTAATCGTTGACGAAAATTTTTGGAAAAAGTGTTCTTTCGACATAGCTTCGAAATTTTTCAACCAATCATTTTTTGGAATTCTACGATATTTTAGTACTAAAAGAACTACGTCAAACGCCGTTTCAAAAATCAAAATCGAATCTAATTCTCAAAACTTATAGCTTTTCAAATATTAAAATTATGTTATTTTTAGCAAATTTACTTAATTTTTTAAAAAATAATTTTCAACTTAATTTACCGATTGACTTAAAAATCTTATCAGCTTTTCTCCTTTAAAAACTGCGTCAAATAACGTTAATTTAATCAAAATCGGTCAATTTGTTTCAATCGTGATTTATGAATGAAGAAAATTAAAAATAAAATGTTTTTTGACATTGTATCGAAATTTTTCAGCCTATCGATTATTTAGCTTAAGCAATATTTTAGATCTCAAAAATTGAGTTGAATGCCATCATCGTTTTCAAAATATATATTTATATAGCTTATTATTATATTCTATATAGCTTTTCAAAAATTAATATACTGCCATTTTTAACAAAATAGATGTTTGAACTGAAAAATCTATGTTTATATTTTTTACTCTTTTGAGCTGAAAATACCTTCATTTAGTGAGAAGTTTCAGAGATGGCCCGTAGGGTCAACCGTTTACAAATTTTTATTTTTAGAAAATACGAGTACATCTGTATACATTATGACGTTACAGATAAAAGACGTACGCGATCATCGTAAAGAAGATCGCATGGAGTCGTTCTTCCTGGCGGAGACTACCAAATACCTGTACCTGCTGTTCGACCCCGACAACTTCATCCACAACCCGGGCGCGCACGGCACCGTGCTGCGCTCGCGCGGAGACTGCGTCGTGGACGTGGGCGGCTACATCTTCAACACGGAGGCGCACCCCATAGACCCCGCCATGTTGCACTGCTGCCACGAAGCCAAACATGGGTATTTATTTATTTATACCAGAGCTGTCTGTTACGTTGTTATCTGATCCGACTTTAGTAACACTTGGCAAGAAGATTCAAGACTCGGGGTCGGTCACATATAAGCAATGTTTTTAAAAAATAGCTCTTAAGAGGCTTAAATATTATGTATATTTTTTTATGTTGATAATGATACGATCTTATAGTAAAGTGAAATGAAAACATTTAATTCCAAGAATAATGAAAAAATATCATTATATAATATTACATTTAAAATTGTATTAAAGTTTCAGAATTACTACAGGATCGGAACGCAACCACACACTGAGAATATCTAGCGGAAGAAACTGAGCGGGCTTGTCTTTTTTCTCTATTTTAGTTCGTTTTTTTTTGTTTTTCACATAGATGTACGATACACCACAATACATATCTTTACGCCAGATCCCTTACGGGGTAGGCAGAGAGAACCGAGTGCCATACATCACGATCCTTGCAGGCTTGTACACCACAATACAAACCGTATATACGTACTAACTAACACCGACAACACAAACCGTCACTATATTCACACTAGAACCAACTGACTAAACCAAAATACTATCCGTATTCAGATTAAATCGCTCTTGTCTTCAACATAATTCGGTATACTTATTTGGGTCTCTCCATTGGGCGGCAGGTCTCCAGTCATTAAGTCTGTTGTTAAACGTAACTGTCTTTTTTTTAAAGGGCAATGGGCCCACCTCTCATTCCCACCACTGTAACTTCTGTAAACCAGAATCAACAGCGGCAACCGTCCTGATAACCACTGAGTTGCGAGCTCAGGGTGCCCTGGGGTAAAGCTAAGCTGTCTTGGATCCCGCAACGAAATTAATCAGAAGTATATAGGAGGAGTATGAAAATACATCATACATACCTCTTTTTAGCAGGAGACAGCAAAATGTTAAAAGCATAAAAATGCTACGAAATGAGACTTTTACAATCAGGTTAAGCCTGATTGCTATTGCACCACGGAAGTTTGGAAATTAGAAACCTACCAGAATGGCCTACTCAACTTTGCTTCAGTAGTAAGTATGACAAAATCGCTTGAAGGCACGGAAGTTCCCACGTGTACCCACAAGGTCGGAGTAATAAACTACACCTGATATACATTGGATACTATTAAGCATTTGGCGACGTTCGTTTTGCCAAAGATTACACTCCCAAAGAATGTGATGTGCAGTTTGTTCATATTTGCAATTTAATGTAGAGCACTCGCAAAAAGGAGAAGGAACTAATTTAAAAGAGAATAATTTAGTTTTAAAATTGCTGTGGCTAGTGAGAAACTGTGCAACACAATGATCTATTTCTATCCAAGTTTTACTTAAGCGATCCCGGACGCACGGAAAAAAGTTATATAAATGCCGTCCTTTGGTTGAACAACACCAACGCGACTGTTATTCATCAATTAATTCATTAGTAACGTCTATTACGGAATTAAAAAGGCGACGTATTTTTGTTTGAGCTTGCGAGTTGATAAATTCTGGGTTCGTGAAATTCCTAGAATTGTAATACATTGAAGCCCGACGCTGAATTTCTAAATCTAATGACAAAACGGGTAAAGCTTCGGAGCTTACAGTGTGATATGCTTTGCATAGAAATATTAGTGCTAGACGCTGATTTTGAAGTAGTTTGCGCCGAATCGCACCACTCGTAACTTTATCAGCCCTAGCTGAACAAGCATAACAAATTAAGTTTTGTAAAAGGTCCAAATGTACTAAGTCTCCACCCCGTGGTGCGATCTGTGGAATTTCGTGAAATGTGGCAGAAGTAACAGGAACTCTGGGAACCGCGCGTTATTTGAATTGAGCGATGAGCGTGCGCCGTATCCTAATGTAACTCTAGAGTCTAGCACATTAGGTCCCAACATAGTCGCTTAGATGACTCACTTGTGTTTTTGATTTCATGATAATGTCATAGGATATTAACAAGCAGATGACTACGATGAAAAGAAATAAACTTGGACTTTTTTGTGTAAACACTTTATTAATACACTACCTATATAAAAAATATCTTAGGATAGTTTTTATAATGCCCAAAGCAAGGATTTTAAATAAGTTATGAATATCGAGAAAGAAAAGCAGATTTGAATGATAAATTTTAGCATTGGCAACAAACTCTCTTTGTTGCAAATCTGCTAATCTGCTTATATCTGGTTTGTTTATAGCTGGTAAAGCTGCTTTTCACCTGGTGGCCCGTGGCTTGTATGTCCGTTACTAAAATAAGAAACAACTACCATTAAAGCAGTTTTAAGAAAATATAAAATTAACAGAAATTTTAAACCAGAAAGCTATTTGGCTCGGTTCCTCATTTTTGTCTATAAATTGAAAAAAAACTAAACATTAGTATGTATTAAAATAATAAATAAACTTTGTAACATTAGGAAGAGAGTCTTCCATACAATGCAATGCACACTATTAGGTTATTATGATAATGATCCAGCGCTGGCTTTGGTTTTCGATAAGGGCGGAGCAAGATGGTAGTTTAGCGCCGTTTGGCAATTGTACTCCACTTCATGTTCCCACTACGAAGTCCTATACGATCCTATACGAAGTGATATAGCAGTTAACACCGTCCATATTACTGGTTAAATTCCGTTATGATAAACGGTATTAAGTTCATTAGTCTAAACAAAATTTCCAAACTAAATTGGTCTAACTCTAATACACTAGATCATTATTCTCCTGCTAGGGATATCATATTTAAAGAAGCTGAAATTGAAAGGCAAAAGAAAATTGTATGAAGAAGAATCGGTGACTCAAATAATACCTAGTCTGAGCTGAAGACAAAGGTCGCTAATTCAAACCCTTCTACTGTCCTATTTGTTCTGAATTTAAAAATAAAATTTAGAATTATTTTTAATGTAGATATTTATTAAATAAAATGTAACATTAAAAATGTTATAATGCGCGGATTTATCTGCCATCATAGGCTTAGCCGGTTATTACACTGCTCTGCGTTACTGTTATTAACTACGATGGTTCGGCTAAAAGTTAAAATTGAAATCGCGTTACTGTGCAATGCTGCGTGAAGCGGCGTGATTCCCCGTGTTGGTCCCGGGCTCCTTTGAAGGATAAACCAATTGCCGTTCTGCTAGGCAGGTCGTAAAAAGCGACCGATTGGCTATGCGAGTCAATACCGTCGTAGCTACTAGGTGGTAGAGTTTTGCATTGTCTCGCCCGGGTCTGGTACCACCACCTTCCTTATTCCTGCCGCAATAACATCTGTGCTTGTCACTGTCGTGTTCCGGTTTGGAGGGGAAGGTAGCCGGTAAACTTATGCATGTGGCATTAGACCTCGCCACAAGATAGCAACGCACCATTAACATCTTTGGTGTTTATAGGCGATGGTTGACTCGTTCCATCAGGAGACCCATTTGCTTGTTTGCTGACTTATGTTAAAATAAAAAAAATGATAACCACCTAACCGGCAGCATAACAGAATATGCTAACCTTTGTCACCTACAGATGTCAATTATTTAAATTTATTTACAGGATAAATATCAGTGAGGTCCACAGAATATATCAAATATTAGAAGAAGAAGATAATATCAAATTTATGACAATGATTGATGCCGATAGTAATGATGATATAAAAAATGATACCAAAGACACTGAACAAAAAGATGTACCAAAAAAAGAAACAAATGTTGACAACAACACTACAGGCCCAGAAATACAAAAAGGGGAAGATCAAGTGTTAATTAAAACTGAAACGAGAACCAATTATGTCAACATTGATGGATCAGAACGGGAAACTGTTATAAATGAAAGTATTGGCGATATATTAAAAGAACACATCAATACTTACTATAACGCTACAGACGAAACAGAAACGAATACGTCAAAAGCAGACGAAGAGTCTTTAGTAAGACCGACAGATAATGTGGAAGTAGATGACATAATTATCCCACAGAAACCAGCCGAGGAAGAGTCATTAATGCCTCCGAGTAGCAAGAAAGCAAGAGATGCGTTCAAGATACTGCCAAAAGTGATACAGGACTTCTTAAACAGTGACTGGAAAACGAAGACTAAATGTGAACCTCAGCACATGTTGGAGAGGATACGCAAAGAAAAAAGGTATCCAGACCATCCAGATGTTGACAAATATGAATTGTTGCTCACACCTGCACCTTCGTTCTTACAAAGAATATCTTTAGCTGGTGAATTTTTAAACAAAAAGCAATTGGAATTATAAATATTGTTTTTCTTTTCAAATAGTTTACATATTTTATAATTATTATTAAGCGACTTGTCATTCCTTTCAATTACATTAAGGTGTTTGTTTTGTTTTGTTTAATAAAAGACTGAACAATAATCGACTTTAAAGTTAAAGTGATGTACATGGTATAAAACAAAGTCGCTTTCCGCTGTCTGTCCCTATGTATGCTTAGATCTTTAAAACTACGCAATGGATTTTGATGCGTTTTTTTAAATAGATAGAGTGATTCAAGAGGAAGTTTTATAAGTGTAATAATTTATACATCAAAACAACGTTTGCTGGTTCAGCTAGTATGTTATAAAATAGTGCAAGATTTTACGAGTATGTTTACTCAGTAGGTCGACAGGTATGAATTACCTATATATTAATACCAGAAGGAAAAACTGGACCCCTTTTTAAGACAATTGCGCGAACACTAGGGTATGAAATTTGGCACAGTTAAAATTTACAATGCGGAGAACTGCAGAAACCATTGGAAATGAATTAAAATAATGAAAATAAAGATTATACACACTTCATTCATGTGACCACTACATAGTATAAAACAAAGTCGTTTTTTCTGTCTGTCCCTATGCATGCTTAATCTTTAAAACTACGCAACGAATTTTGATTCGGTGTTTTCAATAGATAGATTGATTCTTAAGGAAGGTTTTAGTATATAAACCTTTCCGATATTCCCACGGAAACAAAAGCTACGCGGGTGAAACCGCAAGCAGGTCGCTAGTGCATGATAATATACACACATGAATACTATTTTCTTTACAGCTAAAATCAGTTGTCTAAAGTTAAAAGAGATTTTATTGTTTAGTCTATGGTCGAATTTCGGCCACAGGCGATTGTTAGTCTTTTAATAATTCTTTATTAAAGTATCATTGCGTCGATTCTTTTGCGGGGTACCTACTCAGAGGGACCCGAACGTCTATAGATTTCCCATTTGGCGAGATGAGTCGAGATGATCTCCGTCACGACTTCTTAACAACCTGATAATTATCTATTTCTAGCGATAACCGGAACCGACAGCTTTACATGCTCACCCGAGAGATGGTGGTGGTAACACGCCACGATTTTTTTTTTGAGAAAAAACACCTCGTGACCTCATGATCTGAACCGAAATGGCTTTCTTATTTACATCAAATCCCAAAAAAATGGTGTAACGCGTCACTCCGTCTAAATCGAACCGATAAGAACGATATCATTGGAACGTTTTTCTCCTAAAAGTAAAGATTTTTCTGACAAGACGTCGATTCTACGTTGATTAATTTAGACGACTACAGTATAAAATGAATATAATTATGTATAGCTGAAATATCAAAATCAAATTATTTAGTTTTTGTTTCCTTAAAATTTACACACAAAAATACGCTTGAATTTTGATATACCATCAGCAATGCATATGGCATGTTAATACCAAACCATGTCAAGGCGAGGCATCGCGACAAAACGGGTAAAAACTGGTTTGTTTAATCACGTTTTTTTTGCATTGATTGTTAAATAACAATTTTACAAAAATTATATACCTGAAGATATTATCTAAAGAATATGCTAACTCATTACATGATAGAATGTACTTTACTCGATCATATTAAATTCCGAAAACAGGCTAAAAAAATCTCGAAAACAAATAATTTGTTAATAATATTTCTAATTTACCACATGATTTTTACATGGTGATATTTAGTTGTAAATACAAAAAAGGATGTGCTAAATTTTAGTTTTCAGCTGATGTCCTATATTTATTTATCCGAAAATTAACACGTTTCCCAGCGGTTTCAGAACATACCGCGCCACCCATTTTCTATAGAATTGACGCGCGTCGAAATACCTCGCCTTAATGTAAGTTAATGCAGTAAGGATGTAATACCAGCAGCGTAAAATTACCCGTTACCCTGGAAACCATGAAACTATATTATAGGACATACCCATGGGCGTATCCAGGTTCTGGGCCAGCGGGGGGCAACCATAACATTTTAAGGCTATATTTTTATCTTACTATCTACAAACAGTATATAGTTAGTAGAGGTAAACAAATTCCATGGGGGGGGGCAGCTGCTCCTCCTTGCCCCCTCCCCTCGGTACGCTCATGGACTTACCTATAACTTTTCTTTTTATTTTTCTGCGTATTTCGTGTCCCTCGCCTATAGACACCAATAATATTAGTAATAACAATAATACAGACAGACTACACAAATCGATCTAACCTCAAAGTAGGCCAATTATTATTTGCTTGTATTATGGATGTTAGTCGACAATACTAATACATAGAAATACATATATAAATACTATTACATACACATAATAAATACCCAACCCCAGAAATATCTATGCCCGAGACCCATTCATTCAGAGTTAGGTTCGCTAACCACTAGACCAACGCGGCGGTCAAATGTTATTGATGAGACATAGTACTCTACCAAATAGTAATCACTATATAAGCTATACTCGCCTTTTATAAGTTTCATGCAGGAAGGCCATAATGATGGTCTTTTCTTCGAAAGAAGCACGGACGAACACGTGAGAATTTAATTGAACGAAATGCGTATATGCTATGATGTAGTGAAAAGCAGTCACAGCATTAAAACGTTCGCTTCCATGTTCGTAACATAGAAATCCCCCGTGTTGGTCCCGGGCTTCTTTGAAGAATAGACCAACTGCCCTTCTGCCAGATCGTAAAAGGCGACCGATGCTGCGGCTATGTGAGTCACTACCATCGTGACTACTAGGTGGCAGAGTTCTCCATTGTCTCGCCCGGATCTGGTACCACCGTCTCACCTATTCCTGCCGCAATAGCGTCAGTGCTTGTCACTATCGTGATCAAGTTTGGAGAGTAAGGTAGCCGGTAAACTTATGTATGTTGCATTGACTTCTTTGGTGTCTATAGGCGATGGTCGACTCTTTCCATTAGGAGCCCCGCCTGCTTACGCTGATCTGCTTGATCTGCGTGATTGTGTTGATCTGCTTGCTATCTTATGATATAATAAGAAATATACTTCAAGTTTATTAATTGTTATGGTTATACTTTGAACGGACAAAGGAGACATTAGATACACATTATATAAGACATGTTTTTATTTTCGAAATGACACATTTGACCTTATGAGTTGTTACTGCGTCACCGGACTTGTGGACAAGCAGAATGCTCAGCCATAGTTTAATTTAAAATTGAGGCTATAAACGCTATTAAATATAAGCGCTGTCTCCTGTGAGACCGGACCTCGGCTTAGTGTGGCGTTCGGACCAAATATGGTGGGCGGAGTCGTGGCATTGCGCCCCGCGTTAGGCGGGCGATAGAGAAGTCTTTGTAGTCCGGACCGGCGACACGGCCAACGATGACGGTGTAGTGTTGTGTGTGTACTGTCCCTAAATCTGAATTGTTGATGGTAATGAGATCATCGGGATAGGAAAAATATCACAGAAAATCGGCGTTGGGATCCCAACACATGCTGAGTGGTAGGCCAATTTGAGATGTCGCACCACCATTATGTACTTTGTATCTCTTCTGTTTTTTTTTTGTTTCTTTGTCATTATAGTGTATTGTGTATAAAAGTTTTGTATGTCTAAATTGTATATTGATGTTGTAAGTTGTATATGTTCTGTGGTGTGCGTCTCAAATAAATGTGTTCTTATTCTTATTCTTAATGTCTTCTCTGTCTTAAATAGACATGCTATAGTCTACAAAGAGCGCCTCAACGCGTCTATTATGTATCGGATTTTCGGCTGGACATTACAAGAATGGTTAGTTGTGATGTTGAACGCTTTTTCTGTTGCCTCGATAAAAACAATTGAAACAGACGTCTGATTTGTTTTTACACGGCGACAATTAATTTGCGTAGTAGTAAATTACAGTGCATCGCTAATTTTCGACAGGTGCATTTTTAACCGACTTCAAATTTTGATGCATTTTAGCTTAATTGATAATTCTACATTAATTCACATTGCCATTTAGTTTAGGAATTCTGTTGAATACATTTTCGTAATTATTTTTTTTCACTATTCTTCGTATTGAAGCTGTTTATAATATTAACATTTAATTGCTCTTTATTAAGTATCTTTACGCATCTTAATCTTTAAAGTAGGCATTTCATTGTATTAATTTGCTAGTATTCATTTAAGTGATTAAAATATTAATATTTGTTTAAGGCTTGGCACCGATTTCAAACCTATTAGTAAATAGCACATATAAATAATAGGTAGTATTTAATTAATATTAAATCTTTATTATTTTTTACTTTTTAGTTTTCGAAGTCGATTTTTTTAATGTAGTTATTTTTATTATGGTTTAGATCCCCAAACATTTTGCACTAACAAAATACAGGTGGATTTTAGCGGCAATCATTTACAAGTGTTGTTCACGTCACCTCCTATATGTAAATCTAAAAGTTGGCTCTAATCATTAAGTTTAGTTTAGCCTTTTTATCTTTATTTCCCATGCAGTGCCATCACAAATATAGCTGAAATACAAAATATACCAAAACTAGCTGTTATCTTTGATTTTAAATCATATATTAGCAAATGAGTGGTTTTAAACATGGAAAGATTAACCATCCCTTGTGGAAAAAATTTCTCGGATAAAAGTAGGTAAATAACTTACAAAGTGAAAGTAACAGTTTATGAATGTTTATTTTTATTTAAAAAGTCGAAAAAAGTCTTACAAAGTCGGAAAAACTCGGAGTAATTCCAAAATTTCGGACTCTTCCAGAAGAGTTATTCAGTGTTAATAAATCTTGCAACGTTTATGGGTACTAAAAGAAATATATTAAAAGTTATTAATACTACGAAAGTGTAATAAAGGGGAAAAAAATATAACTAATACTTACCCGGTTTTCCGTTTAAGAATTTGAAACTTTCTTCTTTGTTTAAAAAAAGGTTACCGTTACTGTCGATCAATATTATAAACTTTGTTTCTTCAATTTTTGATAATTATTATTAAAATCTATTATATCACAACGTTATTTGCCAATTTTTATTTTATTGTACTTTTATTACATAAATATATTTATAAATTAAGTAAAAATTAAAACAGATGATCTAATTAGCTTTTGACAGGTTGAGTCAGTGTTGCCAGAGAAAAAGTCAATCTTTCGTCCTTAAAGCCTCCTCTACACTACTCGCGAAGTTCCTCGGCGAAGTACTCGGCCGAAGTTGACTGAAGTCCGCGGTGCTACACTACACACTCGTTCAACTTCGCGAGGAGCGCATTCGTGTAGCGTTACCGGTACCCTGCGGACGTTTATTATAATGGACGCTCAAGTAGCAGCTGCCGTAGCAATGTGCTCTCTAGCGTATTATAACTACGTGCATACTTATCTCACGAAGAAGACTAAAAAGAAAAGAAGAAAAAGAAGATGGTGGATGATCGCAATGCATCGGAACAGAACTAGGTAGGTAATATTTATTTAAATAATTAGGATTTCTAATAAGTTAAAGTACATTACATGGCAAGTTAATTAACTGTATTTTTTTTTACAGACGTACTATGGAACAACAATTTCTTGAACTCATACAAGAACCATCAGGAGAATTTGAAAATTTCCACCGAATGTCATTGGACGATTTTAATTTATTACTTTCTAAAGTCGAACCCTTAATCGCTAAACGAGACACTCATTTAAGAGAAGCTATACCTGCTAAGATTCGATTATCAATCACCTTGAGGTTTTTGGCAAGTGGTGACAGCTATAGATCTATGCACTATTTATTTAAAATTTCAAGCCAGTTGATTTCAAAAATTGTAGTCGAAGTCTGTGAAGCTTTGAACGAGGAACTCAAGGATGAAATAAAGGTAAAATTTTAATATTTATGACATATATTTATTAAAAGTTTAGGTATGTACAATTACAAAAATATCAGTGAGAATAAGAATAAGAATAATTTCATACATTACGAGTCATTATATGCCTGATATATTAAATCACTCTGATGTGTATTATCTTCTGGACAATCAGATTGAGTTTGGGTCTCTGGTATATGCAAAATATATTGAACATCGTTAGATTGATCTGATTGAGGCTGCTTATAGCGTTGATAAACTGATTGACTTTGGGTGTCTGGTGCAATAATTTCATCACTTATAACACGTATCTTTGAAGAGCGTTGATGAGCAGTGATTTCGCTTGGTTGTTGGAAGTATGTCGGTTGACATTCACTGGACTCATTAGATAATGTTATATATGTATCAGGTGGCTCTGAAAACGATGAGTGTGGTCTAGGAGATAATGTTGTAACATTATAATGAACTGCATTATTCGCAGATAAAGGACGCTTTCTAGAAGATAGTGATGTAGTTAACGGACTATAATATGGCGTAGACTTAGGTGTAGAAGTACGAAACGATTCACCTGATGGAGATCTTTCAAAACGTGATTTCCGAAATAGAGCATGTATATCGAACATTATATCGTCCCTTTCATGTTCAGGTAACCTCTTCAGTTTTTTGGCAATTAGTTTGCCGAATACGTCGCACTCGTCCTCAACTGCGCTGCTATCCTTTGAAGGATTATTTATCACTTTATTTAAGTTATTGAAGGCTTCTGTCATCTGCCTACTGGCAACTTGCAATTCCGGTGGGTTGTCACGCCGTCGGATGGTGTGTCTATTTTTTGGGGGCTCTGGTTCTTTTGGAGTTGGAGAAGCAATTGGTACATCCTCTGAAGCGTTGGTTGATTCTTCCTGAATCGAATCAGTTCCATGATCCTGAAATAAAAATAGCAAAGGTTTAAATGTATATATCACGACCTATTTAATAATAAATCTTTATTTAATCCAATCTAAATTTGTGAGTGTATATGGGTTCTGTATACTATATGCATTTGAGTGCGCGTATATGCAGGAGTACTGTATGTGTATGTAGGAGTGTGAGTGTATGTCTCTGTATTTTATGAAAAATACATGAGTGCTACAATTAATCGGCTTTTTAATTATTTATATACAATTTGAGTGTCAGCTTTTAATGAAATTGACCGTGTTTTTTACATATTATTTGATGATAATATTTTTTATATAATATACTTTTTATTTACAGATGCCGTGCAATGAGCAGCAGTGGTTGGAAGTTGAAAACGGATTCAAGGAGAATTTTCCACATGCCCTTGGCGCAATGGATGGAAAGCATATTGTTATACAATGTCCGGTTAACTCTGGTTCTGAGTACTTTAATTATAAAAAGACGTTTAGTTTAGTACTTTTAGCTTTAGTCGACAGTAACTATAACATTATGTATGCTGACATTGGTAGTCAAGGTAGGATCAGTGATGGAGGTGTACTTAAAAATTCTTCGTTATGGCAAAAAATTGCATCTAACGGGCTTAATCTTCCTAAGCCAAGTCCATTATCCGGAACGGATCATGTCGAAATTCCCTACGTTTTTTTGACAGATGGAGCATTTGCTTTACATAATAATATAATGAAACCATATCCTGGCAACCATGATATCAATTCACCGAAAAGGATTTTCAATATGCGCTTGTCAAAATCTCGAGTAGTAGTTGAGAATGTGTTTGGTATTTTAGCATCCAGGTTTAGAATATTCAGAAAGCCAATTGATTTGGATATTCATAATATCCCAATTATTACAATGACATGTCTCTTATTGCATAACTTTCTCAGAAAAAGTAATAAATCATCCCTTACATATATGCCTCCTGGTACTGTAGATATGTATGATGATAATGGAGTTTTAATTCAACCCGGGTCTTGGCGGGCAGACTTTGATAATAACTGTGCTTTGAGAGATATTACACAAGTACCACGCAGATCACCATTATCTGCCGTTCAGATAAGGGATTACTTTACAAATTATTTTCAATGTTTATAAATAAACACAACGAATGTAGGGTCATTTCGCCTGTTCGTTACCACATTAACTACATACTTTTTATATTAAAACTAATGCAGAGACATTATTATGTTCTCCTTAAAGCAAGCAACTGCACTAAATGGACGCAAACTGGCGAATCGACCTTACTGTAATCTGTACTTTAGTAATAATAAAACAAGTTATTGATAATAAAAAACTTACCGTGGTTATTGTTTGTTTACATTTATACACGGACCCCAAAAAGCTGTTCATGAAATCAAAGGCGAACCAAACTGGACGATAAACATCATCTGCGCCGGCACCACTTTTTAAGGAAGCTTCCATTTTTCTGTAGTAGCCCCTGTATGTCGCAAAAAGTGAATCCTTTTTTTCTTCAATTCTTCAACTGGTATTTCCAAAACGTCCCGAATACGCACCCAAGCATCATTTACTTTTTTCTTGTCCTTATGACCTTTCCCACTGGGGTCCCAAATAAAAGGCTCTGCTTGAAGTGTTTCAAGGAACAACATAGTTTGCTCCTGTGACCACTGTATGCCGCTCATAATAGAGTCTCACACGCACATCAACGAAAAAATCTATTAAACACACGTGCGTTCACAACGGCGTCTTGACGCGTACTGAAGTCGGCCGAGTAGTGTATAGAGGTACTAAGAGCATGTGTCAGAGGCCTAGTAGCATATCAAAGCAGTCAAGAATAACGACGTTAATAAGTCGGCGATTGCTAAACATCTACAGCTGTAGTCGGGCCGTAATCACTGGATGGAATTTCATAGGCCACGCGTATTTTCGACAGAACGCCATATTACATTCCACGGCTAGTGAAAGAAGCCATTGAAATCAAAAAACATCCAAATTTCAACCGGGAAGACGCACGTAGTACGTCCTTGATAAGTTTTCTTGGCACGTATTGATTTTTGAAAAGCTGTATATTTTGGAAACGATGATCGATTTGATCTTTCAAATGGCATTCAACTCAATTTAAATATTGCTTTAGCTAAAAAATCGGTAGGTTCAAAAATTTCGAAGCAATGTCAAAAAAACATTTTCGTCTATGATAGATCCCAAACAAATTTACCGATTTTTATCCAATTAACGGTACTTGGCGCAGTTTTTAAAGGAGAAACGATGATAAGATTTTGAAGTCAATCGGTATATTAGCCTGAAAGTTATTTCCAAAATATTAAGTAACTTTGCTAAAGAAAACGTAATTTTAATATTTGAAAAGTTGTAACCTTTGAAAATAAGGTTCGGTTTTGATTTTTAAAAGGGCATTCGACGTAATTTTTATAGTATTAAAATATCGTAGAATACCAAAAAATAATTGGTTGAAATATTTCGAAGTTATGTCGAAAAAACACTTTTTTCAAAATTTTCGTCAACGATTACTTCCAAACGAATAAACTGATTTTGAGGCAATTTATGCATTAGATGTATTTTTTTGAGGAATAGTTTTTGTACTCAATCGGTACATTAATCTGGAAGTTATTAAAAAAAAAATTGTTTCGTCACAATTTGTTTAGGGTATTTTCAAAATTTCTCAAAATCTCTTAGGCCCATTTGGTACAAAATTTCAGGAAGTATAAGTTGAGCGGAATCCAATCGAATGCCACCAACCGCGTTTCAATCGTTCCAGGCGTTCAAAGCTTATGAGTTGTTGACACACACACACACACACTCACACACACACATACATACAGACATACTGACGTCATCGCGAAAATAGTCGAAAATGGTTCCTAAGCCCACAAAACGCGGACATATGGTGAAAACTCCATTTTTGAAAATCGGGGCAAAATCAGTAACCTTCCTATCTACATACGTAGTGGGAAGTTAAAAAGTACAAGTGTTTTAATAGATTAATATTGTATTAAACTGGAGTGAATGAAAATGAATTAAACAAAATAAAACTACCACGCCAAAGCTTAAACCTAAAAGTGCGATATTTTTTTAGTAAAATGTACCACTAAAGGGCACAGATCGTCGCCTAGTGTAGCTTTGTAGCATTTTTACTCGTTATTTGACCCTCCCGTTGGTCGAGTGGTTAGCGACCCTGACTACGCAATCAACGGGGCTCGGGTTCGATCCCCGACGGGGACAAGCATTTGTGTGATGAGCGTAAATGTTTGTATTTCTGGGTTTAGGTGTTTATTATATATATTCTGGTATTTATATATTATGTATTTCTATGTATTAGTATCGTTGACTAACACCCATAACACAAGCAAATATTTGCTTACTTTGGGGTTAGATCAGTAAGTGTAGTTTGTCCCGTGAATATTTATTTATTATTATTATTTATTTATTTTTATAATAGATGGCGTTAGCAGTAATAAAATTCTAATACAAAATGTATTTTCTATTTTTTTAATGTTTATGAAATAGCATTTTAATGGTAGATAATATATCTAGACATGAATTTAAACCACCACGTCAAAGCCCAAACCTTAAAGTGGGATACTTTTTCAGGAAAATGTACCACAAAAGTGCATAGAAAGTCGCCTAGTGTAGGGCTCGCTTCGCTCGCCATAATTATACTGGCTGTTGCCCAAGACTTCGTCCGCGCGGACTTCGTTTACTCCGCACAGCACCTCCCCCGTAGGTGACAGCTTGATAATATGTAGCCTATATGTTGACCCGACCTGTTAGTAATAGTCATGCAAAATTTGAAATAAATCCATGTAGTACTTTTTGAGTTTACCCCGGACATAGGAGTAGTGTAGAGGAGGCTTTAAGGACGAAAGATTGACTTTTTCTCCGGCAACACTGACTCAACCTGTCAAAAGCTAATTAGATCATCTGTTTTAATTTTTACTTAATTTATAAATATATTTATGTAATAAAAGTACAATAAAATAAAAATTGGCAAATAACGTTGTGATATAATAGATTTTAATAATAATTATCAAAAATTGAAGAAACAAAGTTTATAATATTGATCGACAGTAACGGTAACCTTTTTTTAAACAAAGAAGAAAGTTTCAAATTCTTAAACGGAAAACCGGGTAAGTATTAGTTATATTTTTTTCCCCTTTATTACACTTTCGTAGTATTAATAACTTTTAATATATTTCTTTTAGTACCCATAAACGTTGCATTATTAACACTGAATAACTCTTCTGGAAGAGTCCGAAATTTTGGAATTACTCCGAGTTTTTCCGACTTTGTAAGACTTTTTTCGACTTTTTAAATAAAAATAAACATTCATAAACTGTTACTTTCACTTTGTAAGTTATTTACCTACTTTTATCCGAGAAATTTTTTCCACAAGGGATGGTTTCACCAAAAATGTTATTGGTACGATACTATAATATCACATTAATTTAAAGCCATATTGCTCTTCAAATAGAGACGCGACGGGGAAAGTACCGAATTTATGGCACTGAGACACGGTTCGTAGTACATATCATATGTGCTTCGAACCGTGATTACGAATTACTTGTGTGTGCTACTGAGAGCTCACGGACAAAAGCGACTATGGAAATTAACATTAACATCTTTTTGCTACCCATACTCAGGTGAATGTGAGCATCTATTTACGTGGTTTTAGTGTGCCTTACCTTTTGTGACGTAATATCAACAGTGTCGTATAGTGATTAAGGTTAAGATATCCGGAACACTTAATTATGTGACAATACATCCCTCCAAATGGATTCTTTCGATCTTCGGTCTCCATAGGCGATAGGTACCTAGTTATATCAGGACAGACATCTCTTTGTTTTGTGTGTAAGGGCAGTCTACTGAATGTCGAACCCACTTATTTGGACCACGTATCTAAATGCACTGTTGGAATTTTGTAAGGGATTTTTTTAAGTTTTTTAAACTTAATTTTGTTTCATTTAAATTACTCTAATAAGTACTGTGCTAATTATCAAAAATAGTAAAATTTAAAGTATATTCTATACTTTCCATCGTCGGCACTTAGTGAAATTCCATTGTTATTAGACACTTTTACTATTTCACTTGCATCCTGAAGATGCTTTTAAAAGTGAAACCGGTCGAGTAATATATTAAAAAATATGTGTAAAAGTGAAATTGATGTACAAGTGGAATAGTAAAAGTGTCTAATAAAATTTAAAGAATTATCTTCTTGAATAAGCAGTGTATTATATACCTACCACAATCTGCGCAAAATTATGAACCTCTGGTTCGAGAGTTTTTCGGATCCGGACACGCGATGAGTTCGTGCAATGAACGCTTTACTTTGAGACCCTACTAAACCAACTTTCGAAATTCCTACAGAAATTAATAGAACGAAAAAATCTTTCATTTTATATGATATACCTATTTATGTAATTTTCTTAAACATGAATTTAAGTAAATCGCCATTGATAGCGTAATCCTCGTTAGCCTAAACTTTTCCCACAGTGCCGTTATTTTGCATAGTGAAACCACGTAGGAAACTTTTTCTTTTATTTATATTTACCTATAATGTTTAAATTCAAAACAGGTAAGAATTAATATTAGGTATTTCATGTTGTTTATATATTTACAATTTTAAAAGGTAGCTATAAAAATGGCAAAAACTAAACCAATTGTATTTGAAAACTATGTGTAGGATCATGTATCACGTGCAGAAAACCAAAAAGTGCAGAGTTTTTCTTCAAATCATTATTGTCAGACAAGTCAAACATGACACCACGACAATATTTGTAGATAACCAAATTCTCGTAACATGAGTTAGAATTGTACATTTAAAAAGATGCCCTCCCCCTATATTGCTTCAAGTCGACCAATCGATCCACAATTTGAAGTATATTTGAGATTTTATAATGCAGAAAGTGTGTATGAAGATTCCCTAACGACACTTGAAGTTTATCATGACCGATCTGAAAACTACTGTATCTGAAGAAAATACATTATCTGCAAAGGGTTATAAATTAGTTAAATTCGTTGGCGAAGGAGCCTATGCTAAGGTAACATTAGGTATATAAAATATTGAAGCAATTTTCGTCTTTAAATCTTCAAATGTCCGAAATATAATATTCATTTTTCTGCAGGTGTATTTAACTGAATATACAGGAAAACAAGACAAAGTGACGCTTGCATGTAAAATTATTGAAACATCAAAGGCCCCTACTGATTTTGTCGTGAAATTTTTACCTAGGGAAATCGACGTTCTTATACGCCTAAACCATCCTCATTTGATACATGTACATAGTATATTTCAAAGAAAGACTAAATATTATATTTTTATGCGATACAGCGAAAATGGGGATCTTTTAGGATATATCCTAAAGAATGGTTGTGTCTCCGAAAATCAATCAAGAGTATGGTTTCGACAATTAATATTGGGTATGCAGTATTTACACGAGTTAGAAATCACGCATCGAGATGTGAAATGTGAAAATATATTATTGACAGCTAATTACAATGTAAAATTGTCTGATTTTGGATTCTCTAGATCAACTATAGACGAAGAGGATCAACCGATTTTAAGTGAAACATATTGTGGTTCAATGTCATATGCAGCGCCTGAGATCCTACGAGGCAGGCCATATTTACCAAAACCCACAGATTTGTGGTCTTTGGGAGTTGTTCTCTTTGTAATGCTTAACAAGTCGATGCCTTTTGATGATACGCGTATGCGAAAACTATATGAACAACAAATGGGTAAGAAATACAGATTTAGATCTCGTGTTGCAAGTGTGATTTCTCTGGAGTGTAAATCGGTTGTGAAACATTTGTTAGAACCAGATCCAGGTCTTCGGCACACAGCCACGCAAGTATTAGGTTCAGACTGGATTGCTATGGATAGTAGACTAACAAGTAAGACAAGACACATTACAAAAAATATATTTTAATTATGAACATGTTTAAGACTAAGCCTTTCTGAATAAGCTATAGAGGAATTTTCCTGCACTAAATTGCAGGAGTTATTTTTTTTTCTTATAGATAAGATCTAGTGTTGCCGATCGATTGTGGATTATCGATAGGATATCGATAGTCTATCGATAGTAGTCCGATAGTAGTACTATCGATATTATAATCGATAGTATCGATTAAATCGATGGTATCGATTAAATCGATGGTATCGATACTATCGATTGTTCAAAAAGATACAATACTATTGGAAAAATAAAAGACTAGTAATACTATCGATAGTATCGTATCTCCCAGTCAGAAAAGTATCGATCATATCGATAGTATCGATACTATTGAATTTCTAGGAAACGATAGTATCGACAGTATCGGTACTATCGATACTATCGTAAATTAGCATACAATCGATAGTTCAAAACAATCGATGGTATCGATACTGTAAATTCTATCGCTACTATTGTTTTCTAGACATTCAATAGTATCGATACTATCGATAGTATTGATTATTTTTTTAATTAGGAAACACGATACTATGGATAGTATCGATAGTATTGCACTTAGCGATTGTATTGTATTCTTCTAAATTATCGATTAAATCGATAGTATCTATAAAATCGATACAATCGATGGTTGTATCGATAGTATAGGCTTTTTTAGATTAAAACTATCGATGGCGGAACTCTCGATAGTTTGGCAACACTAATAAGATCAGTATGACATCCTGAATGTAAATTCACGAAATACTCACGGAATGCCGGCATTTAGTGAAAAACCTTTTTTAAAACGGTTTTCCGCAAGGTAAAAAATAAATTTAAAAATAAGTAAAAAAATACAGTAATAGTCTAATAAGATGTAAACGATAAATGACATAAAAATATGTAACAAAAAATATAGAAAATTTAATCATCTACATTCTACAATAAAGTAAGTCACACACTACGCATATACGGTAAGATATCTGCATCTGCAGCGCTATATGCCCATATCACTCTCTATACAAATTCAAGGAGCAACACACACTACGCAGATAACTTATATTTTACCTTCAAGCATCTGTGGGCACCGACATATATCGACAGATGGTCTCAGATATTATGTGCGTATACAAATATATCGGCAGATAACATCTGCCGATGCAACAGATTTTCTACAGGTTGTTTTGCAAAGAAATTTAATTTATTCTGAGCTGTTTTGCACTTACGGCGTGGCTACATATACAATAACACAATCTATAAATAAAATTGGACTAAATCACACAATAACACAATCTATAAATAATAATGGAGTGTCTGTTTGTCATATTGAAATACCCGCTTTTTACTAAATGCATATGGATGTATAAATATATACGGTACATGCACCAAAATAACATTTTTTACATTTTTTGTCTGTTTGACGGTTTGTCTCTGTCTGTATGAATAGAAACGTGTTCTATTTTTTGGCGAGTAACCCTGCCCCGCCCGCCCTTCCTATCTCTGATTCACGGCTTGCACAACTTCTGTCGCGACAACGCACTATGAACCTTCGGGCGATAGTGGCCAGTGGGGCCCCGACACGAGCACACAAAAAAGTTTATATCTACCCGAGTACCTACTTAATATGTTTGGTTAACTTCATGTGCAAGCCATATTGATATCATTATATTATAATACCTATTATAACTCCAAAAGTTTGGATGTTTGTTACTCATTACACAAAAACTACTGAACTGAATACATAGGCTACTTTTTATCCTGTAAAAGATAGATGATCCCGCGGGATTCATCAAAAACTTATAAAATGCAACGGGCTGCACGGATCTCGCGGGATTCACCAAAAACTTATATAATGCAACGGGCTGCACGGATCTCGCGGGATTCACCAAAAACTTATATAATGCAACGGGCTGCACGCTGCAGCTAGTTTATCATAATTATATTGTCCTCTTCCAGAATTCTCTTCTGAGAAGCTGTCTAATAAATCTAGAAGCAATAAATGCGAACTCATCCTAACAGCCTGTATAATAACGATCAGCAGTTGTTGCCAGTTTGAAGGATTCCGAGTGAATGTATCGCTTTGTATATTATTGTATCTGTGACTTCACTTTATATATACTTTCAGATAAGTTTTTATACGCAGATAAAATATTATCGTATCTGCGTAATGTGCGTGACAAGCTTAAAGTTCCTTCCCATTTTTGGCCTCTAGTGCACGGTTACAAAGATATGTCACAAAAGTTTTTTGCAAAATGGTGGCATTTCCTTTACTACAAAAAGCTAATAAATTTCATGTCAATTTACAAGAGTCTAAACCTCCTTAATCCGGACTAATTGCAAAATCCTTCCGAAACCAACATTGCCGCCAATAAACTTATTGCCTTCTTACCAAATTTAAATTTTCACTGTATTAGTATTTAAAAATATAGTCATCGCTAGCGCGGTGACCATATTTTTTAAATATTACTACACTAATTTTATTAAAGTTTACTGAGTAGTTAAGCAATATTCTCTTTTTTATATTTTTATTCACATATAATCATTTAAACTATCGTGTCCTTTAATATGCACTTCACGTCATGCAGTTATTTACAAGACACATGTATAGCAAAACATTTACACATCCACAGCATCAGCTAAACATGCATTTTGAAGTTTGATAATTTCGTTTAATTTTTATAAATATACGCCATAAATATGAACTAAGGTTATATACAAGTAAAACATGTTACATAAGATTACTGTTAATAGGTAATGGTTTATTGAAATTTTTGTTTCAAGCACTTAATGCAGTAGAAGCAGCAGCAATAGCGAGAGCCAAGGAAGAACGTCGTAAACTTTCAGATTCTCATAAAAACCCACCAAAAAGACAAGGTGACATTTTGGAGAGGGAACACAGAGAGTCTACATATAGGGTAAATACTATATAAAACACGTAATGTGTTTGTTGTCGAAAATAAAATTAATGTTAATTTATATTTTGTTCAAGGCAAGTGAAATGATTAAATCTCTTGCAAACATAACAGCAAAGCAAAAAAAGGGTGAATAAATGGCGGGAAAACTTAAGGTAAGTTATTATTATATTTTAAGAAAATGAAAGTAATAACGGCCAGTTGCACCTACATTGTATTAGCTTACGAAAATCCTAAATGTTGTGCTGTCATTTCTTGTCTTAAATGAAAAGAATGTAACAGCATGTTACTCAGATTGTCCTAAGCTAATACGAGGTTAGTGGAATTAGCCATAAGTCATTTTTCGGAACTTAATTTTGATATGCAGATTAAAGTTGAAGATGATTTAAAACTGTCTGGGTCCGAACAATTAACTCTGGCATCACGTGGATATAGAATAATAAAAAAAGTGAATGAAGGATCATACGCTAAGGTAAATGTTCATTTATGTAAATTAGACTATGCAATTTCAAATAAACAAAAATATCACTCGATTGCAGGTATATCAAACTGAATATAGAAATCCTAATAAAAATGATAAAATATCAATACTAGCATGTAAAGTTATTGATACTTCAACCGCACCAAAAGACTTTGTTAAAAAATTTCTTCCACGAGAGATAGAAATGTTGATAAAATTAAACCATCCACATCTCGTTCATACTCATAGTATATTTCAAAGAAGAAACAAATACTTTATTTTCATGCGTTTTATGGAACACGGAGATCTGCTTGAGCACGTGTTGAAGAAAGGCGCAGTCCAGGAGGATCAAGCTAGAATTTGGATACGACAACTTGCTCTTGCAGTACAATATATGCATGAATTAGAAATTGCACACAGAGATATTAAGTGCGAAAACGTTTTGCTAACGGCGAATCAAAATGCCAAGTTATCAGATTTTGGCTTTGCTCGTTCGTGCGTTGACAAAAAATTTAGAGATATTTGTAGCGAAACATTCTGTGGTTCACTATCGTATACTGCGCCAGAAATTTTACAAGGTACTCCATACTTCCCCAAGCCAACTGACATTTGGTCTCTGGGTATAGTCTTATATGTTATGTTAAACAGAGCAATGCCATTCGAAGATAAACATATAAAACAACTATTTCAGTCGCAACTTAATAAAAATTGGAAATTTCGTTCGCGATACATAAATTCACTATCAGATAATTGTAAACAAATCGTCACATTGATGTTAGAACCAAATCCACAGATAAGAATAAAAATCGATCATGTAATTAACAGTCAATGGGTTGCTATGGACACTCGATTATTAGGTTAGTATTTTTAAATTTTTGCATAACATCCACATTCGATATTTATTGAAATAAAGGAATGAAGTAATAAAAGAATGAGGGAGGACTAAGGAAATGCTATGGAGTGTAAAGATTAGGTGCGTAATCTTTTAAAACAAGTGTCTAGAACAGCCGTAAAAAGAGATGGTTTCTGTATAGGTGAAATACTTTTAAAGAGGTAGCTGAAAATGGCTGAAGTTCCGACCGCTACTAAAGAAAATTCAATTCTTTTAAAACTAGAATACTTCCGAATATCCTAATGCAATTCAAGGAAATAAACCGTTTTGATTTTTACGAATAAAATAATTTTGTTTCATCACGCTTCACATCTTTCTACACAAAATAATCCGCTTTAACGTAAGCGTGAGTAGTAAGGCAAACAACCTTGCGCCGTATCTGTGGAGTGATAATTTCATTCAACGTTTCGTTCTCATTTTATGGGTGTGCGTCAAAGCCAGTGCATAGACCGTGCTTACGTAAGCAGCTTACGTCATTTAAAATTGCGCGCGCGAAAAGACCTTGGACCTTGAAAGATGAGTGCGGCCGGCAGGCGGTTAAGGTGTTTGACGCCGCGATAAGTTTATTATTTGATGTACATCGTCATATCCTATTTCAGTGATTGAGCACATGTCTTTAACTGTTAAAAATAAATTTACCGGTGGGAGGGATACGCTGTGCCGCGCTCCCGGCTGCATGGGTACCACCATCTTGCTTATTTCTCCCGTGAAACAGCTTTGCTGTGTTTCAGAGCGAAGGGCAAGACAGGCAGTGTAATTACTGGCACCGAGACTTAACACCTTATGTCTCAGGATAGGCAACACACGAATGGAATACCTGGACTAGTTCCAGCCCAGTATTCCATTTTTGTTCATTGGCAACGTTGACCACTTACCATCAGGTGGCTCAATAACATAAAACATAATGTTTATAACTGAAAACTGCAAAAAGTAATTAGCTACAAATTTGCAAAATAATAATAACAATAATTGGACGATTCCTGTTGCTCTCGTCAGAAATAACCAATATTATAATAGATACACAAGGTCCAAGCTGCAGTAGTCTTTATCGCACTCTACGGTATACTCGTAGGATAAGACAGAGAAAACTGAAAGGCGTTAGATTTTACAAACATCTATTGCTATTACGAACGCTGTGTTAAAATATGTTCTCCTATTTTGGATTGCTCTTATATATGCATACTAGTTGCGCCCTGCAGCTCGCTGCATTATAACAGTTTTTGGTCAATCCAACGAAACCAGCTTATTTTTTTTAGGGATAAAAAATACTCTATGTGCTATTCAAGTCATCATTTATTTGTGTGCCAAATTTCATCTAAATTGGTTCGGCCGCTTTTGTGTGAGAGTAACAGATATTCATCCATCCATCATGCATACATAGATATAGATTATTAGGACTAGTAGAAAGAGTCGCCTCTGTGGTCTAGCGGTCCAGCGTTGGCGTTGACCACATGAGGTCCCGGATTCGATTCCCGGGTAGAGCACATGAAAAAAGTGTTTTTTCAGTTTTCTGATAAACACAAAGTTGCCCGGGATTGGAAAGTGCCCGGTTGGCGATAGGCTTGCCACCTATCACATTTGTGGGACTAAACATCTTCGGCTAATCATGGGTGCACTTGTTGTACCTCTGCCTACCACTTCGTGATACGAGCGTGAAGATACTTTACTTTACTTTAGAAAGTAGGATACATTATACAGGTTGTCTGGTAAAAACATGTAAATACAGAAAGAGGGTGTTCAAAACTTGATTCTGATACCGAATATGTAAAACAAAGTGGGTACTTACATTTTTAATTTAATTATCGTATCGTACAACGTGCGGTGTCCATACTTTTTAAATATTACTGCACTAATTATGTTAAGGTTTTCTATGTATTTAAGCAATATTCTCTTTTAATTATATTGTTTATTGTTTAATTATGTCCATTAATTATCATGTCCTTCAATATGTACAATATTTTACCAGTCAACTTAACCTACTTAACCGAATGGATCTAACCGCAAGGTTACGGCGGCTATATATATATATATATATATATATATATATATATATATATATATATATATATATATATATATATATATATATATATATATATATATATATATATAAATACTGATATGTATTTAACACCCAAGCCCAGAAATACAAAAATCTGTACTCATCACGCTAATACATACCTGTCCTTGTCGGGAATCGAACCCTAACGTCCTCGAATTAATCAGGGTCGCTAGCTTCTAGACTAACGGGACAGAATATAGTGTATATACGTGTTCAACGGATTAAATGGATACGTCTTCCAAGACAATTTCTTAGTTTGTCAATGTAGCTTTCATTTATACACAGAAATAGAGAGTTATAATACTTACGGATAAAATAAAATCATTTAAAGGGTAATTTTAACCCTTGTCATCTCATTCGGCACGATAAAACAGTACAACATGGTTTATTTCTATTTTTCACAATATAATATAACCTATAAATGTATGATATTTTTGACATTAACAGGAGCGTTTCCTTCCCAATGGAGTGTCTATATTTATGTTGTATGTGACGTGTACACTGTACATAGTCACGCTGCTTCACCCGCGAGTTGAGTAACAACATCAAATTAATCTATCATATACAATCAATAATGCCTATACATATTTGACCCGGTCTTCAACTAGATACGTCCTTACCAATTTACATTAAAATCAGTTCAGCGATTGCTTTAAAGAGACAACCATCTCCTATAGACATCAAAGATGTTAATAGTGCTTTGCTATCCTCATAGTGAAGTCTTAATGCTTATCTGCTTGTTTGCTATCTTATAATATTTAAAAAAATCTTAGCCGGTAGGATAGTTTTAATTTCTTCAGCTATCTGAAATTACCTCAAAAATCATTGCAAAAGATATCAGTTTTTTATGTCAATTTTCATTGTTACACATTTTTACACTAGTTTCTCAGCACGCAAACAAATCATAAGGAATTTCGTTCCAAAAATACTATAGATAAGATATATTTATTGAAGCTTATATTTTTTCGAAATTTTATTAGTGATACTATAAGTACGTGCGAAAGACCGAATCTTATTAAATCTATGTTTTTTATAGAATGGAGCCAACCAGAGATGACAGCGTATAATAAAGCAAAAGAAGAAAAAAATAATCTCATTAAGAGATTGGAGGTTGCAGAGTCCTTAAAAAGTGAAAACAAGGACTCCATACCTGGTTATTCATCCGTTAGAGATGGTTACCAAATCGCTGGCTCTACCTCGTCTTGGTAACAATTTTAATTGTAAACTTGCATGGATCATTAACATACAATAATACCTATAAAAGTGATAAATTCTGCAACACTTTACCCGAGTTTGGTACCACTTTTTTATCTTTTCTTGTCCTTATAACATCAGTAAATCTATATTAATATTATAAATGAGAAAGTTTTGATGTTTGGATGATTGGATGTTTGTTACTCAATCACGCAAAAACTACTGAACGGATTTGGATGAAATTTGGCACACAGGTACATTTTATCCTGAAAAAATGTATTGTTCCTGCGAGATTTACCAAAAACTTTTATAATGCAGTGGGCTGCATGATGCAGGTAGTCGTACAGTAAATTAGACGATAAATATGATTACGGATAACTCACTTCTCTTACATTAATAAATCTCTTCAAATATGACGCTGGCTTTGGAGAGTTTAAACATCACTTTTATGGGTCGAGCAAGAGCACGATACATTGAATATTTTTTTAAAAGAATACTTGAGGCGTGATCTACAATCGATATCGAAGCCAAAAATATAGTTTTTAGAATTTTTGACTGTTTGTCTGTTTATCTGTTTGTCTGTATGTATGTCCAGGGTAAATTCAAAAAGTACGGCATGGATTTACTTCAAATTTTTGCATGAATATTACTAATAGGTCGGGTCAACATATAGGCTACATATTATCACGCTATCGCCTACGGGGTAGGAGCTGTGCAGAGTAAACGAAGTCCGCGCGGACGAAGTCGTGGGCAACAGCTAGTTATAAATGTTTTGTTCCCCTTCTATCTCTAATTTCCAGTAAATTGTTAAAAAAAAGTTTTTGTAATTGAGATTTGTATTTTTTTTTTACTTTTTTATTTGAGCCTTTAATAATGCTGACAAACACTCGCTATACAGATTCATTGACTAGTCCTGGATTCTGAGGTATAAATCATATGGCGCGGCGCTCCACTATGTATTAATTACTAAACTTTGGATCCGCAATTGAGTAGGTAAGTGGCTAAGTGCTATTCGTAAGTGCGTTGTATCGAGTGTGAGTGATTAGGTGCTTTGGACGACACCATTTATGAATCAATAAATGGTTTGCAGTTACAGTGGCAAACTGATATTCATATTATGTTGAGTATCGTTATGTGATAAGCATTTACAATAAACTAGCTGACCCGGCAAACGTTGTTTTGCTAGCTATATTTATAGCAGTATTTCTTTACTATATAATGGATGTTATTATACATACTAGCAAAAAGCAGAGCTTTGTAGGGGCTCGCAAAGTTATACTATCTAGTAATATTGTTAGAAAAGTATTTTTATGAGAATTACAACTTTTAATGTATGGACTTTATTTACAATTATATTATTGACTAGGAATATTTGGTCTATTTTCAAGGAAAAATGGGTATTAAAAATGAAGATTGATCTTATAAAAACACATTTTTAACATTTTGCTGAAATAATTGATTTTTTTTCTAAAACCAGGAAGTTCCTGGTTTTACGTCGATTTACGAAATCAAAATAAAAAAATGTATTATTTAAAAAAACCTTAAAAATTTTTGGACTTAATATTGAACTTAACGCAGGCACGAAGAATTGACGGTAGACACTCAGCTAATACATTTTTCGAATTTTTCTCTCAGAGAAACCATCGGAGTTCGATTTCAGAGTCAGGCAAATGAAAAAATGTATTTTTTCAGTTTTCTAATAAAAACAACTTTGCCCGGGGTTATCTTCGGCTAACCGTGGATGCACACGTTGTACCTCTACCTACTTTCGGGGATACGGGCGTGAATATACCTTTTTTTAGCTTTTTACCCTTGGGCCAAGATTGGGAATTGATCTCAATTCAATATAAATCAATTAATACATCTGTACTGTTTCACAATAAGCATAATATTGTGAAACCCTCTAACGCTCTATTTACTCTATTCCCCGCAAACATCCCTGTTCTAGACCTAAATTCCCCTTGTGCCTCCCACAACATTCCTTCGAACTTCCCTTGCATTCTCCTTCCAATGATTTTATCATACACCTTCGATGCCAAGCTGATCAAACTGATGGTTCTATAGCTATTGCAGTTTATACGTGAACCTCGCCTTTATACGAGGGCACGATGACCGCCCGTTGGCATATGAAGAAACAATTCATGAAGTAGTATCTTAATAAGTTCAAAAACTCTAATACAAAATGTATCTTCTATCAACTCGTTACTTTAATAAGAGATGGCGTTAGTAGTAATAAAATTCTAATACAAATTGCAACCTTTATTTTTTAATGTTTATAAAATGGTATTTTTATGGTAGATAACAAATCTAGGCATGAATATAAGCTACCACGTCGAAGCTCAAACCTAAAAAATGCGATGGTTTTTCAGTAAAATGTACCACAAAAGTGCATAGATCGTCGCTTAGTGTAGGGCTCGCTGCGCTCGCCCTAATAAACCTTCCTCTTCAATCACTTTATCTATTACAAAAACCGCATCAAAATCCGTTGCGTAGTTTTAAAGATTTTGTTTTATACTATGTAGTGATTATAGTCACAATTTTGTAAGCTAATCTTATATGAAAACATTAATCCATACATTTTAGAAAAGAGATAGTAGCCGTGGGTGTATTTGTAGTTTCAAAAATGTGCTGGAGATGCAAATACAATATAATTTATAAAATAAAAAGGATAACTCTATAAAGGTTAGTATATGATTATTATGATTATGTAATTGTATCTACACATTATTTATTTATTTAAGTAAATACACAAAAAATGTGCACTCAACGCGAAGTGGTATTCTCTACCAAACACCAACTTAGCAGGTAATTCGCGGGTTAAGAACCAGAGTACCGTAAGGTCAAAAATTCAAAATTTTTTTTTTCACCGTTCGATTTTTAATCCCCATATTTTTATGTGCCAAAAAAACTAGAGTGATGTAGTTTGTAGATTGCTTGGTACAAAAATAACGTATCAAAAATATATATTTTGTTTACTGCCAAAATTATGTGTTTCTACTTACAATAATCTTGACATTATTTTGTCAAAAAAGTTAGGAGCACAACGATCGAAACTCGATTTACAATGCGAATAGGACACCTGATTCAAATCACTACCGTAGTACCGTAATAATAAATATAATGAACTTATAACGAAAATTATCTCGGCTTAGAAGGCTTTACAAGTTTTTAAGTAATATTCGACCAACTTATAAGATATACCTGGAAAAGTTTATAGGCGGTGAACCTGTGGTGCGGGGAGGAACATTTGACTCTGCAGGCAAACGGTTGGTTTTAGGGGTGAGAAAAAAATATGGTAAGTAGTAGTAGTATGGTAACTAGTAGGCTTTACAAGTCTTGAAAACTTATAAAATGTTCTTAGAGAAATTTTTATAGGCGGTGAACCTGTGATGTGGATATATATTTGTCATTGACGTTGAATAGGTAAAATGTTCATAGAATAAAACAATAAAAGTCCTCTTCTTAGTCCGCATTATCGTGATGGGCAACTTCGGAGCCCCACATTGTGCGTGGCCCGACACTCACTTTACCAATTTTTCTTAACATTTGCATTTAGTTTGTGACGATTGTTTATTAACTATGGTGGCTATTTATTTATTTAATTACTTAAGGTTTTGAAGATTAATAATATATAGTCTAATCGCGTTATAAAAAAGTTTCGTAAAAAAATCATACCTTTACCAAATATTAGTGAAGGCTTATATGGTGATAAGATATTGCTTTCATGGTAAATCCAGAAATACTTTGTTTCTATGCATATAGTCGCATCTCTGCACAGAATTTAATACTGGCTTGCTCTCGCACATAACAGATTGGCTCCAGCATTGGCATTGGTTTTAACACTAAGGGTATGGAATAATTTTTCGCTCCATTGGTTCACATTTTTTCGCTTTTTGGTATTTCGCCAAAGTTATTTTGAGAAATGTTTGTCAGCCATTTCTCTCATTTTTGTACAGTGGACCCATTTCGTAGAGCAGCGAAAAGGGACTCATTCGAGCAGCCTTGCAGCTAATTCGATTATCGCATCGCATTTAGTCATTACTATCGTGACTACTAGGTGGTAATTTCGTCCTAACCCTTTGGTAATCTGTACCACCACCTCACCTATTCCTGCCACAATAGCGTCAATGTTTGTCGTTGTCATGTTCCGGTTTGGAGGGTAAACTTGTGCATATGTCTTTAGGCGATTATTATCTCTTTCCATTAGGAGAGCCATCTGATTATTTGCTATTTAATGATTAAAAAATCAGTAGTAATTACATAACAGCATGCTTTCCCATCGTCTGAATGATCCTCCCCTTGGATACCAAGAGGATGGCGTTCCTGTTAGCTGGTACATAGCAATGACTTTCGATAGTGTGTGGCACAAAGGACAAGTTTGTTCCTATGGACTTCCTGCGAAATTATGCAACTGGATCACTAATTTTTCAGATGAAAATCAGAGCTTCAAAAAAAAATTTGAAATTTGAAAGCCGTTAGTGACCGAGACTAAATTTGTCCGTTTTAGTATTCTCCAAGGCTGTGTGCTATCTTTTAGATTGTTTTTTCCTGCATAACAATGTAAATTAATGGCATTCACTGCTAAATAGACGACAATACAGATGTTATATATTCTTGCCGCTCCAATATTACTCGAAAACTTGTCGACTAGTGCCGAAACAAAAAGCCCAAAAACATAGGAGTAAAAATTTACAGAATATTGTAAAAATTTACAAAATATATTTTAAAAATTTACAGAATATTGTAAAATATATCTATGTTTTTAATACATAGATATATTGTATTCAAGCTTTGTAGTATGATTAACTAAGTCAATTCACGTGGATTTATGGCGTTTAGAAGGCAGGATAGATTACAAGTTACGACGCACATCCATTGTAATGCATTTGTTATAGAGGTATTCTAGATCACGATATATGTTTTCTGTGTTCTAGATCAACACTAGGATTTATGTTGATAAGTGTAGATACTGGCATAATGGTAATAAAATATATATAAACATATCACATTTGACACATAACGTCAAAATTCTATCAATTTTGAAGAATAATGTAGTAGAATTATGTTTTATTTATTAAATTATTTGTTTGGCGAAATCCCATATACCATATAATGGGACGAGCCAAATAGCATAAAAATAAGTAAAAAAACTGGCTTTAACAACTTTAAAGTCGCCATGGTACCATCAAAAGTAAAATTAAAGTAATAATGAGTTGCAAGTGAGTCTATATTAATGGGTCCAACGACCGAGAAGTTAAACCTCAGTACAACCCAATCCGATTTACAAGTTTTAGAAGAACGAGGATTTATTCTGGAAAAAATTATAGGGGAAGGCTCTTATGCAAAAGTAACGTTTCACATTCAGTCCACAGACCCTCAAAATTTTTACTCAATTGCTTGCTTTTTAAATTGTTACTCAAAGTATCCCCTTACTACTATCTTTATGGCGGCGTGCGCTGCGTAAAGAACTTCAGCTTAGAATTCAACCGCCCGGTTCCTTAGGCGACTGAGTGAGAGACATGGACTAACTGTATATCTAGAACTTCCCGCTGGATACCCAACAAAATCGAACAGACCAGTAAATTTAACTTCCTTAAACACAATTTTAAGGAGAAAGAAATAATGGCTAAACTATTTTAAATTATTATTTCCGAACATAATTTTACCTATAATATTTTCATTTACATTTTCATAAGACAATATTACTAATATTATATTTTAATACATAATTAGAGCACTTACAAGTAAACCTGTCCTATGTACATCTCGTAGTTATACGTACAACCATATGTTTATGTTTGATCGCTAATTAGACCAAAAGTTAGGTACTATGAGATAACAAAAGCAAGAAATCCGTTCAGCTAATAATTACAACTTTTTAATGATCAATGGTCATAATTCTAGTTTATAAAGCGATTTAGTTGTAAATGCTGTTCAGAGACAAACAATTCAGATCGATTCAAAATTTGGTAAGTATATTGAATGATACGACTATAGGTATGCTTGACTCTTCGAAGTTTTTCTAAATTTTCAATGTATTTTTTGTAAGTATTTTCTCGTAAATAAGGTATAAAATACAAGGTGTTTTCATGGTACCTAGGTAAAAAAATTAAGTCTCATAATAATTCTTGATAAATGAAAGAAAATTGCTTTAAAACTTTTAATTTTTTGTAGGTCTTTAAGGCAACTCAAATGGTTGACGAAACTCGGCACACCGTGATAGCATGTAAAGTAATAGACACAGCGCAGGCCCCGCGTGACTATTTGTCGAAATTTTTACCACGAGAACTTGATGTTTTGATTCGAATTAATCACCCGCACATTGTTCATGTCTCTAATATATTTCAACGTCGTGCCAAATATTTCATATTTCTTCGTTTCGCTGAGAACGGCGATTTACTTGATTTTATAACACAAAATGGCGCTATACCAGAGAACCAGAGCAGACTTTGGATGCGGCAAATTTTATCTGGACTTCATTATATCCACACAATGAATATAGCCCACCGGGATTTAAAATGTGAAAATATTTTGATAACATCTAACTATAATGTAAAAATTACGGATTTTGGCTTTGCGCGTAACGTTCGTCAAAGAGATCGAGATGTGTTAAGCGAGACATATTGTGGTTCTCTATCATATGCTGCACCAGAAGTTTTGAAGGGAGTGCCGTATTTGCCGAAGTTGGCTGACATGTGGTCAGTTGGTGTTATTCTTTATACAATGCTGAACAAAGCGCTTCCTTTCAATGAAACATCTGTAAAGAAACTTTTCGAGAAACAGGTAAGAATGTGTTTAAAATATAAGCTTTGGCCTGAAAAATATTAAATCATACGATCAACAGCAATTTAAAGGTTAAATTCGCGGTAGGAAAATTTAAAGATAGACGATACTTGGTGAAGTAATACTTATAGTCCCTGGCACGTTTCTTGAGTGTTGACCTTCAATTGCGAAGAAGTGTATAGTGTAAACTGCAAAGATATTTTTTGTGTGGGAAGGTAAACATCCTGTTTGGTCCCATTTAAATTTGGCAAAGATCTGATGTAAGGTTTCAGAAATACAGGAAATCGGATGTCGATAGTTGCAATTTTACTGCATTTAAATTATGTAAAATGTTTTTCTTTTCTTCTTCCCCAATCTACAGAGTGTGTTGTTATTTACATACCGTACCGTACCACAAGTCTTTAAGATGAAAATACACATTAGCCTGATAGAGTATGATAAATCAAAGGATATGTACATATAACAAGCAATTTTTTCAAATAAGCTCCATGGTTGGTCCGGGCTCCTTTTGAAGAATAGACCATCTGCCGTTCTGCCAGGTAGTTCGTAATATGCGAACGATTGTTTGTGCGAGTCACTACCATCGTCGTCGCTTCTTGGGGACGATTGACATTCTCTTTTATTTAACAAGTCCCCCTGTACTATTAGGTGGTACTTGGTAGAGTTCTGCATTGTCTCGCCCGACTCTGGTACCACGGCCTCATATATTCCTGCCTCAATAGCGTCAGTTCTTATCCCTGTTTTGTTCCTGTTTCAAGTGTAATGTAGCCAGTAAATTAACATATGTAGCATTAAGGCCCCGCCACAAGGATAGCAACGCACCGTTATCGCTTTTGGTAACTATAAGCAATGGTTGTATTTGCATCAGGTTGACATATGAAGTATTAACTAAAATATTAACGAGTGTATTTTTATGTTAAACAGTTAATGCGGAAATGGCGTTTCCGTACCAGTGTGGTGAACCAGTTGTCCACAGAGTGTAAGCAGCAAGTGACGTTGCTTATGGACCCTGAGCCAAAGGCGCGGCCGACCGCGGGGACTGTCGTTTCAGGGCCTTGGATTTCAATGGATCAGAGACTTACAAGTACGTTCTTTTCATTTCATGATCCATCGCGTTGAAGATTCTTTTTACATCTAGGATCAAAATCTATCTTAACTTCGGTTTCTATTTAATAATTTAATCCTTTGCCTTATCTTGTCTTGCTTATCTTTTTTTTGCTGTACCTTTAATGTCTTGCTTCTTTTGCGACTATCTGATTTGAAAAACCTCTGTTCACTAATTGAAATGACTACAGACCGAAATCAAAAATTCAACGGTGCAGTCAATCTTTAAATGATTTATTTATTTATTGGAAGACCAACAGCTATAACATACAAATGATGATTTTATATAGTGTTGTATGATTGAATTAAATATTCCTTAAATAAATATCAAGTCTTAAGATTTGAGTGATTTGTGTACTGTAAGAAATTTTGCAAATTAATATAAAAGAATTGATAGTGTATTTACTGTGATAAAAATACAATCATTATCAATGCAATGATGTTGTTACAGAATTAACGTTTTTAGAAGAGTCGCTATTAAAACAAGCTCAAGATGAGTCTGCAAGAAAAGAAAGAGAACACTTTGAAGAGGAAACGGAACTAGAAAGACTTGCAGAATTACGAAGGAAAGGCAGAGGGAAAGGTAGCTATTTGCTTTTATTTCATATCATAAAATAGCAAACAAGCAAGTGGCTTGTCTAATGTAAACAGTCAACCATCGATATGTACCTACACACAACTACTAAGTGCCTGCTTAGTATTAGTTACGCTGCAGGATAGAATTGTTTTAAATATTGGTTAAAAAATGGTGACTCATTATTTTTGCAAACTTATGGATTAACACAGGTTTGTTACATAATATAGGGATGTTCCGATACCAATAAGATATCAATACCTACTTATTCAAGTAGTACTTACATCACTTTTCGATAATTCTAATATGAGGGTCATTAAAGTGTCGATACTTATCTCAATACATTTTTATATTTATGTGACTAATATAAAAAAAAGTAAAAATTTCTTGGGGAAGATTGATATTCTCTTTTATTAACAAGTCCCCCTGTAATACTAGGTGGTACTTGGTAGAGTTTGCAACGTCTCACCTGGGTATTTGGTAGTTCCCGTCGCAATAACGTCAATGGTGTCATTATCGTGTTCTGGTTTGGTTGGTGGTATGGTAGCCGGTAGATTTATGCATGTTGTATTGCCATTCGGCCCCACACGGATAGCAACGCATCGTTAACCATAATGTTTGGTATCTGTAGGCGATGGATTATCTTTCCATCGGTGAGCCATCTGATTGTTTGTTATCTTATGATATAAAAAAAAAATAACATTCTTTCAGTATGATTTGATTCAATACCAACTACTTTCGTTTCGATACTGGTAAGTATTGCAAGATTTAAATCGATGCTTAAAGTACTTGGTATCGAACAGAATAATCGGGTACGTACAGTCGTACATGTATTTACTTTATCGGAACGACCTTGTTGAGAAGTTTGAGATATTACGATAGAAATTCTAGAATGCTGAGTTGACCTATTGAGCTACGCAGTGTACGTAGCTTTACGATATTTTTTAAGACTTATTTCAGCCCATATTACAAAATGAACATCAATTGATGATTTTAGTTTTAAATGATAAAATTACTAGCTTTGCCCGCGACTTCGTCCGCGCTGATAAAGGTTTAAAAGATAGACAGTCCCAGGATTACTTTACAGGATTAGAATATATAAAAACTATTCTATGTCTGTTCTCGGATCTCTAACTATATTTCTACCAAACTTCATCCAAGTCGGTTCAGTGGGTTAGGGGTGAAGAAAAGACAGAGTTACTTTCGCATTAATAATATTAGTATGGATCTATCAATGTCTTACTTTACTGGCTGATGTAGGTATATAGAATTTTTGATGAATTTCAAATTCGCGTCGGGCGAGTAAAATTCGTTGGTAAAGCTCGCGCGTGTAGCATTGCAATACCGCGGTTTTATACCGACGAGTCTGGTTCGTGGCTCCTCATGTTTGCTATATTTTCTCTGTCATTTTTCGCACACGACAGACTCACTGTCGACCAGCGCCGAGCTGGGAGTTAAATTGTCGTTCTTTAAAACCGCGGTATAGACTCGTACGTCGATCAGGGCCTAAGTCACATATAATACAATGTGCAGCTGAAATTATCATTGCTCATTTGTGGAAAGTGTCAGCGCTAATAACTCCATCTTCTTGGTGGAACCTCAATTGAGTTTTTCCTACGCTTTCCATCTCTAGCACAGTAAGTGAAAAAAACGGTAACTCTAGACACCAGTTGGCAAGGGACACTATAAAACCAAGACAATTTTGGACAAAAATATTTTTTGTCACATTTCAAGAAGTGTGCGTGGTGGGTATGAACGGCGAGGTACAAATTGCGTTATTTGTAAGGGATAAAAGCGTTAATCAAATAGCGCTGAAAACAACAAACTTAAAACATTGAATTACGGCACGCACATTTTATCAACTTAATTTTATTATATATAATGATTATGTTCTATTATATACAGCTAACATTATAGGTTGTCCTAATGCCTAGTCCTCATAATATATTGGAAAAATATGTTATACTCGTAACATTATAAAACATAATCATACATTAGTTTCGTCAATACAAGAACTAGAATACACACTTTTGTAAATCGTTTTCGATATCTACATATAGTTTCATATTTCGACAGCCAGCAAACGAGTTTATAAACAGTCGTGTATTTTTGATATTTTTTCTTTTCAGAGGGTCTAAAAGTTTTGAAAAACGCAGATGCAAATTACGCAAAATCACACCAATTGTTGAATGAAAAAGAATAAAAGACAGCTGTACTCAATCAGTGTTTATTACGTTTTTACACTTTATCATAAATATTTATTACGTTTTTACACTTTATCATAAATATTTATTACATTTCATATTTATGAATTAAGTTATTGTAAAAATTATTTAATACATTATTGTATAAATGAAGTTTTATTATAATTTATTTGGGTCTTCATTTCCCACATTAATACTAGAATATTAATATTAAAATGTTATGGAAGACAAGGGCCCATCGCAAACTTCTTGTAGCAAACCGCATGAGAATCGAATTATTACATATCTACTATATCACTATGCATAAGTTTTAAACATACAAACATAGGTGTATAATCAATCATACTTATAATCCTGTTCGTCTATTTTTTTAATATTTTAAGATTAAGATATTAAATAAGATTAATTAAAAATATTTCCCAAACTCTTCTAATATGTGACTTTTGCAATGTCACTGAAACAAGAAAAGTTGTATATTCTTATACAAAAAACCACAGACCATAGAAATACTAATAGGCTCGGTGTTAGGCGGGAAACGTGGAGTAGCTCATATGAGCAAATGCGTGACAAATACCTATAGATATATCGTGAAAAAATATAAATATGCCATGTTGCTATTTTATCGTGTCGAATAAGAAGCCAAGGCTTAAAAATACCCCTAGAGTGATTTTATTTCATCGGTGAGTACTATAATCACAGAATACTGGAGCCTAACAGAAGTCAATATACATACAAGTAATATTCGAGCAACTCACACATAGACATCTCTCACGGACGCGATATCTCGAAATGGTTCAGAGAAAACTGTCCCGAACCATTCCGAGATATCGCGTGGCTTATGTTAGTCTCCAGTATTCTGTGTCTTTAGCCTGAAACTATAAAATGAAAAACCGTGTTCTGTCTCTATAGACGACGACGACGACGACGGTTCTATATTTCTAACATTTACATCTTTGGTCTCTAGCAAAGATGTTTACAGAAAAACTGAAAACGACACAAAGACCGGTCGGAAGTAATGAGCAGTTATGTTATTTCGCAGGAAAGCGTTAGGCGGTTGCGCTAACAAACCATTTTGAGTCAAATATACAAATCAAAGTGGTTTAAAAAGAAATTCTCATAAATTTTCTATTTCACTACAAGGTCATTACAATTTTTCTAAAACATTACAATTTTTCTATAGTACTTATTCTAAATAATAATGCATAGTGATAATGAAGAATTGACATAAGAACTGGAGCAATTTAAAAACTTTGAGAAAAACAAAAGTCGTTGTGTATACGAAAATATTCACAAAAACCTACTAAGAACTTTTTGTTTGCTATAATATTTTAACAAACAAATAAATTGTTCTGCTGATGAGCCATAACCATATAGTATAGTCACCTATTATATGTAGAGATGGGTTAATACCGATATTTCTCAAGATTAGGTGATACTAATATATTCACTTTTAAAATATTATAATATCTTAACTAATATATCAGTATTAACTAATATTTCACTGTAATTTGGACCTTAAAGCAACAGTAATAAGATCTGATACTGATACTGCAGGAAATACGTCTGTCTCTTTCGTACGTACGGCGCGGCGTATCGTGAAAATATTTGCATATTTTCACGAATCCGACGGACGTCAATCTAGTGAATCCGAACTATTCCGAATATTATCCGATTCATTTTGGATAGCCGTTACAGATATTAGGCGAAGATGAAATATTAGCATATTACAGTTCGCCGGATTACTAATCCACGAATCCTTTCAATATTACTAATATCTTTGCGAATACTAATATATCAGTCACACCATTAATTATATGGTTTGTTGCCATCCGTGTGGTGAAGACGTTCGCCACGTGGACAAGTTTACTCGCTACCTTACCTTTCAGAACGTAACAGACCTAGTTACTTTGGCCAATTGTTCGCCTTTTACGAACTGAAGGATAGATGGTCTATTCCATGATTGGATAAAATTCGAAAAATTTACCTTGATTACGTTGTTTTTAAAATAGAAAGAGGGGGCAAGATTTGTTTTGTAATGCCCTAGTATTGATAACGATACTGTTAGATGTTGATAACTTTCCTCTTATAAGAATGTGTAGTATTAACTCGATTCACAAACGGCCTATCGTATACAACATTAGAAAAAACCTCAATATTTAATATTATTAAAAGAATACTTTTAATAGTCATTTTTACAAACATTTATGACATGCAAAAGGATTGTGCCGATTCAAATTTATATCTATATTCGTATTTATAAAATACGAACAATTTATAAATTATACTTTTATTTGGCACAGCGTGGTAGGAACAGGATCTTGGATCATTATTATATCCTAAATAAATCGTATCCAAAATTCTTTAAACTACACAATAAACATTCTGTGCCCGAATACACTTATATAAAACAGTTTATAATAGTTGTCGTTGACGAAATATTATTTGCATTCGAGTTTGCGAATTTTCGTTAGGGTCTAGTATAAAAAATAGTTAACGGTCTTATAAAACTCGCGTGCCCTGTATAGAGCAAACCAATAGATTTGATAGTTGTTAAAATTATTTCAATAATATCATTTACAAAATAGGTATTGCAAATAAACTCACTTGTACTTCCAGTTCACTTATATTTTATATTATTTTAATTCAACCGGTTTATATACCGGACAAATAGTAAATACTTACATGCTATATTATATAAATTATAACTGTGTAAAACACCCTGATCACAGAATATTTAAAGACTAACAGAAGTCAAAGTTAGATACAAGTAATGTTCGACCATAGCACACATAGACACCTCTCACGGACGCGATATCCCGGACTGGTGCAGAACAAACTGTCCCGAACCATTCCGAGATATCGCGTTCGTGAGAGGTGTATATGTGTGCGTTGCTCGGATATCACATGTATGTAGATTGACTACTGTTAGTCTCCAGTATACTGTGCCCTGATGATGCTGTAATTAGTGAAACCGGTTGGGTGTGTATAATAATATAAAAGGTAAGTGAACTCGAAATACATGTGAGTTTATTTGTAACACCTATTTTAAAATGCAGTTTCACCAAGTGCCGACGATAGAAAGTATCCAATGTCACTTGTAGCGCTTGTTTACTTAATATCATGTCATATCAAAAATTTCACTAATTACAGCAACTGATAGCACAAGAGACGTTTTTGTTAAATCAAAAATTCACGTCAACACCTGCGTCTTGTAAACGTTAAGTTATCGAATCATCGATGTAATGTGGGAAAGAAGTGAACTAGCAGTATATGTGAGAATAATTCTAACAATGCTACTATTGGAAAGCATAAAATTTTTATTATAGGATAGCAAAAAAAAGACAGCTCTCCTGATAGAAGACAACTATAGCATTCTGTGATGATGGGACCGCACTTGCGTCTATCATCACAAAGCTTCGTGCAATCACACGATAAATGCCGATGTCACATCTATATTTATCGTGTCATTGCACGAAGCTTTACGATAGACGTAAGCGCGGCTGAGGCATAACAAAATATATTAGTGGTGCGACGTTGTAATGTCACAAGCATAAGTCTTCTGGCTTCGTTACTCTCCTGACCAGAATATGACAAGCATTGACACTATATGCGGGAACAGGCAAACCGGACGGGACGTAGAACTTCCACCTAGTGGGCACAATGGTAGTGACATGTTTAACCAATCATCCGCCTTTTACGAATTACCTGGCAATGACGGATGATCTATTTTTAAAAGGAGTCCAGAGCTCGGACAAACACGGGAATAAATAAAATTTATGTTTATTTATGGGATTGCGCTGTATAACAGATCAATACAACTTATAAAACCTTTAATTCAGAGCAAATAATATTTCTTCCAACAGAAATTATGTACAACACTTATGTAAGTAGTTACTTAAAACTAATGTGGTCCTCCAATGTTTGTACGGAGTCCTCGACATTGTGCAATAATCACTCTCGTTCAATCATTACGAATAATATAACGGAATAATAAGTTATTTAATAAATACAATCATCATATTAATACTAACAATGAAAACTCTTAGAAAACTTAACGATACAATACCGTCTATATAACAAACAGGTAATATACCTTATTTACTCGAAATTAGCTGTATTTAGAAATGAGACCAGTTTGTATTGTCACTTCTCAGTCGGATTCTAATCTAAAGTTATAATTATTATTTGTCTAAGATGTGATGTTTCTCATACTAAGCTGCATTAATATGGAAATGATAAACCATAGTACTTATTTGAAAAAAAAAAATTGGAATGTCTGTCATATAACACTATTGCGATCTTGAAGTTACCATTGACTAAAATAAATATCTTTCCTAAAGCTAAAACCAACTCTTAATTTTTGGCAGTACAAGCAAAATTACATTTGCAATATTTAGACACATTAGCACCTTAAATTTAATCAGATAAATAGCTAAATCAAACTAAGATCAAATTTTTCATTCAAGGTGTAATATAAATACCTGAAGATGTAATATAAATACCTGTAATATAAAATACCTGAAGTGCAATTATATTTATAACTATAATTTGAGTTAATTAGATTAAAATATAAACGGAAAAAATATTTTTACAGCAATGTTTATAGTAGAGGAGACAGTGGGAATATTTTTCAGTTACGATGGATACAAACTACAGGTAGGAAATCCACGTTGCCATAGCACGTTTATTATAATTTAGCATTGTTTTGGTTTTTTTTTTATCTTAAACATGTTATACCCAAGTAGGAGTAAAACAGAAAGTCATACTCGAGTCGTCCCAATGATGCTACCAGCAGGAGCGGATCCACAATTAGGTTTGGATAGGGGGAACGGGGAGGGGGAGGGGGGCAATTTTAGCTTATTTCACCTGTTATTAAACAGGTGTTTTCTAGAAGTTTACCTGTTATTAAACAGGTAAACTTCTAGAAAAGTGACATAATAAAATTTCAGGAGATTTCAAAAATTTGACGTACACAATTGTTCATAATTACGTCGCTTAGAATATTTTTTGTAGACACTAAAATATAGTTTAGACATTTAAAACATGTTTTACGTTGGCATATTTTCACAATTTTTAAAGTGTCAAACTTTTAACTGTATGAATTTGGCAAATTTGGTGTCGCATTTCCACTTGTCTTTTGTGTTCCGTGGGATTGACCAAGTCAAAAACGTCATCATGTTTTAATTAAACCAGTAAATTTAATCAAGCTCTATTTTATATAACGTCATGTGTGATTTGATTCTGTTGATTTAATATGTCATTATGAACTACACATAAATAAATACGATTGCTGCGATATGTAGGTTTATGTGCGCGTGTGAGACTAGTGCGTGCGCGCAACGTCACGCGGGGGACAGACAGCCGACTCGACGGCTCCCTGAACTGATTTTGTCTTCGTCGTCTATAAAAAAAACCAATGAGTTTATTATATTATTTAGAACCCACTTAATGATAGACTTGTTTTGATATTTGTCAATGCTATACAACTGTAATGTATAAAATAATGTTTTATATAATACTAATTATATTATTGAAGTTTCAAAACTACAAACGATATTCATGTGAGCATACAAAGTTAAAATTATCATTACGGGGAAAAATCAAAAAATCAAAACGAATCCATTTTAAGTGACAATTGCTGGTCTGTAAGTAAGCAAAGCAATGTGTAAATTGTAAAAATAAATAAATAAATAAATCGCTTACACCACCCTATTTTAAATACTTTTTGAATGTCGTTCAGTATGGTTCAAATGTGTTTAAAAAATATTTTCATGGTTTGGGTGCAAGCAGACCTTAGGATAAGCACAGGAGAAAATGCATGTAATTAAAACTACAGTTCTTAAACTTAAGTAAACAAGCAGGTTTAGGATAAAAAGGTTCTTTACAACTTGTTTTTGTCAAACTACACGATTACGATATTCGTCGGGGTATCGCATGTAGTGGTCATAAATATACTAGCTGCATTGGATATCCATATAATCCCAGAGCCACTGCGATTATGGTATTTTAAAGTCTTCACATGGCATGTCCTGATTTTATAACGAAGGTAACACATTCGCAGCATTTGCTTGAATTGCTTAGTTCGTTTTAAATCCACCATGATACAAATATAATTAAACTTCTTACCAATATAATAAAATATCGGTCCAAAACCATTCCCTAGGGTTGACCGTATTATATATATATATATATATATATATATATATATATATATATATATATATATATATATACCGTTATATTTGCAATGCTAATGCCAATCGATTCGACATTTATAATGCGAGTCTAGTGTTCATTTCTACACTTGTAATAGGTTTCTATTATGATTGAATTAAATGAAAGTAAATTATTGAATGAAATGAAAGTAACCTTACTGATATTACTTACCTGTTTATATTGTTATAATGAAAATGATATCACGAAATCCTGCCTATACTTATAGTATCATAAATATAGCTCTAGTTGTGGAATATGATTTTTGTTTTGAAAAAAGTGCAATTGAAAGACCAAAGGCTGCAAGGCCAACAAGATAAATTTACATAAATGTAGTTAACATTTTCTCCTGTTTGTTGTCATTGAGTCTGCTCTTGTATTATTTCTACCTGTGCTATGCCAATCGTAAGTAATGTTAATATTGTTAGTAATGTTAAAATGTTAGAGTACGAGATGCAACGAATATATGCAAATGTTGAACAACAGTTAAAATACAATAATGGCCAACGCACTAACATTGTCTTAGGGGCCGTTCATAAAATACGTTCGCATACAAGGGGAGGGGGGGAGGGTCTAGCTGAGTGTGACAAGATGTGACAAGGGGGGACGGGGGGTATACGGCAACGTGACGTTCGCCGTTTATTATTTTTTGAAATGAGCGCTAGCTCTGTGGCGCGAATCTAGCGGCGTTGCGATCCGTCACAACGGGTTTGTTTTTCCAATACTTGAGACAGTAACGTTTCCACGTATCCTGCGCGTAATGTTATTATAATAACTAAATAAATATTTTTAATTTTCAGAATTTGTGTACTATCATTTAGAATTTATCATACTCAGCACGGGGGGGTCTTAGTTTTTGTGACGAAATATTTCTAGGGGGGGTCACAAAAAGTGTGACACAGCGTGACAATGGGAGGGAGGGGGTCAAAAAAAGCTGATTTTAGTGTGACGTATTTTATGAACGGCCCCATAGCTTAGTATGCTGTTACTTCTTGTCTTAAATGAAAACAATGTGACATGTCACTAAAGATTATCCTTAGACGCGGTTAGTGCAATTAGCCATATGAGATTTATTTTATTTCTTTCAGTTGTGGTTAAATAAAAATAATCTCAGGCGCGGAGAAAAGAAACACTGTGTTCCGATTGGCTGATGCGAAATTGGTATTTTGTCGCGCGTGTTTACAGCTCATTGGTCGATATTAATTCATTCGGATTATTATAAGATCTATTTTTCTGATGTGTTGACCGAACAATTGATGTGTTATTAGGTCTTCTAGCAAGGACAGATCCAGCCTTCAGTTCAAGAGGAGTCACATATACAATGGCCGATCCAGTCTTCGGTTCAGGGGGGTCACATATTTGCGGTTGTCATGATAGGCTTTAATCCTTATCTAATACTAATAAATCCATACCTAGAACTCTACCTGGGGGGGGGGGTCATGACCACCGTGACCCCTAGATCCGTCCTTGGTCTCTAGTTTGTTTACTCAATGGATACTAATTTCTCACCATTGAATGTGATTTCGTTGCTAGAGCTGTGTGTAAGAGCGCGATCAAAGAGTGATTGTCGGTGTTTGGGGTTGGTAGTAGAGGTGTATAACTCCAGAGGTACAGAATCAAAGATACTGATTCCGGAGCCAGATACTATAATCTTATTTATTCCGTCAAATTCTTATCGTCTCCGCGGAATTATTTATTCCGACTAGAATGGTGAGTGACTGAGCGTATTGCGATTAGAATGAGAGAGTCAGTAATATTGCGAATTGCGGATGATATCTATCACTCTTCCGGTGAGACGCGACAAGCGATATTCAACCTAAAAAACTACTTGCATAGTACTGTGGAATTGGTGAGAGCGAGAAGAATATATAGAGAAACGTTCAATTAAAAGTACGATCACGGAATATTATACGCTGCAATTAAAAAAGGACGAAGTGAGCCAAAGAAATAAATAAGGTGAATTACATCCGTGCCTGGAGCCGAAATAAGTGAATATTTTTACCCCGAGAAATAAAGATTACCCGCCGCTAGTTGTTAGCGTGTACATATCGTGTGGCAGCGTGTGAGTGGTTAGCGGGTTAGCGGGTTAGCGACTTACAGGCGGCGGCGAGCGTTCACCTGAGTCGTCGTGCCCGCGGAGCGGACACACTAGCTCGCCCAGCTCCAGCTCGTCGCGGCTCTTGCGCCGCTTCAGCGAGAACTGGCTCTTCTTTGGTACCTGCAACGGAACAAACCACAGACCACATGAATACTAATAGACACGCCATTGGGAAGGAATCGTGTCGCCGCGCATATGAGCAAACGCTCCTATTACTGTCAAAAATGTCATACATTTGTAGGTTACATTGTGAAAAAATATAAATAAATCATGTACTGTTTTATTGTGCCGAATAAGCTGACAAGGTTTAAAAATTACCCTTGAAACGATTTTATTTCATCGGTAAGTATTAACTCTGCATTTCTGTCTGTAAATGGCACTACATTGGCAAACTAAGAAATTTTCTTGAAAGGCGTATCCATTTAATCCGTGGACGAGACCCACCGTTAAACCACTTCCACTCCTTACGTTATTATCTTTTAATTTAAATGTAAATGGGCACTTTTAGCCAAAATCACTTTTCAAAAGAACTGCTTCAGGAGAATCGAACAGCACTGCACTTAACAAAAGTGTAAGTGGTGGATATTTAGTAAGTAGTAGTAGTGGAAAAGCGTGCAAAATAGTTGAGTGCAGTGCTATCATATTCTCATAAAAATACTTTGATGGTGGAGCGAAACATAAAGGGAAAAATTAATTTATTTTACATCTTTCCGCGACCTTGACCTCAGCAACGTCACTGAAAAGTAATTTAAAAACGGAAGACACCGAAGATCCGAAAAACGAAGATCCCAGCGACACAAAGATACCATTTACGAGAGACAAAGGAAAATTGCAAATTAAATTAATTTTTTCTTTAAGTTATGAATTTGCACAAAAAACGACTGAAATAAATCTATGCAAAGACAACAAGTATATCTTGTTGTCTTTACACAGATTTGGTTTTTTAATGGATTTTTTTATGTCATGTACAACTGGCAATAGAACGCGCCTTAAGCCGTGATAAGTTTTGATGCGTGAATTCCGTATGGCACTTGCACAATCCATTCTTCTGTCAACGAGTAAAAACAACTTGCAATTTTTTTGATTTTGTGTTAATTCAGTACCTTTAAGTTTATAAACAGGACGACTTGTAAAATACTGTACATATTAGAGAACATGTCGACGGTCCCTACGTATATACGGACATTTAAAAAATGTTATTTTTTAATACATATATGGCTTTAAATTGTCCAAACGCTCATATCTACCTAGATAATATTTTTTTCATTTTATGTATTTCGCTACTTATACAGATCGAATAAGAGAACAACAACAATTACAAACAATAGGTGTCGTAGATGCGGATATATATATTTATCTTTCTGTATGGTGTTTTGAAATGTGCTTTTTAAAATTTAAAACGCCGTATAAAGAGACATGTATTTAATATTTTTAATATTTCTGGGTGGTGATCTTAAGTTGTTAAGGGATGGTATTGAAAATGAAATAAGTTGTTGTTTTTAATAAAACAATATCTGGTTGACCGAGCTTTGCTCGGTTTTTTACATATTTTTGAAACCGATCTTTTCTTAGACCTTGAAACTTGATAAATCGATTCCTATAGAATATATAATTATTTTTTTCCTGTACCTGGTTGACCGAGCTTTGCCCGGTTTTTCGCATACCCATATCTTGGGAACCGAGCTTTTCTTGGACCTGAAACCTTGATAAATCGATTCCTTGACCCGAAAAACCCCTAATTTGTAACTTTCATGAAAATAGTTGGAGCCGATTCCGAGATTCCAATTATATATATACAAGAATTGCTCATTTAAAGGTATTAGATATATACAAGAATTGCTCGTTTAAAGGTATTAGATTTATATTTTATGAATTCATCGAATTATGTTTAATTTTTTTTTCAGCGTTAAAGAGGTATCTCAAACTTGTCTTATATGAACGTCAATGTAAAACAGTCACATATGAGTTTGTCCGGGAAAACATGAAAAAAAATTAAATACTTAAATACTATTAGGGACTTCCTAAACCTAATAACTCATCGTAGAAAAAAATGTTTATAATTATGCATAGAATTGTTTCAAGAGAGATTTAAACATTAATTACGCTCTCCGGTAAACCTCAGGTTTTGACATATCCCTTTATAGGTAGGGACCGTCGATGTTAGTTAATGGTCATGTAAACAATCCATACTAATTTTATAAATGCGAAAGCAATTCTGTATGGCTGTCTCTTCTTCACGCCTAAATAACTGAACCGATTTAGATGAAATTTGGTACAAAGATAGTTTAAGACCCGAAAAAGTACGTAGGATAGTTTTTATTCCGGAAATGCCACGGGAACAGGATCTATGCGGGTAAAGAATTTTCCACGCAGAGGAAGTCGCGGGCATAGCTATTAAAAATATAAGAGAATATTGCTCAACTACATAATAAACCTTAACAAAATTAGGGTAACAATATTCAAAAAATATGGTCACCAAGCTGGAGATAGGCTAGCGTGCTCTTTGACTGAGACGTGACGCGGCGGTAAATCGCTTTTTTTAAAACAATGAACTTCGATACCTATGCACGGGTACTTAACATTATTATTGGATGATTAGGTCAGTCGAAAAAGTAGGAAGGTTTTTCGTATTTGATATCGGAATCGAGTACCTTCAGAATGTACAGTCAACCTGTATGTAAGTAACAGCAAAAGGTAACTTATACATGTACATGTAAGTAACTAAATAAGTATCAGCTATTATCTTGTGGGGTAAGTTACTGATCTGTTTCTTCATTCAACACTCAAATTAACCAAAACTCGCCAGTTTGTTGACTAGCAAAATAGGCAATAATCGCCATCGCTACATTTACTTTTTATGCACTCAAAACTATTTGTTGCCAGGCTCGCGTGCTAGCATTTTGTCCGATCCGAAAATCGAGCCCGAAACTTCGTTATCTGAATTAAACATGCAACTAAACCAACGGGATGGTTAATGTAATAAAATCTTTTTTATCACAGAATTTAAGATACATTGTTTTACAGTACCTTATATTTGGTAGTAGCGGTTAGTGGCTGGTAGCCTAGCGTCTGTTCGGCGGTTCTCTTCTGTTGTATCACATCCCTGCCGAGCAAATCGTTGAACCTGAAATAAATTTGCGTTATTAGATAAAACATAACCAAACAATAACAAGCAATTGATCGAGTGGATAGCAAATTCGACTAAACAATCGACGAAGCAGATGGCTTCCTTGAAGTAAAGAAAATAATTAACGCGTTATGGATATCTTTAGTATCTACTCGAAAGACAAACACTGACGATATTGCTGCAGGAAAAGTATATCAATAGTTATTAAATACTAGTAAAGCCCCGGCTTCGCATGGTTAGCATTAATTCTAAATCAATCAGAATACCTTGTAACCAGCACCTTGCTAAAAATGGATTCCAACCTAATTATGTTATTAAAAATTATTGATAATGGAAATCAATTTTACTATCACAATTAATCCTATCTATATATATATATATATATATATATATATATATATATATATATATATATATATATATATATATATATATATATATATATATATATAATAAAAATATATAAAAATCAATCTCTATTTTCCTTGGTCTAATGGCTGAACCAATTTAGGTAATTTTTTTTTATTGTGTTTGTAATTGTAAGGAGAAGGTTCTTATAAAAGAAAATATTAAGAAAATTGCGCGGAAAATTAACCACCATATAAAGTTTAATGCCATTTTGGCTGCGTGGAAGGACAATCCCGTAGAATTATATAAATTACGTGTCACGTTGTTTGTCCGCTATGGATTCCTAATATGAATTGCAAAACAACGTTTGCCAGGTCAGCTAGTATATATATAAAAATCAATCCCTATTTTCCTTGGTCATGACATCACGCCTGAATGGCTGGACCAATTTCGGTAATTTTTTTGTTGTATTTGTAATTGTAAGGAGAAGGTTCTTATAAAAGAAAATATTAAGAAAATTGCGCGCAAAGTTAGAAAATTTAAGAATACTTAACCACCTTATAAAGTTTAATGCTAATTTTAGCTGCGTGGAATGACAATCCCGTAGACTTATTTAAGTTACGTGTCACGTTGTTTGTCCGCTATGGATTCCTAATATGTAAGGCAAAACAACGTTTGCCGGGTCAGCTAGTTCTTTATAATTGTATAATTGTATATTTGTATGTAATTGGTTTCTCCGAAACGGCTATAACGTTTTTGACGAAATTTTGTATTTAGATAGTTTTTTACGATTAAAATTGATCTAGGTGTCACCTCCGTGATAATTCGTTTTAGCATAAAAAACTATCACCCGATCAAAGCTCGGTCACCAAGCTGTTATCTTAATTATGTTACGAAATTACCAAAAAGCCAATAAAGAAACTTAATTCGATTCCCGAACTAATTTGAAGTTTGTCTTAAAGATTCATCAAACCCATTCAGCTGTTTGGAACTCTAAAGGAACAATTGTATGGTTCTTTAGATTTCAAAACAGCTGAATGGTTTAGATTGGCATACACCGTATTTCATAAATACAGAGTTACTTTTAAAGGTCCGGTCAAATTTTAAAATTAAGAACTAAAGATTGAATTGAAAGTTCGTTAAAATTATTATTTTAAAATATTAAAAGATAATATAAAAATATTAGTTGAAAAATATCCCACTAATTTCATGAATTAGATGCACCGAATCTTGTGAATGAACTCTGTAATGCTGGAAGTATATTATTACATTAGTAACTATTATGTAATCTGTCGCTCTAAATATATTTTTCTCGATCACTTTTAATTTGGTTGAAGCTACTAAATATTTTAGTTCGAATATTGCGTAATTGAAACTATATGCATGCGTTTTGTTTTCTTGTGTTGGATGAGGAAGATGAGAATCTGAAGTTCATTCAAAAGAAAGAATCAAAAGATTGAAGTTTTGAATTTTGAATTTTTTTTATTACATAAATTGAACATATTATCGATTATAACAGCCTTTAAAAGTTTGGCCGGACCTTTAAAAATAACCATGTATAATATGTTAGATATATTTATGTATATCAATATTTGTATACAGAGTGATAGAGAGTGAGGTAAGGGCAATGGGCCCACCACTCTTTCCTACCACTTTAGACTGTGTAAACCAACAACAACCAATCAACGATCTGATGACCACTGCGTTCCGAACTCGTGGTGGCTTAAGGTAAAGCTGAGGCATATTAAAACCCGCAATGAAGTTCATTAGAAGTATACAGGGAAATTTAAAAGTCCAGCGAAATTCTAAAATTAAGAACTAAATATTAAATTCATGATTACGTCGATTTTGCGTTGTCATCCATATGGTAAGGATTAATTATAAATTGTGTTCGTTTTTGCGTCCTGAATTAGAATATTGTGAACACGGAATTACGTTTTCTGTGATTGTGAACCAAGTCCAAACCAAACTTACCTCTGCGTTAAATGCCGCCTCAGTAACGTTTTGTTCGCAGGAATGTTAAGAAGCGCCGCTAACAGTTCAGCAGTAAATCGTGGCTCCAGAAGCATCAAACCGCCGTGTACACCTATTTAAAAATAATTAAAACATTTGAAGTTTGAACAGGCTCATTGATCTAAAAGTCAACGAGTACGAGTATAGATTATAAGTATTCGAGTCCCGGCTGGAGCAAAAAAATATTTGCAATTCAGTCGCAAGTATGTCAGCAGTAGGCCGTAGACTGCTGAGTCTCCAAACCGGAACGCAATAGAAGAAACATTAATAAACCATTAATAATACAACATAACATTAATAAATAATACAACTGCCGTAGTAAATAAGCCAACAGTAGGCCATTTTGGTAGGTCCGTAATTTCCAAACTTCCGTGGTGCAATAGCTTAACCTGATTGTAAGTCTCATTTCGTAGCATTTTTATGCTTTATAACATTTTGCTGTCTCCTGCTTAAAAGGGAGGGAAACAGGATGTATTTTCATACTCCTCCTATATACTTCTGATTAATTTTGTTGCGGGTCCCAAGACAGCTAAGCTTTTACCCCGGGGCACCCTGAGCTCGCAACTCAGTGGTTATCAGGTCGGTTGCCACTGTTGATTCTGGTTTACAAAAGTTACAGTGGTGGGAACGAGAGGTGGGCCAATTGCCCTAAAAAAAAGCCAACTGCCGTTCTATCAGGAAGGTCGTAAAAGGCGATCGATTAGCTATGCGTATCACTGCTATCGCGACTACTAGGTGATAAGAGTTCTGCAACGTCTTGCCTGCGTAAATTCCTGCCGCATTAGCGTCGAAGATTGTTATAGACCGTGGTCCTTGAAACAAACTTTTTTTATTAATAACAAGCTGAATTTTTGTAAACAGCTTCGTTTTGACGAGACGCCTATCTTTTCTAGCTTCGAAAACTCTCGAATCGGGTAAGTAATGAAGGAAAACGTTGATTAATAACAATCAGTTTTTTACTTTAATCGCTTGATTATTTTACGAGAAATACGAAAAAACTTTTGTCCAACAAATTCGATGGATATTTTGGCGAGTCCTCCACTCTAAAGTTGTCGGAATTATAATTTTTTTAAATTGATTTTACAACCAAATTTTTTTACAACAGCTAATTATTAGTATAATTCAAAGCATTCATGGGCGAATGCTGCATTTTACCAACCTGATAACGATTATCAACTATTTCTAGCAATAACCTTGACCTACGGTTTTACGTGCTCATCTGAGGCACGGGGTGGTAACACACCACCATAGCTGAGCATGAACTCGTTAATCCGTTAATCGTTAGTTAACGAAGTTAACATTTCCATTAACTGATTAACTTTTAAGTTAACTTTAAACAATGTTAACGGACTTGTTAACTTTCGTTAAATTTCCTCAAGACCGTTAAATCGTTAATCCATTACCTATTATTTACCAAGCACCGCGCCACACTGCGAAAAACATTCTGACAATTACGTTCGGGCCGGGCGACAAGTTCGGCGTGGCACGTGCCCCAAGAGAAACAAAACTAGTTTTCCCGCCCGTATGAGTAAGAAAAAAAACTACGAAGAAATTTGATTAATATTTTGTCATAATGTTTCCATTCTACCAACAGCGCGGCAACGACGAGTGTTTGGTTTTTAGTTTTATAAGTAGATAATTAACGCAATTATATAAAAAATGCTATTTTTATCACATATTAATGGAATAAATGGATTTTCCGATATGAAACGCTTTAATGTTTAACGAAGTTAACTTTTTAGTAACGGATTAGCGATTAACGAAGTTAATTATTTGATTAACTAGTATGGTTAGCTATGCACACCACCCACCAGACTCCGAGGTGCTCTGAGATATTGGGTTTTTGAGAAGTTTATGTAATTCACTATTAAATTATTATATTAAATAAATCGATAATATTTGCTTGTATTTTTATTATAGTAGTAGTAGTGACACAGAATACTCGCGACTAATAGAAGTCAATGTTCCATACAAGTACGAGTAATATTCGAACAACGAACACATAGGCACCTCTCACGGATGCGATACCTTGGAATGGTGCGGAACAAACTGTTTCGAGCAAGAAAGTTACATACTACCTGGAAGAGTACAACGACATGGTGTAGGGTGTCTCTTTTTACTAAATTAAGCGCCATATCTAAGTGCGACCGTACGTAATTAGTAAATACCACTAATTCAATTAATTTGTTAAAATAGTTTTTGCAGTGCATAAAGGATTACGTAAAAATTATAATAAGCACATTTTAGAACTCAATACCTATGTTAATGACAATACATTTTATGCTATAGCAGTATAATGTATAATATCAACGTATATGAATAAAAGAAATTTAACGAATATATTAAAATCTACCATCCGATAGTTTTATTTACACTGGTAATAGCAAGAAAAAGACAACATCCACCACTGTCGTTGTTTTGCTCAGAACATTTTTCCCTTTGTTAAGTAAGTAACAAATGTCAACTTTATTGGTAACGAAATAAAGTACATTTTTATTTTGTTATTGCTCATAATAATTCCAGTTCTCGTATATAAGTTCCTTGGTCCCGAGTCATTCCGAGATATGTTGTCCGTGAGAGGTGTCTATGTGTGCGTTGCTCGAATATAACTTGTATGTAGATTGAGTTCTGTCCAGTGTTGTGTGGTAGCGGTGTGGTATGGTGCGGTACCTGCTCCGCGCAGGTTGGGCGCGTACTCGGCGAGGTCAATCTCCTTGAGCCACTGCATGACGCGGTGCGAGGACCAGCGCGCCAGCTCCTCCGCCGCCACCGCGCACCCCTCGCCCTCGCCTGACACCACACACACCACACATCACCACGCAATCGACGAGCCTCGGGTATCAATTCCCAAAGAGGATAAGTATTTGTGTGATGACCATAAATATTTATATTTTTAGATTTGAATATTTATTGAACATATTACAATATTTATACATCTATTGCTGGAGCCGCACTTGCGTCTATCGTCAAAGCTTCGTGCAATTTGACACGATAAATTTTTTTTTTATGTCATAAGATAGCAAACAAGCAGATGGGTCTCCTGATGGAAAGAGTCAACCATTGCCTATAGACACCAAAGATGTTAATGGTGCGTTGCTATCTTGTGGCGAGGTCTAATGCCACATGCATAAGTTTACCGGCTACCTTACCCTCCAAACCGGAACACGACAGCGACAAGCACTGACGCTATTGCGCCAGGAATAGGTAAGGCGGTGATACCAGACCCGGGCGAGACAATGCAGAACTCTACCACCTAGTAGCCACGATGGTAGTGACTCGATAGCCAATCGGTCGCCTTTTACGACCTGCCTGGCAGAACAGCAGTTGGCCTATTCTTCAAAGGAGGCCGGGACCAACACGGCGTAGTGCAGTAAATGCAAATGTGATCGGCTAATATTGGCTATTTTCGCAAACATTCCAGACTGCGCCGGACCGGACACGCAAGTGTGGCTCGAGCATCTATACATATAATAAAATCGTAGGATAATCAAAACTGTACATTAAATATTTTGTTAAAAGAATACTTGGGGTGTGAATCGATATTGAAGCCAAAAATATAGTTTTTAGAATTTTATCTGTTTGTCTGTATGTTTGTCCGAGATAAACTCAAAAAGTACTGCATGGATTTACTTCAAATTTTGTATGAATATTACTAATAGGTCGGGTCAATATATAGGCTACATATCATCACGCTATTGCCTATGAGGGAGGTGCTGTGCAGAGTAAACGAAGTCCGCGCGGACGAAGTCGCGGGCGACAGCTAGTATGTAATATTATCGTTGGCTAACATCCATATACCAAGCAAGTAATCTGCTTACTTTGAGGTTATAATCTCGAAGTAAGCAGATTATTTGCTAAATACGTTTTTATTTATTTATAAGCACGAAAATGAAAACCCTCAAAATATTGCTGTGCATTTCCAAAGATTCGACGTTACGACATATCGAGAGCACGAATATTTTAGAAAACTACATATTATATCATATATAATGTATGATTAACTTGTAGATCGTAAAAAATATTGATAAATATTAAGCAATAATTGTGTCTTATCATCTGTGTGCAGAAGCTGACATCAAATATTACAAGTATGTATGTATAGTTTCCAACATAAATTCCTTTTAACTTAACTGATAACCAAATCGTATATCACCAGTTGCCATCCTTCTTTATTAGCCTTATTTGTTTTCTAAATCTCTATATTAATGCATAACTGTGTGTATTCAATTCACAAGCAAACTATATGTCTATGTAGAAATTTAAAATCGCCAGTTATTAAAATATGAAATTACCTTCAACTACTTCAACTTCCGGCTCCGCAGCGCGACGGATCATGGTCTCAGGGTTGAATTGGTTGTCTCGTAACACCTGAATACCTGCATATCACGGATTGAATAAATAAATGATAAATTACACAAATTGATTTAACTTAATAATTTATATAATTTATTGGAACGAAGTTCTTTATCGCGCGTTGTGAAACGGCGGTTGGGCTAGACGGAAATAATTCTTACGAAAAGTTGTCACGACACTTTTTGCTATAGTAAGCTATTGTAAGCACAGAAATATCCAGCCACTTCCCTTTAGCTCGTGCATTGAAAGTGAAAGAGTCTATCTACTATTTGATTGAGTTTACTTTTTTTCTAGTGCTAAATGTTCGACATTTATACAGAATTTCGGCCGAATGTCGAATTTTGACCAAAAAATTAATTTCGACGGACAGTCGAATATCGAACGAGTGTCAAAATTCGAACGAGTTCTGAAATTCGACCGAGTGTCAAATTTCGATCGGTTGTCGAGTTTCAACCGCCAGTCGAATTTCGACCGGGTGCCGAAATTCAAACGCGGGTTGAAATTCGGCAACCGATCGAAATTCGACCGAATTCCGAAATTTGACCGTGGGTCGAAATTCGACCGGGTGCCGAAATTCACCCGGGTGCTGAAATTCGCCCGCGGGTCGAAATTCGACCGGGTTCCGAAATTAGACCGGGTGCCGTATTCTACATATTGAAGGAGATATTCAGTGCTCGATTCTGATACCGAGTATATAAAAATAGTTTGTACATACTTAAAGAAAGTCGGCAACTTTCATACATCACAATAGCTGATTAGCTTCTTAAAATGAAAAATCTATTATTATTCTTATCTTATATATATATAAATCAGTTGCTGATCGTTAGTCTCGCTAAAACTCGAGAACGGCTGAACCAATTTGGCTAATTTTGATTTTGAATAATTGTTGAAGTCCAGCAGGCTTAGGATAAACACCGCGAGAGAAAGTGACGTTTTCTCGACTTTTGTTTGTTAAAATGACACAAGACCTTAGTTAGAGTTCGATCGGTATAATAACTACCATTGAGTAATAATGATCATTTTCTCTTTCTTTGAAGTATCATGTCGAATCAAGTGTCAAATGCGTTAGCAAATAGAGAAAGTGAGATAAATGTCGAGAAAACAGCACGATAAAATTTTATCGTGTTGCTCATCCTAAGCCTGCAGGGAAGGTTTAAAAGGTGAGAAAATATAGGAAAAAAAACAAGAGTAGGTAGTTAAAAAGGCAGAACAACGTTTGCCGGGTCAGCTAGTCATTACATAGTATAAAACAAAGTCGCTTTCTCTGTCTGTCCCTATGTCCTTATGTCCCTATGTATGCTTAAATCTTTAAAACTACGCAACGGATTTTGATGCGGTTTTTTTAATATATAGATTGATTCTTGAGGAAGGTTTTGGTGTATAAACCTTTCCGATATTCCCACGGGAACAAAAGCTGCGCGGGTGAAACCGCGGGCAGGTCGCTAGTATATAATAAAATACAGCTACCTACTATTTCTGAGCATTGATAAACAAAGGTTTTCTTCCGTAATAGAATTTTGATTCTAAATATTTAGAGGCTGTCTTGTGTGATGGTAGTAAGCAATATGACAACTTAAATACTTATTTCCAAAACACGGTATCTGTGAATAATTTTGACAAATATATTGTAGTTTACGAACAAAATCTGCGTGGGTTTCAAATTTCATTGCGATTGAAACACTACATAAATACAAAAAGCAGCGAAAGCAAGCAAAGTAGATAAGAGTTTTAAATTATGTCTACATCGCGTGTCCACAAAATACTTTATAATGTATTGTATTATCTTAGTGTCGTCGCACACGGACCACCGGCCACAACCACAAAACGCCGCCACGCCGTCATATTTCCTGTAGTTTTCATACATATTATATGGACTCGCCGCACACGATTGACGCTGGTGGCCGTCAAACGCTATAATCGCCGCTGCCCGCTTCTTGTGGCCCGCACCGGTCACTAAACGCCTCTCGTTAACTCGCGCGATTCCGCACCATGCGTTACATTTATATACATTTGTTAAAATTGGATATATCCAATAACTACGGTTTCGTCTACTACTACGACGTTTTCTTATCAGAAGCAGCGCAATTAAACCTTCTTCGTCTGAGTTCATTATGACACTGCATGCATCGATTAAAAAAGTAGCAACCACCGACCGCAAGTGACGACCACCGGCCACATGTAGCTGTTGTGGACTTCAACTACTTTTGTATAGAAATAAAATGTTTTTTCGAAATGATCGATACACAAATTTTTATTTTCTGATGATGCACTATAGCATTAAGCTTGTTGATTTTAAAGAATATATAATCAGGAAATAATTAGAATAATAAATCCACAAAATAGTACAGAGAAGCAAAGTTAATAAATTTTGTCGTTTAAATACACATATCTTATGTCTTAAAGACTAAAATTTTTGTAACAATATTTCTTTGAAATGTTGCATGTGTTTAGTGCTTTGATTAATTTATAATATTTTAAATTTCTTCTTAGGACTCTAATGCATTAATCCTTTAAAAGATTTTTTTACAAGTTTAAGGTAAACTAGAAGAAAATTTCTATGGACGATAAGTTCACCTGTTGTAAATTTTGTACAATTGCCTAAATAAATAAAGATTATAACAAAACAAAAAATCCGATTTTACCACTAATTCATCAGGATAACAATTACTCAAAAGACAGCCTATAATAAAACTAACAAAAGATATCTAGAAACAACAATGTCTGGCTACGATGCGGATCCATTATTCTAGTAGCAAATACAACCACAATGACCACGACCGCGACGGTGCAGATTGCAGGAAAACAAAAAAATGAATCCTTAACGCCGCATCTCAGTATCCAAAATAATGCAGACTAAATGTTTACCGCAACTTAGCGTACAATTTAAGTTTCATCTTAATAAGGATAACCTTTTATATCCAATTAAAAAGAAATTACGTCGCATGCACAAAAAAAAATGTAAACCGGTTGAACCTGTACGCCTTTTCTGAAACTTTCCGCTCTATAAATTCTAAAATATTGTAAAAAATCAAAAAAATATTGGTAGAAAAATCTCGGCACTATGTCAAAAATACACTATTTTAAAATTTTTTGACAACGATAACTTTCGAACGAATGAACAGATTTTGATGCAATTTGCAGTATTGAACGCAGTTTTTAAAGAACAGAGGTGATTAGATTTTGTGATCAATCAGTGCATTAATTTGGAAATTATTATAAAAAAAATTGATCTTCCGAAAACAAAATATGTTTAATAATATTTAAAATCTCCTAGGCAAAATCGGTGCGTGCGTGCGTGCGTAGGCGCGCGCGTGTATGTGTGATTTACCTTACCTAACGGAGAGCGTCAGCGGCGCGGAGGTGACGAGGAGGCGCGCGCACGCGCGATGCGTACGTGTGTGAGAGCGAGTGTGTGTGTGTGTGTGTGTGTGTGAGACACACCTCGCCTGACGGAGAGCGCCAGCAGCGCGGAGGTGACGCGGAGGTGCGTGGCGAGCTCGTGGTGCGTGAGGCGGTGCAGCAAGCGGCCGTCCAGCGCGGCGTCGGCGGCGGGCGCGCGCGCGCCGCACACGCCCGCGTCCTCCAGCCAGCGCAGCGCCCACGCCGCGTCCAGCCGCCCCGCCGCCGTCAGCAGCGGGTCGCCGTGACCACCCTGGACATTTTGTTACTTTCCTTTACTACGGTAACGGGGGCACGATATAACACGCTCGTGTTCAGATATCATCGCACCACGCACCGTACACGTGATTTACTACTATATAAGAGCTTAAGGAATTTCCCAGTAAAATTACAGTTTAATAAACACATTTACTAACCGATGTGTGACTGTCATTTAATCAACGTAATATTGGTGACCCCGACCAGTGAACACACAAAAAAGAAAATGAACAACCCAGCGCTAGCTTTATGCAGAAGTCCTTTAGCAGAAACGACAACATAATAACTACTATTACATCCCTAATTTTTATAGTCCATCCAGACTCACGGCGAGAAACCTCGAGTACACCCGAAAACGTGAATGTGAGGAGTTTCTCGCCTTCTCGTTCTCGCGCTTGCCTATTCTCCGATAGATGTCGGTAAACTTTGCCGCTTCAAAGAATTTCCCGGGCGAAAAGACAATCACGCTCACGTTTTGTCACAGTGTCGATCTGTGATAAGAGTATGAAATAAACAAATTACCAACCTTGACCTGTTCCGATGAATTTGCGTTACCAACTATCGTTTAGCTTTTATATTCCTTTTTCATTTTATTTTTAGTTAAAACTCACAAATTTATAATATGCTATAGCACAAAGGCCCAAACCAACTGCAGTTTGAATATCGTCTGTAATGTCATCCATACTGCCTAAGATCCAGAACATGTATGTCATGTATGTCATGCATGTAAGTCAGCAAAATTACGATATAAATATTCACCATTTCCCTAATTTCGATCAGTTAGATATGACTTTTGTAATTGCTGCACAGCTACGGACCTGGCTGCTACTTACAGGCTGGCTTTCAGCAAGGAAATTAGTATAATATACTCCGGGTCGAAATCGCCCTTCACGGGCTGCTGTAAAGTTGTGATCCTGCTATTATTGTGTATTTTTATTACGTAGAAAAACAATATTTAATAATAGTGTCCAATCAAGTGATATTTTTTATAAGTGCTAAGTGACGCAAACTGACAGTAGGTAAGCATATATTATATTTTACGAAAATATTATTTTGACAGTAAATAAGTTTTAACGCACGCTTATTACTACTGCTATTTTCCTGCCTACAGGAACTAGCAACGTTTAAAAAAAATATTATTAAAGCTAATTCTTTATCATTTGCAATGCCCCTCAAATAGAGTTCGAACTATCTGGCTGCCGGTAAACGTTGCGTTCATTGCTGCGCAGGTAAAAATTTGATACGGATAGCTTGAAATTTTCAACACTAATAGAAGCGAATTTGGCATTGGCAAATTGAATTTGGCATTATTTTAGAATGTTTTTCCTTACCACCAATTAGCGTAAAATCGGGTAAAAAGTAGCCTATGTTGCTTCTGGATAGTATTCCTTTTTATCAGAAAAAGAATTTTAATATCGGCCCAGTAGTTTTTGAATTTATTCATTACAAATATACAAAAATACAGTTTTCTCTTTATAATATTAGTATGGAAGTATAGACTAGCTGACCCGCGCAGCTTCGCTCGCGAGCACGTCCGCTAGATAGACAAAATGCTAGATTAACGTGTCCATATCGTTTTTCGTACAAACTTCAAACCCCAATTTCAGCCCCTTAGGTATTAATTTGAGAAAAATAGTTAAGCTAGCCTATATTTAACCCCGGATCTACAACTTCATGGCAAATTTCTATATATGGATAGCAGCTGTATATTATAAGATAGCAAACAAGCGGATGACTCTCCTGATGAAAAGAGAAACCATCGCCTATAGACATTAAAGATGTTATTGGTGCGTTGCTATCCATGCGGCGGGATGGCAATGCGACATGCATAAGTCTACCGGCTACTTTACCGTCCAGACCGGAACACGACAATGACAAGCATTGACGCTATTACGGCAGGAACGGTTAAGACGGTGGTACCAAATACCCGAGCGTTCTTTTTCCGTTCACAGAGTTCTTGCAGTTGCGTTGCCGGCCTTTTAAAAATGAATAACTACATTTCATGAAGGTCTTAATTTGTCCCAACCAACAATGGGTCCCATGGGGAAGTATTACGAGGCTACAAATCGCAATGTTTTGAATTTCCAGACCTCGAGATGGGAAAACTCGCGTTTAAACTGGAAGTTTTAACGCGACGTCCAAATTAATAATTTAACCGATCCGTCGGCCGAGTGGTTAGCGAACTTAACTAACTACGCGCGATGGGACTCGGCTCGATTACCGACAGTGACAAACATTTGTGTGATGAGCAAAGATGTTTGTATTTTTGGGTTCTGGTGTCTATTATATATATGTAACAGTATTTATATATGTATTTCTATGTATAAGTATCGTTGACTAACACCCATAACACATGCAAATAATTTGCTTTTTTGTATCATAAGATAGCAAACAAGCAGATAGATGGGTCTCCTGATGGAAAGAGTCAACCATCGCCTATAGACGCCAAAGGTGTTAATGGTGCGTTGCTATCTTGTGGCGAGGTCTAATGCCACATGCATAAGTTCACCGGCTACCTTACCCTCCAAACCGGAACACGACAGTGACAAGCACTGGCGCTTTTGCGGCAGGAATATGTAAGACGTTGGTACCAGACCCGGCCGAGACAATGCAAAACTCTACCACCTAGTAGCCACGATGGTAGTGATTTGAATAGCCAATCGGTCGCCTTTTACGACCTGCCCGACAGAACGGCAGGGCCTATTCTTCAAAGGAGCCCGGGACCAACATGGGGGGAAAACTTTGGGGTTAGATCAGTAAGTGTAATTTGTCCCGTGAATATTTATTATTTACTAGCTGTTGCCCGCAACTTCGTCCGCGCGGACTTCGTTTACTCCGCACAGCGCCTCCCCCGTAGGCGATAGCGTGATAATATGTAGCCTATATGTTGACCCGACCTGTTAGTAATATTCATGCAGTATTTGAAGTAAATCCATGCAGTACTTATTGAGTTTACCCCGGACATACATACAGACAAACAGACAAAAATTCTAAAAACTATATTTTTGGCTTCGATATCGATTGTAGATCACGCCCCAAGTATTCTTTTAAAAAATATTCAATGTACAGTTTGACTTTCCTACAATTTTATTACATGTATAGATGAAACACGTCAATTAGTATTTTTGAATAAAACCATAAATTCGGCGCTGAAAATCTTTTTTTCATGATTTTAAACATTGTTTTTTTATTAATTAATTTATTCTAAGTATGTGTGAAAGTATGTATGTTTTTTAAGATATATTTTGATTAAATGTATGAAAATAACATAAGACCATAACATAAGCAAATAATTTTCTCACTTTGGGGTTAGGTTGATTTGTGTAATTTGTCCAGCAATATAATAACCTACTGCAAAAATGAAATTACTAAAAAAGTATTAAAAATACTCACCAGTAAGTCGGTGATAGCTAAAACAATCTTTTTCCTATGCATAGGATGTTTGATGGCGAGTTCTTTTTCTATGGTGGAAGGAGACACAGTGGCAAACACTCCCTTCGCGTCAGGTGTGGAACTCAACCACGTCCGGGCTGCCTGTACGTATGTTTCTAGTCCCAAACTTTCGAGCCAACCACACGTGGTTTCACAATCCCAAAGTCGGACATCGGTGGTTTGCCTTTCGAAAAAGAAAAAAATCATGTTATTTGTGTTTTATTGAATAGTTTTTAATTACAATAATTGATGGGTTTTTATATCAATGTCTAGCTGACCTGGGAAACGTTGTTTTGCCATACATATTAGGGATCCATAGCGGACAAACAATGTGACACGCAATTTATACTAATATACGGGATTGTCCTTCAAGGCAGTCAAAAGAGCATTGAATTTTATATGGTGGTGGTGGTGGTGGTTAAGTATCCTTAAATTTTCTAATTTTCCGCGCAATTTTCTTAATATTTTCTATTATAAAAACCTTCTCTTGACAATAATAATTACAAACACAACAAAAAAGAATTATCGAAATCGGTCCAGCCACTGACGCGTGATGTACGACCTGCCTGGCAGAACAGCAGTTAGCCTATTCTTCAAATGAGCCCGGGACCAACACGGGGAATATATTTTTTTTACAATTTCTGTCTGTCTGTATGTTTGTTCCGGCTAATCTCAGGAACACTTTGATCTAAGCCAAAAGGCCGAGAAGCGGTTTTAATCTCAGGAACAGCTGAACCGATTTTGATGGGACTTTTACTGGCAGATAGCTGATGTAATAAGGAGTAACTTAGGCTATTTTATTTTAGAATTTTTCCCACGCGGACGAAGTGGCGGGCACAGCTAGTAACTAATAATTAAAAACTACAATACATCCGATTCATCCTTAGTGGACGTAAGCCTATTTCGAGTGAGTTTATATTCTTGTAGGAGTTTTAGGTCGACCTCAACAATCTCCTCTTTGAAGTTCAGTGATGTTCGATGACTAAATGAGTAGGGTAGTCAGAAGCAGGGTGCACTGACCAGGGCAGCGAGACGGGCCTGGGTTTGGGCGTGGCGGCGGGCCGCAGCGAGGCCCGCGGCTCGGCGCCCTCGAGCCGCACGCCGGCCGCCAGCCGCGCGCGCACCTCCCGCAGCGACGGCGACGGGCTGCCGCGCGGCACACCCTCCTCCTTCTCCGCTGCACACACACACATATATTTATGACAACTGACTTTTGCAACCTGTCACAGAATTATATGTAAGAGCGAGAAGTATTTGGTTGAGAAACAGCTACTGAATCCAATGCAACCATTTTTAACATATGTTATATATTTTTTTAAATTCAATAATTAAAAGCAAAAATATTAGAAATCATACATTTTAAAAAATTGACATAAAGAAAAAATAAGCTTAGCAATAGGTAGCAAAGCAAGGTAATAGGGCCTCGTACATTAAAATCTTTAAATTTTCATACATTTAATCAATAATATATTATCTAAGAAAAACACACTTTCACTCATACTTATGATAAATAAATTAATAAAATTACACTTACTGATCTAAGCCCTAAGTAAGCAAATTATTTGCATGTGTTATGGGTGTTAGTCAACGATACTAATACATAGAAATACATATAAAAATACTGGAATATATTTAATAAACATCCAAACTCGGCAATACAAATATTTATGCTCGTCATACAAACGTTTGTCCCCGTCGGGGATCAAACCGAGCCCCGTCGATTGCGTAACCTATTGGGTCGCTAACCACTCGACCAACGGGGCGGTCATAGTGTGCGTTCTTTCTGTTACACGTTGTATATTATGTTATGTTGTTTAACGTATACGTGTGTATATGATATTGTGGGAAATTGGATAATATTTGAGTACAACGATCCTAGCCATCTTTAGCATACTTGCATATTGAGGCCTTGGGCACATTCAGATAATGGGGTCTCTGTGTAATTGACAGAACACTAATTTGTTAGCATTGATGTTGATTTGCATGCTGAAATCCAGAAAGGCTGGGTTTAGTCCGAGAGCAGAAAATATGCTAATATTGTAGTCTGTCATTAAAACTTGATTTTTTCGAAATAAATACAGATTTTAGTGACAAATATCAGTTATCATTTGGTGATCTAGTGACCAGAAAGTCCAGTGGAAAAGAGGGAACTGATAACGATCTATTTAGATCTTCAAGCACGTACGCTAAAGTTCGTAGTATGTGTTTGTCCATGAAATTCTCGGAAACTGAAAGTGTTTAAGTGATAATCGTTTTTTATTTAAATCAGGTATATTCCGAATTAGAGAACAATCCCAGTTTTAAGAAAATCTGTTCAGTAGTTTTTGAGATAAGAGTATAGATGACAAATATTTGAAGTCGGTTCAATAACTATTTTATAAATTTATTCAATATCATAACAGGTACTATCAATATCATAACATGCTATCCGCTCGTAGAGTCGTAAAGATAAGGCGCAGGGTTTGTGTACCTGTTAATTTTTAAACCTAAATCAGCGCAAGTAGAAAAGAAACGTTTTGTTGAGGTTTGCGTTTGACTCTACGTTGACCTCAAAAATACCGGTTTACTTATGGAGGGAGCAAAATTATAAGGATATTAAATCAATAAACCAGTTTATAGTCATTTTTAAAATTTTTATTTGATGTTCACCGCTCCTAATTTTTGCATGTATTGTGCATGACAAGCTATTCGCGGTTTCGACCTAAAACGGTTTATTCATCTTATTTCTCCTCTTTCACCCTTTCCCCTCTTTACTTTCATTTCCCCCTCATCCTACTACCTCCTCAATGTGTACTTTAGCTACAGTCCGCACGCGAGCTCCGAGGAATCGGGGACTGAGGTAGGGATAGGTGTGCTTTGTTTAATATCGACTAATTCACTGCACGTCCACATTCCGCAAAATTCCTCGGAATTCGCGCGAACTGGACTGGAATGTGTACTTTACACATAAAAAGTATAATTTGCAATCCGCGGAAAACTGAAAATTACAAAACCTTAATTTCTTCTTTGTGTACTTAGGTACTATTTTTTATCGCATTGAGATGAAACATTCATCCTCCCTATTTAAAGGATTCCGTTCAGATTTCTTTCTACGGTAGTAGTTATTTATTTGAACACGACTTACATTTTTTGTAGCGTTAAATATTGCATGGTTGCTACAGCATAACTAGGGTACTAGCAAATGTTTCACATAAAGCCTAGAATACACATGCTACTAAAAAAGCACGCTCGTTTGCTTCTAGATAGCATGCTCATTTATAGCATGCTCTCCGAGTGTGTACATTTGCTCATGAAAGCACAGACCTCATAAGCATACTTCTTAGGAGCATACTTCTTTCTAGCACAAGCGAAATACATGTACTAATTAAGATAATTCAAAATGGGCGCTTCTATGCGAAATCGTGTGTGGAATGAATTAATTTCATTGATATTATCACATTTACCACATTTTAATACAGAAATTTTCATGAAAAGGAACAACAGACGAAGGAAAACTCCCGTGTTAATCCGAGCTCCTTTGAAGAATAGGCCAACAGCCGTTCTGCCAGGCAGGCCGTAAAAGGCGACCTATGTGACTCATTACCATTGTGGCTACCAGGTGGTAGAGTTCTGCTTTGCCCCACCCGGGTTTGGTACCACCGCCTTACCTACTCCTGCCGCAATAGAGTTAGTGGTTGTCACTGTCATGTTCCGGTTTGGTTGATAAAGTACCTGGTAAACTTGTGGATGTGGCATTAGACCTCGCCACAAGATAGCAACGCAATATTAACATCTTTGGTGTTTAATGGTAAATGAAATGAGGCAGGAAGATATTGGTGGTTTCAAGAACCACTTGCGAATGCAACCAGCATAATTTAATGAACCTGAAAAAAAAATTGAACCATTCATAAGAAAAAGTTACACTTATATGTGAGATGCTATGGTAGGTACGCATTTTCTCTTGAGATTTTGTTTTTAATAGGTATATTGTGGTGAACGTACGTTCCACAAACATTCACAATTTTGGTAAACAAATATAGAATTTAAAGTTTTTTCATCGCCCCATCGAGCCATTGTAAAACACCTACACGCAAACATCCACAAATTCTAACTAGTGCTAGTAAGCAAACCAAGTAGCATAGAATACGTTCAAGGTACAGTTACACATGCTCATTTCTAGCACAAAAGCATGCTATTATTGAGCAATTGCTACTTAGTAGCATGTGTGTCGAAGCATTGCTAATAATGAGCATACTAATTTCGAGTTTGCTCAAAAATCGACGGTCGTTCGATTTTATCGCATGCTACCGGCAGCGCAGGTGGAAGGGGGCGTGCTTTTAGCACATGTAAACAGGTTTGCTAATTAAGCATGCTACTATCGAGTACTTGCTTCAAGATCATCGTTCATTACGAACCCAAATCCTTTTATTTCATCTCTTTTTCTTTCTTAGCAAAAGGTTTTGGTTACGTTGCAATGCAACCAAATAATTTTATTTATTTTTGTGAAGGGGGCAAATTGGTAACTCATTTTTGGAAAACCAGTACAGGACATTCTAGGATGTCAAATACTGAAACCCGTGTTTAAATACCATGTGTGTTGAGTTGAGTTGTTTGCTTTGAGCAAGCTTATTTACTAGTATGCTTAAAACAAGCACGCTAAACCAAAGCATGTGTGTCAGTTTGAAGAGCTTGCTTGTTTTAAGTATGCTAATAAGCATTGCGTTTTACGAGCATGTGTAACTGTACCTTCAGACTTGCTTTGCAGCCACCCCCTTCGGCCCCGCACCTTACACCGCGTGCTAATTAGCACGAAAAATAGATCGGCTTGTGATTAAGTAGCTTGCTTATTCACAAGCATGCTCTTTTCGTATACACGTGTTACTTTAATGCTACTAAGTAGCAGTTGCTCGAAACTAGCATGCTTTCGTGCTACTACGTAACATGTGTTTTTCCGCCTTAATATAAACAAACAGGTGCAAATTCATTACCTTTTCTACAGTCGATTAAAGGAATAATAAATAAATATCACAGGACATAATAAATAAATATAATATTATTACACAAATTGATCTATATCCCAAATTATGTCCAGTCCATAATATGATATACTTGTATATATAATAGTTAAGTATTTTACTCTATAAATAACTATTTTTTTAAGTATAATAAATGCAGGTCAAGCAATAATGCAATATGCAGGGGGCAGGGCTAAGGCCGACCCTTTCATATAGGCGAATTAGGCATCGAAATGAAAAAAGAATGTAAACCTTCTTTTATCACTTAAAAATTCTTCTCATTTATTACCAGCTTTTCTAAAAAAATTTCATTGGTTAATTTACAGACGCTGGATTAAAAGATATAACCACGGCCAATAGAGACCAAAGATACTAATGATTCATTAACATGGGATGGGGATGTAATGCCACATGCATATAGCGTCAGTGCTTGTCATGTACTGATTTGAAGGTTAAGGTCAGGAACTTAAGCAAAACTCTTATTTTTTATCAAAAGTTACACACTAAATCGGTTTGCACATTTTTCTTATGTTGTTAGTGAAAATTTCTAGGACTGGGACAACCTTATGGGCTCTTATGGGCTTGCGTCTGCGTCACCAACATACTACTTTTTACGGTATATCTATTATCTATAGCTACACAAATAAACTGTGTTCGTAAAATAGTATTTTAGAAACTCAAAAGATGTCATTATAGTAAATTCTTCTAAATACAGTTTTAAATTTTCATTTTAATGTTTTTCGACTAGAGCAATGGATATGCTCGGGCCGGCTCTGGACATCTAATATACAATATTAATTAACAACGGAAAATATTTCAGTCAGATAAAATAAATATATAAAAGGGTAAGCTAAAGCCTGCGTTTAAATTTAAATTAAATTTGTATGCATGCTACAACCTACTTTTAGGAATTAAAAATTTGTTTCTACTATCTGACTGCCAATGTGTTGCATATTGCGAAATAAATTAAACTCGATGAAAGGATTAATCGCAGAGACAGCACCTTTTTGTTAAATGATCGATACATTTTTAAAACTTTGTGAGTAGCTTCCTTTTGGCGAGTCTACAAAACTTTGCGATCCTGTTCGAAAACGCCGCATAACATAATCACATAATAACGTCCATTGAACCTATCAGTCTAAAATAACGCAGCAGGGAAGTAGTCAAACAACTCTGATCAATTGTTAAATATGAGTAATTCAGCAAAAGTGAACTAGTTATGTATTGATTCCGGATTCCGGTCTCAAACAAAAATACTTAAATTTGGTATGTTCGCGGTAGTTGGCAAGTGGAGCAAATTTTTGTCGAACTAAACATTGTTCTATTAAATACCTATTCTAATAAATTATCTTGTAATTGCATTTAAACTAAGTATGGATCCATCAAGAAAAAAAAATGTGTTCAACATATTTCGATCATTTGAAAAAAACATATGTTTTCGGCATATTTCGATCTATAGTGCGCGCCAGATAAGTCTGCGCGCGACTGAGGGCGTGCAAAATGTTGCCATATTAACAAAATCATAAATTTCCACTTCAAGGGGTAATGTAATATTTTCGATTACATAACATTATAAAGTTAACTGAAAGAGTATTGAAGCTAAATGATACCTCACTTTTGTAGTTTGCTGACCACTTGAGTTTTAATGACTTTCTCAAAGAAATAAAGTTCAATACTGTGATCCAGTACGAAGGGAATATTTGTATAATAAATTGGTTCCATGACAAAAACAGTTATATAGCGGTCAAACGCTTCCTATCTAATGTGGGTCAAATATTTATTCGCCATCCAACTACCTACTATGAATTACATAGTTTATTATTTATTTATATAGTTATGGTCTTGTAATGGTAAATAGAAAATATATTAGTTTAATGACATTCGGTATGATCTAAATAGGTATTTAAGGGAAATACGAATTAATTATCAACACGGAGAACACTACACAATCTACATTAACAATCTACATTAATTATCTTTTTTTTTTTTTTTATATTATAAGATAGCAAACAAGCAGATGGATCTCCTGATGGAAAGAGTCAACCATCGCCTATAGACACCAAAGATGTTAATGGTGCGTTGCTATCTTGTGGCGAGGTCTAATGCCACATGCATAAGTTTACCGGCTACCTTACCCTCCAAACCGGAACACGACAGCAACAAGCACTGACGCTATTGCGGCAGGAATAGATAAGGCGGTGGTACCAGACCCGGGCGAGACAATGCAGAACTCTACCACCTAGTAGCCACGATGTTAGTGACTCGTTAGCCAATCGGTCGCCTTTTTCGACCTGCCTGGCAGAACGGCAGTTGGCCTATTCTTCAAAGGAGGCCGGGACCAACACGGCGATCTGGCGCGCACTCTAGTTCATTTGAAAAAACATAGCACTTTCGAAAAAAGTCATAGAGAGAAAATTTTGTAGATTCGCCAAAACGAATCGCTACGAAGTTTCAAGTATACTCGTATACTGATCATTTAACAAAAAGGTAATTACGAGTATGTCGGGGATAAGATATTTTAAAAGTTTTAGACCGAATAGTAATGTTACGAATAATCTAGAAACGTGTAGAGTTGGAACGCTGGAGAGATCTAGAAATAAAAAAAGAGATAGCTACTCCTATTGAGAAACAAATAGTTGACCTAAGCTATACCATAATGGACTTTGTGTTATATGGCATAAGGTTGAAAGTAGCGTGTACTAGGATTTATGACTCATAACTTGTTTACAATAAGAAGTGATAAGAAGTGATTCATTGTTTCCCGATACATTAAGATTTTTCTGGATCCAGGTAGAATTTTACCCTGGGTATAAATAGAGATGTGTTGACAAATACAGGGCAGTTTTTATAAAGCGATCGAGAGTGATACTTGAAGCGATCCGTGCGAAGCGAGAAGTGTTTTATTGTAGTCGGTTAAATTCAGTGATAGTACAGTGAGTGACTAGTTAATCAGAGTATTTAGTATTACATTGTGTTGTCTTGTGTTGTGTGTATTTGTATTGTAAATACACGGATTTAATATAAGTGGTGTTTTCTTACAATTACGAACCCGAAGTACGTAACAGTACTAACGAAATGTTCTACGTATTCTGAGCTGTGGTCATAATTTGAAATATTAAATGCTATTTAATTAATGTTCTGCAATATGTTTTGCAAGCTGAACTGTAAGCAACTTCAAACATTTTCCCCGTGTTAGACTGAAACTTTATTGAAGACTGGATCACCTGCCTTTGTACCAGGACGTTCCTTAAAGGCGAACAAAGACCAAACGTATCATTAATGTACTCGATACAAACCATTTAAATATTCGGGTTTGATTTTGCGACATAAAGAAGACCTTGAATACAACAGAAACATTGGCGGCCAAAATTCAAACATATCAACTCCAAACTGAGAGACGATAAAAACTTTAAAAGCTTACAAATGGATACGGATACTTGTTAATCAGGGAAAACAAGCAAGGCGAGGTTGGGTTAAATCCAGGACAAATGAATCCGTATCCTGTTCGGAATACGGCACATAATCGTCCCTCAGAGACCTAGATTCGGTACAGATTGTCCGCGACCGCGTGCCACCACCATGTTCTGTTTACCGAACGCCACCCGACTCTCCGCGCTGAGCACCGAAGAGCGCGGCAGCGACGAGTACATGTGGGTGTTGCGCTCGATCTGACGCCCGTAGTTCGCCGGTGGGGTCTGCAATCAAAAACAAACTTTTTAATTTATAACTCGTATGTGACCCACGACTTTCGGATCCTTTGCCACGAAATTAGCGCAGGTCGTGTACGACAAAAGTCAAAACTTTTAAATGGGCCATTATTTACAAACATGACAAGTATAAAATCTCAAAGTAATTAGATAAAAATATCACTGTACAATTTTACGAATTTCCAATCATATTATTGTTTGTGATATGGGAGTGGTAGTCAACAATACTAATACATAGAAATACATATTTACATTCTGAAATATATAAAATAAACATAAAAGCCTCTTTCCCGTGTTGGTTCCGGGCTCCTTTGAAGAACAGACCAACTGCCGATCTGCCAGGCAGGTCGTAAAAAGCGACCGATTGGCTATGCAAGTCACTACCATCGTGGCTACTAGGAGGTAGAGTTCTGCATTGTCTCGCTCGGGTCAGGTACCACCGCCTTACCTATTCCTGCCGCAATAGCGTCAGTGCTTGTCGCTGTCGTGTTCCGGTTCGGAGGGTAAAGTAGCCGGTAAACTTATGCATGTGGCATTAGACCTTGCCACAAGACAGCAATGCACCATTAACATCTTTGGTGTCTATAGGCGATGGTTGACTCTTTCCATCAGGAGACCCATCTGCTTGTTTGCTATCTTATGATTCATAAAAAAAAATATCCAAATATCTATGTTTATAACACAGATGCCTTTTTCTGTCGGGCCCGAATTGAATCCGAGCCCTCTTAAATGCGTACAACGGGCGGTCAAATACCTATGTAGATACATCACTCCGGTTCCCTTGTACAGTAGGCAGTGAAAAGCAAACGTCAATAAATTCATATTTTCGACGATTTACCTTTTATTCACGAAAAATACGATGTAAAAGATAGTGGCCATTTAGCAACTCTAGTGACTACAGCAAGTTATTACAAAAAAACGGAATCAATATCTTTACATTATTTTCCAAACTTAACATTAATACATCACTACCACACTCACCATACACTTACAATCAAATTCGGAACGTCATGTGCAGTCTAAATCCCAAATAAAATGAAATACTGACCGCTAAGTAAACACACGTGAGAATAAATGTTGTATGGTTTTTAGAGGAAAAAAATTGGAATCGTTATCGGTTTTTTTTTATATTATAAGATAGCAAACAAGCAGATGGATCTCCTGATGGAAAGAGTCAACCATCGCCTATAGACACCAAAGGTGTTAATGGTGCGTTGCTATCTTGTGGCGAGGTCTAATGCCACATGCATAAGTTTACCGGCTACCTTACCCTCCAAACCGGAACACGACAGTGACAAGCACTGAAACTATTGCGGCAGGAATAGGCAAGGCGGTGGTACCAGACCCAGGCAAGACAATGCAGAACTCTACCACCTAGTAGCCACGATGGTAGTGACTCGCATAGCCAATCGGTCGCCTTTTACGACCTGCCTGGCAGAACGGCAGTTGGTCTATTCTTCAAAGGAGCCCGGAACCAACACGGGGGTTACGTGAGGCTTTTAAGGATGGAGAGGGTCGATTTTGTGTTATGTGAGGCGTTTAACGATGGAGAGGTTCGATCTCAAGTGGATGAGTAAGAGTGACTCGGCCAACACTGCATTATTTTTTTTCGCAACGAACAGTATTAAATTGGATGAAAATTGTGTTGATTTATATTAAACACGTTTCTTTACTAAATATGACTACACTTAGTATTTTACTTAAAGTAAATTATTATAGTTCGATTTTTTTTTTATGATAGATTTAAATACTAGTCTCAAATAAAATCTTGCAATTAAATTGTTTTTCGTTTGACTAAGCTTATATTTATAAAAGCTCGCTTTTTAAAAAAAGTCTGCGGTAGATGTCATACATATTATATAATGACGACATTTTACATTTGCCGTAAGGTATTTTCTAAAACGTTTTTATCTTTTCAATCTGACGACGCCATTTGTATACCGATGAAATATAGAATTAGCTTGCGACAGATAGTCATCATAGATTAAATATCTATAAGGGCAAATATATACCGTAAATAAAGCAAGTCATTGTTAATACCATTTTGTAGGGTTTTTTCATCTTAATCCTAACTAATATGGTAAATGTGAATGTGAATTTGCTCGTTATGCTTTGACGCCTAAACCAATAAACCGATTATGAAAATTCTTACACCAATTTAAAACCAATTTATCAGCGAGTAATATAGTCTGTATTTATATTTTAGTCAGAGATTCCTACGTAAATTACAATAATGTATACAACCCAAGGTATAAAAATTTGCCTATAAAAGTAATTTGATACACGAGTACACTGCCATTTTGTTATTTGTTAAAAAAATAGGTTACTATGGAGATACCTTTGACACTATTTGACGTGCACTGCCATTTTTTACTCATTAAAAAATAACTGAATTTTTGTTGTTTATTATTATAGTAAAGTATGTTTTTAATTTTTTAAACTTAACTCTATTTTCAATTTTTTAATTTCAATGGTCAGTTATCATATTATTTTATTTACTTTCTAATGATAAGTTATTATGACTTTAACAGTTTTTAAAGCCTTCATCGCGAGCGAAGTCTGAAGTTAAAGCTTTAAATAAAATCCATTTGGGGTACAAGGCCATTCCTTATACTGTTATGTAGCGAAAACTTTGTACAATATTTTCGCATTGCAACATTGTCACATGTAAATTGTGTCTAGCTGCTAGACTCTAGCAACAAACTTTGAGACGAAATTATTCAACACTCATCCTCAAAGGGAAGCAGAAAATGAAAGCATGCAATCTTTGTAGAGTCCCCTATGCTTATAACACTAATACAAGCAATAAAATCTTTGTACCCCTTTTTACGACCATTACGCGAACGAAGGACTAAGAAACTTAGTACCATTAACTGTATGTATGTGTGGTATGTATACTTATACATACATGGTTTAAGGAGTGCAGGAAGCTGCTAGTTTTCTACAATATTAACATGCATGGTGCATTTTATACACATCATAATATTCACACATAATATATAGGTAATATTTTGTTCATTTTTAAAGTTTGTTGTCAAATTTAAAGAGATTTTATTGTTTACTAGCTGTTGCTTGCGACTTCGTCCGCGAGGACTTCGTTTACTCCGCACAGCTTCTCCCCCGTAGGTGATGGCGTGATAATATGTAGCCTATACGTTGACCCGACCTGTTAATAATATTCATGCAAAATTTGAAGTAAATCCATGCAGCACTTTTTGAGTTTACCCCGGACATACATACAGACAAACAGACAAACATACAAACAGACAAAAATTCTAAAAACTATATTTTTGGCTTCGATATCGATTATAGATCAAGACCCAAGTATTTTTTAAAAAAAATATTCAATGTACAGTTTTGACTTTCCTACGATTTTATTATATGTATAGATTGTATAGCCGAATTTCGACCATAGGGCGACCACTAACTCTGCGAAAAGTGTTTTCTATCCAACCTATGCGCTGGTAGAGTCAAATTATTTTATATATGTTTTAGCACTTAAAAAACTAAAACTTTAAAACTTATCAAAGAGAAATATTGACAGGAATCGATTACAAAGCAAACAATTTTGCCACGTTGAACCATCGTAGCTAGAGTTAGAGTATTGTCCGGCTTTGGTCAAAGTCGCTAATTCAAATCCAATGGTGTCAAATTTTTTCAATTAAAGTATTCAAAATAATTTGACATTAAGATATATAAATTGACCAGCTCACACTCTCGTGCTGCGTAAATTCCCTAAAGATAATAATAATAACAATGATCATCAAAACAAAATAATCTGATTCTACCAGCGTACTGATTGGAAACACTGCTTCAGTTAGGATGACACTACGTATTCTGTATTCCAATTTGAATAAAACCGATAAAGCCGATCTAAGTTATTACAAACAAACATACAGTAAAAATTATATGCCCCAACCTTTGCGCAATTCGGCATGAGCTGCATCTGTCAGCACGGAACCGCATTTTTCTAACGTTCTATCCTTTTCTGTTGTTCATAACTACCATTCGCTAGAGAGAGAAAGGTAACGGGAATGCGATCGCATCAAAGATTCCGCGGCGTGGTATTGTTTTTTTTTAATCACGAGATAGCATACAAGTTGATAGCTCTCCTGATGGAAGGAAAAAACATCGTCTATAGACACCAAAGATGTTAATGGTGCGTTGCCAGCAGTGCCACATGCATAAGTCTACGAGATACTTTACTCTCCAAACCGGAACACGACAATGACAAGCATTGCATTTAAGTAGACGATATACGTCTACTTAATACATATCTCTCTCCTACGTCTCCTACGTTACACCTTTAAGGGCATCAGCTGACAATTATTTTACTGAGATACAGCTACCTGACGTATTTATTTATTTACAATATCATGATAACTGTTATCTGGCAATGACTGCAAAAAAATTTTTTGTTCATGTTCGTGTGACCAGCGGACGTATTATCCACCACTTTATAGTCAGCTAGCTTTTTGTTTTCTTTAAGATATTGGAAAAGCTATAGTTTGACAAATTTTTAATCAGAAGAAAATGACTAAAATTCTATTTTTTTCTACGTGCATGGGAGGCTTCTGCTGCTTAACCCACCCATCTAGCCGCAGCTAACGTTCACAAAGCTTTATGTTACTCTGAAGCATTGTACAAATTATCTTCCGAGAGGAAATGATTAACCAAATTTATACCCTGGCTCCGAGACTATAGTCTTTTCTGAAAAAAGAACTATGTTTTTGCATTCTTTTAAAATTTTCTATGATTGTATATAAGTAATTGGAACTCGTCAATAGGCAACTCGTAATGAGGGCTGGCCTCTCGACAGCACGTAAAGTTAAATAAATTAATCTCATGAGACCTATCGGGGCAGTGTGAATGTGATTAATGCAGGATTAATATCCATTATCCGCCGCTTTACATACGCTCTTCAGGAGTGATAGCCAGCCGGGAAACCTATAAAACAGTTAAATTAAATTTCCCTTATGTTGATCCTTTGGTTCCTTTTAAAGAACAGGTAAGTATATGTTTATTTCCGGTCAAGCTGCACATACGGGTGATTATAAAAGGCTTTTAGAAGAAAATTTGAGCGTAATGAGTAAGTGAAGTAAAAGCCTTTCCTTTGATTATTTTTAGTTTTTATGCACCAAAAATCCATAATATAAGTACAGTACATGTAGAAGTAATAATGTAATTATTTCAGTGGGATTTTTGACGCATAATAAAAACTTTTTTTATATCATAAATTAGCAAACTGCTTGTTTCCTAGATATATTTTAAGATATTTCAAGTTTTTCCCCTTGTCGGTCCGGGTTTCTTAGAAGAATAACCAACTGCCGTTCTGCTACAGATGTCGTAAGACGCGACTGATTGGCTGTACGTGTCACTATCATTGTGACTACTAGGTGGTAGAGTTCCGCATTTGGTACCACCGCCTTACCTATTCCTGCCGGAATAGCGTCAATGCTTGTCATTGTTGTGTTCCGGTTTGGAGGGTAAGGTAGCCGGTAGACTTATGCTTAAGACATTGCCATCACGCCATGCGGATAGCAACGCACCAGTAACATCTTTGGTGTCTATAGGCGCTAGTTTCTCTTTCCATCAGGAGAACCAACTGTAATTTTTGCCCAATGTTACAAAATAATATTAGATTATATTATAAAACATTTTCTACAATACTGGTATTTTCTATAATACTCGTAAATAGAAGTGTGTTTGTATGAAGAAAATATGTTGTATCTGCTCGAATCGTGAGAATATGTTGAATCATGTTTATGTCTATGCGTAATGTACGTCAAATAACACAAACGAGGTCACCAAACATCAATGTTTAGGTAAATATTACTGTAATATGCTAACAGATGCAAGTAAAGCGGATATAATGAGACCAAAATAACCCCGAAACTTTTAACAGAACGTTAGTTGATTCGTTTTTTAACTTCCCACTACGTATGTAGATAAGGAAGTTACTGATTTTACCCCGCTTTTCGAAAATCGAGTTTTCATCAGATGTCCACGTTTTGAGGTCCTAGGAACCTTTTCCGACTATTTTCACGATGACGCTAGTATGTCTGTATGTAGGTATGTATGTGTGTGTATGTGTATGCGTGTATGTAAACATCTCGTAACTTTTGAACAGCTGGACCAATCGAAACGCGGTTGATGGCATTCGATTGATTCCGCTCAACTTAGACTTTCTAAAAATTTGAACCGATTCGGTCCAGTAGATTTTGAGAAATTTTGAAAAAACACCAAAAAATATTTTTGGCGAAACAGTATTTTTTTTTATTTAACTCCCAGATTTATGTACCGAATGAGTACAAAAACTAATCAGCTCTATCCCTCAAAAAACTACGTCTAATACATAAATTGCATCAAATTCGGTTTATCCGTTTGGGACTAATCGATGACGAAAAATGTTGTAAAAAGTGTTTTTTGACATAGCGACGAAAATTTTCAACCAATCATTTTTTGGTATTCTACGATATTTCAGTAAACACCCACATGGCAAGGCATATATATATATATATATATATATATATATATATATATATATATATATATATATATATATATATATATATATATATATATATATATATATATATATATATATATATATATATATATATGAATTGAAAAGTTGAATTATATTTCTTAAATAAAAAGCCTATCATCATCATCATCATAATATAATATATTAATTATTAATACGCTAAGGTTAAGATGTATTTCAATTTTGTAAAGTGATATTTATTATAATTATTGATTGCATTATTCGCACGGGTATTTCCAGTAATTAATTAATTTTGTCAAATTATGAATTCTATTTCTTTTTTGGATTTCTAAATTATATTTCTTTAATGAAAAAGCTTATAATAAATTAATATTGTGCACTTGTGAATTCTATTTCTTCAATGAAAAAGCTTATAATAGTCTGCATTCTCACTCATTGCAAGCTATCATAAACCTAAGTGATTATTTTATTTAGCTACTAAACTAAATCTAAACTCATAGGTAGGTAGGTACACGATTTTCTTGTGCCACCGTATATATCTTTTGTCTAGAACAATTTTTCACTGTCTTGCTATCGCATTTCTTACATTTATCGTAATCCCCTTTCGGCGGCAAGCCGTCGTTAATGCGTTTTCAGTTGTTTGATGTGGCTACATAAAAATAAAATGTACTATAATACCTTTAGACACAAATCATTTTATATTAAAAATCTAGCGCAAATAAGATTATGATTGACGTACAATCATAATCTTATCTGCGCCAGATTTTTACACAATATATAACATATTATTTGTTGTACAAACAGTAATTTCAAAAATTAAATCGACTTCATATTCTGTCATAACTCCCACATCTCAAAAACTACCAAACCGATTTTGATGAAACTTGTACTGTTCACTAAGTTAGTATTTACTATATACCTAATCTAAATCAAAAATCGCTAGTAAGTTCTATTTATTTTACTCTAAAGAATCTATTTATTTTACATTTTTAGGGTTTTGAAGTATGCCATACAATGCTTTTTATCGCGTCGAATAAGAATATAAAAAAGAAGTAAACTTCCCTTAAGCTACGTCCGCACAGGCAGGCTTGCTTAGCGCCTACAGCCAGCGAACCACCTAGCGAGTAGCGTAAAGCAAAGTAAACCCCGGACCAACACGGGGAAAATATAAGCAAATTATACGTTAAAAATGATTGATTGCATAATTATCACGTTCTGTATGTAACTTCATTGCCTATTCCCTCACTACCGAGAATAATGGTGGTTAATATAACGCACAGCATTAAATTATAGCGCGCTATTTATACTTAACGTACAGCGTACGCTATTTTGATTCGCATTCGACGCTATAATATAACGCCACGCTATATACCTAGACGCTAGCGTAACCTACAAAATTACGAATTACGCGATCTAACGAGTAACGTGCTAGACCGTAGACGCTAGACATTATAGCATAGTTAATATCTTTATAACGCTCGGTCATCGCAGGCTGTATAACACGTTGTCACTCGCTATCTCGGCCGGCTGGCGCGATCAGTGTTCCAGTTACACGTTATAATATAGTCTACAACGTAGCGCGCTAGAAAAATATAGTTTATAGTCTATAACGTGCTATCATAAAATACCTAGTTTATTTGAACTATAACCGAGAATAATAACTACTCGGGAACTTGAATACAAAATTAAAGAAAAAGGGATGCGTGTCCAAAACGAACACAAATGACTCCTTTTTCTTTGACATACATAAATGTATTTAAGTCAAATTCCTTACATGATATATAAAGAAAACTCATCACAATATAATAATCCAGGCAGACTGGTTTTACTCACGGTTTTATTTCATCTTATTTATAACCCTCTCCATACAAACATTTATACACTATATTAAAACATACATACAACCGCGTAGTGTAAAAAGATATAACGTTTGAGTAAAATTTTAATTACGTTTCATATTTATCCCTAAACGTATCACGTAAGGTGAGGTTAATGAGTTTGACCTGGATACACATAATATTATGTGCCTGTTAATTCGCCTAGAATTTAACAATTAACAATAAGTTTCCATTAAAAATGATAGACTAAGGCAATAATTTTATAATTTTTTTTTAAATTAAGCTCTCTTCGTGTTAGTCCGGACTCCGTTGAAGAATAGGCCAACTGCCATGCAGCCAGGCAGGTCGTAAAAGGCGACCGATTGGCTATTCGTGTCACTAACATCGTGACTACTACTAGGTGGTAGAGTACTGCAACGTCTCGTCCGGGTATTTGGTACCACCGTCTTACCAATTCCTGCCATAATAGCGTCAATGCTTGTCATTGTCGTATTCCGGTTTGGAGGTTTCTGCATGCAGCATTGCCATCCCGCCAAACGGATAGGAACGCACTATTAACATATTTGATGCCTACAGGCTATGGTTTCCCTTTCCATTAGAAGAGTCATCTGCTAATTTACTATCTATTCCAAATAAATCAAATTATTTGTTTCTGATGTGGGTGTTTAGTTAGTTAACAACTTCAAAAACGTGTTAATTCTTGTAATAGCTTCCAAAAACTCAAACGACAGCTTATTAGATTCGGAAGGTCGTCAAACAAATGTTCAATGCACAGATAAAAAAAATTGTAAACAAAAAAAATGGAAAAAGGTATTAAGATTTTTGCTCATAATTCAGAAGAGATAACTGGAACTAGTATCACGCTATCCCCTGTAGGTGATAGCGTGATAATATGTAGCCTATATGTTGACCCGACCTGTTAGTAATATTCATGCAAAATTTGAAGTAAATCCATGCAGTACTTTTTGAGTTTACCTCGGACATTAATACAGACAAACAGATAAAATTTCTAAAATCTATATTTTTGGCTTCGATATCGATTGTAGATCACGCCCCAAGTATTCTTTTAAAAAATATTCAATGTACAGTTTTGACTTTCCTACGATTTTATTATATGTATAGATAAGCGCATTATACATACCTATATAACTCACAGTAAAATAGTATAATCAAAACTGTTCTTGAGAAAAGGACACGATGGTTTCCCCAATGTAGATAATAACTGAACTGAAACTAGAAAAAATCAACTTTGACTGATCAAAGCAGTCAGAAACTCGATGTTTAATCCCACGAGCATTAAATGAAGTACGGCTTAACTTTTTTGTGTTTGTTTCAGCAGTAAGACCTAGTTTTCATTTGCAGAAATTATATGGATGGGTGTTGGTGAATGGTGAATAACCTTTACAAATACTTTTCCCGTAAATTTTTCGCTTATACTGAACATATTTTTGATACTGAAGCACTTTATGTCTTTATGCCATATATCATTTACGAGCTGTTCTGAGAAAAATATTCCATCCAAAAATCTTGCTTTGTAAAATTTCTGATAACTAGAGGGATCATAATATTTAAACCTTACAATTTTCCCTGTTTTTCTGACACTTGTTAAAGAATAGTACATCTATTTTCCAGAATAAGGTTTATGCAATATTTGACGCGGCAACATTAGGATTCTTAACGATTGAAAAGTTAAGGGTAAAGAAAAGATTATGTCTGCAAAACAATGCTCGATTATCTTAATTATATATTAATATCACCAAATAAATAGATTTATTTTAATTATTAATTACTACGAAGCAATTCACAAAAAACGAACGAAGGCTTACCGTGTCTCTACCATCGTGATAATATGGTGACTTCTATGTAAAGATTAAAATTCTGAAACGTTTCATACCATAATATAACCTCCTACTTACAGTAAATATAATATTAATATAAAAATTAAACCGACTTCAAATATCAACTATACTCATATCTCAAAAACTACTAAATCGGTTTTGAATCGAACTTGGACTGTTCCCTAAGTTGGAATATATTTGATTTAAATCAAAAATAATTATTCGATATGGCATTTAGTTCCAGAGAAATTCGTGGTCAAACATAAAAACATACATACACTTACGAAATTTAGTGCACGTGCTTGGACGCATAAACAGATCAGCATATTAATATATTATGCAACTCTAACAATATTAGATAATTTCAAACTGATAACCTCCGTTTTTTCGTTGGTTGAAACTAAACACCAGATATTCAAATTATAAAAATTATAAGAATATAGTAGGTAAAGCACGTGAAATTGTAGAAAACCTACTAGCAAAAATGTTATACAATACGTCATCACCGATGGAGAAAGAAAAATATTATGTTGTCACAATCAATGTACCGCTTGAGTTAACATACTGGCTATTTAGTACCCGCGACTTGTTCGCGTGACACAAAAATATTACTTATGGTCAGTTATTCCAAGACACATGTGATAATCGTTATAAGACGGTAAATGCGGCGACAGGGATTCACCACCCAGCTGGCCAACCGAGAAACAGTGAATAGTGACCGTAACGTCGAAACCAGCATGATGCATGAGAGTATTAAAATATAATATTAAAATGTAAGCTTCATACCCTCGGCGGAGCCGGACGGGCAACCGGGGCAGGCTCTGGCGGCGGTGATCTCTCTAGGACTCCTCTCTCAACCACCCGCAGTCGAACCTCGCTCAACTTCGATAACAATTCCAACTTTTGCGTCTCCAACGACGATCGTTGTAACATTTCCTGTAAGAAAACCGACATTTTAAAGACTTTATACTATGGTCCACTTCCATCAAACTAAGGAAAATTTTTTAAATCACTTTTATTACGGTTGAAATAAATTGTTTGGCGTAAGCTGACCACTAAGAGTACCTTAGGTGCTCGTAGGCGGACCTTTTTTTATAAAAACTGGGGGTGTAATACATAAAACTTTCTGTCTACCTGTGGTAAAATATATCAATATTAAATACTTAAATATATAATTTATTTCTTTTTTATATCATAGGATAGAAAACAAGCAGATAGCTCCCCTGATGAAAAAAGACAATCATCGCCTATTTGATGCCTATATAATACCCAATTAACCGAAGAAGTTAATAATAAATTACTTCTTTGGTATATCGGGATGATAATGCCACATGTGTTAGTTTATTGGCTACCTTACCCTCCAAACCGGAATACGACAGTGACAATGATAACGCTATTGCGGCAGAATGTTAGGGAAATACTTTCACATTGCACGTAGACGCAGAATAAATTTAAATTAATTAGTCCGAAACGTAATCAGATCCAAATATAAGAAAATTTAATCATATGGGAAGGGTTCGTTGATATAAAATAAAATATTCCCTTTAGCAATTAGCACTCGGGAAACCTTATTAAAAACTTCAGCTCGTTCAAACTTTACTGAAATTTGAAAGAGAAACAAATTCAATTGCGGCCAAACTTTTGTAATCAAATATTTTTGTGCATATCTTAGGTTAAGACTCCCGTCTGGCGTACCGGTGATATAAACAACACGAAGTACGGAAATAGAAATTTATATTATTATTCCATTACTGCTGTCGATAAGCTGCCAGAGAACAACATTACTACAACATAAACAAAAAGGTATAAAATAGGTTAAAAACATTTGCGAGCAATTTAGTTAGTAGTTTAGTTTAGTAGTTTACATATTACACACTTGCCGTTCGCAGTTAAATATTTTATCCTGTTTTTTAACGAAACTTTTTTGGTTTTGAAGGTCCATGCCCTGCTGCCAGGCAGTTCGTAAAATGTGATCAAATGCCAAACGTGTCACTATCATCCTGACTCCCTGACTCTTATGGTAACGATGGTAGTAGAAAAGAACAAAAGAAAGAACCCTACGAGAGAGCGAGAACTAAAGAAAGAACTCTATCAGAGAACATCGTGAACCCAGCTAGATAACGTGCATTCAGTCATCATAGCTGATATAGCTGGCATACGTAGGTTACACACTAAGTTTTGCGTAACTTAAAAAAAATTGTTATAACCAAAATATTATGTTTATTGCTTTTCAAAATAAACTCCTTTACATTTTAAACATTTTTTCATGCGATTAAACCTTTTTTTAAAACAGGAGGACCACAGATCTGAAGGCATGTTTTCTACGTGCTGATTGAACGCTATCACTGCCTTTTGGAGTTGGTAAAAGTAAAACCTCTCATCAAATCTTCGATTTTGGGGAAAATACAGAAATCACAGGGTGCTAGGTCGGCGCTATGCGCAGGATGAGTGACGAGATGTACTTTTTCGGAAGCTAAAAATGACTTTGTTTTGTTGGCCGTGTGTGAAGAAGCGTTATCATGGTGTAGGAGAATGCGGCGTTTGGGTCGTCTTTCGCGAACTTTTTCTAACATCCTGGGTAAACAAATGGGAGAATACCACTCGGCATTAATATTCTTTTGATCTTCAAGTGGAATTGTACAGATGGGACCCGTAGCTAAAAAAAAAAAACGTGATCATTTTTTTTACCAACGTTTCTTGCCTGTCTCACTTTTGTTGGCCTGTTCTCATTTTCAAACACCTATTCACAAGATTGCTGTTTTTTTTCAAAACACATAAAAAAAACAATAAATCCACGTTTCGTCTCCTGAGACAATGTCATAAACAGCATTAGAACGTCCGTGGTCGTACTTCGGTAGCATCTGTGTGCACCGATCCACGCGAGCCCGCTTCTGCTCCGCTGTCAGTTCATGAGGGATCCAACGACTTTTTTTTGACGAAAAGTTTAAAGTTTTCGAACTTTCAATTCTTCGTGTAAAATTTTCTGAATTTGGCTCATACCAATCCCCAATAATCCTCGAATTGTCTCATAGGTAATCCAGGGGTTTTCTTCAATTAACCGCTTAACAGTAGCCACATTATTTTCATTGACGGCAGTTGAAGGCCGCCCTTCACAAAATTCGTCATGTAAAGAAACTCGAACTCTCTCAAATTCAGCAAACCATCACGGTGCTCTAACAAGGTGCTTCTCTCCCAAAAGCATTTTGAAGACGAGTGGCACAGTCTTGCGGAGAAAGAGAACTTTAAAATCATAAAAAATCATCGCTCTAAAATCTTTTCGACTTAATTCCATTTTCGTTGCATACGTAGAACTTTGGTGTGTGATAAAAAACAATTGACAAATCATTTCCCGCCAATTGTTTTTTTTTATTACTAAGAAGGTTGCAACGTTTTAAAAATATAACATTCGAAATTCAAATAGTTCCGATTAGCTAGAAGTGCAAAACTTTTAGTGTGCCCCATTTATACGGAATGCAGTAAATAATGATGACACGTTTGGAGGTAAAATTAAGCAATGTCTCGCCGGTTAGGTACCACCGCTTTACCTCCTGCTGCAAATCTCGCTGTTTGTCACTGTCGTGTTCTGGTGTAAAGGGTAAAGGAGCCAGTATGCTTATGAGTGTCGCAAAGTATTTCCCGCCTCACGGATAATAAAGTCACTATCGATCTTTTGTGGTTATAGACGACCATGTTTGTCTCTTTCCATTGAGTGGCCCCCAGCTTGTTTATTATCTTATTACATGTACAAAATTAATAATTTAAGCACTTTATATTCTTTTATCTTTTGACTTAATGTCTGTTGCGTAAAAGTGAAAACATTATGTATATTTTTTAATATTAACAAAGCGAGCGCTTTATTTGCAATTCATATTTATTATACCAATATGGGATGTTTAGAACAAAGTGTTATCTCCGACTTCATTTCATGGGCTATGAGTGCAATCATATTGTTTAACGCCGTTGAGTTAAGGGGAGGTGGTTCAGGTATTCCTGCAAAATACGTTTTTTCTTATGCATTTTTGAAATAGTAAACATTAAAATTGTAATCTAATAAAATTTACTGATATTGTTGAGGCTATATTGTAGGGAATTTAACCGATGGAAACATGATTTGATAAAGTTGGCTCGATAGAATAAATTCACGAAGTTACCTCTTTTCGGGTCATTTTATCTACTATTTTCGGTTTTATTTTTAAAACAACTGATTTAATATTATGATTTATTTACCAAAATAAAGTTCACATGTAACTGGAGGTCTTTCATCCGATCGTTTTTTTTTTAGTAAATCTATTAATTTTTTAATCGATTATTTAAGTGATTTTTGATCCGCGGGGCGCCCGCATTCTCCCGCGGGACGTTACCGAGGTTAGGACCTGTGCCAATTTTTTGCGCGCGCGTAAATTTAGTTGGGCCAAAAGATACTTGCATATAATAATAATTTTCATTAATAGAACCAATAACATAAGTAGGTAAAGCTAACCATTATTTTTATTAATTAGTAGTTACCATTATTAAAGTTTTTTTGTGTAAATATTCAATATAAAATATGATAAGTTTTATTTCATTCGTATTTTTAATATTAGGAAGGATTCAATATCCTTACTTACTAACCACAGTCTAACTTTGTCAGTAGGTTCAAAGAGAAGAATAATAAACTCATTAAGCCCGCCACAGACGTAGACGTAGACGTGTATATATATATATATATATATATATATATATATATATATATATATATATATATATTGATATGAATCATAGCAGTGCATATCCATACTAATATTATAAATGCGAAAGTCTGTCTGTCTGTTTGTTACGCTTTCACAGCTAAACCGAGGTCAAACATAGGTTAATTTTTTCAACAATCAACTCCTAAGGGACGAAATTAGGGTGTATGAAATTTATATATCAAGCTATATCGACGACATGTTAATCTACTCGCGGGCGAAGCTGCGCGGGTCAGCTAGTTAAGATACATTTTTTTATATCAAGATAGCAAACAAGCAAATGGGTCTCTTGATAGAAAGAGTCATCCATCGCCTATAAACACCAAAGATGTTAATGATGCGTTGCTATCTTGTGGCGAGGTCTAACGCCACATGCATAAGTTTACCGGCTACCGTACCCTCCAAACCGGAACACGACGGCGACAAGCACTGACGCTATTGCGGTAGGAATAGGTAAGGCGGTGGTACCTGACCCGGGTGAGACAATGCAGAACTCTACCACCTAGTAGTCATGATGGTAGTGACTCGCATAGCCAATCGGTCGCCTTTTACGACCTGCCTGGTAGAACGACAGTTGGTCTATTCTTCAAAGGAGCCTGGAACCAACTGAGGGTAAAATTTATATTATAGTGTAGCTCCCGTGTGTGATACCTTGCTATATTGTTATATACATCTCGGTATATTAATATATATTATAGCTACGTCTGTTGCGGACTTTATAATCAGTTTCTACTACCTAGTCACAGTACATTCGTAGACCATTATGGAAACTATGAACAAACTCTCGAAACGGTACACTCATACAAAAATTCTATGCAAGAGGTATGTATGCCCATTAGAGACATATCAATTCAAAAAGAAAATGAATAACACCCCAGGTCCCCCTAATACTAACTCTGATAACTCTGATGATTCAATGCCAACACAAAGCACACGCCAATTACATTTAGATGAGTTTTAAAAAAATTTGAAACTAGTTAAAACTAATCAGCGCTACATGACAAACGTTACACTCGTATTCAGCTCAAAATGAATAATTTCAATTACTTTTTGTTTTAAATAAATCATCATCATCATCAGCCTTAATTCGCCTATTGCTGAACATAGGCATCCTTCATTGAACGCCGAGACGACCAATCTCTTGTCACCGCATCTAACACGAACCGGCCATCACAACGAGATCGTCTTCCCGCCTGGTTAATGACTAACTAAGTTGATATACCTAAACGCGTCATACACTCAGAAGAACGGATGGCCGATGGACCAATAAGGTTCAGTACCATTACAAAAATACAAAATTCAAAAGTAAATTTGTATGCCTGACTGTCTGTAGCATTTTTATGCTTAAGCCGATGAAGTAATGTAAAAATTCATCAACTTCATAATTTAATTACAGGTTACTTTATTGAGATAATACACAATAATATTTTTTTAATATGTAATTTGTTTTGATACCCTATGACCGAAAAATCGATGACCTATGCTTTTTATATTTTTTTAATATAATTGGTAAAAATATATATACGGAAAAAAATAAGCGACATATATTATAGTACAAAAATATTTTTTTACATAAATATTAATATCTTTTTTTTTCATAATTAATACGTATTTATTTCGTAATTTTTAAATAATTTATTTCTTTTTCAATTTTACAGCTATGTTAATTTTTTTTAAAATATTGTTTAGGATATTTCACATTCACATCATATGATTTTTTTGAGATCATAGATATCAACACTAAAATTTACAAAAATAAATAAAAATAGGTATTGTCATACCCAAAGCGCTGATATCATTAAGTTGGTCATTAACGAAATATATGTTTTATTAATTGATATTTACGGTTTTTTGACAAAATTATTATCTAAACTGTTAGATCTTGAACTAGTCTTGATTATAAATAAAGTTTACTTGTTGATTAATACGCCAAAACACTTTTAAATTAACCTGTATCATAAAGTGCAACCAACACATAACACACAGCACGAATCAAAATGGCGAACTAAGTTCTTTTATTTTTCCCCAAGAGCGTATTTGAAAAAAGAATGCCAATTGGATGTTATTCTATACAATGTTTCGTTCGAAACCGATAAAATACCATAGAGTATTGTATTAAAACTGGTAAATAGTGATAATGTTGTTTTTTTGCAAGATGTTAGCGTTGGTCCCTATAGAGACCGTAGTGTATTAACGGAATTTTCTTAGAGGTCTCATTAGTTACCAAAGTGATGTGAGCGGTTAGGAATAGGTAAGGCGGTGGTACCAGACGAGGGCGAGGTGATATAGAACTTTACGACCTAGTAGCTACGATGGTAGCGACTTGTGTCGCTACCATCGTAGCACTCGACTCTCAAAAACTACCTGGCACAGCGGCAGTTGGTCTAATCGTCAAAATAAGTCCGGACCAACACAACACTGTTATTTAAACAGCCCGTTGGTCGAGTAGTTAGCAAAACTAACTACGAGTCGAGGGGACTTGGGTTCAATTCCCAACAGGGACAAACATTTGTGTGATGAGCATAGATGTTTATATTTTTGAGTGTGGGTGTTTGTTATATATGTTAAAGTATTTATGTATATATTTCTATGTAATAATATAGTCGTTGACTAACACCCATAACACAAGCATACTTTAACCATTGTTTTGTTGCGAACATTAAGTAAATCATTATAAGAGCTAACTAAGTAAAAATATTGCCGCAGCCGCGATCACTTTGCTATCCATTTTCGATAGACGTCATAACATAACAGTAGACAGTTAGTAAATGAGCGTCCACGATTGTGTGGAGAGTTGCCCGATCATGGCGGCGATGTGGAGAGATCATTTATTGGGCCAACATGGAGATATATAGATGTAAGAGTATAAGCCATAAAGCCAAATAAAATTATTCTATTGCTTAATTCTGCACTGTATCGCTGACGGTGGGTTCACGTCGGCAATGCGATTAAGAGAGCGAGAGATAGCAAGCACCTAATGCCTACTTTTCCAGGAATACCAAGCCTTACATTTTTTCTTCTCTCAGATATCAATGTTACTTACGATTACATTATGTTGCATTTTTACTGTGCTTTAAGCATCGAAAACAAAACCATAAAAAATATTATATAATGTAATTAAGAAATAGACTAAAGTAAAAAAAAAAAATCTAGTAAGTTGCACTCCTGTTAAAATTATACTAGAACGCACAATTTTTACACTGCCCCGCGACGGGGTCAGAGAGAGTTCATTTGATCGGAGACCTGGCCTTAACTGAGTTTATATAAATACGACAAACTATAGGACATTATCAAATACATAACCTGAGTATGCTGAATAATTGGATATTTGTCCAATAACTTGATTTTATAAGACTTCTAGAACGTTTTCCTTTTGGAACTAGAGACTTTGGTTTAGAGTGTTATTAAATCTTTTCTATACAAAAATGAGACAAAAATGAGGCAAAATAGCAAATGAGGCTAATGAGAAATGCTCGCATTTCTATAAATTTTACATAAGTAAGTCACCAGTTAAAGTTATTCTTTTAAAATTTAACAAAGCAAATTTTATTTACCAAAGCATAATTAAAACACGACTGGATTTGAAACAACGATTTTGTCTTTAAGTTATGCAATGCTCTGGCTGCTGAGATACGTTTCGGTGGTTCAACGTGGCGAAATTCTGCTTTGCTTTGTGATCAATTCCATCGATTGTACTGATCGCTAGATATACAGACGTATACACAAATAAAATGACTGTCGTTGCAGATGAAATTCACATTTATAATATTGATCTATGCTTAGCACAAAGAATTTTTTTATAAAGCTTTAAAGTTTTTTCTAGAACAGGATAATTGTTAAAACACATGTATATTTAAAGTTATTAATTTACGTATTCGGATTGTCTTGTAAAATGGTACATTTTTATACAGTTTTATAAATTATAACACCTCCAGTAATGAATAAAACAGGCCAAGAGCGAGTCGGACTCGCTTATGAAGGGTTCCGTATCCGAAGAAAAATTATTTATTATATATACAATGTAAGAGTATAAGTACTTAAAAGTTAATTTATACTATTTTCACGGCAGCAAAACTAAGGTTGTCTTTCTCCAAGGCACTTTTACAACCAATTTATTTTGTAAAGCTAGCGAAATATTTTATAGAACTATCGAAATTGCCCCATATCTCAGAAACTACATGATCGATTTCATTCAAAACCATTTTTCGTTACCTATAAGTTATTTGGATTCACATTCCCATTTTTTTTCATTCCATAATTAAAAATTAGAGGGGGGCACATTTTTTACCGCTTTAGAAGAAAATATTTCACAAAATATAGTCATAATCAAAAAACTTTTTTAAAAACCTCCATATCATTTATAACCAACGATACTATCCATCGAATATTGGATGGATAGTATTCCTCCAATACGGGGGATAGCATCATATGGTTATAACTGAGCCCAAAACCCCAAGTAGGATATTCACCCCGCTATGTTCTCTTGAATTTTTTTTTTCATTCTGTAGTTACATTTATGGAGTGCTACATGCATATATTTTAGCTATCTTTGTAATTTTATATTTCAAAACTATACTGCATTATTTTATAACGATTCATAAATACACCTACCCTCTAAATTTAAAGTATACCTCATTACCTACCCATGCAATACTCATGGCCTTCCAGAATAATTAATGACTGTGACGTATGGATGGACGGACGGACAGACGGACGGGCGGACGGTCGTACAGACGGACAAACGAACCGACAGAGAGGCAGACAGACGGACATTACGAAATTATAAGGGGTCGTTTTTTGCCATTTGGCTACGAAACCCTAAAAGTGAATGCTGACTTGAAAACTACTGCGGCTAGCACTCTTGTTTTACGTGACATGAAGTTCAAGCAGTTGCAAGTATTTACGACTTGCCTACCAACTACAAAACATAAACATTTATGTATTCATAATTTTATGTTTCTAAAGAGAAATTTGGACTTTATGTGTTATTATAATTTTAATGTAGAATGTATATTGTAATTTGGAGATAATATTATGTTATCAATTTTTACGATGTGCATAGCAGGGCATGTCCTGGTTCCACATGTAAAGTTTAGGAATGAATAATTGGATAAATTAATTAATATAGATATTGGTATTAAGGAATTAAGCCACATATTACTGAATAGTTACTTCGTAAATAAAACTAAGTATTTAAATCAAAATTCCGAATGTAGGAGAAATCTTCACTATATAGTTATAGGTAATGTATAGTTTATGAGTCAGAGTCCAAGGGGCCCCTTGAGCTTGGGGGCTCCGGGGCACTGCTCCGTCTAGCCCTCCAGTAGTTACGCCACTGATTTGAGACTAAATTATTTGTTGGCTATGTTATCATATTTTTATAAAACTCATGAAACAATAAACAAGTAACATGTGTTTGGGACACGCAATATTATGTTTGGTATTAAAAATAATTATACGATCTTTTTGCACAGTAAAATTAAAAGTCGTAAAATAAAACAATATATTATCGCTCAGCGGCGTGCACAGGGTTATGACACAGGGTATGCACTATGCGGAGGGGTACTCGGTCACAAAAACTTTCTTCTACAGATTTTTAGCTTAGGCACAGCCACGCTACGGATCTCTAAGTCGGAAACCATGACAACACAAGTCTTAGATGTGTTACTCATGTACGTCTTCTACGGCAACAATACCCCGAATCACAGAGCCCGTTATAGGTACGTTTCATAACTTTTAACATGAAACTTAAGAGTTACGTTTACTTTTTGCTGGTAAACACCTACCTTTAGTTAGACACAAATTGAATCTTTTTACTGAATGACAATTGTGAGAACTTATTATTTTTAATTTTTAATAAGCACACAATATTAACACAAACTTCACAGTCAAATAACATTTTAAGAAATCTACAATTAATGCAATAATAAAAGCAAATCACTACAATTATAGAAACTCAGTAACACACTTAAATGTACAATTTTTCAAATGTTAAAATGAAAAATATGACGCAAACAAAATAATAAACAATATTTATCACACGGAACAAGCAAATGGCTTTCGAGTTTCGCAAAACACAAATACATTTCTCCGATTTAAACAAATAAAACCTTAATAAACAAAAATATATAATATGCAGTAAGTGACTTTCTATGTTTTATTTATAAGATTTCTATGTTTTATTTTTAGTCGAAGAATAATAGGCATAAGCAAAATTTCCGATTACTCCCGAAAACTAACGAACAGCCAGGCTACGGACTGCGGCAGGCGTCAACGCTACTTACGAAATTCATAGTTGTGTGCGGTTGCAAACTGTGTGCAAACACAAAAATTACTACACACACGTTAACACATATACTGCAGATCGTGATATGCCTTGGTTAAAAACTGAAGTTGCCAAACGCCTGGCAAACATAATGTTTGTGTGCTTGCAAATAGGTGCTACTTATAAAATATTAGGTGTTTTTTTTTAAATTAATATATTTTGTTTATTCATTTATTTACTATTAATTAAAGTCATGAATGGCAAGTAAAGCACTGCCTAATTGCCTTTATAGACTGCACGCCACTATTATTTTGGACCAAATATTTTATATTATCGATAAATAGATGTTATTTAGCGATAATATAAAATATTTGGTCTAAAATTAACTTTAAAGGCGTTTATAAATCTTTATGGCATAGAATGAAAAGATAAAAGGTTCATTTCTACGATACTTTATGAAACACAATTTGGTGAGCATTCTGGCAGGTATTTCGAATTTTTTGGTAGTAAAATAGATACTTTTGTGATAGGCGTTTAAACACAAGCCTTAAAAAAATAAACACAACATTTTACGTGAAATGTGGTACCAAGGGTACAAGGTATACCAAGGGTAATAGTAAGACGAGGTAAGTACATGTCATATATACTATATGATTAGGATACCAATCCATACTAATATTATAAATGCGAAAGTAACTCTGTCTATCTGTCTGTCTGTCTGCCTCTTCTTCACGCCTAAGCCAACGAACCGATTCAGATGAAAGGTACAAAGATATTGTGAGACCCGAGAAAGGACATAGGATAGTTTTTATCCCGGAAATCCCACGGGAACGGGAACTATGCGAATAAAATACCGGGACATTGATATTAGAATTTTTTCCACGCGGATGAAGTCGCGGGCACACTAGTATTTTATAAATCAAATTTAAAGTTAGCGAAGTCGCGGACAACAGCCACCAGACTAAAATTGAAATTTTGTATAAACAGTTGCGTTGCCAACTTGCCAAAAAAATCTTGCTTCTTATTCACAAGGAGATTTAGGCGGGAAATAACTTGAACACAGACAACATTATGTTCAAATAAGCCCTTTTTATATTTATAGGTAAAGTGTCCTCATGGTCTAAGGGTTAGCTAGCCTTTGGCCTCAGATCATGAGGCTCCGGGTTCGATGCCCGGTTCGGGCAAAAGTCTTTTATTTTTCGAGGATTTTCTCGAAAGTATAAAATATCAGTAGAAGCTCGGAGTCTGGCGAGTTAACTATTAAACTCGAAAGAGCACGTTAAGCAGCCAGTCCCAGTTATCGCTAGAATAAAAGATAATCGTTATCAAGTTGGTAAAATTCGGCAATAGGATCTCGGCAAATGGAGGATCGTGGTGAATCGAAAACTCTTTATACGTTCAGTTCATTCTGACTACCCAGCAAAATAAAACTTTTTATAAATTATAAATACCGTTACCAGGTTTCCTGAGAGGTAAGTCAGATTTTCAAAGACGCTCCTAATAACCAGGCCAATTTTGTAGACTGGCGAGACGTGTGGTATAATATCCGGCGCTGCATTTAGAACGACAATAACTCGGTCCTTGCAATAACCCGCACCGACAGATTGACATACTTATCTGAGGTACGTGGTAGTTAAACACGAAAACCTAATCACAATCTTCAGACTGCTACGGAGAGGTTCCACGAAAAAAAAACTTCAAGCATAGTTTTGGTTTACCTCGGAATCAAACCGGATCACACCTGAACCCAATCGGTTAATCACTAGGTCGCGAAACCTTTTACTTATGTTAGCGTAAATCTTATTCGCCTAGTTATGTGGGAGATATCTAAAAATCAAAATCTACTACTAGCTGCAGCATGCAGCCCATTGCATTATAAAACTTTTTTGTGAATCCCGTGAGATCACCTCACTTTTCCGGGACAAAAAGTAGCCTATGTGCTATTCCAGGCCATCATCTACCTGTGAGCCAATTCTCATTCAAATTCGTTCAGTAGTTTTTACGTGATTGAGTATCAAACATCCATCCAAACATCCAAACTTTCGCATTTGTAATATTAATTATAGAAACGCATATATAATATTAATATTATAGATTTTATCTAAGCAAATTTTCAACGTATAACATTTTCTTCAATATGGCCACAATTCACCAGTGTTAGTATGAAACGTTTTTAATCGACTGGGAGCCAGAGATGGCGTGAGTCATAATTGCATTAGTTAATGTTGTGGGTTCCGCATGATTTACGATAAACACCGGCTGAGGCGAATGAATTAGTAATAGGCTATAAACAAACTAAAACTGTGGAAGTTTGTATATTTGTCACTCAATCAGGCAACAACAGAACGGATTTGAATAAAACTGACAGATAGTTTATAAAACGTTTTCTGTTGCCCGCGACTTCGTTTGCTTGACCCAAAAACATTCATTCCTTTTGCTTAGTCGGTTCCTTGTTTTTTGCGAGTGACATAGTATTTTTCCTTAAATAAGAAAATATTCTTACAAACATATCGTGTTATGTATATTGGGTTCTCCAATACAAACAGCGATATTACGGTTGAATAATGATTTCTTTACATTTTGTTCTCCAAGGGATAGAGGATAGGATGATCTAAGACGGAACGGAGAGGGAATTCTAATGATAGCAAACATATTCTAGGGAAATATCCAATAAAAAGTTTTTAACTACTTTGAAAAACCTACTGTTTTTATTTTTAAAAATTTGCTATATTCAGTAAGAACTTGCGTGAACAACTGGTAGGTAATAGAGCGCAGAGCAATCATACATCAAATTAAGACCAGTAAATTTTGCAACCGACAGTTATCAATTCGGCTGTATGTTTCTTCATGTTGTTACCTCAAAACTCAATCATTTATGAACCGATTTTGAAAATTATTTTTTTGTTTGGGAGGATATACATCCAGTGTAGTCCCATTTTAATCCAGTGATCTACTGCAGGGTTCCATAGATACAGGTAATGGTAAGTCGGTTGCTGCAGTTTTACTTCGTTTAAGAAATATTTATAAAATGCATGATAAGATCTTATATACACCGAGTGGAATACCTACGCGTTGCTGGTGCTACCGACCACTGATCACTGACAGTTGACAATCCAAGCACTGACGTTCGCTGAACCCACGGGATTAAAACATACCTTCTTGAGTTTCTGTTAAATTAATGGTGTAACTAATACTCTTTACTAGACACTATTATTATCTGTATTGAAATGGATTAATTTTTTTATACATCATTAGATAGAAAACAAGCATATGGGTGTCCTAATGGAAAAAGAAACCATCGCCTACGGCCACCAAAGATGTTAATGAAGCATTGTTATCCATGTAGCGTGATGGTAATGCCACTTGCATAAGTTTACCGGCTACCCTCCAAGCTGTAACACGAAAACGACAGCATTGACACTATTGCGGAAAGAATAGGTACGGCGACGGTACCATATATGCGGGCAAGAAGTGGTGGAACTCTACTATCTAGAAGTCACGATAGTAGTGATATGTGTAGGCAATCGATTGCCTTTTATGACCTGCCTAGCAAAACGACAGTTGGTCTATGCTTCAAAATGGGGTCCGGACTCGGTGAAATATTACCAAATGACTGACATATGAAAATGAATGACATATAACGGATATGTTTGATGTGAAATAATAGTACAAGTGCATTATTTAGTATATTTACACGTAACACAAAAATCAGTTAAACCTAACGTTTTATGTTCGGATCCCGGGTCGAGCTAGTCTACTTTTTTCTATCTCTTATAATATTTAGTTTTGTCTTTGTATATCCCTCAGTAGCAACATGGAATCTGGCGTGGTGCTACAACGCTCGTGACTCGGAAAATGCACGCAATAACCGATGAAAATTTAGCAATTGCATCGTTAGATATCGTCACCGTTAAAGCCGACAAGTTACCGTGTTACCGTGTAACAACAATAAAAAACCGGCGTGATTACATCTTTTATTATAAATTACGTCTTTATATTAAAAAATGGAAAAATGTGACTGCATTTGTGGCAAAAAGAAAGGACATAGAACAAGGAACATTATCACGAGAACAACTTCGCTAACGTCAAAGGGAAATCGCAAGGGGGAGCGAAGTTTGAACAGGGACAAAGGACGTAATCATTCGAAAGGGAGTGTCACATTAAAAATCAATCTACACGCGATTTTATTCTCCAACGCTTTCATATTTTTACATACACACGTAATGCTGGTAGGTTGTTGTTGGCATATTGAAGGCATATGTTATTTCAGCGATTTTCCCCGTGTTGGTTCCGGGCTCTTTTGTAGAACAGATCAACTGCCGTTCTGCCAGGCAGGTCGTAAAAGGGGACCGATTGGCTATGCGAGTCACTACCATCGTGGCTACTAGGTGGTAGAGTTCTGCATTGTCCCGCCCGGGTCTGGTACCACCGCCTTACCTATTACTGCTGCAATAGCGTCATTTCTTGTCACTGTCGTGTTCCGGTTCGGAAGGTAAGGTAGCCGGTAAACTTATGCATGTGGCATTAGACCTCACCACAAGATAACAACGCACCATTAACATCTTTGGTGTTTATAGGCGATGGTTGATTATTTCCATCAGGAGGTCCATCTGCATGTTTGCTATCTTATATTATAAAAAAATGTCCTGTCATTGAATAACCCTTCTTAAAGATTTTTGTCCTCTAGGCTCTTTTCATAAAACAAACCAACAAGCGACGTTAATCAAATATTAAATAACTAGATGAAAACCCGACTTCGCTCGGAAGTCTCGTAATACTTACGCAATCTTATATATTAAATAATACACATTAAAAAGTAGCAACACTGTAGTGACGTCTTCTTTCGACTATTACGTTGGTTTAATAAAGACAACACTATATTGTTGCTATTTTTTATTTCTACTCTTTTATGAACGAAGAGAAAATAAGTTTCACGATAATCTGCGCTCCGTTCTACGACACTTTAATAATTTTTTTTACGCTTTATAGTTTAGGTAAGGTTCCGATTGAGTCTACCGTAACGAAAATAACGATATCTATATCTATACATATAATGAAATCGTAGGAAAGTCAATGTATGTCCGGGGTAAACTCAAAAAGTACTGCATGGATATACTTCAAATTTTGCATGAATATTACTAACAGGTCGGGTCAACATATAGGCTACATATTATCACGCTATCACCTACGGGGGAGGAGCTGTGCGGAGTAAATGAAGTCCGCGCGAACGAACTCGCGGACAACAGCTAGTTATTAATATAGATTTAAATGCAGTAAAACTGTAACAACCGACTTCTATTTTCCTGTACGTAGAACCCTGAATCCGGTCTTCATCAAATTTATATGAGAGCAAATAAGAACTATACCTTCCCAAACAGAAAAAAGAATATTTTTCCATTCGGTTCGTAAATAACCGAGTTCTGGTACCTATGACAAAAACAAAAAAGTCGAATATAGAACCTCTTCTTTTTTGGGAAGATTGATAAAGCACATAAACCGTTTCACAAATCCTATAATCTTTATGTACTCTAACGTCTCTACCCCGGTCCGGGCCCCCTTTGAAGAATAAGACTAACTGCCGTTTTGCCAGGCAGTTCGTAAGAGGCGAACGATTGGTAAAGTTCTGCATTGTCTCACCCATGTCTGGTACAACCGACTTAACTATTCCTGCCGCAATAACATCAGTGCTTGTCACTGTCGTATTCCGGTTTGAAAGATAAGGTCGCCAGTCGGTAAGTATTTTTCATCAATTTATATCATAAAAGTGTAAACAAGTAGATGGCGCTCCTGATGGAAGGAGACAAACATCGCATACAGATACCAGAGACGTTAATGTTACGTTGATATTCTTGTGGCAGGGTCTTAATGCCATACACATAAGTTTACCGGCTACTTCACTTTATAAACCGGAACGCGACAGTGACAAACCTGACACTATTGCGGCAGGAATAGGTAAGGTGGTGGTACCAAACCCGGGGGAGCCAATGCAGAACGCTGCCACGACCACCAGCACCAGTCGCTACAGTCGTATCCTCGATGGTAGTGTCTAGCATAGCCAACGTTTTCCTTTTACGAACTGGCTGACAGAACGGCAGATGGTCTATTCTTCAAAGGGAGTCCGGACCAACACCGGGTAAAACTTATGCATGTATTATTATATTTCTGCTAAACATTTTGGTCGCCTCTGCGGTCTAGTGGTCCAGCGTTGGCGTTGACCACATGAGGTCCCAGGTTCGATTCCCGGGTCGGGCACATAAAAAGTGGGTTTTTTTTTTTCAGTTTTCTGATAAACACAAAGTTGCCCGGGATTGGAAAGTGCCCGGTTGGCGATAGGCTTGCCACCTATAACATTTGCGGTAAGTATCTTCGGCTAATCGTGGATGCACTTGTTGTACCTCTGTCTACCTCTTCGGGGAAACGGGCGTGAAGATACTTACTCTGCTTAACAGATGACAACGAAAGTTAATGTCTTTGTCTCTTTTCATTAGGAGAGTAATCTATTTGTTTACTATCCTATGGTTTAAAAAATATTTTCGTCGAATTAATCTCAAATTAAATCTGTTAAAACAATTTTTTTAAAAGGCGAAGAAATTAATTCAAAAGCCGATAACGCATTTGTAATAAGTAATCCTTTGTCTTGCAAATGCCCGTAGGCAGCGGAAACACGGGGAAAGTGAAACCCACTGGGTCTTAACATCGACATATTCTAAACTTAACCGATAGGAAAACAATGTTATTTTGATCGTATAATGAATGTTCCATATTTCATTTTTTTTTCGTTTTAATGATATTTATTCTGACTAATATATTAATTAGTTCATAACATGAGAACATTATTTTTCAAACCATTTTTATATTTGTTTTGCAACCTGGTATTGTATTTACAAATTTGGAATAAAAAACGAAGATTAGCGCAATGCTAAGAATCTGGTGAACCAACCTTAAAACTGTTGAAGATTTCATTTTCAGTCTATAGAAGTATGGAAATAATATTATCATATACTTGAGATCTTACATAGCACTGCTATTTATAAACTTAAATTGATGTTATTAAATTGATATTATTAGCGATTGCCCCGTAGTCGAAATTCATCCATAAACTAAACAATAAAATTTCTCTAAGTTTGACAACAGACATTAGCTGTATAAAAATAGTATACCTACATATATGTATATTACTAGCTGTGCCCGTGACTTCGTTTGCGTGGAAAAATTTCTAAAATAAAATCCCGCATAGTTCCCGTTCCCGTGGGATTTCCGGGATAAGAACTATCCTATGTCTATGTCTTAGGTCTCAAACTACATTAGTACCAAATTTTATCCAAATCGGTTCAGCGGTGTAGCCGTGAAAGCGTAACAGACAGACAGACAGACAGAGTATACTTTCGCATTTATAATATTAGTATGGATTATCATTATGTGTGTCACACGAATTTAATGAGCGCAACGTTTATTTTAATTAATTTAACATATTTCTAACGCATATTATTTAAAATATTAGGTTTCTGCAGTCCTCCGCAGTGTGAACCTTAACTGCGCCCATACTCCACCGTTCTCGTAATTGTGATAAAAAGGAGTACAAAGGGGTAAATGAGAAAAGCTTTTACAAGATACATAAGGTACGCACAATGCACACGCTCGACCAACGGTGATAATGTTTTGTTTTGTCATTAAATTAAAAATGAATGCATTTGTTTGAATTTTTTTTATATCATAAGATAGCAAACAAGCAGATGGGTCTCCTGGTGGAAAGAGTCAACCATCGCCTATAGACACCAAAGATGTTAATGGTGCGTTGCTATCTTGTGACGAGGTCTAATGCCACATGCATAAGTTTACCGGCTACCTTGCTTGCTTGATAGTTTGCTTATTTTAGGTTTGAAACCCTCCAAACCGGAACACGACAGCAGGAATAGATAAGGTGGTGGTACCAGACCCGGGCGAAACAATGCAGAACTCTACCACCTAGTAGCCACGATAGTAGTGACTCGTATAGCTAATCGGTCGCCTTTTACGACCTGCCTAGCAGAACGGCAGTTGGCTTATTCTTCAAAGAAGCCCGGGACCGACACGGAAAAAATGAATGCGTTGAATTAAAATGTATTTTCTTTGATTAAGAAAATTTAATATTTATCTTAATTTTGTAATTTAATAGTTTTAATTAAAGTTTTTATAAAATTGAATCGTGAGACATTGTTTACGTGATGGGGCAACGTTATTGAATCGCAGATGAGACGCAAAGAGCTGTATGGATGTCGCAGGAGGGAAGAAACCAATCTGAGGTATCTCGCTATCTCGATGTATACAGGAGCGTTATGTGCCGTCTGTAGCAGCGTTATACTACCACAGGAAATCCCACTGATTAGGACCCAGGCCGTGGAAGGAGAGCAACTACTCGACAAGACCGATATGTACAATTGACTGCTTGCAATCAAGCAATGTTAACCGCCCCACAGATGTTTAGGGCTACAAAAACTCAAGTGGTTTTGCTGTAAGCCCCCAAAATGTGCGAAATCGGCTGCATAAGTACGACCTACAAGCACGACATCCAATCTACCCATCGCGAACGTCACAGAAAACGCGCTTGTCGAAATGAATGGTGTAGGGACACATAACATGGTACCAGGAGAAATTGAAAAAAAATTTATCTTACGATGAGTCTCAATTCAGGCTTTTGCCTGATACAAGAGGAGTAAAAGTGTACCGTTATCCCGGTAATTCTGAAAAGCTGAAGTGCGTTCAGGAACTTCATCCATACAGTGGATCAACAGTTATTTTATGGGCGGGTATAGTACACCGCTTTGGGGGTAGAGCCAAAGTCTTCTATGTACTAACGTTCTAGTCAAGGCATGCACGAAGTCACTTGTGTTCCACTAAAGAGCAGTCCATGGACGTCAGAGCTCGTTGAATTAAGTGCGAAACGCCATGAAATTCAGGGCGGTTGTGAGCTTTTGGTCGCGAATGTATATTATACTCTATTATACGTTGTAGTACTGTTGAATTTTGACTTTGGTTGAACGATTTATTATTATTTCAGCCCTGCAGCGAGTGTTAACGAAATGAAACATGTCTTCTTCTTAGCAAAGCTTCTCTAGTATGTAGTACTAGTACATTAAACTCTCTGAGTAAAGAAGACGAACAGAGCTCGTTTTTGTAAGTGGAAACATGAACGCTTAAGATTACGTTGAGGGTGTTCTTAGGCCTTATGCTCGCCCGTTTTCAAAAACCCTTGGCTCCGATTTCGCGTTGCTGCATGATAATGCGCGTTCTCATACAGCTTTGTAGACTAGGGATCACTTGGTAATGGAAAACATCTGGGTGTTGTCTTAGCCTGCAAAATCGCAAGACCTCAACCCCAACGAGCATACAAGCGATATGCTCCAGAGCCGTGTTTTAGAGGACTTGGACTGAATGAAAACAGCCCAACTTTTAGTTAGAAATAATACAACTCTCAAACATAAATTCGAACCTGATATATAACGATAGTCTATTTGTCAAATAGGAGAACTCGGACCAACTTGGGGGGAAAACATAAATTTACACAAACGAAATAATATGATGTTATGCAACTATAATCGGCGTGCGTCATTTCATTACTATGGAAATCATTAAACTAATATCAATTAGTCCTTCAGTGTTTACACACTTACATTAGGAATATGCTTTATAACTGATTTTGGCAATGGCAATGTAATAAATAGAGTTGCGTAATTTGGTTAGCAACCGCTTGCGATATTTCCATGCCGTTGAATCGTTTCTAATTGGAGCAGTTAAATTACCTTTCGTAAAATTATTTTCATGATTTACAACGATGGGAGTAAGAAAACTTTCACAATTACATATTTTTTCTAACAAGCCATGATGAAGTCAATATGATTTTATTTTGTAAAGAATACAGGCGTTTTTGAGTTTTAACATCTTTTGGGTGTCTTTTGGAGTGACAAATACTAGGATATCAACTCTTGTTGTTGTTACCTCTTACCATCTGCTTGTTTGCTATTCTGTAAAATAAAATAAAACTTTTAATCCTTGCTAGCTTTTAGTTGTATCTTCGTTTGCGTGACCCAAATCATTATTTCTATTCTAAATAACAGCCAATGTTTCACATTGATAGTCTAATTTTCTAATGTAATATTATTATTTTTTAACTTCATTTTACTAGGTATTTTTTAAATTTATTCGTTGCAAAGACAATTTCTTTCTCTTATAATGTTAGTTTAGATAACTAGCTGACGCGTGAAGCTTTACCCATGTTTTCATTGACATGTTGTCAATATAGTTTTTGTACATACTTTCATCTCCATTCCAACCCCTCAGAGGTTAATTTTTTTCATGTTAGCCTATATTTGAGCCTAGATATTTAACTAACTCTAAGCCAAATTTCATCAAAATCAACTCAAAGGTTTAGCCGCGAATGCGTAAGAGACAGACAGACTTTCGCATTTATAATGTTAGTTTATGATGTTGTTGTAGGAGGATCAACTCGGATAATCTTCTACGTTTTCTAAATTAATAAACTAAAACATAAATTTTTTTAATTATAAAAAAATATTCAGATTTTTATTCGATTGACTTCTGTGTAAGTGTTACCATTGAATAAAACTTTAATTTTATTAACATTAAAACATTAATAAGTTTTTATATCTCCATCTTCATTAGAATAGTGTTAAATAATTTTTTCCCCTATTTTTGTACTAAAAAATAGTTTAAAGCTAATTTCTTTTTTGTTATTTTATACGACAACCTTTTTAAGTGTGTAGAACGTATAGGCAATGGTTCTTGGTTATGTCAACACTTACGAGTATATTTGTCTTTGATCTAGAGATCTCTCACGGTGAAAATTTTTAATCTTACCAAACAATCATTTTTGGTGTTACTTGACACTGGCAAAATCCGTATTCAACGTGAAATCCGTTAATACTAGACCGCATTGAACTCTAACAAGTGCTCTAGTCATCACATACATAGGCAAAACCGTTTATTATAAAATACATGAACGTTCTAAAATACTATTGTTAAAAAAATGCAATTTATTAAACGAATTGATATAATTGATTCATGACTCATAGTGATTAGTGACATTGACATGTAACGGTTTGCTATATTCTTGCATTGGCAAGATAAATCCTAACCACAGACTACGATGATGAGAAGTAAACGTTTACGTCAATCTAACCTTAATTCCAAAATCTAGCTATTATTCCCTAAGCTTAAAAAATGTATATTAAATGCGGGTATATATTAAAAAATATATATTTATGTAAGGTAATAATTAAAGAAAACGATGTATGGAGTCTCGTCCGTGTTCTTCGGAGAATACCTCTGTGTATATAGATGATAGCGTCAATAAAACATTACATAATTTAAACAAAGTCAAACTACAGCAACAGACTTCTCACCTCCTGTTTCTCTCTCTGGTATTCTGAATCAGATCTTCATAAAATTTATTTAGTACCAAATAGATAGTACCAGATAGGAGCTTATACTCTATAAACAAGAAAGTAATTTTCTATATCGGTCAATGAATGACCGAGGGTTCAAAAAACATTGGAATTGAGAACCCTCGAAAAATAATGTATGCTGCACTCTGCCTACACCTGCGGAGGTACGAAAGTGAAAGCATTAACTATATCTGTTTTACTATACCTTGCCATCCAAACCGGAACACGACAGTAGCAAGAACAAACGCTATTGCGGCAGAAATAGGTAAGGCGGTGGTACCAGACTCGGGTGAGACAATAGAGAACTCTACTAACTAGTACCACCTCATTTATCAGAATAAAATTTATATGCAAATCTAGGATTGATCATTAGTGTAATTCAATTTAAACGATGTAGGTCGCTAACTTAAATTGTCATGTACTTGTGATTCACTTGTATAGCTCGGCCCACCCGTCATGTTTATTCAATAATGTTCTAGCGACATGAGCCGCTTGAATGCTAAGGGGCTTGCTTCTTCTGCGAACCTACTTGCTGTTGTAAGCTATTCATTACAAACTAACAAACTTCGTTATCCATAACAGAAATTTAGATTTTAGTCATGAATATGTTATACGAAATTCTTACAAATTTAACATATAACATAAGGATATGTTTGTTTATCTCTGGGATATTTCTATTAGAACGGGCGTGTTTTCATGATACAGAATATAGAACAGCAATAATAGATTTTGCATTAGTATCTGAATCTATTATGTTATTTATTTTAAAGGATTTTTTATTTGCCGATCTCTCTTTTAAAAGTGATTTAAAAGAATTTACTTTATTAAATTAATAAATAAGAACGCTACACATACTACATTTGTGTAAATACATAATAATTATACACATATTGTACACTATTTTCTGTATGAATAAAGCCAGTTGTCAAACTTAAAACGAATTTATTGTTTAGTCTATAGTAGAATTTTGGCCACAGAGCAATCGCTAGTTATAATTAAACGTCATCGAATTACACAGCCACTTGCAAAAGGAAGTTTCCTTTGTATTGCATTGTAATTCTAAAAGTAATAAAAAAATATCTCGATATATTAAATCAAAGGTTCCAAAACTTTTTTTTTCTCATAGGCCACTTACAAAATTTTGCTAATTTCGGTGGACCCCTTGAATCTAAATTTCTACCATACTTCCAAAACTTTAGAAAAAATATGAAGATAAGATATGGTCACGCCAACGTAGACCCCCGTCGAGTCTCCCGTGGATCCCTGGACCACTTTGGGAATCAGTGTGTTATATTTTGTGAGCGTCAGATATCCGGATTCTGGACATGCTCGGTTTTTTATAAATCAGTTTTTTATATTAAATACAATAAATGTCTTGTAAAAATATCAAATATATATCTTGACATACGTGTGTTCTTATTATTCTAATATTGCAATATAAATAAATTAGAGCCATTTTTACTTCAAAAAGTTACTTGATTTAGTTATAGCGAGAGTAGAGCACTACCTTGCTTCGCGGAAGCGAGCAATATGTTATTAGTAATCTGGACTTTAACTTGTGTTAAGGCTTGAAGGACAATTAAGAAATGTTGGTCCGGGCCCCTTTAAAAGAATAAAGTTTCTGCAAGGCAGGCTGAACGTGTCACTACCATCGTGACTACCAGGTGGTAGAATGCTGCAACGTCTCACCCGGGTTCGGTACCTGTCTTACCTATTCCTGCTACAAAAGCTTCAATGATTGTCACTGCCATGTTGTGGTTTAGAGCATACGGTAGCCGGTAGATACTCTTACGCATGTAACATATGCATTCCTGCCGCATATATGGCAAAACTTCATTATCATCTTTGGAGTCTATGGGTGACGATTATCAGAACAACTTGAAAAAAACAAAACAGAACAAAAAAAAATGACACGATTATACGCTCTTTTCTTTTAGATAGCAGGAATATAATAGAATTTCAGTACCTTTTGTAGCCTCTGTTCTGTGTCGTCTAGTCTTTGTCTGGTGTCATGTAACGATCGCTCCAAGTCGGTCATCTTCTCGGTTTGTGCCGCAATTTGTTCAGACAACACCTGCACTTGCAATTGTAAACTTTCTTTGTCGGCTTCAAGTCTTCTGACACGATCCTCTGCATCATTCTGTAACATTTACAAAACAAGTAAATTTACATGAAAGCGTTTTTATAAAAAGAATTCTGTTTTCCTCGTGTTGGACCGGAATGATATTTTTTTTTAATCTTCTGCCTTACCAGACAGTCTCGGCAGTCTTCGCTAATAGTTGGTAGAGTTCTGAGAAATCTAATTCGTTTTCGGTACTACCTTCTTACTTTTACCTGCCTATTCAGTCCAAATCAGGAGGTCCTCAGTTTGATCTCCGGGTTGTGAAAAAGTACTATTTAGGTTAGTTCTGTGGTTTTCCAGTTTAGATGGTAGTGTAGCTGATAATGTCTTACTGTAGCTACTATATAATGTCATAATCTTTTAGTGTAAACATTACGTAGCATACGTATAATCATTTTGTAAGCTCATCACACACTTTTCTGATGGGAATCGAACACGATTCCCACCGATGCATAGTCAGAATCGCTAACAAATCAAGCAACAAAACTATTAAAAAGAAGAGTGCAGATCGTCTGAAAAACTCAACAAGTTTAGCATGTTTGTATATAAGACAATTTAACTTCCTTATTTTGGAATTTGGTCTAACAGATAATAATCAAACTTAAAAACAATGTACGTACTAGGCGTTTACCCGTACTTCTGCGTCTTATTCATTTGCGAACATGATGATATTCATTATTACTGATTTTTACCAGTAAACGAATAAAAAATATCCTCACGCTTCTGATTCAGGAATGTGAGGCATCTGATGCCCAACTACGAGTAAACGCTTAGTTCGTACATTGTTTTTAAGTTTAATTATTATTTGTTAGACCAAATTTCAAAATAAGGAAGTTAAATTCTCTTGTTTACATATATATTAAATTTCTAGAGTGAAACGAAAGTTATTTGAAAACCTTCTAAATAAGATACGCTTGTCATTTGTGATGAAGGAAAACCTAGATTTATGTGGTCAAAAAAGATCTGCGACGCACGAGACTGTTAATGTGCCTCTTTTACCTGACTGAAGGTTGATGCTGAGATTTTAACTGGATGAATGAAAAGAATCAATTCTTTTCCTGACCCGCAAATCGAATCAGTACATATCGTGTAGTGAATCATGACCTACAAAGCTTACCACTATTACAAAAAACAAAATACTGTGCTTTAAAAAGCATTTAAAGTAGTCAGACACTTTACGAAACGACGTATGCTTTGTTGTTTTGTAACACGTGCTTTTAAAATACGCGTAAAATCTCTTTTCCTCGTACCCAGATGAGAAGACATTAATAGTTGAGTTGCTGAAAGGATTTCGTAACATATCCGTTCATACCGTTCCGTTATTTTACTCCATAAAGCTATAGGCTATAATAACATATTCACTTGCGTTCAACATGTTTACTCCATACAACTATTGGCTATAACAAAATATTCACACATACCTATACAAAATGACCACCAACTACAGACTGTTATAGCATATTCGTACACATACAAAATCTTTACACCATACAACTATGCTGCATTATAAAAGTTTTTGTCGAATCCCGCGAGATCACCTAATTTTCCAGGATATAAAGCCTATGTGCTTTTCCAGGTTATGATCTCCCGTGTGCCAAGTTTCATTCAAATGCGTTCAGTAGCTTTTGCGTGATTGAGTCACAAACATCCATCCATCCATCTAAACTTCCATTTATCCAAACATCCAAACTTTCGCATTTATAATATTATTATAGATACTAATTGCATATTTACAAGCTTACAAAATGTTTACACCGTAAAACTATAGACTATAATAATAAAATTGCATATTTTCCATGGGCTATTTATTATAACGTATTTACTAGCAAAAAACATTTAGACCATAAAATTACGGACTAGAATCACATAGTCCATCATACACATGATAAATAATTCATTATTACTCAAATAACTAATCCAAGTCTTTATTTCACTTATTATACATGCAACTGGTTTCGCTAATTATATACAAAGGTTTCGTTAACGAGCAGATGATTCTTCTGAGGTAAACAGAAAACCATCATCTATAGACACGAAAGATGTTAATGGTGCGATGCTATCCGTGTTGCTAAAACGAAACCACCTAGCCAATAGTCACAATGTTTTTTTTTTATATCATAAGATAGCAAACAAGCAGATGGGTTTCCTGATGGTAAGAGTCAACCATTGCCTATAGACACTAAAGGTGTTAATGGTGCGTTACAATACAATACAATACAATAACTCTTTATTGTGCACCAAAATATATGACATTATGACATTATAAGTTACAACATAAAAATTATACAAGTAAGATACACAAAGGCGTTGCTATCTTGTGGCGAGGTCTAATGCCACATGCATAAGTTTACCGGCTTACCTTACCCTCCAAACCGGAAAACGACAGCGACAAGCAGCAGGAATACGTAAGGCGGTGGTACCAGACCCGGGCGAGACAATGCAGAACTCTACCACCTAGTAGCCACGATGGTAGTGACACGCATAGCCAATCGGTCGCCTTTTACGACATGCTTGGCAGAACGGCAGTTGGTCTATTCTTCAAAGGAGCCCGGAACCATCACGGAGGAGGAGTTTGCTCTCGCTTTTTACGAGATTCCTAACAGTAAGGCATTTGATCTATTCTTCAAAATAGGTCTCTAATTTACACGGGGAAAATATATATTTACCGCCCCGTTGGTCGAGTGGTTAGAGACCCTGACTACGCAATCAACGGGGCTCGGGTTCGATCCCCGAAGGGGACAAGCATTTGTGTGATGAGCATAAATGTTTGTATTTCCGGGTTTGGGTGTTTATTATGTATGTAAAAGTATTTATATATGTATTTCTATGTATTAGCATCGCTGACTGACACCCATAATACAAGCAAATAATTTGTTTACTTTGGGGTTAGATCAGTAAGTATAATTTGTCCCGTGAATATTTATTTTTATTTATTTATTTACTATATTTCTGACGTAGTTGTAATTAGCAAAATCGTTTGGATTTAAAATAAATGGTATAAAGACGTGAACACACGTCAACTCGTTCCACTTACATTCCTAGGCATTGTTAATTTATTAATGAGCACGTGCAATTATTTAATATTTATTACACGTAGTTGCTACAAGGTTAATCTTTTTAAAATATTACAAAAGCGTATTATTTAAAGATGCAAAACTTAATCATCTTGTGATCGCGGTCTATGAACCCACGCAGTAATATTATACTTAATATACATATACAAATATTATAATTTGAATTCCTAATGCTTTAAATTTTAATGTGATGTTACAACGCTCTCCACCTTCTGGTCACACAACGTCACAATTGGGTGACCCCTTCCACCACTAAACATGTGACGTCCTTTTTGTATGGCCCATTATTAAATTTGGTGGGATTATGGCTATTTACGTACTATACTTCATTTATTTATCTTATTTTATACAAATTCTTTCAGCAGTTACATCGCGAAGGATTGGCAATATACACACATAGGTGCGCGCACATACAAACTTTTGCATGTACATAAGTCGAATTATTACCGTGTACTTAATGTTTTATGTGAAACCTACAATGCATTTTTGGGAGTAGAATTAAGCTTATGTATTAAGCTTGGTATAGACTACCTGTACAAGAAGTTTCATCCAAAAACCAACAATCTTCTTATATTATAAATGGGAAGTTTTGTGGTTATATACAAAAAAAATTATTGGAACGAAGTTTTGGAACGAAGTTCCTTACGGCAGGCTTGGAGGGGATAGGGATTTTGCTGCGCGACCGAACTGAAAAAAATGTGATAGTAAAACCGTAAGAAAAATGCGTGGAATAAAAGCGTTAAATGAGACGTGCGCAGGCGCGACAGTCGCGTACACAAGCGAGTAGTGCCGTTTAGCCGAAGGAAGTTCGTTCCTACCTGGTGTCCCGCGACACCACATCATTTTTTTATATTACAATATCTATTCCATATTGATATTATCTACTTTAAATATTAACTATCAATACTAAGTTAACTATCCGAAGATAGTGCATCAATTATCGCAATTTTTACGGATACTAAACTTAGTATTTATTATGTTAATTTCTCGAATACATTCAGTTTTTTTTCAGGGAAGAAATAGGTATGTTAATCCGGGATATGGTATATACTTTATCCCTGTATCGAATTTCAAACGACCTATCCAGCAGTTACTTGAGACGTAATTAAAATAACAATGATATTGGACATCTAAAATATTCAAACATCTTAATCTGTGACATGGTCAACGTGGTTTTTTTATCACGGGATAGTAAATAAGCAGAGGTGTTATATATAATAAATATCATAATGCAGTTGATAGGTTTGTCATTAACAAATTGTCATCAGATATTATATATGTATATATCACAAAAAGTATTTTTTTTAAAGTAAGTTTCAGTCGGTTAAGAATTTCTCCAAGGCAGTAAAATGTGAAATCAAATTTAAAACATGTTATATTTCAAATAAGATAAAAATAATGAACGAACGTAATTATTGACATTAACATTCATATAGACTAATCTTAGAAAAGAGATTGTTTGTTTTTGTTAATTAGAATGTTTATAACCAGTAGAACTAGAAAACTTTCTTGAATTTTTATAAATCTGTTATTCAAAAAGATTTCATGTCTTAACAGACGCAAGTGTGTAATCATAATCAGTGTCAATCTTGTTACAGGCAACCCCAACGCGCAGCAACAGAAATGTAGCGTTTATCCCATCCCATGTACTAGTATGTTTTTTTTGGTGTGTATATGTAAGATCTTATAAACTGAACGAACACGCGAAAAATATCCAGCTGTTTTATTGGAATAGATTGTATTTATTATTTCATAGGTTGTCTTTATAATTCACCCTGTTGGGTTTGTATGACAGGCAAAGTGAATAGACGCCTAAATTCGACCTATTAAAAATACATAAAAAATTGAAAAGGTTAACAATTAGGTAATCCCAAATAAAAAACAATTATTATGAAAAATATAACTTGCCCCAGATTGTACATATTACGTCTGATTTGTCGTTGCTTTATTTTATTAATTATAAACATCATGAAAATACCGTTGACTAATCCTTGTTCACCCATTTCAGATAAAGAAGCACGACGGTATTTGAATAGGCGGGTATACAATTTTGACAAAAAAACTCAAAATCATTACTAATGACTGGCTACCCACAATAAAAGAACCCGAAAATTCTTGTATGAAAACATGTCTTATTAAAAACTAATAGGTGTATTGAAATGCCCTCCAAAGATTATTTAATAAACGTAAGCGGATTCGGCGCACAAGACGATATGAAATTATTGTATTTTATTCACTTTATAGCAGGAAAAAAAAAATTGGTACCTTAAAGTGCCGCGTAGGTGTTTGTGGAAGAGATGGGTGTGAAGGCCAGTTGTGATCGTGCATGAAGCATGGTGGTGGAACCGGCGGACCATGGCACCAGCACATTGGAGGCCACCATCCGCCTTCAGGCCAACGAAAATGTTCATATGAATTCCAACGCCGTTGTAGATCAGGCGGTGTTTTCTCGTTTTTAGACCGGCGAGGCCTTGGTGAAGCGCGTACACTTGTAGGATGCTGTGGTGGTTTCGATGATACCGAAGATCTAGTTTTACGATCGCGTTCATTACGCGATCCAGACGCAAGCCGCCGTCTCTCCAAACTGGCGTTAGGGTAGTCTTCGTCCCGCGAACCCATTAGTGGAGGTTCGCTTACATCATCAACGATTTCCCCTGTTGGCACCCATTTAAAATCATCATTACACCGTGTTGAATTATCTATACGTCTGTTCGGAGTCAAAGTCCGATAATCAGCATCACCACCGCCTGTCTCGTATTCATGTTCTTCAGAATCATCTTGACTACTCGAACTGTCAGGATCGGAAGAATCCGCTTGAGATGGAATCGCGTTACGCTCAGTCCAAGCAGAACATTTCACTGTTGTCTCGTCTGGACTATCCGAGTCACCGCCTGTCACGAAATAGAATTCGTAAGCAAGTTTATAAAATGAGAAAGCCTCATAGCTGACACCTTTCACTCACCCATTGGCGAATACATGTAAGAACGTACGGCAGGGTGTACGTAACCCACAGCCGGGCGTTCTTCTTCCTCGTCAAAGGGTTCCGTTAAAAATTCGCGGTCAGACATGAGGCCCCTCATATACGACACTGTGCGACAAGCTCTAAGTACGAGTCACCGACGTACCTCTATTTTAGACTTTGGCTTTGTTCCAGTTTTTAACTACGTCAGTGATTCGTTCACAGAGCGGGAATTACGAGTACGTACTCTCTTGTAAGGGTGGTTCCTCGCTTGATACTATCGAGGCTGACTCGTGTTCAGACGCTTCCGATGCGGTAGATAAAGGTCTTTCACTTGCGATAGACTCGCGCCTCACTGGGGATGATGGAATATTTTCTTCGTTAATTTTCTGTAAAATCCTTTCGCTCTTTTCTGATTTCGTTTTAATCGTATGAACTTTATCATCACTAGCCGATCGACTGTGCAGCACCGCTATGGTGGCCGCCACGAGTGAGCCTCCGCGGCCGAGCTCACGCATGTTTTAGTACAAAATGAGAAACACTTTTACAAATACGGGCGCCGCCCTCGCCCGGAAATAGAACTCAGTTCATGCGTCTGCAATAAACCCACAGTAAGACATTAATCCTCGCTAATGTAACAGTTACTATTTAATCGCGAGCGTTGCCAGTATAAACATTAAAAATCTAAATTGACTCACACGATAAAGTTATTCTTACAAATTAATTATACATTGTATAATTTTGTTTGTCGTTAGCGTAATATGCGTAAGCGCATAATCGTCCGGCGCGTTGCTCTTATGGCGAGATACTTGCAGTATAGTACCCACACTACTACGCCAGGGCGACCAACTTAAACAAAGATGCGCCCCCGCCCACCGCCCTTAGCTATCTTTAGCTAAGGCTTTATTCATATAACGTAAATCATATTCAAAGGGGTAATTCTATCTTACAAGCTTTAGGTAGAACCTAAAGCATATTTCCTCCTTTTAATGTATAATATTCAATTCGCATCATCCTATTACATTTGGTCTCCCGCTAGTACAATGCATCATGAGACAAGAGCAAAACCCAGAGTTTCGATTTCTAGTTTATTTTTCAACATTGCACATGCAGATCACATTCTAGAACATGATCTATAAATACGACATGTTCTAAAATTTAGAACAAAAAATATTTATACGAGTTGAATCCTCGTAAATTTTTACCAACAATAAAATAAATAAAAGAAACAAGATTAAAGATTCGAACAGGCACTCGATCGATGCAATTTTTGTCTATCTTAAGAAATTATCTATATATATAAAAATCAATTGCATTTCGTCTCGCTAAAACTCGAGAACGGCTGAACCAATTTGGCTAATTTGGTTTTGAATTAATTGTTAAAGGCCAGGGAAGGTTTAAAAGGTGAAAAAATATAGAAAAAAATAACAGTAGTTAAAAAAGCAGAACAAAGTTTGCCGGGTCAGCTAGTCTTTAAATAAAAGTTTCACATCAGAGTGTCTGAAAAAGATTTATTTATTTTTATCACTATATTGAGTTTTTAAAATATAAGGTAGCATCATATTTATGTTACAAACTAGCTGACCGTCGCAGCTTCGCCCACAAGTACAGTACCATGTCTTCAATACAACTTTTAATACAAATTTTATCCCCTATTTCAGTCCCTTGAATTTTAAAAAAGTAGCCGACGTTTGATCCCGAATCTTCAACTATGTTCTTGCTAAATTTGATCATAATAGGTTCAGCGGTTTAGTCGTAAAAAAGTAACAGAGACATGGAGACTTTCGCATTTGTAACATTAGTTTAATACGGATGCGAAAGTGAGATTTTTTGGTATGTTTTCACATCTTGATGCTTAAACAAATCATCAAGAAAATTTGAATACACGTTTTCAAGAATACATAAACATAGAGTTCATTACATCCTAAGAGGAGATATATTGTACCTATTCCTTTTCTACGATATGGAAAAAATATACGTATATCATTTCACTAGACCCGTGATTTTTCATTACGATAACAATTCAAATCTGAAGTGCAGTATTTAATAGAATAAAAGCAGCTTCCTTTCCTTATTTAAAAATAGAGACAGCTGTCCCATTACTTTCGTCGAAATATTCATTAAATGTGCTAGTTTATTTTGGATGCAAAGGAAACTAACACGTGTCGATTGCTATAAAAATAGCAGTTAAATCTTCGACGTGCACTCATCCTACTTTACTGGATTTCGAAATATACCAACAAAACATGTGGTTTATTCGTTTCCCTATTCGAATAACATCACGATGACCCAGATTCGAGTCCCAGATCGAAATAATATGCTATCGGTATTTTTTTTCTCGAGAAAAAAATTTATTAGCAAAAGTTATAAGATGTTTACATACACACATACATACACACATACAGATACACACACCCATGTACATACAGACATGAAAATAGTCGGAAAAGATTCCTCGGACCTCAAAACGTGGACATCTGGTGAAAACTCGATTTTCGAAAATCGGGATAAAATCAGTAACTTATCTACATACGTAGTGGGAAGTCAAAAAAAAACGTTTTGTAATATCATAAATGACCAACATTTAAAACTGTGTCTAAGAAGCCGATCTTAAACAGTGCAATATTAACATTAAAATATTGTATAACAATCATCTTCTTACAAAACTAATATAATTATTAATATATTTTATATATTTTAGAACGTTAGCATATATGAATATTAGAACGGAAAACAAGTTCATATGATGCACATTGCTAAAAACATCTTTCACAGTCAGTAAACGTTCAATATTCTAGGTATAATTGCCACACTCAATACAATTCAAGGGTTTTTAACTGTATAGAAGTTGGTAATGGAAAACGATTTCACATTTAAGTATCTGCGGGGTTTACACCCCGAGGAAAAGTGAGTTCAGCTTCAATAATATATTGCTGTAATGGAGGAAAGCGCTGAGGGATTCCATCTTAATTACTTTGAACAAATAAATAAATTATGCTCAATAACTACTATTTGTTACAGTCTTAAGACTACAGTCTCAGCAGTAATTTAGGCTTAGAATTTGTTAACTGGTTAATTAAAATTTTAATAATATTTATGATATGACTGTAAATCAATGATTTTGATGCGGTTTTTTTTTTAATAGATAGATTGATTCTTGAAGAAGGTTTAAGTGTATAAACTTTTCCGATATTTCCACGGGAACAAAAGCTGCGCGGGTGAAACCGCGGGCAGGTCGCTAGTTTTATTATATAAAAAAAGAAGAAAAAATACTATGTATACTATAACACATATATGAATATTTTAAATAAATTAGCGATCGCCCTCTGTTCACAAATCGACCATAGACTAAACAATAAAATCTCGTTCAAATTTGACAACAGACTTTAACTTTAAACAAAATGTGTGTAAATCTACCTATCTAATATCTTTAAACAAATAATTTTGGTATATATGTACAATATAATCTAAATCTATGAAACGGCTCCAACGATTTTATGAAATTTAGTATGCAGGAGGTTACGGGGCGTTAAATCGATCTAACTAGGTTTCATTTTTAGAAAACGTTGTTTTTAACAAAGAAAAATAACCAGATATTTATATTATGTCAAAAGAATCTTAGTGTGAGTATTTTTAATTTTTATTAATCTTGTGTGTTTCTAATGCAAGTTATATAAAAATATTACCTTTCAGCAATCCTCTACAATGTAAATTTTAATAGTGTCAAATTTCATACTTATCCGTTTACGTAATTGTCGTAAAAAGTGGTATAAAATTTTTGCTTGACATATTAATATATAGTGATTTAGTAACTACAACAGGTTATCACACAAACGCATGTCAAAACGGGAAACGAACCCTAGCCCTAAATTTGCGTAGTTTTATTAATTTAGTAAACTAATACATGTAGTAGAGTTTTAATATTAGAATTACATCATTTTGGTGAGAAGTTCTGGCCCAATAAATCTATATAACATATAAATGCATATACGTTTTACGACGAGTGCCGGGCGGGTCGCTAGAAATAAATAAAATAATAAACAAGTACTTGTAAATTACAAAGGCAATATTTGTGAAAAGTTTTGCAACGTATGGGGTGCTGTGCCCCACCCTCGAATAGATTGTATATTCAGTCTTTCAGTCGGCTGGCGGTTCATAACAGCAGGTGACTCGCAAATCGCAATGCGCGTTTTGTTTCATGCCGAGTGAACATGCTGACGAATTTTGTTTAAAAATTGGTAAAATTTTAAGGTAATTTTTCATATATTTTGTACGGAACTCAGCTATTTGACTAATTTTATTTGAGCATGTGTGTAAAACTGTAAAGTAATTTTTCATATATTTTGAAGGAACCCAAATATTTGACTAATATTATTTGAGCATGCGTGTAATATTGTAAGGTAATAATTTTTCATATATTTTGAACGGAACTCAACTATTTGACTAATTTTATTTGACTACGACGTAGCAATTCGTGATAACAAACGTAAAATAGTTTGATCATGTGCTTGAGTACGCACATAGATACTATTTTTTTACTATATGGCTAAAGTTAGTGTTCAAATTTAAAAGAGATTTTATTTATCAGTCTATGGTTGAATTTCGACCACAGGAAGATCGCTGTTATAAGTATTACACACAAATATTTACAAATAAATGAATGAACCCAAAATACTAAGTCGTTTTTTTTTCTGATTAAGGCTTATTAAAGTGAAAAGCATTTTCCGGCGTCCAGCGAACGCAGACCTCAAATCCTTGATAATTTTCAGATATGTCTTTTAATTTGATTATAGTTATTGATTATACATCTATACATATAATAAAATCGTAGAAAAGTCAAAACTGTACATTGAATATTTTTTTAAAAGAATACTTGGGGCGTGATCTACAATCGATATCGAAGCCAAAAATATAAATTTTAGAATTTTTGTCTGTTTGTCTGTATGTATGTCCGGGGTAAACTCAAAAAGTACTGCATGGATTTACTTCAAATTTTATATGAATATTACTAATAGGTCGGGTCAACATAAAGGCTACATATTATCACGCTATCACCTACGGTGGAGGGGCAATGCGGAGTAAACGAACTCCGCGCGGACGAAGTCGCTGGCAACAGCTAGTATCTCAATAATATACATCATCCGTGCGTTGGCAGTCGACATGGTAGCAGATAAACGTCCAGTAATAACAGTTCTAAGGCGTTATCGCCAGGCATTGCGCCAACTGCATATTTAACTATAATCCATATAATATACTCTTGGAAAAAATATAAACATTTTCCTTAGAAAACTAAAGTTGTACCATAATCTCAACACGTTGGTTTAGCGGTAAGGTTGTGTGTTTATCAAATATCTAGTACTCCTGCGAATTGGTGTCGTGGCAGATGGCCAACCTATCGAAAACATTAGCCACATCCAGCCTCTGGCAAATTATCATCTTCTGAAATAAAAATCGAGTGTGAGTTAATATGGAGAACAGACGTGAAATGTTCTATTCTGGTTAATCTGTGAGAGAATCTGATGAATACACAAAATAATATAATAAAAATACACTAACACGAATGAAAGGGAGAAAGAGTGTGTGTATGTGTGTGTGTGTGTGTGTGTGTGAGAGAGAGAGAGAGAGAGAAAGAGGTAAGGATAGGGAAACTATACAGAAACGTGTTTTTTATCTCAATCTCACACAGCCTTAACTCTATAAATACATTTATTTCTTTTATCTCTTTTCTCACACTTTTTCATAAATACCAATTCAGACCGTTTCCAAAAGAAGTTTTACTTTAAAAAATATTTAGAAAAAATTATTGTCTGACGCGGGATTCGAATCTAAGACTTCGAGCGTATATGCCTTTAGACCGCGACTTATTTTAGTTCTATTAATTTATTTTAATTAATTAATTTAGTTTTAGGTAATTTTACTAGGTGTTAGAGTTCTGCATTGTCTTGCCTGGGTCTAATACCACCGCCTTACCTATTTCTGCCTCAATAGCGTCAGTGCTTGTAACTGACGTGTTCCGGTTTGGAGGGTAGCCGGTAAACTTATTGCATGCATTAAGACCCTGCCATAAAAATAGCAACGCACCATTACCATCTTTAGTGTCTACAGGCGATGTATGTGTCTTTCAATTAGGGACGCCATCTGCTTGTTTATTATCTTATGATATAAAAAAAGTTCATTACCGACAGTGTATATCTCAAAGGTTAACTGTTTTTGTCGTCACGCCTAGAATTGGCTAAAAGCGTCAAAGGCCGGAACATAATATTGAAACTCCACTGGATTTGGTCAAATCCGATGATTGACGAGAAAAGCCTAAAATTTGGGGATTGTAACTTGACATTTATTACTCGAAAATATTTAACAGTTTCTCTACGTAGAGAAAAGGGTCCGCTTTAATAAAACTGAAAACAACAACTCGTTATAACAGCTTCTGACTTGAATAAGGATGCCTAGCGCTGGCGTGGAAATTACTCACATAGCAAACAACAAAGAGCTAGAAACTTTAATATCTCAAGATAAGCATTTAACTGTGGGGGTTGGAATACATTATATTCATAGGAGGTAGTGTTTTTAACGATAACGGGTAAAATACATATATGTTTTAGCACTGATCCGTGCTAAAGCAAACTTAAGAGGCAGTTCACACTTTAGACCAACTTTTGACGAGAAATCAAAATTTTCCAACTCCTAATTGATATTATTATTAACTCCTAATGTCATTTTGTAAGGTACCTTTATTTAATTAAATGGTACCATTAGATAGTTTAATCTTTTAAATATTGCCTTAATGGAACAGATTTTTTAATCATAAATTGTATTTCTTATAATAAATGTTCTCCGAAATCAAGTTTCGGCACTTACGCAAGAAAGCTATTTTTCCAAGTATTGCTACTGCTAGAATCAACAAACTTAATTTAAAAAAATACTAAATTACCAAAAAACATGCAACAATTGTTCCTGAATGGATTACTTTTTTCCTAAAAGATCTATAACTATATCTAATTAATTAAAAAAATATGCCTATTTCAACGAAAATTAACAAAACATGAACTAGGTTTCTTGTTATCTAAAAATGACATTTTCCTATAGAAATTGGCATAGAATAAAACTATATTCTATTCTTATGCAAAAATAAGTCACTTAAATAATATTTATTTACTTTTTATTTCAAAAATAAATAAAAGAGAATAGTATAAAATCCGCTACATCCGTGTGCCAAAATTAGTACCGCGTAGTAATAATTAAAATATTAAAAGTAATAATATTTTCACTTTACCAGTACTAGGTGCACTATATGGACGACGAGCGACCTCCAGCTCTCGCATCGATTAGAAAATATCTAAATTTCAGTAGAGCAATTTAGTGAAACGGCTCTTAAAACGATATTCACTTTAAAATTTGAATTTCATCCGCAACGATGATAAACTTATCTTCTATGTATTTATTAATACGTAAAGCGCAAATTTGTACCCCTTTTTATGAAAACAGTGTTGTTTGGTCAATTGTCGAATTTCGGTTAGAACATTGAATTAATAAAAATAAACAGTACACAAACTATACATGTATATTATTTTGTTTACGTTGAAAGTCTGTTGTCAAACTTAGAAAAGATTTACCTAATTGTAGTCTATGATCAAATTTACGGTCGAATTTCGACCAGCGGGCGCTCGCTAGTATATAGAGATAGGTATAACTATTAATTAGCGACAAGTTCAATCGGCGGAATCGATCATAAAACAAAGGAGAATTTCGTCACATTTTCGGCTCAGCTGGAAGAGCGTTACCTCTCCGGCTCTGAACGGCCAGGTGGTCGCTGCTCACTCCCCAATCTTGATACAAAATCTCTTTCTTAATATATGAGATATACATGCATTCTTATTTTTTTAAGTTGAATTTGAAATGAAAATTCTATTGTTGAAAAAATATTACACTACCGATAGTTAAGTGTGTATCATAAAGGGACTTGACTCTTAACTCAATAACGGGTCACTACACAGTACATATGTAAAACATCATTCTTCAATCACAACCTTCGCATTGATATGACAATAATGAAAATCCAATTACGAATACACGAAGCTCATAATAATGTCGGAGCTACATTATCATCCTAGGATTCTTGGTGTTGTTGCGGTAAAACTTCGTGTTTTTGCTACGAGCTACGGCGAACTAGGTGGCCCCATACATTCCCTTCATAGCAGTCTATCTCACTTCAACTCGTGATGTGCACCTATGCAAAAACGAGATGAAGCCATAGAAAACAAACAGAAGCCCAAAGATTCGCGGTTCAGCGAATTGGTTGATCACACTCATCGCGAGAACGCGAATCTTTGCCGTAGGGTAATAATGTAGCCACAGCATATGTATGTACATGCTGATAATAGCGGTTAGCCACGCAGCTCGCTGCTTGATTAAGTTTTTGTAACTTCCAACGGAACAATATATTTTCCAGAATAAAAAGTAGACTATGTGATAAATCTAGACATAAAGTAACTATACTCCAAATTTGACCAAAAGCCATCCTGTTGTTTTGCGCGGATGCGATGGATGTCCCTACACTTTATTCTAGAATAAAATGGGTAGTCACTTATTTATTATTCAGAAAAAACTACCTTCTGAGGATATAGAGCTAAGAATGATAATTATTGCTAAAAGAGGTGGTACAGATTCATTCAGATTTGGTACAAACGCCCGCACTATTGCAGGAATAGGTAAATTCCTACCGAGATAGCATCAGTGCTTGACACCATGGGCGTACCGAAGGGGGGGCAGGGACGGGCAGCTGCCCCCCCCCCACTAGAATTTGTTTACCTCTCTACTTACTATCTACTGGTGAAGATAGATAAAAATATAATAAGGTAAAAACCTAGTAAAAGTTTATGGTTGCCCCCCCTCCCCCCACTGGCCCAGAAACTGGGTACGCCCATGCTTGACACCGTCGTGTTGTTCCGGTTTGCTGTGTAGAGGACCCGGTATTACACATGTGTTACCACTTATACATATAGTTTTACATCCTCGCCACATAGATGACAGCGCAAATTTGGTGTCTGTAGAATATGATAGCTATCTTTTCCATCAGAAAAGCATTTTCTTGTTTTTTATACAAATTTTACATTCCACCATAATAATAAGATCCAGTGAAATGATCCAGTGAGTGCAACTGTTGTGAAAATAGGTTTTATGATATTGTTACGTACTTCGGGTTCGTAATTGTAAGAAAACACCAATTATATTAAATCCGTGTATTTAGTATACAAATACACAAGACAACACAATGTAATACTAAAATACACTTTACACACTAGTCACTCACTGTACTATCACTGACTACACAATAAAACACTTCGCATCGCACAGGTCACTTCAAGTATCGCTCTCGATCGCTTGATAAAAACTGCCTTGTATTTGTCAACAAATCTCTATTTATAGCCAGGGTAAAGTTCTACCTGAACTTATTGTAATCAACTTATGATAAACAAGTGACTCATCAATCCTAGTACACGCTACTTTCAACCTTATGCTCTATACCACACAAAGTTCATTATGGTATAGCTTAGATCAACTATTTGTTTGTCGATAGGAGTAGCTATCTCTTTCTTTTGTTTCTAGATCTCTCCAGCGTTCCAACTCTACACGTTTCTAGATTATTCGTAACAATATTATCTCTTTTCATAGATGTAACTTTATAGAATTTATCCTGTTTGTATAATTTATAGAATTTATCCTGTTTATAGAATTTATCCTGTTTGTATAATCTGCTCGCAAATCCAAGTGCTTTTTCTTAGATAGGAATATAATGCAGCGTCAACCGCACGTGTAACACTAATAATGGAAATGGGCCTAAAATATAACTCAGCAAAAGTCTGTTACCCTATGAACTCAGCGTTTCCGTTATTTCCTAAACGTAAACTAAACGTTTCGTTCTCTTTTTGACAGCTACAAAAACAAAAGATTTCCGGTCGTAATTTTTAGCCCTAACAATGTTTTTACTTTTTTGACGCGTTGGGTTTAGTATATTTTAGTACACATTTTTATGTCCCTTATTTCGGTTGTGTAAGTTTAATTTCTTCGTGTCATCTAAATAAGGAAGGATAATAACGATGAAGAAAGTAATTCTATGAATATTAGTGGACTGAAATTCTTCATATAAAACAAATGAAGAATTTTTTTTATGATGTAAGGTGGCTACAAAGCCACCTTACATCATAAAAAAAATTCTATTCTATGCTACTTGCATAAATTTACCGGCTACCTTACCCTCCAAACCGGAACACGACAACGACAAGCATTGTAGCGGTTCTACAAACGCTACCAGAAATTAACAAAAAATAGAAAAAAATGAACTTTTAAGATTAAATCCTGAATCGCGATATCACATTTATTTATCTTGTACACACTATATACAAATTTCAACGCTTCTCAAATGGACTTCGGTCCCCGGGCAGTACACCTTGCCTGGGTGGGAAGATCTTCCTTTTCCCCTTCCTTGTCTTTGTGAGACGACATCAACCTCCACAGTTATGACGTCACCTGACATCACATCACTATTTGACCCTTCAGCGGTACGACCAATGGCGCCACAAGCATTAATACTATTGCAGAAAGAGTAAGTAAGGCGGTGATACCAAATACCCGGGTGAGTCGTTGCGGAACTCTACCACAGTAGTTACGATAGTACTTACAAGTATAGCCAAGCGGTCGCATTTTACGAAATGCCTAGCAGAACGGCAGGTGATATATATTCTTCAAAGGGAGCCCGGACCATTACGGGTGAAAAGTGATAATTGTGATATTTCTACGTACGTATATCGTTGACCTATACTTAAATAAGTCATGCCCAATGCCCATATCTTCGCAGAGATTAGTAGTAGTGGTGTAACTCACCCGTCGTAAATCTCATTGACTCAATGAGTGCAATCACAATTAGTCAATGATACTATTTCTCATAACGTGATAGGTCACCAATTTGTTTAGACTGCAGGCCAAATAAATTGAGATTCATATACGTAGTCTCGAAAATAATTACTCTCATTTTAGTGCATTTAGATAAACACGTACCAATTGTATAAAAATACCGTTATACGTCTATGTAATAATTTTAGTATTAAATAACTACCTCTTATTGATACTAGTTTAGTAAGTTACATAACTATAAATAAAATATTGACAGTTCTCGGCTACATAAATAAACACTCTCAAGAAGTAAAGACACGAAACATAAACTGTAAGGAGTTTAGCGAAGTTAAGGCACTTTAGACGCAAACTCTAGGCGCGCGACGGAACAAAATACAAAACATAATATTAAGTTTAGTCTGAACTTGACAACGACTGACTGCCTGCTTCAGTGAAGCCCGACGGTTTTCCAGACGTAATATTATTTCCTTTTATACATTTTTCTTAACCGATCGATTACACTCGGCTATTACTGACGTTGAACGAGAAACATTATATTATGGCTACGTTAAAACTATAAACTACTTACAGTTTTGTTCGTTTTTTTTCTGTCTGGTACCTATGTCCTGCAGTATGCCACGTGGTTATAGGTTTTCAACAGACTTTCCGAAAAAGAGATTTGTACCCTACCTAACTAACCCTGTAAACTTTGTGTCCCTTTTTACGACAATTACACGAACGATGTAGTGCGAAATTTGGCACATTTATAGTTTATATATAGTGAAGGAGTGCAGAAAGATAACATTCCATACAATATAGGTACATCAGAGATACATACAAAATAAATATAACTCCCACAGGTCACACTACCACTCATTTGTCATACGTGATAATATACACTCATATAATATACTGTTTCGTTTATGGTGAACGTCTGATGTCAAACTTAGAATTTAGTTTAAAGTCAAACCGAGATATAGAATCAAAGTTGAATTTCGACCAAAGGGTAATCGCTAGTTTAAAAAAAAATTTAATGTCATAATTGCTTCAAATTTTATTGTAATTGTATTGTCATCATTACATAGTATAAAGCAAAGTCGCTTTCTCTGTCTGTCCCTATGTCCCTATGTACGCTTAAATCTTAAAACTACGCAACGAATTATGATGCGGTTTTTTTAATAGATAGAGTGATTAAAGAGGAAGGTTTATAAGTATAATAACATTCAATATATTATAGAGAAATACTGCAATTTTTGAGTTTTCTGATGTCATGTCGTAAATAATTATATTTTTTTCCGCTTACATTGCAAACGCAGGCTAAACCCTACGAGATTTATCAAAATAATGTACTAAGTATGTGTACACCTTAAAAAAGGTCTACAGAAAACTCCGCGATGATATAATATGTCTATCTCTTATGGATAACCCACAATAGCATTTTTTTGTCATTTACTTTTTACGAGAAATAACGGCTTTTTTTCGAAGCAATTTTAAGAATTACAGCACTAATCCTTATCCAATTAAATACCTTAAATATATTGTTGATTTAATATAGATCAATATGGCCGTTTACAGCATGTAATTTAAATGAATATTTTCGAAGATATTACAGATTTAAAATGCAGGGGCATAGCGGTTCCGGATTTACGGGCCGTGTCGGCGCGCGCGCGGTGTGTTCTGTTAATTTTCGGATAAATAAATATAAGACTGCAGCTGAAAACCAAAATTTAGTACATTCTTTTTTTTAAACTAAATATCACCATATAAAAATCATGTCGAAGATTAGAAATAGTATTAACAAATTATTTGTTTTAGAGAATATTTTAGCCTGTTTTCGGAATTTTATATGATCAAGTAAAGTAAGTACATTCTATCATATAATGAGTTAGTACATTCCTTAGATAATATCTTCAGGTATACCGTATTATTTGTGTAAAATTGTTATTTAACAATTAATGTAAAAAACGTGATTTAGCAAACCAGTTTTTAACTTCCCACTACGTATGTAGATAAGGAAGTTACTGATGCTACCTGATTTTCGAAAATCGAGTTTTCACCAGATGTCCATGTTTTGAGGTCATAGTAATCTTTTCCGACTATTTTCACCATGACGTCAGTATGTTTGTATGTATGTGTGTGTGTGTGTGTGTGTGTGTGTGTGTATGTGTGTGTGTGTGAGTGTGTGTGTGTGTGTGTGTGTGTGTGTGTGTGGGTGTGTGTGTATGTGTGTATGTAAACATCTCATGACTTTTTAACGGCTAGACCGATCGCAACGCGGTTGATGGCATTCGATTGGATTCCGCTCAGCTTAGATTTCTTGAAAATTTGAACCGATTCGGTCCAGGAGATTTTGAGAAATTAAAAAAAACACCAAAAAAGTTTTGACGAAACAGTATTTTTTTATATAACTTCCAGATTTATGTACCGATTGAGTACAAAAACTAATCAGCTCTATTCCTCAAAAACTACGTCTTATACGTAAATTGCATCAAAATTGGTTTATCCGTTTGGGAGTAATCGTTGACGAAAAATTTTGAAAAAAGTGTGTTTTACGTAGCTTCGAAATTTTTCAACCAATCATTTTTGGTGTTCTACGATATTTTAGGACTAAAAAACTACGTCAAATGCCGTTTCAAAAATCAAAATCGAATCTTATTCTCAGAAAACTTATAGCTTTTCAAATATTAAAATTACGTTGTTTTTAGCAAACTTACTTAATTTTTTTTAAATAACTTTCAAGTTAATTTATTGATTGACTTAAAAATATTATCAGCTTTTGTTCTTTAAAAAATGCGTCAAATACCGTAATTTAATCAAAATCGGTCAATTTGTTTGGGATTTATCAATGAAGAAAAGTAAAAATAAAATGTTTTTTGACATAGCATCGAAATTTTTCAACCTATCGATTATTTAGCTAAAACAATATTTTAGATCTTAAAAATTGAGTTGAATGCCATCATCGTCTTCAAATATACAGCTTTTAAAAAATTAATAATACTGCCATTTTTAACAAAATAGATGTTTGAGCTAAAAAATCTATGCTTATATTTTTTACTCTTTTGAGCTTAAAATTCTTTAATTTCCTGAGAAGTTTCAGGGATGGCCCGTAGGGTCAACCATTTACACATTTTTTCCCGTTTGCTCCGATGCCTCGCCTTAATAAATCGCAGGGTCAAACCACAGGTCAAACTTTCAACGTTGCAGGCTTAAATTTGAGCGTTGACTGTTTTTCACATGGCCAACTATATATCGCTCTTTCAAGAGTAACCTCTAAAGAAAACATGTTCGTATTGTCTAATGGTAAAAAAGCTGTGAAAGTTGTATATAAAAACATTATGTAATATATTAATTCTAAAAATAAGAGAAATAGGTAAAAATGTAAAAACTAAAAATGTAGTACCTATATGAATTTAGATATTTCAAAGATAGCAGGAAATCTTCATGGTACAGGGAAAGGGGAATTGTTTTACTCCAAATTTAACGCGTGCGGGCCACGGGCAGTAATGAATAAATCATAACTACTGGATCGATTTTAATCATTTTTTTCCCGTGCGAAGCCGGGGCGGGCCGCTAGTTAGGTATAATTCTAACTGTGTTGTTATGTTTATATCAAGTTTAATTTATAAGCAGTAAATATTAGGCTGCAAGCATGTTATATTTTTTCGCACTATTTTAACTTTTATTACAAATCAATTTCATTAGAAAGCTTTTATTATTAAATGGGGATCGTTCATATTGCAGATTTGATATGCATAATATTCACTTAATATGACTCTTATGGAGCCTACAGATACACCAATCTTCTCCTCGATAACTTACAGTATTAAGATACTGATTAGTTTTGTTCTAACCGGTTCTAATTTAATTAAAAGTCCTAATCGCTTTAATTTTTATTATAATTCTATTCTCATTTTTATTCTAATTATAATGTTATGTTTATATTGAGTTTAATTCATAAGCAATAATTATTAAGCTGCATGTTATATTTTCGAACAATTTTAACTATTTGATGCCAATGTAAGTTAACCACGTATATAACGATATACTAAAATTATACATGTGTGGAACCGACTTGAAATATTGTCAAACATTTGCAAGCTTATTTACTCTGGCAAATAAATATATTTTGTTCGATTATATTGAAATCTATTTATTATTAGGTTTTAGTCGCACCTTTGTAATGTTTAAAAATCAATTTGCAAAATACAAGTGTATTTAAAACCTAAAAATTTAAGTATTTAATTAACTTTCACTACTTTTACTAGGTGGTAGAGTTCTGCGTCTCGCCCGGGTCTGGTACCACCGCCTTACCTATTCCTGCCGTAATAGCGTCAGTGTATGTCACTGTCGTGTTCCGGTTTGCAGGGTAAGGTAGGCGGTAAACTTATGCATGTGGCATAAGACCTCGCTACAAGATAGCAACGTACCATTAACAGCGTTGGTGTCTATAGGCGATGGTTGATTGACTCTTTCCATTGGAGACTCATCTGCTTCTTTGCTGTCTTATACCATCTTTTAAAAAATATTAAAAAAACTTTGTCCTTCTGCTGTAGTACCAACAAACACTGAACTAGTTTAAAATGTCCAAGAAACTGGTCGTAAAAAGTTAATTAGATTGAGCATTCCAACAATAAGTGGATTTTGAACATTTCGTCCTTAAACTTGTTATATTGGCATTCTTGAGAGTCAAGAGAATAATTAAGCAATATCTCACTGCGGTTGTCAGTGACTAGTGATTACAATGTTTAGATAATATACATGTCAGATAAAGCAATAGGATTCACCATAAGCCACTAATTCAATGACATGCTCTTACACAAGCCTGCTTTTCTATAACACAAAAATATTATATTTATCATAACTTTATTCTTGTATCTCTGATTAGATTACCAATAAATTCTTTTGTTTGCAGTTACATGTTGAACAATACTAAAAAAACTGTACACTTAACTCATACCTAATATTAAATTTTAAATCTACCTGTTTCCCGCATCTCCGTTCGCGTGACCAACACTCATTACTTCCTTTTACTAAGTCGGGTAAAAAAATTAGCATATTGTTAATACTCATAGCTACGTATGTAGCTTTACATTGATGAACTTCGATCAAAAAATGTCTTGATCGAAATTGATGAAACAATTTTTAAAACCGGTCCTCTTGGACCGATATAGTTTTAGTTATATAATAATTGTTACCATATTAAAAAGTTGCAATCCTTAAGACATGAGATGAGATGTGTAATTTGTATAAGAACGGGACGTAACGGTGTTACTATTTTGCACACTTATTTCTTAGCCTTCTAAAATACTGAATTTTTAAGAATTCACTTATTGACCCAGGCAATCGTTGTTCTGTAATATAAAATATTTATAGTAAATACTAGATGTTGCCAGCGACTTCGTCCGCGCGGACTTCGTTTACTCCGCACAGCTCCTCCCACGTAGGGGATAGCGTGATAATATGTAGCCTATATGTTGACCCGACCTATTAGTAATATTCATGCAAAATTTGAAGTAAATCCATGCAGTACTTTTTGAGTTTACCCCGGACATACATACAGACAAACAGACAAAAATTCTAAAAACTATATTTTTGGCTTCGGTATCGATTGTAGATCACGCCCCAAGTATTCTTTTAAAAAAATATTCAATGTACAGTTTTGACTTTCCTACGATTTTATTATATGTATAGATTTTGGTGGAATAAGAGTTAATGGGTGTGGGGATAGAAGGCTGAAAATTTGGGGTTATAGGTATTTTAAGCCATATCAAAAAATAGAAAAAAATCTGGATAGGGACTTATCCTAATCTTCTAGCGGTATGAATTGTACTTTACGACCTATTCTCATACTATACTATCAAGTACAAAAAAAAATCATAAAAATCGGTCGAGACGTTTTGGAGTAGTGCGACCATAAATACCGTGACACAAGACACTAGACCAGGCGTCACCAACCTCCGTATCGGGGTTTTAATTATATTTAAGAAAATAAAACCGAAATCTATCTATGCCTTTTTAATAGACTAAGAAAATAAGAAAATCAAAAATGTGTTTTTTTTTAATTTTCTGATAAAACAATGTTGCTCGGGATTGGATAAGTCTCCGGTTGGCGATAGATTTGCCACCTATTAGATACATTGTGGGACTCACAGAAATTATATATAGGCGGGACTAACAGCCGGTTTCCGAAACGCAAATTAATTTTAACAAGCAATTAATCTGTGTTTAATAGATCATTTGCTTGTAAAAATTATGTTAAACACATTGCTTGTTAAAACTGATTTGCGTTTCATAAACCGGCCGTTAGTATTTTCGGCTAATCGCCGGTGCACTGGTTGTATTTCTACCTGCCACTTCGGGGATACGGGTGTGAATATACTAAAGAAAGTATGAAAATAAACTTTAGACACGCAGCTTAAATGTTCAGCACTTTAAATGTACACCGAACGAGACGAGACACCATATTCACTTAAGTAGATTTGTAGCGTATAATGTCAAAATTGTTTTTTTAACTACTCTTGAATAAACAGAAACACATTTTTACAAAAAATTGATTCGTCATTACACTTCCTCGTTTCTAGACCGCGTGTGTATTTTTAGGTTTAAAATGGACCCCAGTCAACGTAATTGGTAATCCCTGCACTAGACAGTATTCGAAAATTTTCTATTACATTAGTAATATATATTAAAAGACTAGCTGATCCGGCAAAGGTTGTTTTGCCATAAATATTAGGAATCCATAGCGAACAAACGTGACACTAATATATATCAGTATACGGGATTGTCCTTCCAGACAGCCAAAAGTGCATTGGTCTTTTTATGGTGGCAAAGTATCCTTAAATATTCTAATTTTCCGCGTAATTTTCTTAATATTTTCTTTTATAAGAACCTTCTGACAATTATAAACACAATAAAAAAGAATTAGCGAAATCCTATATATGATTTCTGTGGCGAAATCGGTCCAGCCATTCACGCGTGATGTCGTGACCACGGAAAATAAAGATTGATTTTTATACATGTAGATTGTCTGCATACAACTTTAGTTATAGGTTTATGGATATTTAACATAAAACTATTTACATATGTACATACATTTGTGATATTAAAATAAATAAAATTATAAATGGTAAGATACCAAATAAATAAAAACTTGGGAGTGATATGAAAAAAATACCACAAAGATGAGATAAATAATTTTTCTCCAATAGCGGAATTGTTTGAAATTCTTTTTTCAAACAAAGAAGCTTTTTAATCAACGTTACCTACAAAAGTAACAAAGAGATTTAAAAAGCACAGTAGGTATAAGTATATGCAAAGGGAAAGATGATAACTAAAAATCCCCTTGAAAAATATCTGATATAAATAAAAAACAGATTTATTTATAAACTTGCGACGGCGTTAACCTTTGAATAATTATCTGAAATTTTTTAACCATACGAAAAAGCCCTGGCGAATACTAATCTCCATGTTTGTACCCAGGCCAATTTGAAGAATGGACTATCTACCATTCTGCCAGGTAATGCCTAGGTGGTAAATTGTTGCAAAATCTCGCCCGGATTTCGCTACCACCGCGTTACCTATTTCTACTGCAATAGCGGCAATGCTTGTCATTGTCGTGTTCTGGTAGTAAAACTGCAACAAAACCGACTCTACTGTTCGACTGGTAAAATACTATACATATATTAAAGGACATCATAGTTAACATTTGTATGTAACCAATAAAAATATAATCTAAAGGAAATATTGCTAAACTATATTTTAAGCGGGACGAAAGAACGTCCAAAAGGACGAGATCTAGATTAAGAACATAAAACCGGTCAAGTGCGAGTTGGACTCGAACACCGAAGCATCCGTACAAACTTGTAGGTAACCTTAGCTACACATAAATTTCATGATTCTAGGTCAATGGGAAGTACCCTACAGGTTTCGATTCCCTTGTGAAATCGCAAAATTTAGCATAAACGGTCATATATCTTTTAAACGCGTTTTTCGATGATTGAAACCAAAAAAATTACTTCATACTCCATTTTCCTTTGGCTTTTTAAGACATTGTTTCTTGTCAACTTTCATAATTTTAGGTCAACGGGAAGTACCCTACAGGTTTCGATTCGCTTGTGAAATTGCAAAATTTGCGACATAAACGGTCATATATCTTTTAAACGCGTTTTTCTATGAATGAAATCAAAAAATTACTTCATACTCCATTTTCCTTTGGCTTTTTAAGACATTGTTTCTTGCCAACTTTAATAATTCTAGGTCAACGGGAAGTACCCTACAGGTTTCAATTCCCTTGTGAAATCGCAAAATTTGCGACTTAAACGGTCATATATCTTTTAAACGCGTTTTTATATAATTGAAATCAAAAAAATTACTTCATACTCCATTTTCCTTTGGCTTTTTAAAACATTGTTTCTTGCCAACTTTAATAATTCTAGGTCAACCGGACTAGGTTAAAAAATACTGCATGGATTAACTTCAAATTTTGCATGATTATTACTAACAGGTCGGGTCAACATATAGGCTACATATTATCACGCTATCACCTACTGCTGGGGGAGGAGCTGTGCGGAGTAAACGAAGTCCGCGCGGACGAAGTCGCAGGCAACAGATAGTATGGCATAAAATATACTCCATTTTCAAGAATTAAGGATAAAAAATATTCCACGCGTGCAGAACGTATGGAATGTTTCCTATTTTGTAAAAATTTAATTGGGTAGTTTACCGGTCGATGCTCTGGTGCCTAGTGGGCGTTAAATAATTTTTTAGTCAGCTTACATAACCTGCTTCCTTACAATAATAACACATTTTTCTGTTTAAGTATAATTAACTAACCGGAGTGCTTCCGTGTTTGTTATAAGACGCCTATTTCTTTCAGTATAGTGAGGCGTTAACAAGTCTGGTAGATTTTAGACATGAATATGAAATGTTGCAATAATTAAATCGGCGATCCCCACAAAGACATACAGAAAATAGCATTTTATTTAATTGCTGATATGGCTTTAAATTGTCCATACGCCCATACCTATATAAGATATTTTTATTTAATGTATTTCAAGGCATTAACTCGTATACAAATTGCACAAGACAACAAATGCAATAATTTTAATAATACATGTAACAGAGGCAGATATCAATACGAATCGTTTGGTACGTTGTTTAAAATGCGTACTTTAAAATTTAAAAACTCTTAGAAAGAGACATGTCTTTAGTAATGTAATTTTAATATTTTTGCGTGGCGATCTTACTTTATTTAAAGTATGAAAAGTTTTTGAAAATAACATAACTCGATGTTTTCATAAAACATTTACTTAAATTATATATTTTTCAACCTTTGCTGTTTTTCTTTCCGCGTATAAAGTAAATTACGGTCTCCTATAAACTTCAGTTTTTGACATATTTTCACTTTATACATAGGGACATTTATGTGGTCTGTGCTGAGGACGGTCGAAATACTAAGGAACCCGAATATAAATTCATATTTGCCTTTCATGTTTTTCCAATTTAACACTTTATTATAAACTTAATACTGTTGTATTTCTTATTTTTTTGGTTTCAATTAAATTTGTATATCGTATATAACTTCATGGTTTTCAGTAAAACATTAATCAAGATGTAACAAGAAAATAAGAGATGAAATAAATGAATTAGAAGAAAAGATTTTAATCTCCGACTAACGTGCAGTCAGTTTACACAGAGTTCGCGTCTTCTAAACACTCTTTAAATATTATTTTACTCAATTAACAGGTTTATCTATTTATTAATTATGAATTCGCTGTTTAAAAACAGAAAATTATTCTGAAACGGAAGTAATTTACGCTTTATGTAGGAACAAATCTTTCTTGCATCAATAAACATTTCAAGTCTTTCAGTTTTACGAGTTTGACAGTGTTGTCTCTTAGTATGTATGTCTGGAACATTAAAGTTAATCGATTCGTTGCGGATGACACGGCAGCCGTGTCGTGATTATTTTTAACGTATGGCGTATGACACGGGCGTCGTGTTATTTGTAAATCTAAGGGAGATATAATTCCCTCAAATCGTATTTTAAATGGTTCTATTTAGTCTATCTATCTAAATGGTAGAACCATTTAAAATGGCGGGTGACACGGTAACCGTGTCATCAATTTATATGGCGTTTGACACGGCAGCCGTGTCATGAAATATTTGTACGCCACCAATACTAAAAGTTTTGGAAAATATGCGCTGCAAAGAATCGGCTAAAATAGCAATTTAAATAATTAATACGAAGTTTAACCGATATAGTATTTATTTAAAGTAATATTTAATTAATGCTGTAACCAGAAAAGTCTACAGTCTATTAAAGTCCTCAATAATATAATGACTGCACTCATTGATATACAATAATCGCTTTATTTCATAAAAATAATATCATGAATCCAGTTTCCTTGAGGGATAATTATCCACTTTCTATTGGTTGGTAAAATGGACTGTGATCTCCAAGTTGTGATAATCGGGACCGACAACTTCATGTGGTCATCCGAATCTTGAGGGTGTTAATGCATCGTGTTTCACTTATTTATTTGTGATAGCGTTTAAATAGGTAAGCAAAGTTCTTTCATTGTAATAACCACCAAATAAGCTCGTCATGAGTCCTTACAACTAATACCCGGTGCGTATATCAGTAAAACGAATCATTTTTGTTACGAGATTTTCATTTTGTAGGAGGCGTAAGATAAAACAGTACCTATAAATGACAAATTACCAAATAACGAAAAAACGAAATAAAACGCCGAATATTTACTACTAGGAATGACGGATCGGACGGATTATATACCAGTTAACCCTCCAAGCCAGTGAAAAAGTAGAATATCGAGTGTACGGAGGAATGTGAAAATTGACACATTATTATCTGTGTAAGACGAAAAGCAAGTTAACAAGGAGAACTAGAAGTTAAATTTCGACCAATGAGATGACTAATACAAATTGTATGGGAGTGATCCTATCGCTATATTTTACCAACCTGATAACTATCTGTTGTTTTTTTTTCACCAATTGATAATAAAAGCCGTTAGTTTAAACTTCATAATTTACTTACTGTTATTATATTTATAAAAACATTCGTAAATTCGCTGATCAAGTAGTTAGCTACCCTGACTACGCAATCTATGGGGCAAGGGACAAATTTTTGAGCGATGAGCATGGATTTGTGTATTTTTGGGTTTGGAGTTTATTAAATAAAATTATTAAATACATTTCAATATTTACATTTGTATTTCTACGAATTAGTGTCACTGGTTACCAACCATAACATAAACAAATAATTAGGACAATTTCTAGCGATAACCGTCGATCCTGCGGGGTTATCACGGAACTTGCAATGCGAAAACATCGTAATTGTTTAGTTATTGCAAGACACATAACAGCCTTGTATATTAGTGACAGTTGTTGCCGCTTGAATATTTTTGGTGCTGTGACATCACGAAAAGTGCATCTAGTGACCAGCAAGCAATTGGTGACATTTTTGATGAGTTTTCCGTTACGTTTAAAAGTCATCGTTGATCGCTGGCGGATTGCAAACGTTAGGTGATACGCCTGCCGGTATCGCTAGAAATAGTTGATCATCGTTATCTCGTGGTGAAATGTGGCGATGGGAATTACCACACATCTCGCGAACCGATAATCCCCTAAATTATGGTGAACTGGAAAGTCTATTGATGTTCGATTTACTTTGTCCACCGGGCCGGGCCTGACAATACTTTTTTAAATAATTTGCTTACTTAGGGGATAGATCAGATATTTATAATGATTATCAATTGCTTTTACAATAAATTACAACATAAATTAATTCATTTAATGTGTACGTAAATGTAAGACATTAAATGGGGGACTCGACGCTGACGCTTTGAATTTTAAATAAGTCTACAAAAACGAATTTCGCTGAGGCAGACGGTAAACAGCACGGTAGGAAGAGCTCGTTGAACGATGCAAAAACCATGTACTTGATACCGAATAGCGATATCATTTTCATTACCTTTATACGAATAGATTTATTTTAATATGTTATATTTTCTATGGAAATCCTTTTTCACATAATCCATATAAATCTATGCATTACATAAATCTGTAGAGTCCGTCTGTATATTTAATTTGTCATATTCGTTATATGCATTCTCTCTTGATGGTCTTGATGGCTTCCTTTGAAGACGTAATAGGCTAATGATTGGCTATGCGAGTCACTACCATCGAGGCTACTAGGTAGTAGAGTTTTGCAATATCTCGCCCAGGTTCGGTATCACCACCTTACCTAAAAAGCGCCAATCGTGGCATTTCATGAAATTTTTCGCTGTCCATTGGCCACATCATGATAACCCTAGATCAATAAGAAATCGTTTATGGATAATGGATACGCTTAACCAAACGCGCGAATATTTCATGGAATGGTCAAACTTAATTTATAACATCATAAAATAGTTACATTATCTACCGATAGAGACGCTGGAAGAGATTTGTTTCTGTGTTAATATGGCGGCTCCCCTTACCATGATATATTTAGTAATGACCTGAAAACTATGTTGAAAGGTCTTTTAATATTTCCTAGTGTTCCTAATTTTTATAAATGTCTGTCGTACTGAAAAACAACAAACAGCTTACTAACTTATTCTAGATTTTTATGAAATACCTTATAGACATCCAATTTTCACGATATGGCCAAACCTGGATAATAAAATCATGAAATATTAATGATTTAACGATCTAGTCAATTTTAGTTGCCCACTTCATGAAATGCGACCATTCCGTGAAATTCTCACCCCTTTCATGATGTGGACAATTCTACGATTTGGTCACGACACATAGAAATTGTCGCATTTTATTATGTAGGCAACAAAAATTGAGTACTTAGATCAAAAATCATGAAAAGTCGCGCGTTTAGTTAATCATATCAATAAACGATTTCTTAGCATTTAATCTGATCAAGGAACACCATGATGTGGCTAGTGGACAGAGAAAAAATTAAATGCAACGATTTTATGAAATTGTAGACCAGTGTTTCCCAAACATTGTTTTGATATGACCCGGTAATTTTCACACTGCCCCTTCGTGATCCACTTAATACTTTTAAACATAAGCTGGTTCTATTTGGTGAAATAATACCTACATATTTAATAATAGTAAAAAGGTTTAATTAATGCTACGTATTTTGATGTCGCCTATTTTGTCATCACTCAACGCTTACGAATTTTCGTCACATCGCGTCGCGTTGCGCCGATCTATAGTAATATTTTAAAAACAAGGCGGGAATGTTGCGACCCGGTATTTTTTTTTTTGATGGCCCGGTACCGGGTCGCGACCCGGCAAATGGGAAACGCTGTTCTAGACCACTTCATAATGTTGTCAATTCTACGATCAGTCCACGACAAATATAACTTAAAAGCTTACAAATTTAATTCAAAGCCAAATATCATATAAAAATGAGACAGGAAAATTACGTACTTCCAATTTACTCTTGACAGTGAAGATGAGTCCCATTCACTTGCTATGAAACAGTGAGCCTTTATTCTATATGAAAAGCATTCATCAGTTATGCTGCGGCCTCACTTGCGTCTATCGCAAGGGCGGATCTCCCTAGGCAGGGTAGAGCCTATCTTGACTAAAGCTCAAATATGTGACAAGGACCTGATACGAAGGCTGGATTCGCTCTTGGTTTATCGTCACAAAGCTTCGCATAATGGACACGATACATATGCAGATGTGACCGGCTATTGTTGGCTATCGTCGCAAACATTCGGACTGCGTGTGCCTTATCGCGTGGTTGGCGGTACGTCAAAAAACAAAAAAGCGATGATGTTATGCGATGGTTGACTGTTTCCATCAGGAAACCATCTGCTTGTTTGCTATCTTATGATATAAAAAAATCTTTACATCTGTAACTACCACTCTAGTGGTTGAATTTTAAATTCTCGTCCAGCTTTTATATCGGCGCCTAGCCCACGCCAATTGCAATACCGTCAGTGCTTCTCACTGTCTTGTTTCGGCTTCTATGGTAAGGTAAACAAATGCATTACGTTCCCGTCTTATAACAACGGCCCAATAACATCCGCGGTGTGTCGTGTATACAGGCGATGGTTATATTTACTATCAGGAGAGATCTGTTTATTCGCTATCTGATGATATAAATAATTTAAACGCAGTAAACTTGCAAACAAACAACTTTAAACAAACAATCTCTGGAACTCTGCACCAAATCTTTGCCAAATTCGCTAAATATTTGACCCCTGTGTTTACCTTGAAAAATAGATCATCTGCCGTTCTGTTAGACATTTGATAAGAGGCGAAAGATTAGCTATGCAAGTCACTACCATCGTGGCTACTCGTTGGTAGAGTTCTGCATTGTCTCGCCCGGAGCCTAGTACTAAAGCCTTATCTATTCCTGCCGCAATAGCGTCAGTGTTTGTCACTGTCGTATTCCGTTTTGGAGGGTGAGGTAGCCGATAAACTTATGTACGTGGCATTAGGGTTATGAGCAATGGTGCCTATAGAAGATGGTTGTCACTTTCCATCAGGAGAGCCATGTCTATTATCTTATAATGTAAAAAAAAAAACATTTAAAAAAAAGTTAAATCGAATTGAGAACCTTCTCCTTCCTTACTTCTTTTTTGGAAAGTCGGTTGAAAATGGTTTATATTTTAATATCTAAATATCAAAATAATAATACAATTGCTCAAATTGAGTACATTCCTTTTTACCTAATAAGGACAAGAATTTTAATTTTCATCTGTTTTCACAATAATGAAAATTCTTTCAACGCAATCACGGCCACAGTCGTTAGAAGCACGCTGCTTAAATAGAAGTGAACATTTTATTAGGGTTCATTATACCGTGCGCTACTGTGTGATAATACATTAAGTACCATTATGTATATTAACACGTGAAGCAAAAACTTTGTACCCATTTTGTGGATAATAACGCGAACGGACGAGTATGATATTTGGCACCGTTGATTATAGCGTTTATTTGTATTTTTATATAATTTTAGTGTGTACCTTAAATCTAAAATAAAAACTAATTGTTAAAATAACATGCCTAATTGCAATATAATTTATCAATTGTTATGTAGACAGTAAGCAGATGTTCTTTTAGTCCGCCATTGTTAGGGACAAAATAACACTGTTTTCCCTTGGTTATTTCATATCTAGCAGTAGTTTCCTTCATAGCTAAGGATTCGCCATAAAACAGATACGGGAAAATAAATAAACAACTTATACACACTAACGAAACAGTTCCACCACATCCACTTACCTTCGTAATCATCTGTGTAAGTCACGGAACAAATACATATGTGCATGTGCAAGTGCCGTGTGCAAGACAGAAGATGTGCAATCACCTATTTCTATCACAGAGAAGTAACAATAACTACTACAATTTTGTTTAAAACCATGACAAAATATTCAACAATGCAATTACTCCTGGATACAAAGATAAGAGTTATCCAAAATTAATCATGACCAATGAATCCTCGCGTTTTTCCCTCATTCGTTTCAATCTGACAATGATTGAATGTCAGAAGGTTCGTTTCAAATAATATATAAAGTTTTTGTACAATCATATTACATTACATTCTTTGATCAAAACTGGAATTCATAGGCCTGACTCCTTAAATTCGACCCGTGAGCCACAAACCTACACCAAAACACAGTTCGTTCTGTTGCCCTAAAGGGACAAAAACTTATCATTACGTAAGCAATGGGAATTACCTACGCTCATCTAAAAAAATACAGGGCTATTCCATGGCCCAACTCATTTTTAAGTTTTGCAACAAAGTTACAAATTAATAACAAAGTTACAAAGTAGTTTCGACTTCAGCATTGCAGCAGCTTTGCAATGCTTAGTTATTCACGAAGCCTCATGGACTGATATCGATTATCGATATACACCACAAACACGACAATTATTCGTTGGGAATCGATGCAAATAATATTTCAAATTTGATATGTCATTCCCGAAAACCATATTGCCGGCCATTGTGGTTCGAATACACCGACAGCTACAAATTTACAGTATCCATTATTATAACCACAAAACTGTGAATTATTGCTTTTGAACGAAATAAGATATTTTTTCAGAATATGATTTATTTCAAAATAAAATCAGACCGTAGAAAGAGAATAACATGGGGAAATTATTATTCTTTAGATTATAGATTATTCTATTCTTATATGCGTGCCAATTATGAGACATCTTAATATGTTCGTGAATAATTCTGACGCCATTGTAGCAAGTTTTGACATTGACATAAAGCGCAAGCTGAACTTAAACTTTTTTAATGTGTAGTATATTCAATTAATGCAAGAAAGTGTTCTTTCTTAAAAATTTCTTTATTTTACATGTAAAAACTTTAAATTGGCCTCTGTATTTACATAATTCTATATAATGTACTTGGAACTAGATGTACATTTTCCTTAAATAAATAAAGCTACGTATGAATTCTATAATTTTTAGTGTTCCATACCTACCGTACCGAAAAGATTACTTCTTTGTCTAGAGTTATCAAGAGCCTTTTTTCAGGAACATGTGGAGGTATCAAGTTAAAATTTATAACAAATATTCGAATCTACGGTTCCTCTCAGCTGTGAAAACAATCAAACTTATAAGTCAACGCGATCAAAAGTTAGGGCCATTCATGTCGCCTATTTTGCGATTTATTGCCATTTCAAAAGGTAATCTAAACCGGTGTAGTTTACCGGTTTACCCTACAATACGACAGCGACAAGCGCCGACGTTATTGTGGCAGGAATTCCTATTCCTAATCCTATAGCCTATTCCGAATAGGTAAGGCGATGGTACCAAGCGTAGAGGAGACATGCGATGTAAGGCAGATCTATTCTTCAAAAATTAAAACGGAGATATGCAAATCACAAATATAATATGTATATAAAATATTTAAATGCTGACAATTATATTATGTATTTACATTTTTAGTAAATTGTCAGCTTTTGTTAAACAATATTGATTTATTGCTTCGAGGATACGTTAAAACTCAAAACCGGTTGTGTATAAATAAAAACAGTAAAACAATACAAGCGCTTCTAACATCATACTTATATGATGTTAGATGGAGTTTTACCAAGTGCCGATGATATTCAGTGATGAAAGTTATGTTAATAACGTACTAGTAGGATCGCGGGTAAATATGAAGCGAAACTAGTACCAATATTTTAAAAGTGTACTTATATGGTAAAGTTTGTAATGTAAGAGTAATAAATACACATCCAGCCAGCATGTGTATATAGGTATATTAGTTTCTCGCCAAAAACTTTAACGGGTTCTGAAGAAACTGTATAATGTGGGCATATGCTAGTATACAATAAAGCTTTTAATGGGATATTGTTGTAAGTGCTTTCGAACTGCACAAAGAGGTATCTTGTCAAGCGCCGCGAGACCAATTATTTATCTATGTGTACTACGTACTATACTAGTACATAGAGGTCGTTGGTTGTATGCGACAATCGGTGTCAACAGATATACTTGCTTTTTTTCAGGACGTGGGTGTTAACACACCATGACCAGAATACGGGCTAATACTGAGATTTCCTTCGATCAAAATCTTAATAACACGTCCTTATTCGCTTTTTTTTGAGGACGGAATATTAACACACCATGACCAGAATCTGGGCTGATTACTTGCTCTTTACTTGTTTTTTCCAGCAACTTTTTTTTTGACGGGTGTGTTTCACCAAGACTAGAATCTGGAGATACTAAAATTTTCGCGCCACGCCTTGATCTGAAGCGAATAAATTAACCAGTTGACCCATAATACAGTTAATAAACAGTTGCTTTTTAATTAATCACTATTGTTAACTTAAGAAAGGTAGAGGGCATTGATTCAGGGCCATTTTCGTCATATAATTAACTGTAACATCGATCTTTCTAATCTTATCTAAGAACCTATCATACAAAATAACCGAAAATCCAAATTGGGCATAAAGCAAAGTTATGAAAACTTCATAATGGGTCAGACCGTTTTGGAATCCATTAACACACACATAGACTTAAATATATCGGACTATTTATAAGTATTGGATATAATAATGTACTGGATTATTTTACACGCAAAAAATCATTTCAAATTCATTTAAGCAAGTGATAGAATACCGCTTAACTAAGTCGTTAAAGAACCGTAAAGAATATAATATGCACGTTGCTTAAGGCAAATTAGCACGACCCTTTATAATAACTTATAGTTATAAAAATTTTATCTAAGCGAAATTAAGGTATTTATTTTGCACTTCACTTTATGAAAGGTGAAGCATTAATGTTTCCCCCTTTATAGAGTGTGCCAAGTTCTGCCAACTATTCTAAGTTAATTGTACTATGTATAGATATGTATATTAAGTTTGTATAATCAAAGGTACCTACTACGCTTTAATACCTTCCCGCAAGTGCAAACAATAAGTAAAAAGTTTCAAACGGGGTGGTGTGCATTAAATATGAACATACAAACAGTTATATATGTGTAAGATAAGATTACATATCTGCACAACCATATGAGCACGAGTAAGTTAATATTTAAAGCGGCTATAAATATTGGCGGCACGTGTATATCTAAATAAAAATATTGCTTATTGGAAAACATCGTCACGTTTTCAGGTTCAAATATCTCGCTTTGCCTATGCTACAACGACGCTTAAGTAACTGCGAGAGACCCGAATCCTGCAACGGAGCACAACGTTGCTTTTTTAGCTTAAAAGGTTTAATAAAAATTATGCTTTTATAAGCTTTTGGCCGTGCGGCTATAATTAGGACCACAGAATAACTATATTCTGTGTTAGGACTTAGTGAATATTTTATAGAATGTTTTATTATTCCTGCAAAAAGAAACAATTTTTAGTAGTTAATTTTGCGACTCAGATCTTGAACCTTCGATCTGCTGAAAACTGAATTCGCAGTAGTCATCCGGAACCTGGTGGTAGTGGTGTAACACCTGCCTCGGACAATCGTCGTTCACATAAAGTTATCTGTTCTGTTTATTGCAAAAAACATGCGATATTCTTTATGGGGACTGTAAAATGTTGCCCTCGTCCATCCCCCTTCATCAATAAAATATCATTTTGTTATTTTATGTCATAAGATAGCACAGCGTTTCCCATTTGCCGGGTCGCAACCCAGTACCGGGCCATCAAAAGAAATATCGGGTCGCAAAATTCCCGCCTTGCTTTTAAAATATTACCTACTTATAGATAGACGCAACGCGACGCGACGCGACGAAAATTCGTAAGCGTTGAGTGATGACAAAATAGGACATTAAAATATGTAGCATTAATTAAATCTTTTTACTATTATTAAATATGTATTATTTCACCTAATAGAACCAGCTTCCCAAAGTATTCAGTGGGTCACGAAAGGACAGTGTGAAAATTACTAGGCCATATCAAAACAATGTTTGGGAAACACTGAGATAGCAAACAAGCACATGACTCTCCTGATGTAAAAAAAAACCATCGCCTTAAAACACTAAAGGTGTTAAATAACGCGTTGCTATATGTGTGGCGTGATGGTAATGCTACTTGCATAAGTTTAACGGCTATTTTATCTTAAAAACCGGAACACGACAGCGACAATCTCCGCTATTGCGTGCACAGGCAAAGCCACTGCTTTACCAAATATCCAGGCGAGACGTTGCGGAACTCTACAGTCTTGTAGTCACGATGGTAGTGACACGTACAGCCAATCGTTCGCCCTTTATGAACTGCCTGGCGAAATGGCAGATGTTAATGATGCATTGCTATTCGTGTATTGTAAGTATCTTCACGCCCGTATCCCCGAAGGGGTAGGCAGAGGTACAACAAGTGCTAATCGTGGGTTAGCCGAAGATACAAATGTGATAGGTGGCAAGCCTATCGCTAATCGGGCACTTTCCAATCCCGGGCAGCTTTGTGTTTCTCAAAAAACTGAAAAAAAAAAACTTATTATGTGCGCGACTCGGGAATCGAACCCAGGACCGCATGTCAACGCTAACGCTGGATCACTAGACCACAGAGGCGACTCGTGTATTGTAATGCTACATAAACACGGTTACCGGCTACTTTTTCTTCTTCCCGCTACTTATGTAGATAAAGAAGTTACTGGTTTTGCCCTGATTTTCGAAAATCGAGTTTTCACCGGATCTCCACATTTTGAGGTCCTAGGAACCTTTTCTAATTTCACATTACATCAGTATGTCTGTACGTAATTTTTAAACTGCTTAACCGATCGAAACGCGATTGATGCCATTCGATTGGATTCCGCTCAACTTAGGCTTCCTAAAAATTCGAACCAAGTCAGCCCAGAAGATTTTGATAAATTTTGAAAAAACCTCAATAAAAATGTTGACGAAACAGTATTTTTTTAATATAACTTCCAGATTAATGTACCGATTGAGTACAAAATCTAACCAGCCCTATTTCTCAAAAAACTACGTCTAATGCACATTTTTTTCAAAATCAATTCATTAATTCGGGAGTAATCGTTGACAAAAAATTTAGAAAAATGTTTTTTCGACATAACTTCGAAAGTTTTCAACCAATCGTTTTTTATTATTCTACGATATTATTTTTGAAATAACTTTCGGACTAATAAACCGATTGACTTTAAATTCTTATCAGTTTTTTTCTTAAAAAACTGCGCCAACTATTGAATCAAAATCGGTCAATTTTTTTGGGATTTATCAATGACGAAAATTGTAGGAAAAAATGTTTTGACATTGCTTCAAAAAATTTCAACCTATCGATTATGTAGCTATAAAGCAATATTTATGATCTCAAAAATTGAGGTTAATGCCATTCAAACGATCAAAATCGATCATCATTTCCAAAATATATAGCTTTTCAAAAATCAATATACTGCCATTTTTAACAAAATAGATGTTGGAACTGAAAAAATCTTAGCATTTTTCAGTTCCAGCATTTAGCGAGAAGTTTCAGAGATGGCCTGCAGGGCTAACCGTTTATAGATTTTTTTACTAACATCGCCGCGGCAGGAATAGATAAAGCGGTGGCACTAAGCCCGGGTGAGACGTATCGCAACGGTTACCTAGCAGTGACATGCTTACAAACTGCCTGGACGAATGGCAGATGTTCAGTATTAAAATGAATATAACCAGTATATACATAAGTAAAAAATAACTGCTGCCAATAAGTAATAACCGACCGGCTAACGAAACGTCAAAACGTAATGTACAACACGTCGAATCACGGATTAAACTGGATACGCCTTTCAACGCAACTTCTTAGGCTGTAAGTGTCACTTGCATTTAAACCCAAAAGTACAGTTATAATACTTACCTATGAAATAAAATCACTCCAGAAGTATGCCTTTTGCATTAGCTTTTAATTCGACATGATAAAATAGCATAATACGGCATATTTCTATTTTCTTACGATATATCTAAAAGCGTTTGACATTTACATACATTTGCTCATATGAGCGACTACGCATTTTGCACCCAACACCGTATCTATCTATTAGTATTTGTGTGGTCTGTACGTCGAACACATGTGTTGAACATTGCTTATAGATAATATATTATTTGTTCAAGATCTTTAAAACTAGTTGAATACTTTTTAAAAATTTCGTAACCGAGGTAGTAATAAGAATTAAAATATTTTATTTAATCTGTAACAACTCATTGTATGGAATTTTAACGAAGATAAAATGCGTTGAAGCAGCTACGTGAAAATGGTCAAGTGTGAATCAGTCAAGGGGTGGCATCTCGAGACAGTGGAGCGGAAGTGGGAGGCAGGCACGCCGGAAACCGGACGCGCAGCCTACTTTTGCGCGTCACACTGATGGCGCGTTTAATGAAACGTCAAAATAAACCTAAATGCGTTACGAACTAGTAATGACTGTTAAGTGAATAAAAGAAAAACATTTCACATTTCTTGTGGCCAATTGCACTAACATTTTCTTAGCTTAGGACAATCCTAATAGTATACTGTCACTTCTTGTCTTAAATGAAAAGAATGTGACAGCATACTATTTATGATTGTCCTAAGCTATAGCAATGTCAAAGAAGTAACATAAGCTTATATGAATTATATTTGGCAACCCCCTACCTGTCCAGCATCGGACTGGCCAATTATAGTCAAGATGGTGTTTGCCAGCCAGGCCCCAGCTTGTCCCTCACGGACCTGACTTTCAGGGCCTGCCGCAATCCAGGCAGTAGGTAGGATAGTGGGGGCCCGCGCAGGCTAGGTCCCACTTCTTGCGACCTGTATGTAAACTAGATCGATTATACAAGTAGAGAGAAACGAAATAGACTGGTCAATAGTATTCCATCTAACATTATCCGACGTCGGGCCCCGGGCTTGTGAGGAACTTGGGCCTTTTGGCCTCGTCCGAAACTGTGCCTGCCTATTTCGTAAGGAATTCCACCTATGAAATATTTGCAATGTAACAAAGTTAAAATATACAAATTACTTACAGTAATTTAACAAATAAAAAAAAGTAATATAAGTTTTTATATCTAGTGTCTTTAGGTTTTTTATACCTAAAACATTAAAACAGCCCTTAGTCTGTATAACGAGGTACGACAAGCCGGTGGCCTCGGGAGAACTAGCTCTATCATATCGGTTCCAAACAAAAAAAATGTAAACCACCTGCAGGCTATCTCTAAAACTTCCCGCTAAATTTAAGTAGGGAGCAAAAACTATACCTAAGCATAGATTTTTGTGCCCCAAGAGTTCAAAAACCTAAAGTTTGTAAAAATGACAGACAGTATTTTAATTTCCGAATTTTGATGACCAACTTCGAATTTTAGACTGGCATTAAACGCAATTTTTGAGCTCTAAATTGTTTTATTACCTACAACATTGATAGTTTAAAAATGTCGAAATGTCAAAAAACTGATTTCAAAAATTTTCGTCAATGATAAACCCCGAACGAATCAAGCGATTTTAATCCGATTAAGAGTATGCTGATCAGATTTTTAAATAAATCGGTATATTAGCCTGAAATTTATTTTAAAAATATGAAGTAAGTTTGCTGTAAACAACGTAATTTTAATATTTGAAAATCTGTAAATTTTAAAAAGTAGATTCGATTTTAATTTTTGAAACGGTATTTGACCTAGTTTTTTAAGTACTAAAATATTGTACATAAAAAAATGATTGCTTGAAAAATATGACGAAACATCATCTTTTTCAAAATTTTTCGTCAACGATAGCTCCCGAATGGATAAATCAATTTTGATACAATTTATGGCTTTGAACGCAGGTTTTAGGAAATAGAGATGATTAGATTTCGTACCCAATTGGAATAATAACCCGAAAGTTAAATTTACAAAATACTGTTTCATTAAAAAATTTTGAGATTTTTTTCTATATTTCTCAAAATCTCCTGGACAGATTTGATAATAATTTTCAGGAAGTTTAAGTTGAGTGGAACTCAATGAAATGCCATTAACCGCGTTTTGATCGGTTAAGCCATGGTACACATTTAATGGTCATCATCACTCTTTTCGTCGCGTTGACTTACATGTTCGATTTTTCACAGCTGAGAGACCATAGACCCGAGTATTTGAGCGGTCCTGAGAAAAAGGAAGTGATTTTATAAGAATTCCGCTGTTTCCTTACGAGGTACGGAACTCTAAATAAGCAAAAAGTTGGAGCATAAAAGGGATCACCTTAGATTAACGTTCGGTAGGACCGAACCAAACATACGCGAGTCCGACTTCCTCTTGACCAGTTTTTATTTAACATTTCCTTTTATTATACGTTATTTCACGTCTAGGATTATGAGATGACTGTAGGTAAAAATTTAAACAGTTTATGTATCATATGTCACAAGTACCTACATAACTTAGCAACGAAAGATTGTAAAATACAATAATATATTCACGATTTGAAAAGGAATTCCGATCTAAGCAAACGTAAGCAACTGACAAGTTTACTTACATTTTAACAGAGAATAGGAAATGACAAGGCTCCATTGTCCTCAAGATTCGTCTGTGAATAAGGGACGTGTGTTTGGAAAAACTAGTACGAAGTTTACGTTTATAAATTACATAACTTTGTATGTAAAATGGAAAAGAATTACAAATACGTAGAGCGAGCAATTCAAAATTCGAATTAGATTACCGATATACGAAGGTATTGTATGAATACCATTGATCGCCTAGTTCCTAGGTATATAGTCTTCTCCATGTGCGCAATTTTCTAAAGGGATCCAAGAGTTTGCTAGCACATATCTATGCTAATATTATATATAGAAAAACTTTGTATTTTGTATGTTTGTAATGGATAAACTAAAAACAGCTGGGCCGATCTGAAAAATATTTAAAAGCTTCACTATCCAGGAGTGACATATGCTATTTGTTTGCTCGACTGAGCACATGGAAGTAATGTTTTATGGTCACGCGAACGAAGTCGTAAGTAAATGCTAGTATATAAAGCGAAAACGGCGAAAATGCTTTTTCAAGATTATTGCGCACGGAGGAGTTGATCGTAAAAGTGCAGAAAGCTAAAATTTTACTTTAAGAATTACGGGCGAATTTCAACGAAGGGAAATCCTAGTATATTAACACCTTAATACGCGAGTCTTGAAGCGAAAAATCTGGAACCTGTTTTAAGTATATTTTGTATATTGAGGAGTATTAATTTATATATAACTTGCTGTTGCCCACGACTTCGTCCACGCGGACTTCGTTTACTCCGCACTGCTCCTCCCCTGTAGGTGATAGCGTGATAATATGTAAGCCTATATGTTGACCCGACCTGTTAGTAATATTCATGCAAAATTTGAAGTAGGGGTAGACCGGGTAATGGGAGTCAGCGGGCAATGGTAGTCACCAACATATCTCCAAAACTACAACTGCTAGAAATACGTTTACTGCCGTCCCCGCCCCGCTTTGTCCCCCCGCTAGCGGTGCAAGAGCGCCGCGCTAGTGTTGTGGCGGTCTCGGGAATGAGAAGTGTATTTTGTTTTTGCGACTCGCCGATGTAAATTTTTAAGGACGCAAAATAAGCTGTAGGTATTCTAATTATTGATCTACTAGTATGTCTTTTTTACGCTATTACTCGTATATTCAGTATAACGATTTTATACTCAAATCCCATATATTGCTTAAATATATTTTTTGTTTCTTTTTTTTCTTCATAAAATGCTTGTGGGTAATGAGGATCGGGTGACCCCCATTTCCCCCTAGTGATCACGATATAATTTTAGTACTCTTATTTTAGATGTAGACGTATTTTGTGATGAAGATTTTCTACCAGCCGAATTGCTCAGATCAGATTGAAATTAATAACCCAGCGTCAGACCAAGAAAGCTTGTCAGTACCTGGCACATCAATGCAAGTTACTCCAGCAGCCTCTAGTCTTGATATTGTGTCGAAATTAATTAAGTTGCCAGAGAAAACTAATACCCACAATGCTAAACAAAGTCGCCAGAAGCAGCATGCCAAAATTTTAACATCCACGCCAACAAAAGAAATCTTGTTAGAAAAAGAAAATAAGAAAAGTAAAGCCTTCTGCCAAGCCAAGGATAAAAGTAAGGGACAAAATATAACTAAGGGAAAGGGTCAAGGAAAAAAGAAGGAAACGGAAAGAGTAAAGAGGAAGGTTCTCCAGGAATCAAATTATACTTCTGTTTCAGACGTGGCTACTGATGGTTTATGCCAAGACGATGAGCTAGACGATGCTGACGATGCAGGGAATACGTGCTAAATCTGTAACGAATTCGGCCGAAATAATGAGGTTTGGTACAGGTGTACTTCATGTGGTTTATGAGCTCACGCAGATTGTACGAGGTGAGAGTCGCCCAAGGGTTATATTTGCGATTTGTGTTAGATTTTTGTATGATCCTCATTGCCCACAAGGTGACCACAATTACCCTCACCTCAGTGCAATGGCAGTCATAATAGATATTTTTTTTTACTTTTATATTTCCTAAAGATGATTACTAATATTACTGATTCCAAATGATAATCAATTAAGTATATTTTATTATGAGGCAGTTGTAATAGAGATTTAGTTTAATTTTATTTATTTATTTCAATTATTGCTTAAGTGATCCCCATTACCCCTTCCTACCCTAAATCCATGCAGTACTTTTTGAGTTTACCCCGGACATACATACAGACAAACAGACAAAAGTTCTAAAAACTATATTTTTGGCTTCGATATCGATTATAGATCACGCCCCAAGTATTTTTTAAAAAAATATTCAATGTACAGTTTTGACTTTCCTACGATTTTATTATATGTATAGATTAAAAATTATATAATGAAGAAGTTTAGGAAGCTAGTCGAATTTAGACCTTTTGACGATCACTATTTATATATTAATTCAAATATAGCGAGCATTTTAGACTCTTTTCGAAGATTCATTAATGTCATTTCCGTAATTCAAAATCTTTAAAGTTTACATGGCGATAAAGTGCAAAAGGCAGAAATATCGGTCGAATTTTGACTATCAATTATATTGATCACTAGTTATTATAAGTAAACATGTCACATTGTGAGAGTAAAATTTATCATTGTCTCGCACTGCTGAATTCGCAGACAAACCATAACGGCGATGATACCCGTATAACCCGAACATTTCGATCGATGGCCAGCCTGATACATATTTCATTAAAACGTCCCCTTTCTGTGGCGTCACCACTTAACGCTCTCAAGTTAAAAAATAATAGTTTAAAAAAACTAAAAAACACGCTTTTTATAGAAAACCTAACTAAAAAATAGAAAATAAATTTTAATAAATTTAAATTAAGAATAGTGTCAAAAATTTCAATAATTATAAATTAATAATAGTGTGAATAAAAAAAAAAATTTTATTTTAAAAAAAGCGTATTTTATTGACAGATATGAGTAGAGTGATTATCATTTCGGTAATATCTTAAAAAGCACCCCACGCTTTTTTTAAAATAAAATTATTTTTTTTATTCACACTATTATTAATTTATAATTATTGAAATTTTTGACACTATTCTTAATTTAAATTTATTAAAATTTATTTTCTATTTTTTAGTTCGGTTTTCTATAAAAAGCGTGTTTTTTAGTTTTTTTAAACTATTATTTATTTTCTACTTTTTAGTTTGGTTTATTTATAATAGCTTGTTCTTTTACTTTTAAGCTATTGCACGACTCATGATGCGAAGCATCAGAGAGTGCTTTACGATCGAAAAATTTTTTTCATATATACATATCTTCACGCCAGATCCCTTACGGTGTAGGCAGAGAGAACCGAGTGCCATACATCACGATCCTTGCAGGTTTGTCTCGCTTCCTCCACATTCATCACTCTTTTCATACACACACGCCGGTTGCGAAGACTCTTGGCCAAGGTTAGGTTACACAAACTTGGCCCAAGTTAGGGTGGCTCTAGGCTTGGCCAAGGCTAGGTTATTCGGTCTTGGCCCAAGCCTGGGTAATCATTGGAATGGCCAAGGCTGATTGCCCAGTTATGGCCCGGGCATAGGACAATATAGGTTTGCCAAGATGGGCTTCCCAATAATGTCCCAGGCATGGCCCCGTCGTTCGACTCTGGGGCTTCCTGTATGGGCTACTATTCTTTTCTCAGGCCTACTGGAACAACAAGGAAATTATATCTTTACCTCTTGAACTGACTGACTTGACAGACGTAGAACAACGACTTTTGTTAAGAGTAGTTCCTTTTATAACTAGTTTCCACCCGCACCAAAGTGCTCGTCAACACGAATCAAACGAGACCAAACTCGATAGAGTTGTGTTATTTAATTGCTGAGCTCCTATGGTCACCTTCTGGCTTCATCATCGGACCCTCTAGGATCTTAGTTACCACCAAGCAATAAAGTGCTCGTCAACATCAATCAAACAAGCGCAAACTTGAAAGAGTTCTGTCACTTAATTATTGAGCTCCTATGGCCACCTTCTAGCTTCATCGTCGGACCCTGCAGGATCTTAGTTAGCACCAAGCACCAAAGTGCTCGTCGATACGAATCAAACGAGCCCAAACTCGATAGAGTTGTTTCATTAAATTACTGAGCTCCTATGACCACCTTCTGGCTTCATCATTGAACCCTGCAAGAACCTAGTTACCACCAAGCACCAATGTGCTCGTCAACATCAATCAAACGAACGCAAACTCGATAGAGTTCTGTCATTTAATTACTGAGCTCCTAGGGCCACCTTCTGGCTTCATCATCGGACCTTGCAGGATCCTAGTTACCACCAAGCACCAAAGTGCTCGTCAACATGAATCAAATGAGTCCAAACTCAATAGACTTTTCATTCTACCTAGTCAATAGTCATTAACCGATTTTTAACCATTTAATTATTAAGTTCCTGTGGTCACCTTCCGATTCAGATTCATCAGATCCGCTGCATGTCATAATAAGGTTTCATTGTCATTCCATTAACATACGTATACAAAATTTCAGCTCAATCGGTAACCGGGAAGTGGATCAAATTTACTTGCGAGATTTGATTTCAAACATCGAGATAGGTACAATAAATAAAAAATGCTCATAAAACAAAAACTACTGGGCCTACCTGAATCAAATTTTTATGGGACCAATTCGAAACTATTCTGCATCAAACAAAAAAAGAATCACGTAATTCGGTTCAGAAACCTCGGAGAAATCGGTGTACATACATAAAAAAAAATATACCAGCCGAATTGAGAACCTTCTCCTTTTTTTGAAGTCGGTTAAAAATGGAATAATTTTATCAAAATAGTGTATTGTCATCGGTCCTCGATAAATCTACAAAGTTTGAACGAAATCTGGCCGTTTAAAGTGGGTCAAAATCGCGCCCAAAGAAGTCGGTTACAAACAAACATACAAACAAACATACAAACATACAGGTGAAGCTAATAAAAAAGCGTGTAAAAAGGAGACACTGTGTTTTAAAGCCAGAGACTAAAGGATTATTATTAGCTATAAACATATTCCCCGTGTTGGTCCCGGGCTCCTTTAAAGAATAGACCAACTGCCGTTCTGCCAGGCAGGTCGTAAAAGACGACGGTTTGGCTGTACGAGTTGCTACCGTCGTGGCTACTAGGTGGTAGAGTTCTGCATTGTCTCGCCCGGGTCTGGTACCACCGCCTTACCTATTCCTGCCGCTATAACGTCAGTGCTTGTTACTGTTGTCGCGTGTACTGTAGCCGGTAAACTTATGCATGTGGCATTAGACCTCGCCACAAGATAGCAAGGCACTATTAACATCTTTGGTGTCTATAGGCGATGGTTGACTTTTACCATTAGGAGACCCATCTGCTTGTTTGCTATCTTATAATATAAAAAAATATATATTTATAGTTTTTGAAACAGACGTAACTCATGACAATATATATGGCTAAAGAAAAATAAAATACCGACAAGCATCCAGGTCAATTATTACACAGACATGCAATGACATTTTACTAACATATCACTGCATATACAGAATGTCCCAAAAAGTAGTGCTCGCTATATTTGAACTCCAGAGATAGGGCACCCCGTGGGTATCCGAATCACCCCTATGTATGTTCCGCGATTTTGCACAATATCTCAAAAAATGGTATTAAAATGTTCCGACTGTAATTTTTAATGTCTACGAATATGAGCAATGAAACTCTGAAACACTATTGCTACGAAATATAGAACAGGCGTTATTTTATCGTTGTAGCCGAATGAACAAGCGTACATAGCATTTTTGTTTTTAGTCTGATTTTTATACAAGTCCACATGCTTACTTCAAAGCAACACATAAATGTCAATAGACGAATTGTAAGCTCACCCCATACTCAGAGATCTCCCTGTTATGTGGAGTTCTAGACAATGATACTAATACATAATAGGAGAGCGTAAGTATATAAACACTGAAATATATTTAGAAGTCAGCCACCCGCACTAGACATACAAATATAGTGGGAATATTATTAAATTACATATATTCTAAAGTAGTCGTAGCTATCTTGCCCTGGAAACCAGAACATGACAGAGACTTCCTACTGCGTCAGAAAAAAAATATCGCAGTAGTACAAATCAAGGGTGATAGGAAGCAGAACTTTGCCAACTTGTAGTCTGGTGATTTTTTAACTCGTAAATGGCTTGGATTAGCAAATAAAGCTGTCGCTTCCAATAATCACCGTTTATCTTGTCAGCCAAGAGCGTTTCGTACTTTCAGTTTACTATACTAACTCGGCAAAGCTCCGACATGATAATATAGTATTTACGTATTGTGCTAAAACCAAACAAATCCCCGTGTTGGTACCCGGGTCTTCTTCGAAGAATAGATCATCTATCGTTCTACCAGGCAGTTGAGTAAAGTTTTGCATTGGCTCGCCTCGGTCTAGTACCATCTATTACCTATTCCTGCCTCAATAGTGTCAGTACTTGTCACTGTCGTGTTCCGGTTTGGAGGGTAAGGTAACTTATACATGTGGTATTAAGACACCGCCACAAGGATAGCACGCATCTTTGGTATTTACGTGCAATGTTGTTTCTTTCCATAAGGAGAGTCATCTGCTTGTTTGCTACCTTTTATTTTTTTAACTATTTTCTTTACCCCTTTGTAATCAAAATTGTTTGACATAAAATTAAAAACTTACAGGGCCTGTGACGGTATAAATTAAAATATATAATTCCTAGAGTGGTTGTACTTCTAGTAAAGTGCGAGGCCTGGAGAAATTTCTAATTAGCACTAATGGAACGCGCGTTCACCTGTGGGTAATTGTGAGCGGAGTACGGTCTACCTAGATTAATTAATTTCATGCCGTGTAAGATTATTGGGACACTGACCTAAGCTAGCAGGGTTCCTAGTTTTGTTTATAAATAGGTAATATGACATAGTATAATATTAAAAAAAATACAAGTATAAAATATTAGAAAATTATTAATATTTAAAACGAAAAAAATATATATATATATATATTTTGTTTACGTTAATTGATTTCATGCCGTGTAAGTTTACTGGGAAACTCTAGTAAGAAAATGGAAAAATTTTATAAAATATCTAATAGAATATTACATAATATTGGAAAAGAGTAGGTATCTAAAGGTATCTAATACAGATTAAATAATTTCAATTTTTTTTTAAATATTGGTAAAATTGGCCGCCCCGTTGGTCAAGTGGTTAGCGACCCTGACTACGCAATCGACGGGGCTCGGGTTCGATCCCCGACGGGGACAAGCATTTGTGTGATAAGCATAAATGTTTGTATTTCCGGGTTTGGATGTTTATTATGTATGTAAATGTATTTATATATGTATTTCTATGTATTAGTATCGTTGATTAACACCCGTAACACAAGCAAATAATTTGCTTACTTTGGGGTTCGATCAGTAAGTGTAATTTGTCCCGTGAATATTTATTTATTTTAATATAATTAGGTAATAAATAGAATATTGTATAACATCATACAAGAAAGATAAAAACAACTTAAATATTAGTAAATTATTAGAATTTGAATTGATAAATATGAGTGAATACTCTCACGCTCACATCGCCGAAGCAGCAGGCTGATGTTTGTCTAGTTCACACACGATGAGCCGACTAACTGTATTTAAACTCATGCCTGGTATTCAATATATCATCAATCCGGGAGTTCTATCTAGTATTAGGCAGGTTAAATTTTTGCTAGGCCTTAGGATATGCACGTGAGATATGTTGCACACGAAAAAGATATTCGTCGATGTCCACAAATAGCTTATGTTTCCTAATATTCATGCCACGACATATGCAAATATTATTATCTCGATGTTTGTCGATAAAGTCGAATGTTGTTGCAAAAGTGCTGTAAAGATAAGAGTGGAAATAATATCTTCAATGAAGAGAATACTAGGCTTCTGTTTTTCGCGACTGAGCAAAAGAAAGTAATGGTTTTGGGTCACGCGAACGAAATTGCGAGTAACAGCTAGAATACAATAAGCACAGTTTAATTTCGAGCATTTATAGAATAACTAGCTGTGCCCGCGACTTCGTTCGCGTGGAAAAAAATCTAAAATAAAAACCCGCATAGTTCCCGTTCCCGTGGGATTTCCGGGATAAGAACTATCCTATGTCCTTTCTTGGGTCTCAAGCTATATTTGTACCAAATTTTATCCAAATCGGTTCAGTGGTTTGGCCGTGAAAGCGTAACAGACAGACAGACAGACAGACAGAGTTACTTTCGCATTTATAATATTAGTATGGATAGTATGGATATTCTAAGCGTGTTAAACAAACATCTAGCAAATCCTCTTATTGAAAAGAGATTATCATCTCCTATGTTAAATATGTACTTGAACGTTACATTCTACTTAAATAATTAAGGTAGAATATAGAATATGTCTTTGAATAGACAGGCACCTTTACGTCAGGCTTATGCATATTGTAGTATCAAAATTAACGATGAGTGAGCATAAACGCGTCGACATGATGTTCAAACAACACTCGCACAGCGTAGACGAAACTAGAATACTGAATAGTGAATTACGTATCACTCATAGCAATAGCTGTACGTAGTATTTAGGTATTCAGGAGAAGGTTAGTTACCCCGGCTTACGGATTCACAAATGAATGCCTTAGTGGTGCACACGATTTCCATTGAGGCGTGCGCAATCCTGGTCAGTAAACAAGACCCTTTCATTCTACACACGTTACCTGTTACCCTACTGCGAGCTTGGCAGTTTTAAAAAAGGCTTTCCCGGACATATTGGATACAATTCTCTATTATTATAAGAATTTTATCAAACTGTCCAGTTATTTTTCACAAGCTGACCCGCGCAGCTTCGCCTGCGAGTAGATTAACAGGTCGTGGATATTATCTTTAATACAAACTTTCCCTATTTTAGCGTCGTAGAGATTAATTTAAACAAGTAGCCTATGATTGACACCGGGCCTTCTACTATCTCTATGTCAAATTCCATCAAAATCAGTTCAGCGGTTTAGCCGTAAAAGCGTAACTGACAGAAAAACAGACAAAACAAACAGACTTTTGCATTTATAATATTAGTATAGAAGTATAGATTGAAAATCATTCTAAAAATAAAAGTTATAAATAAGTACAAGTAGTTAGTATACCTAGTTGACCAAGTCACATGAAAACGGCCGAACGGGATTAAACTTGACAAAAACATCTATACTAATCCATACTAATATTATAAACGCGAAAGGCTATCTGTCTGTCTGTTAGGCTTTCACGACTAAAACGCTGGAACGATTTTCATGAAATTTGGCATGGAAGTAGTTGAAGAGCCGGGGTCAAACATAGGCTAATTTCTTTTCAAAAATCAATCCTTAAAGGGTTTTTTTTTTTATATCATAAGATAGCAAACAAGCAGACGGGTCTCCCGGTGGAAAGAGTCAACCATCGCCTATAGACACCAAAGATGTTAATGGTGCGTTGCTATCTTGTGGCGAGGTCTAATGCCACATGCATAAGTTTACCGGCTACCTTACCCTCCAAACCGGAACACGACAGCGACAAGCACTGACGCTATTGCGGCAGGAATAGGTAAGGCGGTGGTACCAGACCCGGGCGAGACAATGCAGAGCTCTACCACCTAGTAGCCACGAGGGTAGTGACTCGCATAGCCAATCGGTCGCCTTTTACGACCTGCCTGGCTGAACGGCAGTTGGCCTATTCTGCAAAGGAGGCCGGGACCAACACGGCGAAATAGGGGATGAAATTTGTATGAAAAGCTATCTTAACAACATGTTAATCTACTCGCGGGCGAAGCTGCGCGGGTCAGCTAGTAGACTGCTTTCCAACAGGTGGCCCACACGCTCGTATAGCTACAAATTCAACTGAACTCTATTAATATGCCTTGTATTTCTGTCTCCATGTTTGCCTGTCACAGAGCTCTATCTCGTGAATGGAAATAAGTAGACACGGGATATTTTTACAGAATGTGTAATACTGTGGCCGCTTCACAACAAATAATAAAAAAGTAAATACAAGTAAAGTCATACCTTTTGTCTTAATATTTAATTTTAATGTTTACTGTAACTGTTTTTGTGTACAATAAAGTGTTAAATAAATAAATAAAGTCAGTTAAATATCGTCCGGTGGAACAGAACTGCGTGAGTCCGACTCGCAAGTGATCGGATTTTTTAATCTTAATGATAGTAATTAAGTAGTAAATTATTATGTGCTTATCCCAACGCTATTGTATGGAAGTAAGAGTTGGGTATGTCAGAAAGGGCATGAAAGTAGAATCAACGCAGTCGAGATGAGATCGCTAAGAAAAAAATGTGGTATAACACTCGCGGACCGGTTATTTATGTGTGTGCGTGGTTGGGTGGCTCTGGCTATGTGTCTGTCTGAGGTACCGTAGCTCTTTCAGGTTTCTATAATGTTTTACCAAAATCGATACAGCAGTTTCAAGGCCATCAGCTGGTTTTTACTTGATGAAAGGAATTAAGCAACTGGTACACGTTTGATCAGTGCGAAATTTGGTATTGTCTTCAATAGTAACACGGTAGTGTTCATTTTGACCCCTTTCTTCATGCATTGTTTCATTGTACACATTTCTATTTAATAAAGCTATAGTACGCATAAATATTTACGCTGTATTTAATCGCAGTGATGTTGACGTATGTCTTGTCTATTAGTTAAATGTCATTGCTACATCAATTTCTGACACTAGTCGTATTTTGAACTTCACATATAACATAGTATCTACTATCTAGTTAGCAGGCTCCAACAACAAACGGGGTAGTTCTTGGTGTCACGCCCAGTATTTGAAACGAAGTTTAATATAAGGTTCTCCTCGAGGCGATAACATCGCATTCAAACACTTGCGAAGACCATTAGAGGCTACATCCATATTGTGTAACATTTGAATAGGATCTAGAAAAGCCGAAGTTTTCATGAAAAATCTTTTATTACTTTTTCTATTATGCCATGTTGAATGACACAGTTTTAATCAGCAATCGCTTATACTCGTAACAAAAATATCTAATTATCTGAATAAGAGCAAGGATGATTAACTTCATTAAGTGGCAACTATATGCTTTTAAATTACGTTTGTCTAAATGAATTAAAATACTTTTTTCAAACATGCGCGGAAATAGTGTCATTACGTTTAGCCAAATCATTTGGTCAAAAAAGGGGGTCTTGGAAAGTTTTCCAGGAGTTTTGAAAATTGGCTATTTTATGGATTTCAGAATGCTCTTTTCGTATTTCAACTTTGCACTTTTTAATAAAGGAAAAATTGACTTCATTAATGTACTCCGAAAAAATCCTGATTTGCACCAGGTTGAGGTATGTAAAAATTCAAACGTTGATCCAGAGAACATTCATAAAGCAGGAGAACGTCTCCTCCTTCAATTATACGGTAATAGTGATTAGAAAAGTAAAAAAAAAAACTTGTATTAAAGGAATATAGGTAGATATGTATGCTTCACAAAATCAGCATATAAAAGTAAATTTAATATTACGTCGCTACCACCAACAGAAGCAGCAGCACGATAATATTCATTTCGAACCCATCACCAGGTTCAGTACTGGTACGAGAATGAAAAAATGCAGAGCAATGGGAATGGAAAGAAACAAAAATGGACTAATTCCTGTTACGATGATCCAACCCCCCGCTCCAGAATCGTTATTGAAACTTATATTGTAAGTGTAAAAAAGGATGTCAGAAAGCCTGTGGATGCAGAAAAGCTGGATTAAAATGCTCAATTATATGCACAAATTGTAGTGGTGCTTGTAATAATTCGCAAATTCCATCATATAATTATGACGAACAGGAAGAAACAGCGACTATTTTTGAAAAAGATTTCGATAAAATCGAAAACGAAGATGCGTGTGATAAATCTGATAGTCACATCGCAGATTTGCTTTTATGATAAAAATTGTAAATACATAAATTGTAGGAATTTTTTTTCTAGTTTATTTCGAACATAAATGTTTTTTCGTAAAATACGTCGGAAAGGAGATATTCCCAAAAAACTGTTTTAGGCGCTATTTTTTTTAATATGGCGGCGTGAGCGGCGGAGTTATATCTCCGCCGCTCGAGGTGGTACGAGGTGGCAAAGTTGAAAATCGAAAAGCGCATACCGAAATCCATAAAATAACCAATTTTCAAAACTCGCGGAAAACTTTTCAGGTAAAACTACCAAATGACAGAGCTAGTTTGAATAAAGAGCATGCGTATCGTATTTACGTACACAGAAAAATGAAAGTCATTACCGGCGCGTTTCTTGTTTCAAATTCAATCGTATGAAAAGGCGTGCTGGGTTGTAATTTTAATTAAGAAATCTTTTATCTTGCTGTACCAACTATCTATCTTTGCGTTAACGCTATGCGGCTGTACAGGCACAAATGAAACTTATTACGTAAAAAGTAATTTTTTATTTCCTTGCATTTTTTTGAGAAAAGCACTATACATGTATGCCTCGGCGGAAATGGCAATTTTATTTCTCGTATCATTGAAGCCCTCGCCTCCAGCTCGGTCTTCAAACTCGCATTTGACCTGCAATTGCCTATTTCCCGGATTTTGCAATAATATACTATAGTGTCTATATTGTAAAGTTAGTAGTAAAGTTTCCTCAGCATTAGTGAGCAGGAAGCTCAGTTAACTCTGAGGGTTTAAACTCAGACAACAAGACTGCATATAAGATCTTGCACTCTTGCGTTGCAGAACATATCTTCCTTAAAAGTACCTGAGTCCTAAAGTAATGAATATTCAAAAACTCTTGTGCCAATAATTGGTTTCACAGAGAAGTAATGTTGGTCAAAAATTGCCAAGAGATTCGTTCGGTTGTAGACATCTAAAGCTCTCATTAATTTAGTTGTGTTTTGTAACTGACTGAGCCAAATAAAAAATTATGGGTATTCTTCTACTATCTCTTACTATATTCTATCTATCTATTAAACTATCAACTTTCTATTTAAATACGAAATACGAATTATTAACTATCTATTAAAATACGAAATTTGTCTGTTTGGATGTCTGACTAAACGGATTCAGATGAAATTTAAAACAAAAGTACCTAATATATGTATCCACACATAAATCAACTTTTTATCTAGTAGAAATATATTGTTCGATGGGATTCGCCGAATCCTTTAGAACGTTGTGGCCGACCGACAACCAAAACGAAAGAGTTAATGCTATTACTATTTCTAGGAACTCACTACTCAGAAAGTAGAAAGATAGCTATAACAGTTTAACTGTCTTCACTGTTAATATCAATTTTTTTTCGATGGCTTAGTAGTTAAACCAAACGTGTTATTGCTATCATGAGGCAAGAAAATGGTATTTTCTTCAAAGAGGACCCGAACAAACACAGAAAAAATATTTTACATCAGAATATCAACCATCCACCAACTGTAAACTGAAACAATCTTATATTGTTATTTCTATTTTAATTTTTTCGTATAAATGGTATTCAATATTAAGGTGAAAACTTATTCAAACTTAAATTTAATAGAAAATAATTATAACATATAATTGATTGTATACCTAATATAATATATGTCCTAAGAATAGAATCGTATAAAACCTTTTAGAACACAATATATATCACATTCCACAAGTCGGCATATTCAATGAACAAAGCGTATGGAGCCAGATCCCTACAACCTCATACAAACCGAGGAGCTCGTTGTTTGAATAGCAGACATAGGACACTGGATCAATAAAATGAGGTCGCGAATTGTTGGTACACGCAAATTGAAATACTATTCATAGATTCCCATCTCATCAATACACCTTAGAGAACTCATTGATATCCCCAGAATTAAAATGTGATGTATTCGGTGAAATCCTATTTTAAAACTCGGTAATGAAGATTGGTCGACTACTGATTTGTGGTAGGGAACTACACTTTACATTTCAAATTGTAAGCCACAGATTAAAAATAGTCTTTTTTCCTAAATATTTTTTGGATTATCGGCTAATTTCATTAAAAATCTCCTTGGTAAGATACAGTGGCCACTTATCTGTAGTTCTTTTTTATACAGGACACATAGTAGGTATAAATTTTACTAAGGCCAAATATTTGATACAACTTATAAAAAATACGAACACCTTTGTTACAATATTTGAGGCAATTGATAAATGATTATGATTAGCTATCTGCACTTTCTCTCTATACAAACGGTACGTATGCCAAATCTGTTTTTAGGAAAGAATTGGAAATGTTCGCTTTACATATTAATGTAATTAATAGATCTTTGACAAGTGAAGATCTCCTTATCTAGATAGATAAGAAGTCCTTATCTATCTAGATAAGGACTTGGCATTAATTTCCATAAACAATCAAAATTATAAAATGCATGCATTCCAACGCTGAACAAATAAAAATGGCTTTATCTCTGTCTAACAAATTAGAATTTTCATAATAGACAAAGCTACAACAATTTTGTCAGTGTTCTAATTTCAAATCATTTAAGAAAATAACGTCACGTTAAACATCTTGCCGCCAAAACGCCATTACTAAAATACGCTGTCAATGTAAGTAAGTTAAAATTCAATGTCAAATAACCCTTTGATTACAAAATATTAAATTGATTTTAGCGTTTATTTGTATTTTTCTATAATTTTAGTGTGTACCTTAAATCTAAAATAAAAACTAATTTGTAAAATAACATGCTCAATTGCAATAATAAATCCAGTAAAAAGTTTAACGAAACCATGATCGACCAGTTTTGGCGCAATGAGTAAAAATGTGTTCATTAATACTTAAATAATGATATTATGAAAGAAATTTTGATTAAAATTAAGGGGAAAGGGGTGAAAAAAAAATAAAAAAAGGGTTGAAAAATGCCTTTTTTTTAAATAACTTAATAACGGTAAGAAATAGAAAAAAAAGTTTCAAGTAAAAGCTGTAGAGAAAAAAATTCTACACAAAAAGTTCCTCTTCATTTTTTTGTTATCTGCTTTAGTTTAGCTACAAAAAATAAAAATTAAATTTGTAGTAAAATATGTAAAAATATATAAATATGGGAATACATGTGTAGTAGTGTTAGTACATACTAATGTGATGCGCGCGCTACATGGTACAGGGCCGTAATAATTCTGGTAAGGTTTTATAATTAATTACAAAGCAAATTTAATTTTTATTTTTTGGAGCTAAACTAAAGCAGATAACAAAAAAATGAAGAGGAACTTTTTGTGTAGAATTTTTTTCTCTACAACTTTTACTTGAAACTTTTTTTTTCTATTTCTTACCGCTATTAAGTTATTTAAAAAAAAGGCATTTTTCAACCCTTTTTTTATTTTTTTCATCCTTTTCCCCTTAATTTTAATCAAAATTTCTTTCATAATATCATTATTTAAGTATTAATGAACACATTTTTACTCATTGCGCCAAAACTGGTCGATCATGGTTTCGTTAAACTTTTTACTGGACTATATAATTTATCAATTGTTATGTAGACTGTAAAAAGCTGTTCTTTTAGTCCGCCATTGTTAGGGACGATATGACACGGTTTTTCCCTGGTTATTTCATATCTAGTAGTAGTTTCCTTCATCTAAGGTATATATACTGTAAACTGTTCTTTAAGAACGGAGCAACACGTGCGAGTAGTTGATTGCAAGTAAAAAGTGAGTAGTAAAATGAAAATTAAATATAATTTTTATCAGTTCGAGGATTTTTGGTACATCAAATTGAGATACAGTTTATAGATTTCCATTTAATCACCACATTACAGAAACCATATTCGTATATTTCTATAATTGAAATATAATTATTTTTAATTCTAAGAAATACTTTTGAAGAATCTCAATCGGAGTGACCGGAACCTATATCTCCACCCGGCAGTGTCAACAGTATCGGTTTCTGATTTAGAGACATGAGGCCCTTTTTTGAGGCATATAACATAAACACTTCGTGGTCTAGTCGAAAATACAACAGTTAAATTTATTGAAATTGCAATTTATACACTTATGTAAATTACTTAATGTAAACTACGGAAAATTGAAAACTAAGAGCATATAACTTCTAACATTAGGCAGGCTTTATCGATAATCGACGTGTATACATAAAGAATTTCAGGAATGATGAGGGAGTGAGGCAAATCTGCTCGAATCATGATGTATAGCACTTGTTTTCCCCCTACCCATCCCGTAAGGGATTTGGCGTCAGGATATACATATATTAGATCTTAAAGCGATGAACTACTTTTAATGAATGAAGCCGTACTTTTAATGAATTTTAATGAACATGTTGAAGACAAGTGTACGAAGAAATAAACATAGAAATGAGAATAAGGGTATTACAATATTTGAGTGCGAGATCAATCTGTGGTCGTAGTTTGATTGATCGTGTAATCCATATTCGTTGACAGATCATGCCGTGTATGGACTATGGGTATATTGATGAAGATATCGAACACCAATTAAGACATCTGGTACAAACATTTATGGCAAAATGTTGAATTAGACGAGCTCACATATTTAGGTTTTAAATAGCCATAGTTCATAGGAAGTCTATAGAAAAATATTGAATTAAGCAACCCTTCTTTCTTGTTTTTATTTATACAACAAAATAAAAATGTTGTGCCTTAGTATACTTGAACTAAAATGCTCTTAGATATGAAAGACGGTAGTACGAATCAAATGCGAAGATAACCAAGTTCCTTGTTTTGAATGCAAAGTTACTAGAGTAGATATACGAGAGTTGATTGATAAATATCCGAAGCGACGAACTTAAAAAAAGATATACCTACAAAAAATTATATTAAATATATTATACCTATACCGTCATATTTTTTAAAATAGAGCCAGATTTGATTTCAATCGAATAGATAGAATTTTTTAAATAGAAAGCCATATTTGATTTTAATCGAACTGATAGAATTTGAAGACTTAGCTTTGTCGAGAATTTTCTTAATGGAAAGAACGAAACTCGTTCGGTGATAGAGTTTTACGTTTCAAAAGGGAAAACAGCAAACTAGATTGAAGTCAAGCTAAACAGTGTTTTTTATGTAAGTTAGGTTACATTGCTTCTGCAATTTACACCTGGGTAACAGATTTTAAACGTGGAAGACAAAGCTGGGAAGACGCCCACAGGTCTAGCCGTCAAAATGAAGTCACGAATCAGGGAATAGTTAAAAACATTTACAAAACTGTACTAAGCGATCGGCGCTTGAAGTTGCGAGAGAGCAGAGATGGCGAGCATTTTGTCTAAACGCGTTTTTAACATTTTACACCAACATTTGGGAATAAAAAGGGTTTGTGCGCGATGGGTGCCGCGTTTGCTCACTATCGACTAAAAGCAACGTCGAGTGGATCGGAGTGCTTATGCGAGATCCTAACAAGTTTTGCGGCGTTATGTGACCGTAAATGAATTCTGGACATTATTATACTCCTGAAACGAACAATTTACGCAGTGAACTAAGAGCGAAAATCCTGCGCCGAAGAAAGCAAAAACGATTTTCTGTGAAGATAAATGGTCTAATCTTCAAAAGATGCCCTAATCGACACAGGATATATTCATTCTACCTACCCGGTCATGGACGCGGCGTGGTTATTCATGTATTTATATGCCAACTTTTTTAAGTATATATATACTATATTAAGTATATATATATATATATATATATATATATATATATATATATATATATATATATATATATATATATATATATATATATATATATATATATATATATATATACTAGCTGCAGCGTGCAGCCCGCTGAATTATAAAAGTTTTTGGTGAATCTCGCGGGATCACCTTATTTTTCCGGGATAAAAAGTAGCCTATGTGCTATTCCAGGTCATCACCTACCTGTGAGTAAATTTCGGTCAAAACCGTTCAGTAGTTTTCGCGTGATTGAGTAACAAACATCCATCCAAACATCTATCCAAACATCCAAACTTTCGCATTTATAATATTAATAATAAGAAAATAAAAATAGATAAGTAAATAAGTAAAATGCTAATATGTCAGCTAACACTTCCAGTCTACAAAACATAAAACGCAGAAGGGATATTAAAGCAATTACTCGCATTGCTGTCAACGTTCTGGAAAGTAAAAAATGAGGCGCTATTTGAAGAGAGCCTTTTTAGCAGCACGGCAGCTACCAGACCCCCTTCGCATTTTTATTTCTTTCATCATATACGCCTTTTGTTTCTGTCGCCTTCTTTTAAATATTAAAATGAATTGTGTTTAAATATAGTATATTGAAGTTGGTGAATTATAATGCCATGTTGGTCTGGTTCTATAATTTATATACCATCTAGATATGGCCAGTTGCTTTTTCAGTAGAAGATCGACCAGCGGATCGTGATCAAAACGTATTGCCATAGCCTTATCTTATCCTGCATTTTGTTCACAGCGGCTGAGAAAAAGTACCCTATAAAAGGAGAAAACCATCGCCTAAAGACACCTAATATGTCAGTGATATATTGTTATCTGTGCGGTCTTTACCTATAAGTTTACTTGCTTACCCTCTAAACTGAAACTTTAGCGTTAGTGCAGCGGAATATGGTAAGACGGTAGTCCCAAAACCGAGCGAGACATTGCAGAACTCGATCACCTAACAGTAGCGATGTTAGTGACAAGTTTGGCCTTCATTAGCCTTTTATAAACTGCCTGATAAGAAAGCAAATAGCCTATTTTTCAAGAGGAATCCGATAAACACGCAGAGATAAAATTTCTAAACACATAAAATATATTCAAATCAATGAAGGTATTGAATAAAGTGTCTTGATCTCTTTATATCATAAGGTAACAGGCAGATGGTTCTCCCGGTGAAAAGAACAACCATCGACACCAAAGATATTAATGGCGCGTTACAATCTTTGTGGCGAGATGTAACGCCACATGCACAAGTTTACCCGGCTTACTAACCCTCCAAACTAAAAAATGACAGCGACAAGCACCGACGCAATTGTGGCAGGCTTATTAGGTGAGGAATGTATCGGGGAAGACCAAGACATTTTTATACTCTTAGATAGCAAACTAGCAGATGGTTCTCTTGATGGAAAGAAAAACCATCGCTTATAGACATCAACGATGTTAATGACACGTTACAACCTTTGTGGTGAGATATAACGCTACATGCATAAGTCAACTGGTTAACTTACCCTCCAAGCCGAAACACGACCATAACAAGCATTGACGTTATTGCGACAGGAATAGGTAAGGCGTTGGTATCAAACCCGGGCGAAACCTAATAGTCACGATTTAAGTGAAAAGTTTTTTCGCCTTTTACGAACTGCCTGGCAGAAAGGCTATTCTACAAAGGGGACCAGGAATAACACGGAGAATTATATTTTGGCATCAAAATTTTCAAAAACTATTTTGTACTGTGATAGATAAAACATAACTTGAACGTTGCTTGATTTATCGCGCAATCGCAAAAATTACAAAACAAATTATAAACAAAGAGTTATAAATTAAGTTAAAATGTATACATAAATTAAGGTCAAATTTTGACCAGTATGTAGATCAGTAACAAATCTTTAATGACTTACCAATGCGACTGAGTTGTTATTTTGCTGCAACCAACGTAATATTGCGCTTGCGGTAGTGAAGTCGGGTCTCGGTGGCGGCGGGATGGCGTGCTGCAAAGAGGAGGCTAGCTGCTGTGCTAACTCTAGAGCTCTGGCTCTCGCTGCTCTCCCGGGACCTGTTGTTCCACCTGGACCCGTTCCACCTGCCTCTGCGACAACAAAGTGAAGTTTTACTTTTGTTATGTAATTTCTTTCCTCTCGCTTCTTGAAATCTATGGGAATGATTTCGTGAAATGCAACGGAATTTGCTGCACGGAAGTGTGTAACAGAAAGTAGAATCCGCGCCCTATTTGAATTAACAAATGAGCGCGCGGTGGTAGATTTAGTCTTCAGATTGTAACGATTCAATCACTTAGATGTAGGCATGGATCATTAAATAGTTAACTTTAACAATTAACAACTATTATTTATATTAGCAAATACTGTTGAATTTTTTTTAACAATTAACAACTGTTATTTATATTAGCAAATATTGTTAAAATTTTATGCATCACTAAAATTACCAATAACTTCATACAGGATAATGTTATTAACAATATTTGAGCTACCTTGATTTAGGGGGCGTCCACAAATTACGTGAGACATTTAGGGGGGAGAGGGGGTCGAGTCAAATCTCATCTAATCTTACGTTGGAGAGAGGGGGAGTCTCGGCAAATATCACGCAATTTTTTTCTGATTGAAACAAAAAAAATATATACTATTTTGGTCCATTATCCAGATTGTACATGCTTAAGATTTGATCTTAAGCGTAATACGATTAAAATCATTCACTAAATCGTTCGAAAGAAAATAATTTCATTCATACTTCGACGTTATACAGTCTTAACTAGTTGTAAATAAAAGCATGAAGCACATTTTTTTCTTTTTACAATTTACGCGTTTAAATATGTAAGAAACCCATTTTGAAAAATCTCACGTGAGATTGGGGGATGGGGGAGGGGGTTGAATAAAATCTCACAACATCTCACAAGGGGGGAGGGAGGGACAGAAAATTTTAAAAAACACCTCACGTAATTTATGGACGCCCCCTTATGATAATAATAACTGTTTACCCCGGACATACATACAGACAAACAGATAAACAGACAAACAGACAAAAATTCTAAAAACTATATTTTTGGCTTCGATATCGATTGTAGATCACGCCCCAAGTATTCTTTTAAAAAAATATTCAATGTGCAGTTTTGACTTTCCTACGATTTTATTATATGTATAGATTTTGTCAGCCGAACAATTGGCTATACGTGTTACCCCGCATTTACACATTCTTGTTCGCTATCCGCCTCGCCATTTGCATACACATTACGCATTATCGTACACTGTATCTACCTACAAATTGTGAAAGATTCATCATCATTGCTGTTTTATACTTTGACGAGCTGACCCGCGCAGCTTCGCCCGCGAGTAGATTAACATGCCTTCAAGATAGCTTTTCATACAAATTTCATCTCCTATTTTAACCCTTTAAGGGTTGATTTTCGAAAAAATAATTAGCCTATGTTTGACCCCGGCTTTTCAACTACTTCCATGTCAAATTTCATGAAAATCGGTCCAGCGGTTTAGCCGTGAAAGCGTAACAGACAGACAGACTTTCGCATTTATAATATTAGTGTGGAAGTATGGATATACCATTTATCATATACTAGCTGTGCCCGCCACTTCGTTCGCGTGGAAAAACTTCTAAAATAAAAACCCGCATAGTTCCCGTTCCCGTGGGATTTCCGGGATAAAAACTATCCTATGTCCTTTCTTAGGTCTCAAACTATATTTGTACCAAATTTTATCCAAATCGGTTGAGTGGTTTGGCCGTAAAAGCGTAACAGACAGACAGACAGACAGACAGAGTTACTTTCGCATTTATAATATTAGTATGGATGGTTAAAAAAACGCAGGTGATCTGTGGTTAAGAACAATATAACATGAACATTCGAGCCCAGAAACATGTACCTATGTGAGCAAATTAAATTAATTTGAGCTCAGAGCTCGTCCTAATATTGCATCCTGTGAGACCGAAATTCAATTTAGGGCAAGGGAATCTTAATTGTTGGTGGACGGCATTAATATTCTGGTCCGAGAGAAGAAAGGATGTCTTCAATGGTGTATTGGTGTATTGACTGTAATGTAGCCATCAGGGAGCCCTGTAGTAAAACTTTTAACCCCACGCTTCAGTACTTTTCGAACTGATTTCGTATAGAGCGTGGTCCCAGGAACAAACTTTTTTTGATTAATAACAAGCTGAATTTTTGTGGACCGCTTCGTTTTGACGAGATAACCATCTTTTCTAACTTCGAAAAATCTCGAATCGCTTATATAATGCAGTTTTGATGAATGGGGCTTTGAAAATTTTTAATCCGTGGAGAAAAAATATTTATTAATAACAATAATTCTTTTTTGACTTTAATCGCTTGATCATAGTATGACAAACACGATGAAAGTTGTCCTACACATTCGATGGTTTTTCTGACGAGTCCTCCCCTCCAATCCAAAGTTTCGGAATTATGAAATTTTTAAATTGATATTAATCAATTTAAAAACAACCTAATTTTCTCACAACAGCTTGTTAATTATTATTGTTACTCAAGGGTAACATTATCCTACACGTAAAGTGGAATCTTTTCGTAGTCCGACACTCTAAACTGTTCTTTTATATCTATTTCAGTTACCGACGATACGATTTCAGATTTTTCGAAGATAGATAAGATTGTTGTCTCGTCAAAACGAAGCTGTTCAGAAAAATTCAGCTTGATATTGCTAAAAAAAGTTTGTTTGTGGGACCACGGTCTAGTATATTAACATTTAAATGTTAGGTTTTGGATTACTCTCCCCATCCCTATTACTGCGTCATATCTACGACTATAATAAGCGTCAATGTTCGTCTCTGTAGTGTTCCGGTTGGGAGAGTAAGGTAGCCGGAAAATTAATGCATCCGTCTACACGGATAGCAACGCACTTATAACATCTTTAGTATCTTTTGGTGATTTGGTGATTTTGGTTTTCTCTTTCCATCATCATCAGGTGATCACCACCCACAATCTGTCTGTTTGCTTGTTATGATATAAAAAATGGAATACATGCAAGCTTACACTGAAACCCCAACATTATTTATTGATTGCATTTGATAAAATTATATAATAAATATTAGCCAAGATGATGTAGTAAAACAATTTACTTAATTTTCAATTATATTTAGTTATTTATAAATAGCCAATCTTTTTTACCAAAAAAAATCCCTATTTACAAATAAATAACAATCCTCCACTGGTCGAAATTCGACCTTCAGTTTGATTATAGACTTTATATTAAAATCTCTTCTAATTTTAACAACAGACTTTCACCATAAAAAAGTAGGTATACGTGTGAATACAATGATGCGTGTTAAATGCATGATAGTGTGTGTAATCTTTATTTTATTAATAAATGTGTTTTTGAATTAAATTATATAAAAATATTAGCACGTCTGTAAAAACATTAACTGTGCAAGTTCATATTCTTTCGTTCGCGTAATTTTCATAAAAAAGAGTACGAAAATTTTACTTATTAAGATAACAAATATATGTATAGTATGTATCTCTAAACTATTTATTAATCGATTTACAATAGTGGGTAGAGAAAATGTACGCTATTTCATCGTAAAAAATTTTAATTAAATTAATAGTCATTTTTATATCAGAGAGTAACACACAATCAGATGGCTCCCCTGGTTGATAGAAATAAACATTAAACAATAATGATGCGATGCCATCCGTGTGATAGGAATGTAATTGCACATTATATCACTGTAGGCAGCATGTCAATAATCTTACTTTCTAAACCGGAACACGACAGTGACAAGTCTGACGCTATTACAGCAGGAAAACGTAAGGCGTTGGTACCAAAACCAAAGCGCTGCAGAATTACATCACCTATTATTAGGTCATGTTATTCTGCAAGGCAATTATTGGAGTCACGATAGTAGCGAAATTTGGTCATTCGTTCGCTTTTTACGAACCATCGCAAACAAAAAGATGGTATCTATAACCATGAAGCTGTATTATATCTCGAGGCAACACTTCTAATACCTACTTGAAACCAAATTTTAAATACTGCTGTCATCTTCTGAGGTCTAACCCTCTCTTTCTAACACAGCGCTATAAATAGAGATGAGGAGACCTCAGACAGAGATTTAACGTAAATATTTGTTTCCATCCACCTATACCTAATACTTCACGCCTATCAACATAAAAAAAAATTGACATAATAATGGTGACGTTACAATTATAGACTATAAATAATTATAAGATTTGTGAAAGCAAAATACCATCAAATATGATGACTTTTCCACAGATAAATTATATTGATTGACAGAAACCTATCAAACATTCTGGCTCAAAATCGATTCCACGGGGACACTCAAATTGCATTTATATTGACGAGGATGTTTGTCGAATACAATTAATTAAAACGTATTGTTAAATAACATACATATATTCACGCTAGGCACCTAACCAGGTAGATAGGGAGCTATGAGTTTCATACATCAGGATCCCTCCAGATTTGCCTTGCTGCCTCCTCATTCATTACACCCATCATACAACTATGCCGTTTGCTTGACTCTCCATGAAATCGTCTGCAGCACTCGAGCAAACTCCTCGTAGGACGTTAGTCGTGGTCTTCCCCGATACATACATCCTTTCGTATTCGCTTCATATATGTTTCGTTAACCTTTCATCTGCCGTTCTTTCTTTATACCCTATCGTATGCTCTTGTATTTTTTTTTACCGACATATATTTTCAGATCCACACTTCAGTATTGCGAACACTGTTCTTAAATATTATCGCATTTTCGTAGCGATCTCATCTCGACCTCACTCATTCTGTTTTCATGCCTTTTCTGGCATGCACCACTCTCGACTCCATACAATAGTCAATTACTATCCAAAATAAGCAAAGAATAACATAGAGCATTAAAAATGTCAGCCGAAAATGTACACTGGTAATTGACTGTTTTATTATTCTATGCATCAGCTTTTCCGTGGAAATGCAAAATCATTGTTAGGCTGTTTAAAAACATAGCTTGGCAATTGAAAATAGTACATACAAAATCGCAAAAAATGTTTTTTGTTGAAAAAACTATGAGCTCCCTCTTAGAATATCTAATACCTTTAAACGAGCAATTCTTGTGTATATACATACATATACACACACACATATATATATATATATATATATATATATATATATATATATATATATATATATATATATATATATATATATATTGTTACGAATAATCTAGAAGCGTGTAGAGTTGGAGCGCGCGCGCGGTAATTATCTAGAAATAAAAGAAAAAGATAGCTACTCCTATTGACAAACAAATAGTTGACCTGGGCTATGCCATAATGGACTTTGTGGGATACGGCATAAGGTTGAAAGTAGCGTGTACTAGGATTTATGACTCATAACATGTTTACGATAAGAAGTGATTCATTGTTTCCCGATACATTTAGATTTTTCTGGATCCAGCTAGGACTTTACATTGCCTATAAATAGAGAAGTGTTGACAAACACAAGGCAGTTTTTATCAAGCGATCGAGAGCGATACATCAAGTGACCAAGTGCGAAGCGAGAAGTGTTTTATTGTGTAGTGTTCTAAGTTCAGTGATAGTATAAGCGAGTGACTAGGGTGTAAAGTGTATTTTAGTATTACGTTGTGTTGTGTTGTGTAAATACACGGATTTAATATAAGTGGTGTTTTCTTACAATTGCGAACCCGAGTACGTAACAATATATATATTTGGAATCTCGGAATCGGCTCCAACGATTTTCATGAAAGTCACAAATTAGGGGTTATTCGGGTCAAGGAATCGATTTATCAAGGTTCCAGGTCCAAGAAAAGCTCGGTTCCCAAGATATGGGTATGTGAAAAACCGAGCAAAGCTCGGTCAACCAGGTACAGAAAAAAAAATTCTATAGGAATCGATTTATCAAGTTTCAAGGTCCAAGAAAAGATCGGTTTCAAAAATATGTGAAAGCTCGGTCAAACAAATATTGTCATATAATGTAACCCAAAACGTACAAAGTATTTTCATTTACGTAGGAATGTAATAAAAGTTATATCTTTTTTATATTAGAGAATTATACCCTGTGTTGGTCCGGACTCCTTTTGAAGAATTTATCATCTGCCATTCTGCCAGGCAGTTCGTAAAATGCGAACGATTGGCTATACGTGTTCCTACTAGGCGGTAGAATTCTGCAAATTCTCACCCGGGTATTTGGTACCACCGGTTTACCTATTCCTGCTGCAATAGCAACAAAGTTTGTCATTGTCGTGTCCCGTTTCGGAGGGTAAGGTAGCCGGTAGACTTATGCATGTGGTATTACCATCTCGCCACACCAATAACAACGCGCCATTCAGAGTCAACTGCTTGTTTGCTATCGAATATTTAAAATAAAAATCACGCCGTTTGGTAAGCAGAATAAATCGAGCGTCAATAAACGCTCCGGTTCACAATGATTCACTGGGTGTTTTTTATATCATAAGATAGGAAACAAGCAGATGGGTCTCCTGATGGAAAGAGTCAACCATCGCCTATAGACACCAAAGGTGTTAATGGTGCGTTGCTATCCTGTGGCATGGTCTAATGCCTCATGCATAATTTTACCGGCTAACTCACCCTCCAAACCGGAATACGACAATGACAACCACTGACGCTATTGCGGCAGGAATAGGTAAGGCGGTGGAAGCAGATCCGGGCGAGACAATACAGAACTCTACCACCTAGTAGCCACGATGGCAGTGACTCGTATAGCCAATTGGTCGCCTTTTACGACCTGCCTGGCAGAACGGCAATTGGCCTATTCTTGAAAGGAGCACGGGACCAACACATCACATCATCAAGATAGGTGGTTATTCCCATCGACACATTTTACTGGCCTGCTAACGTCTGTAGCACATTATTGTGATAATCCACACCGTTAAGTGCTTACCCGAGCCACGAGGATGTTATTCGTACCACTAGTCTTCTAGGTGCTACTGAGATATTTAAAGATTCGAGAACAGTCCTTCAAAAATTTTATTAAAATCGGTGTATTTAATCGGGAGCTATAAATAGTGTTAGACAGACATAGGTATCAAAAACTTTTGTGTACCTACTTACGTACTAGACAAGGCATGCACCACGCCACTTGTGTCCCACTAAAGTGCAATCCATAAATTGCACCTACATAGGTGAAGGTCAGAGCTCGTTGAATGAAACGCGTAAGCGCCATGAAATTAAATAGTGTGTGGTTATAATCCTATAATTGGTCTTATGTTTGTCATTTATATAAAAACTAGCTGACCCGGCAAACGTTGTTCTGCCTTTTTAACTATTCTTATTTTTTTTCTATATTTTCTCACCTGTTAAACCTTCCCTGGACTTCAACAATTAATTCAAAACCAAAATTAGCCAAATCGGTTCAGCCGTTCTCGAGTTTTAGCGAGACTAACGAACAGCAATTGATTTTTATATATATAGATTATCTGGTAAAATTTCGACCACTAAGCGATCACTAGTATGATTTTGATATTTTAAAACAAAAAAAAAACGTATGGCATTTCAACATCGCATGAATTAATTAAGATGCTGACGTTACACTATTCCAATAACGCGATAAAATGCAGGAAACTTTTATGAAACTCATCGAACATTCCGCCTCCTTTCGACATTGTTCTGATGCAGACATGCAGTCTGCAAAAGAGGCTTTCCATACGAGGCTACCGGTTTTAGTAACTCAATCATTCACCCTAACAGTGCGGATCAATTTCCACCTACTTTTGATTTTATCTGATACCCAAAAATATATTCTCAGATTTTGATATTTTATCTAAAAAGTCTTTTAGGCAGCTAATTCTAATTGATTATAGTCATAATCAATTAGAATTAGCTGCCTAAAAGACTCATTTGAAAGTCCTTTGCTGCATTCGTCTATACTCGTAGGCTTCCAGAAACTTTACCGGATCATCATCAATGCATTTAACGATATTCAAATATTTTTTCTTTTAATTTTAAATTCAAACCGTCATTTGAACGAAAACATATGATTGATAACTGCAAAAAGATAGCAAAATAATACAGAATTTATTAATCTCTAGAAGTATTATTTCAAATAATTTTAATGATTACGCGATGGACTTCCCAGTAAATTTATAAATGCGAGGGTTTGTGTGTGTATGTTTGTTACTCTAAACTTACGTTTATTTGTTAGGTATACGTGCATTCTATATTCAAAAAATATCGATCGGCTATTTATTATCCCGGAAGAATGCATTATTCTCATTGACGTGTATATTATACACGTCAATGAATTCTTGAGTCTTGACAAATTTATAAAAAAAATCTGGAGCTGCGCCCAGATTTTTTTTATAAATTTGTCAAAACTCTACTAAATTTTAATATAAAATTAACATTCTTTTCCATTCAAATCAACGATTAAATAAATTCTAAATGTATTTTACTATTCAAAATCAATAACAAGTGATAATATTATACCCGAAACCCCAAAACCATTTAAATTATATGTATATTTTTATACATTATATAAATGGGTTTTTACTGTCTTAGAATTTCCTATCTAAACGGGCATGAAGTACTGGAATAATAATAATTTTAAATCGGAACTTCTTAATGTTTTTATATTCACAGTATTTTCCAGTCACAACACATGAAATTCCAACAAATTAAGTTTTACCTACCGATTTCACGCACTTTATTTAACAATCAAGCGATAACGCAACATTATCAAGATATGACTACAAAATTCGGGCTAATGTTTCAATTTAAAACTTCAACACTTACTGAACATATTCAGCGAGATAAAAATCAGTACAACGAGATTTTCATGGCCTGGTTAGAGATCTGCATCGAAATTCTTTACTAAACTCAGAATTCCACCGAAACTATAGCTGTATTATAAAATAAAAAACGTAAATATCTTTATCTGACTCAAGATAAAGACTATCAACACGAACACGCAAGGCAAACTGGATAGAATAATGTTTTCAAGAACAATCAACAATATCAGATATAAACAGACATTTGCAATGATACGTTCCGCCTGTTATTATGTGAAGGATAAGTTAAGACCTTAATTTCTTTCATCTTCTATATATTAATACGTGAAACAAACATTTTGTACCCCTTTACAAGAATTACGCAGACGGTGGAGAATAAAATTTAGCACAGTTAGTTTACATTGCGGAGGATTGCAGAAACCTAATATTTTTAAATAATAGCATTAGAAATACATTAAATTAATAAAAATAAACATTACACACACCAAATTTATTTGAAATACGTGATAATATAAATAAATGTATATTATTTTCATTACGGCTATAGTTTTTTAGTTCATGATTGAATATCACAGGGCAATCTAGTATATTTACAAATTCAAATTCGGTCCATATGAAGTACTGTTCTCATCTCTGGGCCGGAGCTCCTCAGTACCAGCTCCTTCCTCTTGATTGCATTCAGCATAGAACGGTTCGAATCGTTGACGACCAGGCTATTTCGAAACGGCTTGACTCTTTGGCATTGCGCAGAAATGTTGGTTCACTCTGTGTCTTCTATCGTATTTTTCATGGGGAGTGTTCCGACGAGTTATTTGGATTAATTCCTGCCGCCGAATTCCATCATCGGACATCGCGTCAAAATTTGAAATTCCATCCTCACTATCTCGATGTCTGGAAATCCACAACTGTGCGTTTCTCTCGGCACTTTGCCTCGTACTACTTTGTTGTGGAACTAATTACCGACAGGGTGTTTCCAAACGGATACGACTTGCGGCCTTCAAGAAAAGTGCTTATTTATTCTTAAAAGGCCGGCAACGCAATTGCAAGACCTCTGGTATTGTGGATGTCCATGGGCTGCGGTGATTACTTACCATCAGGTGCACCTCTTGCTCGTTTGCCCTCTCTTCTATGAAAAAATAAAAATTTAAATACACAATGTATATCTTTTATATCACAGGAAAGTAAACACGAAGAAAACCTTCCCGATAGAAAAAGACAATCAAAGCAATACAATAAATATTAATGGTACTTCTCCATTTGTGTGATGTAATACTACATGCATAATTACCGGCTACTTTAACCTCCACAACGACACACGACAGTGATAAACTCCGACATTATTGTGGCAGTACAGGTATTGTCGAGGTATCATAGGTAAGACGTTGCAAAAGTCTACCACCTAGTAATGAAGACTGTAGTGACACGTTTAGATTTTCTGTTTTTTTTTAAAGTCCCTAACCAACACGGGACGTAAAAATGCGAAAACACGCACGATTTGCCTAGTTTTGTAATTTGTTGTGAAATTTAAAAAATTTAAGATGGTAACAATCTGAAATAAAAATACGAATGATGCGTTCCAATTTTTACATTCGCTATGTATGACGTCCGTAGAACAGGATAATGGCACATTGTAGCTATGATGACAATAGAATTGTATCATTTCGAAGCGACGCTGATCTAGCAAACTTTACCTTTGGCTGCTGTCGATGTGAAATAGAATTTTTATGATTTATATATCACATTGCTCACACAACCCCCCAATCATTCATTTTTATAGCAGGTAAGTTTTTACTAATAGAATGAAGTTGATAACCGAAAGACAAATGCCTAAAATCTCTCACGAGAAAAAAAATACACCAAAATGGAGTGGCTTGGTACAGAGTTACTGAAAAGAGTAGGTACACATATCCCATACGTGGAGTAAGCATGGGGTATGTGTACCTACTCCATAGAAGCACATGAGTAGATTGATAGAAGCACGCAACACAACAAAATTTAAATAATGTCAATAGCTTAGTTGACTCACGCGAGTAATCTGCACAGAAAGGGAAGCGCCGCTAAACAAAATTTAAAATCACTGTTTTCTTTTGTGTAACAAAATCGATTAAACTCGAATGTAAATTAAGATTTACCCTCCCTGATTGACTTCCATCCAAAGTTTTATAATATTATTAATTTAAATAAATATTAATAATATTGTCGAAATTTGATCATTATTCAATGAGGGGTATTGTCTTAAAAAGCAACGGGGGTTCGCTCGTATAAGTTTGAGAGACCCGGACTTAATAGTACGCAAATCTAAACTAAAAAACTTAAGCAAAAACCTCCTTCCTGGAAGTTTTATTGATTGATCGTTTCCTACCACAAAAGGGTAACCGTTTTCACTTTTCGTGTTTTAATTAGGTGGGGCAATGTAGTCGAAAAATGTATATATAACTCCATTGTCATCTCTGTGCCTATGGGTAGGTGATTACTTCTTTCTATTGGAAACGCCATCATACTGTTTGGTATAATATAAATTATAAATAAATGAAATAATCAATGAATGATAGTTATGTTACATTAAAATTTTATTCATTATACAGTCCAACACAAATTTTTTCGAAATAACTCGCGCAATTCATGCGGAAAATAGTGAATTGCATCCGCCTAGAAACAAAGAGGCTTTACTGCGGACAGGAAAACAAAAAACCTCCTCATAATTTCAGATTCCTTTATTCGCAATACTGTGGGTAAATAATGTTCCACTCCTAAGTTTTTCATAACTACATATTGAATAAATCAATCATGCGAAAAATGTAATAATAGATCGAATAAAATTCTAAATTAAATTTCTACTTAGTCATAATCCTATTCATAATTTATGAAAAATAGCGAATTCGGTAGGCAAATGTTGCCCTGCCTGCGTATTACTGAGTCACTTTGAAAGTATTATCTATCGTTCCAACTTCCAACTTTAGAATCTATCTGGTTCCTAAGATAGTGTAATGGTGTCACACAAAATATCCATGAGTACAACGCGGTCATACGATCTCCCCGCTGAAAGTTCAATTCTCCCCTATCAAGTTCCCGCACTCACTGCAACGCATACGCTGCCTTGTTTTTGAGTGCTATATTAAACATATGACTTGTGTTAGCAACCGTGCTTACCGACAAGTATTAGCCGGTCAGATGTGTGGCGCACCTATTTAATTTATGCACCTGTTATTGTGAGGCAGTGACGTCATTATTAACAACAATGGACAAATATAAATAATAATAGTATGAATAGATGGAGATAACATAAGTCACTGTAATTCTATCTCTTTTTGAGGGCGTTACTCGGCCCAAAAATTATACTGTGCGTATAAAAGTACGAGTAATTAAGTGCTTTATTCAGCCAAACTACTTCTCGGTTATACTTGTGTCGTAAAAACGTCAAAGTGTCAAATCATTGGCTTTATTTCAGTCCAAAATATGGATTTATAGTAAACTGCTCCCTTGGTCCGGGCCCCCTTTGAAGTTTAGACCATCTGTCATTCTGTAGGGCAGCTCGTAAAAGGCAAACGATTACGTGTCACTACTAGGTGGTAGAGCTCCGCAACGCCTTACCTATTTCTACCGCAATAGCATCAATTTTTGTCATTATCATGTTTCGACTTGAAGTATTCGATAAACTTAAGCATAAGGCATTGCCATTCCACCACACGGATAGCAACTTACCGTTAACATCTCTGGTGTATATAGGCGATGGTTTCTCTTTACATTAGAAGATCCATCTGCTTATTTGCTATCTAATGATTTAAAAAACTACTCTGACCCGGCAGCAAGTAGTGTAATATATCAATATAATCTTTCATATAAAAACTTTCATCCCCTATTCCAGCCCCTTAAAGGGTTGAAATAAAGAAGCCTATGTCTGAGCCCCAGTTATTGAATTATTTCCTTGTCAAATTTCATAAAAATCGATTTTAATGTCTCTAATCGGTCTGTCTGCTACGTTTTCACGGCCAATCCGCCGATTAGCCGTGAAAACGCAGCAGACAGACGTTTATATTCACCGCGATTCAGCAGATTATCGACTAGCATCTTTATTAACTAAATCTTAAAAGTATTTAAACGACTAGCACATATCTTTAATTTACTATTTACAGTAGAATAAATATCGATCAATTGGCAGATTGGAAACGTACCTAATCGTGGCTACTAGATGGTAGAAATTTGCAGTGTCGGCCGGGTTTGGTATCATCGACATATATGTTTATTTTAGAACGAAGTTCTTTATCAGACGATACGGATGAGGGCTAGGCAAAAAAATAGTATAAGATTTTTCTATCACGAGTCTTTCATTAGTGTAAACAAATTTAAAAAACTGGTACTTAACAAAAAATTAATAAAAAATAATTAGTCGTTAAAAAGGGGGGATGACATAGGGGGAGAAGGGAGAAAGGGGAGGTAGAAAGTGGGGAAATGCCAGTAACCAGAAAGCAAGATAGATGGGGAGAGGGAGAGAGGAAGAGTGGGGAAGAGGGGGAATAAGAGATAAGAGGACACAAGTGGGGGAAAGATGTTGAAGAGGGGGAAAGATGGTGAAAGTAAATTAATATTTTGTTAAATAAGCTAGAGAAATATAGAATAAGAGGAAACGCTCTCCATTGGATACAAAGATATCTTACAAATAGACAGCAATGTACAGAAATAACAAAGATTTCCAACGAAGTAAAATTATCACACCGATCTGACTTTCTAATAAATAAATTAGGAGTACCCCAGGGGAGTGTTTTGGGACCTTTCTTTTTTTTGATATATAATAACGATTTGCCTCAAATAACCACACACCCTTGTATACTATTTGCAGATGATACGACTATAGCAATTAGATGTGACAATCCTGAGTTTTATGAACATGAAATAAACAATACGCTATCTTCGGTAGTAACATGGTTAAATAACAATAATTTAAAATTAAATTTAAATAAAAGGAAAATCATACAATTTAATAATTATAACAGTACTGCTGTACTTATCCTTAACAATAAAATATAATAGCGAAGTGATTGAAGCGGTAGAAGAAATAAAATTCTTAGGCATTATCTATGACATTCATTGCAATTGGAAATCACATGTTGACTTTGTATGCACAAAATTAGCCCGATTTATTTATGTTCTTAACAGACTTAGGATAACAGTATCTAAAGAGGTAGCAAAATCTGCATACTATGGATATGTAAAAAACTTTAAAAACAACAAAGAAAAATATCGACACGCAGAGATTGAACCTGCGACTGTCTCCCTAAAGCCGGGACGCTCTTCCACTGAGCTAGTGTCGACAGGTTTGACGTGGCGAAATTCTTCTTTGCTATATGATCGATTACGTCGATTGTACTGATCGCTAGCTATACATACGTATAACGTGGATATGTATCTTCAGTACTTTCGTATGGGCTCGTTATATAGGGGAACTCTATAGATATAATAAGGGCATTTGTACTGCAAAAGAAATGCATTCGAGCTATTTGTAATATTAAACCATTATTTAAAGATTTGAAAATCCTGCCCTTACCATGCATGTATATAAAAGAATTACATATTTTTGTAAGACAGTATCCTAATTACTTCCCTTGACTTCTAATCTAAATGATAGATCTTTCAGACACGACAAAAAGTTACTATTTCCAACATGTAATTTAAATGTATACCATAAAAATGTTTATGTAATGGCAATAAAAGTGTATAATAAGTTACCACGTAAATTTAAAGATCTGCCTTTGAGTAAATTCAAGAAAGCTATGACGTGCTGGTTATTGGATTAATGTTTTTATAATATTAATGAATTTTTTGATAAAAAAAATATAATGATTATACCAAGATTTGTTATTAATATTGATAATTTTCACATTACAATTTAATTAATTTGACTCCTACTGACATTCCATTTATTGAATGACATAACAATTTCCTTTGACATTAACTATTTAACACTTGATTATTGACATGTACATAATATTATCACTACTTATGTAAATGTTGTTATTTAAAATAATGTAATAATTGTAAAAATAATAATTTTTAGTTAGAGTGGTAATTAATGGATTATCTATATTTATATACATATAATAAAACTGTAAGAGGTCAAATTCTGTACATTGAAGATATTTTAAAATTTTTTTTTGGAAGATACTCTTTAATCGACACTGAAGCGAAAAATGTAATTTTTTTAATTTTTGTCTGTCTGTCTGTCTGTCTGTCTGTCTGTATCAAGGCCGCGCATCACGCCGAATCTACTGAACGGATTCAAATGAAATTTAGCATGGTTAAAATTCATACTCCGAAGAAGGTTATAGGATACTTTTTATCCCGAAATTCAATACGGTTCCCGTGGAATAGGGGATGAAAATAAAAACGTATATTTAGCTTTAATTCATTAACCTGCAGTCCGAAATCCTTTATTATTTTTTTGTTAAAAAGTAAGTACTATAAAGATTATCCCTTAAAAATTTCAAAGTTATCAGTTTTATAATTTAGAAGTTACAGACATCACAAGTTTCAACGGTTTCCGGGTGGTAAGTCCAGTTGAACGTGACACCCGGATTGTATACAAAATCTTTGAACGTACGGCTCATTATAAGTTAGCGTATCATTTCATAATGTTTGTATAATGGATATAACCCAAAAGATCAGTTTTATTAAAATGTTATAAATGCAATTTTACTAGCCTAAAAATGAGTAAAATATGTGTAAAATGTAAACCTAAACATCTTATTTATTTATATAAGAATTATAATATATTTGAAAATGAAACAGGTCATTTTTCAGTTTTTTGCCAATATCTCAGAAAATGTGCATCTAATCGACATTAAGAATACTAATAAAATTTGTTCTTTATAAAATTTTACGTAAGGATAGGCTATTGGGAAAATTCACTATTTTGTTTTTACATTGCATAACGTAAAAAAGGGTAAAAAAGTATCTAATCGCCCATACCCGGAATACGTAGGCAGAGGTACAAGAAGTGTACCCACGATTAGCCGTATATACCATCTCACACAATGTGATAGGTGGCAAGCCTATTGCCAACCGGGCCCTTTCCAATCCCGGGCAACGTTGTTTTATCAGAAAAGTTAAAAACACGTTTTGTTTTGCCCGACCCGGGAATCCAACCCGGGAGGTCCCGGGTTGGATCATATGGTCAACGATGACACCGGACCACTAAAAAACACGGTAAATACTTCAAAATTCTTTGAAAATGAATAAAACTTCTGCGAAGTGTAGATGTTGGAGTGCCTAAACTACTTAGTGTACTCATTAAAGTCGGACTCCAAAATACTTTTAAAAAAATTGTTAAGTAGAAAATACGAACATATACTATAACTTCAGTCCTGGATAAGATCAACATCTTACAGAAAAAAACTTTAGACAAAGATAACTTCATCAAAACAAATTCAATAAAAACTTTCCTTTATTTGTGAGAATCGAAAATCAAAAATGTGAGAAAAAAATACGTGGCTTTGTTGTTTTTTTATTGAAGTATCATCACTTCCGGTCCCCTTGCGGGGTAGGCAGAGTAAACCGAACGACTATAGACTTTCCGGTTCACCGCGTTTCACCGGTTTGTCGGTTGGTGATATAAATGGTAATCCCCATCGCCGCATATACCGACACGTTAACGATTATCGACTTTTTTTAGCGATAACTGGGACCGAAAGTTTTACGTGCTCATCCGAGGCACGGGAGTGGTAATATATCACTCCGCCAGTCTCCGAGTTGCTACTGAGATTTTAGATTTTCGAGAAAATCCTCGAAAATATCTCAATAACACGTTTGCCCGATCCGAAGATCGAACCCAGGACCACATGATCTGAGCCGAATAGGCTATCCCAAGACCACGAGGCAGAGTAGTTTGTTATTAATAAAAAAAACCTTGACTGCTTATCTTGCTTATTGGAAATTATACAAATTTACATTAAAACTTTTAGAGATTAAAAAATAATAATAAATTTAAGAAAAGTGCAACAAGATTTTTTTACTGCAAATCGTTTTCAATGCACAAAGATTAGCTTCTTAGTCAAAAGCTATTTTGTTTTTTATTAATAACAAACCACAAAGCCATGTGTTAATTAATTTATTTTTATACTTCCCGCTACAAAATTGCCTTAAATAAAAATGATTCAAAAAAATAAAACTGAATAAATAACTTTTCAACTTTCTAACTATGTATATATTTTTAACTTCCCGCTACGTGTCTAGATAAGGAAGTTACTGATTTTACACCGATTTACGAAAATCGAGTGTTCACCAGATCTCCACGTTTTGAGGTCCTAGGAACCCTTTTCGACTACTTTCATAATGACGTGTGTGTGTGTGTGTGCGTATGTGTGTGTATGAGTGTGTGTGTAAGTGTATGTGTGTATGTAAACATCTCATAACTTTGAACGGCTTGACCGATCAAAACGCGGTTAAAAGGATTCGATTGGATTCCACTCAACTTAGACTTCCTGAAAAAACCAAATGGTTAAAACCAATTCAGTCAAGGCGATTTTGAGAAAGTTTGAAAAAACCTCACATAAGTTTTTGGCGAAACAGTATTTTTTTAATACAATTTCCAGATTAATGTACCGATAAAGTACAAAATTTAATCAGCTTTACATCTCAAAAAACTGCGACCAATGTATAAATTGCATCAAAATTTATTTATCCGTTCGGGAGTTTATAGTGGACGCAAAATTTTGCAAAAATATTTTTTCGACATAATTTCGAAATTTTTTAAATAATCATTTTTAATCTTCTGCAATATTTTAGTACTAAAAACTACATTGAATGCCGTTTCAAAAATCAAAATCGAATCAAATTTTCAAAAGTTAGAGTTTTCAAACAATAAAATTACGTTGTTTACAGTAAACTTTCTTACATATTGTTTAAATAACTTTCAAGTTTATATACCGATTCATATAATAATATAATTAGACTTTCGATTTTTATATCAATCGGTCGGTATACAGTAAACTTATTACCTATTGTTTAAATAACTTTCAGGTTTATATACCGATTAATATATAAATCGAATTAGAGTTTCCCTCTAAAAAACTGCGCCAAATACTGGAAATTGGATCAAAATCGTTTGATTTATTTGGGATTTGTCAATGACGAAAATTTAAAAAAAAGTTTTTTTTACATTTACTTGATATTTTTTAACCTATCGATTTTTAGCTATTAAAATAATTTTGAGCTAAAAAATTGCGTTGAATGCCATTCAAAAGATCACAATCGATCATCAATTTAAAAAAAATATGATGTATATTTTTCAACCATTAATTTCCTATCATTTTTACAAACTAGATTTTTTGCACTCTTCGAACTCAACAATCTATACTTAGGTATATTTTTTGCTTCTTTTAGCTTAAAATACTTCAATGAAGCGGGAAGTTTCAGGGATACATAAAATTATTATAAATACCTTTTCATTACTTTTTCTCTCATGTCGATATCTTATTAGAATATTTGATCATTTTAGGATTTATGTAATTTTGAAAAGTTTACCTTTTTACGTTGAATGCTAATTTTGCGACATAAAAACAAATATTGCAAATTTTCACAATAGCCTACCATTAAGTGAAATTTTATAGATCAAATACATTAATATACATGCTATCGATCGTCGAGGCGCACAGATTCTAGGCATCGCCATATGGTAGACATTCCACATGCCCGGACAAAGCTGTTAGACTTAACATTCTTCATTCGAACCACAAAGGACTGGAACATGCTTCCTAAATCTGTGTTACCCGTCGAGTACAATCTGAGATCTTCAAGAGAAGAGTGAACAGGTACCTTCTAGGGAAGCGCGTTCTATCTTAGGCCACATCTTATCAGGCCGAGATCGTGGTCAAGCGCTTCCCTATAGACAATTAAAAAAAACATGTCGATAACACGCATATTTTACGAAACATTGATAAAAAATTGCAAAAAGCCGTTTTTTAGTTGTTTTAAACAAAATGTTCCTAACCTTCTACACGGTCAAGATATTGTGCTTAATAATAATAACATTGCAATTATAACCTTTACTGAAAGCAAATACTATTTATTTCTCCCTGAATAATAGGTCTGTCGTCAAATTTAGCCTACTGTAAAGGAGTCAGATATTGTTATTTATCAGACATATACCACAGATTTCAAACTAGCTTGAATAATCATCGTTGCCCATTAAGAACCTAGGTACAAGCCGATAATTTCACCTTCAATCTTTTTTATCCGGTGGAAGGATAGCCCCAGCCATGCCTAAAAATGACAATATAGTTAAAGACTTTTTCTTTACGGTGTGTGATCTTTCTCCCAATAAAATTAGGTATTGCAAAAATGATCTTTAGTCAAATTTAGTCATATGAAATGAGTATATAACGTCAGGCAAATAAAACTGCAAGCATAACTGTAGAAAATAAAAGGCGAGGTGACTTCAGTTAAACACTGCTTAAAGCCCTATAAGGCACAAGGGTCGTTATCAAAGTCAACGTGTTTTCAAATCCACACTAAAAGAATCCTTTCTTAATATTTCTCCTTTGATAAAAGTGCTTCGCCGTCCAAAGTATTGCTGAATACGAGAAATACTGTGATCAATTACTAGTAATTACTTTGCAAGGATGGCCAAACGCGAACGAAGTCGCGGGTACAGCTAGTTATACATAATTTGCTTAGTGTTACTTATTAAAATTTATTTTTTAACATTTGCATGTCAGCTTTAAGACAAAATAGGCAGAACTGGATTAGCACGTAAGCCAAGCAACAAAAAAAAGATGATAAAGGGGGCGAAAGTGACGAAATTTGGCCGAAGTATTTTTTTATATAGTAGAGGGGGCAAACGAGTAGGGGGTGCACCTGATGATAAGTGATCTCCGCCATCCATGAACATCCGCAAAAATAGAGGTGGTCCTGCAGTTGAGTTGCCGGCCTTTTAAAAATGGAGCTCTTTTCTTGAAAGTCCCTAAGTCGTATCCGTTCGGAAAAACCCCCGCCGGTAATTGATTCCACAAAGGAGTAGTGCAAGGCAGAAAGTGCCGAGAAAAGCGCATGGTTGTGGATTTCCAGACATCAAGGTGGTGAGGATGGAACTTTAAATTTTGACGATATCCGATGATGGAATTCAGCGGCAGGAATTAATCCGAACAACTCATCGGAACATTCCCATGATATACGCGATAGAAGATGCAGAGCGAACCTACATCTCTATTCTCTGCGTAACGCCAAAGAATCAAGCCGATTAGAAATAGCCCTGTCATCGACGATTCGAACCGCTCTACGCTGAATGCGATTAAGAGGAAGAAGCTGGTACTGGGGAGCTACGTCCCAGAGATCCAGGTATACCAGGAGTGCCAGACGCGGATCAAGCCTTCGAAAAAGGTTGTGGGAACAGCCATCTGCGAGCAAGAAAACCTGCGAGAAATTGACCAAGTGCGAGCTGAATTATAATATTATCAAATATGTGACGAGATGTTGACATAATATTATCTATGACTGCTAAGAATCGTGGATGATTCGAAACGCAGCAAAGTGCCTACTTATTACTTTGCTGCATTCTTGGTCACGCACAATTCATTGTTTTTATTATTAAAACAGTATAGGACTATATAATTAATATATACTCGTATTATCTACATAGAGGCATTATAGATATATAAGATCTTAATAGGCCACGAAAGTGTGACGTCAGAGAAGTCTATTAAGGATGAGGGCATGCTCATTGTGCCCACAACGGTGGATCCACGCCTGAAAAGTACTCCATGTGAGGTCAAATTTGGGCCTTGTAAAGTTGGAGGCGACAGTCTGGCATGAAGTACTGGTTCGCTCTTCTGAGCACACTAAACTTTTTAGAAGCTTTTAGTTTAGCCTTTCCTTTCAAATGACCGCGGAACGAAATGTTCATATGTCGACCCCCAGAATTCCAATACTGGCTGAGGCTATTTAGAAAGTATTCTTAAATCGGGATGATACGACAAAGGGAGTCTTTTTTGGGGTGAACGCACAAAGCTGCGTCTTCTTGGGTTAACCTTTAACGACCTTATTCCAAGACATCAGTACCTAAGTCGAATCTCGACTTCAGTCACGAGTTTGTTCCGGCCCTCTTCGACGTGTTTCCTAGAAATACCGCTACAGCCGGAGTATGTAGCATCACCAGTACTGTCATCCGCATAGCAATGTATGTTACTAATTCGCAACATGCCATTGACATGCAGAAGAAACAGTGTCGGTGATAGCACGCAGGCAATATGTCGCAAAGAAGGGGGAAAGGAGGGACGGGGAGGGAATGACAGAGGGGAGCGGGGAGGAGTAAAATAAAAATGGGGAAATAAAAACTTTGTTCCAACCAAATTCAGTATTACACGACACTCACGCATTTTGCCTGTTTTAATGGCATTATTGTTTGTTACTGTCATGTTTTAGTAAGTACAAAGGGCAAAGGTACAGGGTAAGATAGCCAGTAATGTGTTAGGCACCCCATCACACGGATGGCAAATAACAACAAACAAACTTCGGTGTCTATAGACGATGCTTATTTTTGCTTGCCATCAGAAGAACCATTTTCTATCCTATAATATTGAACAACTCTATATTGTGATATACTGCGTGAAAACAAGTAATTAAGGATTATAACGTAAATTTACACGTAAAATTCCTAACTTTGCTTCCATTACATTATCTTTACAAAATCGTATTAATATTCAAACGTGCTACAAAATTCAATTATGTTTATAAAATACAAATTTAATTTGCAAGTGTCGTATAAAGCTATTACATTAATAATATATTCTTATGAACTTTAAAATTATATATTATTTATAATATCATAGGATATTTACCCCGTGTTGGTTCCGAGCTCCTTTAAAGAATAGACCAACTGCCGTTCTGCAAGGCAGGTCGTAAGAGGCGACCGATTGGCTATGCGAGTCACTACTATCGTGGTAGAGTTCTGCATTTTCTCGCCCGGATCTGGTACCACCGCCTTACCTATTCCTGCCGCAATAGCGTCAGTGCTTGTCGCTGTCGTATTCCGGTTTGGAGGGTAAGGTATCCGGTAAACTTATGCGTGTGGCACTAGACCTCGCCACAAGATAGCAACGCACCATTAGCATTTTTGGTGTCTATAGGCGATGGCTGACTCTTTCCATCAGGAGACCCATCTGCTTGTTTGCTATCTTATGATATATAAAAAAAAAGGATTGCAAATAAGTAGATGGCTCTCATGGTGGAAAGAGGCAACCATTAGACACCATAGATATTAATGGTGCGTTGCTATTCGTGTGGCGGGATGGCAATTCCACATACATAAGTCTACCGGCTACCTTACCCTCATACCCGAAACACGACAGTGCCAAGCATTGACGCTATTGCGACAGGAATAGGTAAGACGGTGGGACTACATACCCGGCCGAGACGTTGTGGAACTCTACCACCTCAGTATGTGTCAGTCACGATGGTATTGACTCATATAGCCAATTGATCGCTTTTTGATCTGCCTGGCAGACCGGGACCAACACATAGGAAAGAACCCCGATCAAAACGGGGGAAAGAAAACCCGTAGACTTGATTTGCACTAACTGAATTTGTTCAAACCTAAACCTGTATATAGAAACCTGTATTTACACTGGGTGATTGTAAAAGCCTTTTCGATGATTATTTTGAGTTTTTATACTCCACCAAACACCCTCTAAAATAAGCGGAGATGAGTGTTTAAGCGAAAAACGAAAAACTTTTCCACAAAAGCATATAAGCGTGCTTAAAAGTTAAGCAACTTTCGTTTAAACGTAACGGCCTGGCCATGCGAAATTCGCGCCCGCGATTTTTCGCGCGGCACGAACGGCGAAGCGTCTGGCGTCTGAAACAAATGTATGGAAAGTACTATGCATGCCACGCGGTGCGGCGATCGGCGGGGCCACGGACGAATTTTGCCGAGCGGCGGGAGACGCGGCGGGCGAGTGATACAAATATATGAATCAGCACAGTGCATGGCGGCGGCGTTCTCGGCGAAATAGTATAGGAACCAGAATGATTTAGTTGTAGTTGCCGAGAAACACAATACGAACATTCTAACCACAGATTATTATACGATTAAATTATCACTTGCACATTAATTTCACTTTTTGACTTTATTTTTAACCTATCACTCAACCGGTTTCACTTTTTCAAGCATCTTCAGGATGTTAATAATCCTGAAGATGCTTAAAAAAGTGAAACCGGTTTAGATATAAAGATATAAAAAAACTATAACAAATAACATAACACAAGTTATATAACTTGATACATACGTTGTGATGGTATCTGAGACTCTGCGTCGACTTCCGTGAAGAACCGCCGATGGCACAGGTCGAAGAGCCACCAACGGGTCACGTGATCCGGCCATTGCCAACATCCAGGCATTACGAACACATACAACACTTCACATCACCAACATAATAAGCTCATGCGTTTTCAGTTTGAATATAATTTATTCATTGTTAGTTACTACAAACACTTCACCGTAAATGAACACGAACACGTCACCATAAATCTATCAATCACGAAAAAAATTCAAATAATTGTTTTAAATTCTCAGTATGAAGTTGCCTCTTTGGTCTAGTTCGATTAGTCTGTTAGGCTTAGATAATTTAACCAATTTGTATTTGAAAGCGTTTCAGATTAATAAAATATAAATAAAGTTAAAAGAATCACGAGTCAAAACTTGGCCAAAATGTCGTGCTTTACAAGTAAGTTCTAAATATGACCTACGCGTTGTTGACCCGTTTACTTTTTAAAAATAAGTCCATGTATGTTAGATAAACTTATGTAGTTTATTCGTATAGTGCCTGTAACAAGGACAATTAATAAAAAAAATATAACAAACTAAAATTAATTAAAAAAATATTAGAACTTAATCGACTCAAACCTAGTTTAAGTACGCATCTTTATATTTTATAATTTTTAGGGTTCCATACCTGAAAAGGAAAAAACGAGACCCTTCTAAAATCACATGGTTGTCTATCTGTCCGTCTGTCTAAATGCTTTTTCTCAAGAACGCGTAGATATAATATTAAGTTGAAATTTATATCAAATACTCAAGTCTACAGTTCCTCTCAGCCGGGCCGTGCAAAATCAAACTTGCAAGTCAATGCGATCAAAAGATATGGCCATTTATGTTGCATGTTTTGCGATTTCAAACGGGAATGAAAACATATAGGGACCTTAAACGTTGACTTGTGAAAAAAATGTATACATGTGTATATAGCATGTACAGAGTTACTTTTAAAGTTCCGGCCATATTTTAAAATTAGGAACTAAATATTGAATTGAAAGTGAGTTTTAATTATTATTGTAAAATTACATGATAATACAAAATATTCGTTTAAAAATATCTCACTAAATTCATGAATTGGTTGCACTGAGTCTTATGAATGAACTCTGTAATGCCGGCAGTGTGTGATTTTACATTTAACTATAATAACGATACTAACTATTATTTAATCTGTCGCTCCAAATACATTTTTCCCGATCACTTTTATTTTGGTCGAAGATACTAAAATATTTAAGTTCGAATTTTGCGTTAAATTGAAATTATATCCATGCGTTTTGCTTTTTGTGTAGGATAATAATGAAATTATGAATTTTTTAAATTATTTTTTTATTACATAAATTGAACATTTTATAGATTCTGAACAGCCTCTGAAAATTTTGCCGGACCTTTAAAGGTAACTCTGTATTATCGTGTATATTACATAAATGTAGTGTGTGACGTGTGTAATGTGTATTTTAATTAATGTATTTCTAATGCATATTATTTCAAAAGATTACTTACTGCGTTCCTCCGTAATGCAAACTTTAAGTGTGCCAAATTTCATACTCCACCGTTCGTGTAATTTTAAAAAAGAGATACAAAGTTTTTCCGTCGCGTATTAATATATTTATATTTTATATATAAATATAGACAATATTCGTTACCCGCCATGCAGTCCGCAACATGATTAAAAAATTGCGAATAGAAATTATGTTTTTTTTTTCGGAATAAAGCGTAAACTGTATTTATACTAACATTACAAAGAGGTAAAATTTGCAGAAAGTAATTTCTGGAACTACGGAACCGATATTGAATATTATTCCACCAGTAGAAAGTAGAAAGCTTCATTATTCTTAATTGACATAAGCTACATTTTATCCCAATTTTCCCGTGGAAAGGGACGGGACGCAGGCTAACGGTTAATTTGTACTAATATTATAAAATTGTAGAGTTTGATTGTTTGTTTGTTTGGTTGGTTGTACGCGGTAATCTCGAAAACTGCTGAACCGATTTGAATAATTCTTTTTGAGTTGGATAGCCTGTTTATCGAGGAAGTATATAACATCTTGCTACGACCAGTAAGAGCGGAGTAAACAAAGTCTGCGCGGACGAAGTCGCGGGCAACAGCTAGTGTGTTATAAATTCTAGACATGTACGAGTATATACAAGTATATCTACGATCTTCGATTCGTCAAGTCATTTCAACGAAAGGAAGTAACACACATATTATTATGCACGTTTTATAACATTAATGGAATTTCGTTTACGATTAACTATTAAATAATCACTACCAAATAGAATGATACTACAGCAAAATGTTGCGTGGCATCGGTATCTAAGTGACTAGAACTTCGCGGAAACTGACGATTTACGTGAATAACTTTTGTCGGCCGCGTTGGCCATACACACATACATATTTAGTGATGTTACATATTTTCCCCTATTAGGGTTTAAGAGTAGAGAATTTAAACACTAAAATAGAGGATTACGTTCACTCATTAAAATAAGGTTCAAGATCGCTAGTTTTTCAAGTGAAATTTCTTTAGAATCGTTGTGATTTGAAACACGATGAAACAGAAATGCATCACGATAGAAAAACAAACACATATCTAAATGTATAAGATGAAACCGATAAAAAAATGAGGTAGAATCTATGCATAGATATATTACACTTCTATACTCAAAGAATCTATGATTCCAAAATCAACTAAGTACAAACAGTACAACCAAAGAGATTATGCTGCAACTCTACTTCTGAAATAGGAAATCCTATTTTTTTACCTTCAATTTATTTATCTCTTGCTTTCCCTCTCTATCTGTTTTTATCCCTCTTGTTCGTTCCTTCTTCAATAAAATGTTTCAATTCTATCGCGTGTAGGCAGCACGTGATTTTTATTAAATATTTTATACGTTCAGGCATTACGTCCATATCTCAAAACGTCCAGTCACGTATCTACTTATTGAGTGCGAGGAACTAATACCGTTGACTAGGGTTATTGCCAATATCAAGTCAAAATCAATTATGTTTTCAAATAGGTACAGCGACAAGAATCATTTCGCCGACGGACAAAGTGCTAGATAGTTTACCAGAGCTTCAATTAACATTCGGTACACTATGGCCTATCCCGTAAAAGAATTGACGCGACGTGTAGGGTAAGTCCGGGATATACGCCCAAGCGGGATAGACGCCTCATTACAATTTTGAGAAATATAAAACGCGTGAGTAAAAGAATGCTCTATAATACGAATATGTCCACTCCCCACTACAGTTTGCCATAAAATATTGGTGCGTGCGGAAATGCATAGGAGCATTACTGACAGTGAAGAGATAAACAGTCGTGATTTTACTTTGTGAATGATTTTCGGCCGTCCATAACTTTGGATGTAACAGGTAAGTTTATTTTATTTTTACTTCTGTATTAGGACTAGGGTATGTGTATTATTATTAATTACTTATTTAAGTTAAGATAAACGTATTTAATTTTTTTTTCGAAGGCATTTATCCTAGTGAAAAGGGATATGTGCCCCAATGTGTTTTGGGATGAATGCCTCTAAAGGCATATATCCCTACTTCACTTTAATGATTACTAACTTTATTCTATTGTTACAGACAATACCTCAGTCATAACAAATTTGACAGATGAATACAATCTGGGAACTATAAATAATTTAGTAGATGCAGACAATTTAACAATAACAAATGACAGTGCTAAATTCTCATTAAAAATAACAGAATTAAAGAAAAGATGAGCTACGAAAGGAATACTAGTGATAAAAATTTAAAAAAAATCTTCGTACTAAGAAGATGAAAAAGATAGATTTGAAAAGAACCAAAGAAAAAAAAAATAAACTCTGTCTACCAATAGACGTAACTAAAGATAGTATTACAAGCGGTAAAAATAAATAAATATACTACACAAAGAAAAGGTAAAAACAAAACCAAAAGAAAACTAACGAAGTATTTTAATCATTAAAAATATCCTAAAACGATGTGTGTCTAATTAGTAAGAAAATAATGTTTAATAAAGACTTATTGTTTTAAAATGTTTGTTTTCTTGTAAAGGGCCTTTATCCCCTCCACGAAATTAGATTTGGGGCATATTCCCCGTATTCAAGGCACATATCCCCGTATGTAGTTTAAATTTTACTCAAAATATACGATTTATTTATTGACCAGTATACAAAAAATAATGCAAATTGATTAAATAAATAACCAAAAATAGTTCACATATAAAAATAATGTGCGTATTATTTGTATATAAGGACTTATGACTAAAATAAAAAAAGGTGGGCATATATCCCGGAATTACCCTAAGTGGATATAATATGTATATTATTATCTTCGGACAAAATTTCTGAATTTAATACCTACATAACACTTGACATAAATAATAATATCTGGTTGACCGAGCCTTGCTCGGTTTTTCAAATACCCATATCTTGAGAACCGAGCTTTTCTTGGACCTAGAACCTTAATAAATCGATTCCTTGACCCGAAAACCCCCTAATTTGTGACTTTCATGAAAATCGTTGGAGCCGATTCCGAGATTCCAATTATATATATATATATATATATATATATATATATATATATATATATATATATATATATATATATATATATATATATATATATATATATATATATATATATATATATATATATATATATATATATATATATATATTGCTCGTTTAAAGGTATAAGATATTTTAAGTAAACATGTTGTCTACTCGTGAATAATTACAGTGGCTTAGTGTTTTTACAGAAACTATTAAACATGAAAATGAATCTGATTTTTTTATAGTCATACTAGAAGTGTTCTGTCCGTCTATGTGTGTGTGCGTATGTTTTCTTTTAATATGATGAGCTGGCAGACGAGCAAACGGGCCACCTGATGGGAAGTGGTCATTGATGTCCATGGACATTCGCAGCATAAAAGAAGATGCGCTGCCGACTCTCAAGAAAGGCATTAATCCGCCTCTTAAAATATCCAATGTTATAGTAGTGTAGTGTGTAAGTTATTAAAAAACATATGGAAACTGCAATTATTTGGGATCAAAATTAGCTCTGTTTTAATAATAAAGGACGCACACACACGTAAAAAGCACCTTCAAACGCGCGCACGCTTATTCGCACGCACACAAACTCGAAGACACATACAGTTTGTATAGACTATAGATGCACACAAGCGCACACACATTCTCGCACTAATATAGAAGTAGGAATTTTATGCAATGAAAAACAGCCCTATAAGGCCACGAACAACAGCAATTTTGACACAAAAGCAAATAAAAGAAACTGCTATCCAATTCTTCGTACAATAGAAACATTTTATGATAGGAAGCTTATCTAGATCATTCGCCATTTCTATATGAACAAAAGGCAATGTTGGTTTTAAAAGATCGTGGCACAAAAGGATGTAAAAATATATTTAATAAAAAAATCTTTGATAAGTAAATTTAAAATTTTCCTCGCATCTTGAAAGTCACCTTTTGCGTAAGTTTTAATGTAAAACTTATTAATAAACAAAGGTTATTTACTAGATTATTACTTAGATTTGCAAACTTACTTTTCAGCTTATAATTCGGTAGTGGTAATTTTGTTACACATATATTTGTATAGTGTATACTATGATATATTTCTTAATACATGAAACAAAAACTTTGTACCCCTTTTTATGATTACGCGAACAGTGAAGCATAAAACTTGGCAAATGTAAAGTTTACATTGCGGAGGATTGCAGAAACCTAAAAGTATTTTTAAATAATATGCATTAGAAATACGCTAAATTTACGAGTAATAAATAAATAATACAAAAACTACCCTCCTAGTCTCCCTCCTAGCCTCTTAGCCTAAGCCTCCGCTGTCTGTCTTTCCGTCTGTCTGTCTGTCACCAGGCTGTATCTCATAAAGTATAAACCGTGATAGCTAGAAAGCTGAAACTCACAAATTATGTATTTCCGTTGCCACTATAACAACAAATAGATAATAAAAATAAAAAAATGAAAATATTAAGGGCGTATCAACAAACGTAATTTTTTGCCGTTTTTTTTTATAGATAATGGTAAGGAACCCTTCGTGCGCAAGTCCGACTAGCACTTGACCGGTTTTTTATAAGTTGTTCTAATGACGTGAATAAACAAAAATTTTCTTTATTCACGTATTATAATTTATAATATAGCAAGAATATATTTTCTAACGTTAGTTTTCCAAAAAATCTTTTTTATATCATAAGACAGCAAACAAGCAGATGGGTCTCCTGGTGGAAAGAGTAAACAATCGCCTATAGACACCAAAGATGTTAACGGTGCGTTGCTATCTTGTGGCGAGGTCTAATGCCACATGCATAAGTTCATCGGCTACCTTACCGTCCAAACCGGAACACGATAGTGACAAGCTCTGTCGCTATTGCGGCAGGAATAGGTAAGGCGGTGGTACAATAGGTAAGGTGGCGGTGGAGACAACGCAGAACTCTTATGGAGTTAACAATCTTGAATGGAGTTGAATAAAATAAAAATTGTAACTCCGAATTTCCAATATTTAAATAGCACCTAAAGCAGTTGTGCCAATTTATGGCAACAATTTGGCAAGTAACTGACTACACTGTGTTTTGTAACCCACGCGTATGCGTATAAAAGTACAGTCAGATACTAAAAACAGAACTTTTCGACTGGTATAATCACGTTCGGAAAAAATTAAAAAAGGTTTGGATGTATTTGCAATATGTGGATATGAAGGTATCCTACACCTTTTGGCATCGTGTGCCAAGAATAAAACGGTGAGAGAGGCAGTAATAGGAGCACTCAAACTTAAAAAGTGCAATGTTGACAATGTTCAAGTTGTATTGGCAATCTTTCCAATCTTCTGGGGGGGTGGGGTCACACATTTGAAGTTCAGTCAATATAGGGTCTAATCCTTAGTTTGCAATAATAAATCCAATACTAAGACCCCTGCCTAGAGGGGGTCATGACCCCCACGAACCCCCCCCCCCCCCCCCCCCCCATGGATCCGCCCTTGGCTGCTTGGCTTAGCTGCAGCGTGCAGCCCGCTGCATTATAAAAGTTATTGGCAAATCCCGCGGGACCACTTAATTTTTCCGGGATAAAAAGTAGCCTATGTGCTATTCCAGGTCACCATCTACCTGTGTGCCAAATTTCATTCAAATCCATTCAGTAGTTTTTGCGTGATTGAGTAACAAACATCCATCCATACATCCAAACTTTCGCATTTATAATATTATTAATTAATAATTAATATAATATAGATAATAATATAGATTACGCGTACAGGAATTGGAGCCGAACAATAGCTTGGCTAATTGTTTCGCTTTTGTTGTACACAAAACTAATTCCCGAGATACGTCATACGATGCGATCAATGCAAACACGAGATTCACGTTAGAAATTCAGATACCCAGCTGTAGATAAATAAATCTTGAGTAGTGTCATCAGCATGTGTAATACAAACCAGTCCTCAGACGGTCAAGTTTGTGATTAAATTTAGATACACTTGATTTGTGTCCCTATTCACGACATAAAACTGCAATCGAATCGAAGCGTTTAGGGCTTCAAACTGGATGTCAGCGATCTGCGGCACGATTTAGCGCTCTAGAGTTCTAACACAGCTGCCGGCGCCAGCGCTGCCATCCACTTCACTTCAATAAGCGAATTTATGCGTTAGATCGCGCTGCTCTCGCCGCCGCGCCGCAGATCGCCGACATCCATTTCGAGGGCTTACACATTATGATGACGTGTCGTAGCTTAGCATGGCGCGATGTAATGTATCGTGTTTAAGCGTATAAGAGCCTTAAACGCTTCGATTCCATATACGATATACCAAGGACTTGTCTGCGCTATTTATTCATCATCATCATATCAGCCATAGGACGTTCACTGCTGAACATAGGCCTCCTCTAATGACTTCCACTGCGACCTGTTAGAGACAGCCGACATTCAGCGGATCCCAGCAACCTTGACCAGGTCATCTGTCCACCTGGTGGGTGGCCGTCCTACGCTGCGCTTGCCGGTACCTGGTCTCCACTCCAGACCTTTCTGCCTTCTTCGAGCTATGTGCCCTGTCCATTGCCACTTTAACTTAACGACACGCTATGTCGGTGACTTTCGTTTGTCTGCGGATCTCCTCGTCTCTGATTCGATCTCGCAAAGAAACCTCAAGCATAGCTCGCTCCATAGCTCGTTGAGCGACCACAAGCTTTTTAAGAGGCTCATAGTTAGAGACCACGTCTCCGCATCGTAGGCCATCACTGGTAACACGCACTGGTTAAAGACTTTTGTCTTTAAGCGTCGTGGTATTCTGGATGAAGAGACACTTTACACATAATCGTCAACTTAGAGATTTGAGTTTCCGACCGAAACTATATTGGGCAAAACATGGATATTCGACATTACCTTCGTCTTGTTCATGTTTATTTTAAGGCCCATCAGTAGCGAGACTCGATTGAGGTCGTCAAGCATTTTGTTGAGTTTGCGGGTTGGTGGGGTGCCAGGGTCTTGTTCGTTGCTCAGCAGAGGGCACCATGAGCAGGTGAGGTTGGCTTGAATCCCGATGGATGGAATTTCGGACTCCTACGCCCGCTATTTATTATATTAACATAATCGCTGAATGCGTAGCGCTTATTTCTAATTGTATTATTTAATTGTAGTACATTGTAACCATAAATTACTATTAAAGAAAATATATTATATGTCCTATAATTTACCCCGTGTTGGTTTGGGCCCCTTTGAATAATATACCAACTGCCTTTCTACTAGGCAAATCGATCGGTTTTTCAAAAAAGAAAAGGTTCCTAGGATCTTAAAACGCAGAGATCTAGTGACAACTTGATTTTAGAAAATCGGGACACTTCCTCTTAAATTTAACGTAGAGGAAAGTTAAAAAAGCAAAAATATACAGAATACATTATTCATACTCGACAGGGAAAACACAATTCTTTTAAATCTGTACGGGTTTAAAAATACTTTAAAACTGACGCAACAGTAATAAATGGTCTGTAATACTTTGTAAAAAATGATAGCAACGGAAAATTCTCTTCCACCTGAACCCACTACAATTAAAAAGTTTGTGCCGCCATTGGCCGCAAGAGGAAAATATCACGAAGTCATATAAATGTGCGCCTACTTGAACTCGTTTTGCCGAGAATGAAATAGTTATTAGTTTTTAAACGTCTAAGTAAGTTTTACTAACAAAAGTAGGGCATTTATCACGTTTTATAAGCATTCTAGGAAATATGTATGTTCTGACCTAGAATCTACGTGAGTTAGGATTTATTTCGTTTTGTACTCGTATACCTTCATATATTTAATTAAAAACGCTTATTACTTCACCCAAACCTTTTTCAGCAATTATGGAACTAATAAATACTGGTTGTGATTGTGTGTGTGTGTGTGTGTTTGTGATGCGTGTGCCTGATTAATTATTTATATTGTCATTTAAATACTCCTCGTCTATTTCACCTCCGGGGGACCTTACACTATGTGAGGAATTCCTGTAAAAAATATCATGTTTCTTAGTCCACTGGCTTAGAGTTCGTTGTCAGTCTATTTATCGGTCATTCGGCCAGCGTTAGATATTAATACAATTATTTTATATCATAAGACAGCAGACAAGCAGATGGTTTTCCTGATAAAAAGAGTCTACTAAACTGTCGCCTGTAGATACCAGAGATGTTATTGTTGCGTTGCTCTCCGTATGACGGGGTTATAGTGCATAAGCTTACCGGCTACCTTACCCTTCAAACCCAAACACGGCAATGACAAGCATTGACGTTATTGCGGCAGGATTAAGTAAGCCGCTGGTACTAGACCCGGAGAAGACATTGCAGAACTCTAACCACAACTTATCAGTCACGATGGTAGTGACACACATAGTCAACCGTTCGCACCTTACGAACTGCCTGGCAAAATGGTTGATAGTCTATTCTTCAAAGGAGGCCCAGACTAACACGGTCGAAAAATTCGTAGATCATTAAGGCGAGGCATCGCAACAAACGCGAAAAAACTGGTTTGTTTAATCACGTTTTTCTTGTATTGATTGTTAAATAACAATTTTACAAAAATTACACGATATACCTAAAGATATTATCTAAAGTAACTAACTCATTACATGATAGAATGTACTTTACTCGATCATATAAAATTCCGAAAACAGGCTAATAAGTTTCTAAAACAAATAATTTGTTAATAATATTTCTAATCTTCCACATGATTTTTATATGGTGATATTTAGTTGTAAATACAAAAAAGAATGTGCTAAATTTTAGTTTTCAGCTGATGTCCTATATTTATTTATCCGAAAATTAACACGTTTCCCAGCGGAACATACCGCGCCACCCATTTTCTATAGAATTGATACGCATCGAAATACTTCGCGAAGACTAAGAATAATCGTTATTATTGCATCGGTAGCATACGTTGCATTTAAACGTGATTATATTCACGTTTAAACACAAGCCTCATATGACAAATCATAGTTCAGCAGTAACAAAACTCAGAAAATTTAATAACAACGCCCTTCATTCGTATAATGAATTGTGGATTGACGTAGATCAGGAATGTAGTTGAGGTTAAGGACACAAAAGTAAACATATTAAAAAGTTTATACGGAGGTATAAAAAGGTGATAAAAAGACAGGGGTTAAAACAAATAATGCGTGATCTCATAAAAGGGTTTTCTTTTCATTACTAAAACATATAAGAGTGTAGATCCCATATACGTTATACGTCGCACAAGTAATAAGTGGCCCAATTTTCTTGCAGTGCAGTGCAGTCGAACCGATCCCACCGGGATCGGTTGATGATCCCGATTGTCTTAAAATTTCGGAACTAAATAAATTAAACAAACATTGGTATTTATGGAATTAACAAAACTTTTAAATTCCAAGAAACAGTTTTATGAATATCTAAGTAGTAAGTACTGTATACTGATTCTCTACAGAGACATAACATTTTTGTAACGAAAATTTAAGCCCAATTGAGTTTTATTTTTATGTGAAAAGTTTAATGTGCTATGAATAAAATTTTGTGCATTTTAAATTAATTACTTGAAGAGATTTCGCTTGAAATTTTAAATTTACTTTTTTTATGTTTCACTTACTTTTTCGACTGATTAAAAATTTGCAAACTTTATTTTGTCGATTAAAAGATAATCGAAACTAACTTTATATAGTAATTACCCTGATTTTTAATATAAACTTATTATCCCGGGTGTATCCGGAGATACCGAGATATTTTGCTATCTCAAGAATTAAGATATTAAAATAACGAGCGGGGATCGACTTATCTACTAATGAAGTTTACTGTAAAGGCAGGTAGCTTCCACAATTTAATATTAGAGTTGACGTGGCGTGGCGTAAAAACAAACAAGCAGACAAGTGGTAGGATTTGGCCGTCACTAAGAGACTCTAACATTGTTAATGACGAACGTAAGTTATCAGCTTGGCAAATATGTAATTTACATAATTACATATTATGCCATATGTATTATGTAATACTTTACCGTCTACAAAACTGAAATTCGAGAATAAACATTCAAGTACATAATTATTAGGCATTCAAGTACATAATTACGGCAGGGCTATATTTAGATTTTTAGCTGTTTAATCTTCGCTCAGGTCGTTTACAAGCTGCCTGAAAGGTAAGAAGATGGTCGGAACGGAACGGACGGTCTACTTCAATATAAAACTATTGAAATGTATACTAGTAGGTAAGCATTGTAATTTATTACCATCTGATACTTGAGAACCTTGCCGGATCAATGAACACCATAGCGGTCGTATGAGTAGAAACGCCAATATAAGTTATACAATAATACATAAACCAGCATTGTAGCGGTTTAAATGATAGCGTTACAGAAAATATGAAGAGAAACGCAAGCGTAGCAGTAAAATAGTGTTGGTCGTAATTAAAAAAAGGTATTTTTAAAAATAGAAAAGGGTATATACTTGTAATAAGAATAATTGATGAATGTCTGGCAAAATAAATATAAATATATAGTTAATATATGGATGGAATTACCATCCTGTCACATGAAAATAGCAAGACGTTTAATATATTTATGCAAGCAACGCACCATCAAGGACGGATCCAGCTTTCGGGTCGGGGGGTAACATATTTGGAGTTCAGTCAAGATAAGCTCAATCCTTATCTAATCCTAATAAATCCATATCAACCCCTGACTGGTGGGGTCATAACCCCCCCATGATCACCGCCCTTGCGCATCATTAACATCTTTATATGCGATGATTACTCTTTCTGTCAGGAGAATTATCTGCTTCTTTGCAAACCTATGGTATAAAAAAAGATGTCAGAGGAGACTTGAATAACGCCTTATAATAGTGATGGCGACAATAGAATCCGGAACCGACATGTTTATATGAAGAGATTACGATTACGGAGAAAGTAAGACAAATCTAAAAGTCAACGTTCAACGGTCAGAGCGTCAAGTGTCATGATCCAGAGAGATCATGGATCTTTAGCATTCGAACCTTACTTCACTTGAAGATAATTTTGTATTTTTTATGTATTTTATAAAAATTTGCTCTATTGCTTGCTGGTATACGAACCAGGGCCCACGTGCCTATACCAATACAGAAACAGACCAATGAGACAAAGTACAAAAATAACCCATTATAACTCTCATGGAAAAAAATACGTTTACCAAGAATTACTTTTTCTACAAACCAAAAATGTCAATGGCTTGTAAATAATAAAAAATCGGAGGCAGTCATGATGACTTCCGACAGAAGTGAAATCTCAGAAGCATATTTTGAATTTTCTTATTTATATTTAATATTCAATCAAATTATAAACATAGCTATAAATGTACCTTAAACATTAGCATGTTGTTGACGCGAGCTCATAAGATTTTCCTCTACCAAAAGCATCTAATGCACCTATAGAAGTTTTCACTTCAAACATCGAATGAATTAACAACGTCCTCTTTTCTAAATCGGTAATAAATAAGTTATGGTTAAGTTATGGTTAAAAACACAAGGCTCTAGAGTCTAGACAATAATAATCTGTATCACCATTATTTAACAGTTAAAAGTCACCAACGCATAATTAATTTTTTTTGCGGAATTGTTTGAATTAAGTCGGCAAAGGAATTGAAAGGCATGTTGAACGTACAGACTTAAATTTATAACAACTCAAATGAAATGTCCTAGTACATTAATGTAGAAATCAACTTGAACAACTAGAGATATTATCACGCAGTTACTGTACTATGGATTAATGGACACAGTGGAATGACGTTGCCGATAAATTAGCAATAAATGCATCAAAGGTGGACCATGGATGATGTGCTTGAAGGTACATAACTTATGTACCTTAGTTATATTATATACCTTTTAATTTGCTACTTAGAGAAACCCATTGATATAAAAAACCCTAGATGCACAATCCCGAACAAAACTGACACTCAAAAGTGTTCCTAATTTCATTTAAGTAGTTATAGATATGGAAAAAACGTATGTCTTTGCATATCCAACCTTAAGTGCAAGACTTATAGTTGTTTTTACAAAACAATGTACGAAAAGAAATAAAATTGTCAGTGTCGCGACCGACGCGATTCTATTTGAAATGAGCGCACAATTTAAAATTGTGCGCTCATTTTTGGAAGACGTTTTTGATACACTGATTGTGTATCTTGGGTTTTTTATATCAATGGAGAAACCACTAAAATAAAACATAAATGACACTGCCGACATAGATATACTCAAAGACTGCCAATTGATAAATAGGTTGTCAACATTTCAAACATGCATTTTCGGTTTTTTTTTTCATTATACCAAATTGACCAGAAAATTATTCAGGTTACCTCGTCTAGAACAGAGAAATATATGTGGTCTGATAGTGGGATACTGCACGCCACAGAGCCAACAGACGGTCCCTTATGAGTTATGTCGGAACTCGGGTGTGCTTAACCCATAAGGAAACTCAACTCTACGTGTTGTTCGATTGCGATAAGTTAAAACACATAATGGACTCAGGGAGTTATGTGAAACAATTAACAGGCTGTTCAAGTATCTTTCTGCCATCTTAAATCTCTAGAATGAACTGGGTTAAAGTGTACAATGGCGCGTAACCTGGCTAAGTACGTTAAAACCTTCTTTAATAAATAGGAAGAAGTCGACAATGAAATAATATATACATTAACTAAGCACAAAATCAACAAGTTCTAAATATTAATTATCATCCTGACAATTTCTCTGTGAGAAAGGTACAGTAAAACGAACATGAATCGTCGCTCCAGTTTACAAGTTTGATATTAAATAAATAGCAATAGACAAATTCTAAAGCACAAATTCGGCATTTCTATAGCCCCAAATTATTTGCTGGTGATATTAGTTTCAGTCAACGTTACTGATACAGAGGAATACATACACAAAATACAGGAATTTTTAATAATTATTCAAACCCTGAAATAACAACATCTGCGCTTATTACCAAAATGCCTAAGCCTGCCGGGATCGAACCCGAACATTTTCGGTGTCGTGAAGATAATACGCTAACGACTAGACCAAAGAGGCGATGAAAAAATATCGTGATTGCGGTAAACTTCTATCATACAAGATCATTTATACATATAATAAAATCGTAGAAAAGTCAAAACTGTATATTGAATATTTTTTTAAAAGAATACTTGGGACGTGATCTACAATCGATACCGAAGCCAAAAATATAGTTTTTAGAATTTTTGTCTGTTTATCTGTATGTATGTCCGGGGTAAACTCAAAAAGTACTGCATGGATTTACTTCAAATTTTGCATGAATATTACTAATAGGTCGGGTCAACATATAGGCTACATATTATCACGCTATCACCTACAGGGGAGGAGCAGTGCCGAGTAAACGAAGTCCGCGCGGACGAAGTCGCAGGCAACAGCTAGTACAAGATAAATATTTATCATCTAAATTAGATTCTTAGTTATATTTATAATAACCATATCACTTACGACCGCTTCAATTAAGACTAGATATACTACAGTTTTAATTAGTACTTTTACAATAAATACTTTTATATAACTGCGTAAAGTCACGGCTAGTGGGTTTACGGAGCACGCGGGTGGCAGTAGGTGGTGCGAACACGCCTGCGCAGAAGCCGCACGGACCTCGGGACGTCCGGACCGACGGTGCACTAAGGCCGACTGGCGCCAGGACACCCCTCGTTCAACAGTTTGCACCCACCCTTAAGCTTAGAACACGCTGTATAATATATTTCTTGTATTATTACCTTCATAACACGGCAAATTGTCACGTTGGTAGTCACTTCGGCCCAAGATCAAGGTTTACCGATGATCCCTTGCGGTAATAGGAACGAAACAACGTTCACCCTTGCAAAAATGTCTACTAGAAAATTTGTATACTGGTATTAGTCTTGTAATAAATATATGATTGCACTACGACGTGACTTTTGAACTGGCCCCGGGCCCATTTTTAACCGACGAAAAAACGGAAGGAGGTTCTCAATTCTTCTCAATTATTTTTAGGGTTCCGTACCTAGGATGTAAAACGGGACCCTATTACTAAGCCTCCGCTGTCTGTCTATCCGTCTGTCTGTCTGTCACCAGGCTATATCTAATAAACCGTGATAACTAGAATGCTGAAATTTTCACAAATTATTTATTTCCGTTGCCGCTATAACAAATACTAAAAATAAAAAAATATTAAGGGGGTCCCCATACACAAACGTGTTTTTTTCGTATTTTTTGCTCAATATTAATTAAACGGTAACAGGTGTCGCTTACATTTTTTTACAGGTGTATGGAAACGAAACCCTTCGTGTGCGGTCCGACTCGCACATGGCCGGATTTTTGTTAATGTTGTAGTTAGACCACGCAAACTTTTTAGTTTTCGATTTTTTTTATTGGAATGGGTATATCCCGAGGTTTTTTTTAACTCCAACCATATAAGTATATAAAGAATGGATTATTGATTGTTCACTCACTGATTTTAACGTATGAGCACGCATAACTTTATACAGAGTGATCCGATTTTGATCATTCTTCTTTTATTGGACACTAGCTTCAGCGTGCAGCCCGCTGCGTTATAATAGTTTTTTGTGAATCCCGTGATTAAGTAACAAACATCCATCCAAACATCCACACTTTCGCATTTATAATATTAATAATATAGATAACATACCTACATAGAGGGTTGTCCTGTATATTTTTTGAAACAAAAGAAACAATCAATAAATCATTACAAGAGCTCTCGAATAAAACCCAATCGAACTTTTGCTCTGAGTCAGAAGATCGAAGATATTCCATATAATGCAAAATTTGTAACGCAGTGATAATACTTAAAAATGGCGGCACTTCCTATTCCACTTCCCGCAAAGCATTGTAATCCGTTCTCAGTTTATCAAAATATTTGATTCTTTAGCTATCCAGTGGTATTTAATTAGATTTTGAATGTTGGTGATAGTTTTGTAACTATAACACCAAACTGTATCCCCCAATTTTGTTATCATACGTTTTTTGAACTGTCCCCCATATGAAGGCAAATTTAAAAACGTATTCACGTCAAAATTCATCACAAAGGGTATGAAAACGGGAGGATAATAATTGATCATTAGCTCACTGATTTTAATTCATAGATTAAAATTAGTGAGTGAATGATCAATCATCCTTCATCTCAATCCAATCACCATGCGTAACTTTTCGTCGATTTATTTTTTTGTTAAAAAGATATTGAAGAACAGATCAACTGCCTTACTGCTATAGGCATCTCGTAAAAGACGAGGGAAGCCTAGTGAGCGTCACTAATATAGAGTTATGCAATGTCTTGCCCAGATTTGGTACTAATGCTTTATTCATACTTGTCACTGTCGTGTTCTTTTTTGCACGGTAAGGTAGACGGTAAAGTTATGCACGTGGCATTCCCGCCACACGGAATGTTACGTACAAAACATCTTTGGTTACAATAATATATAAATGGATATCTCCTTCCATCAGGAGAAACATCTGGTTGTTTGCTATCGCATGAAATAAAAAAGAACCGTGCCTCGAATGTATCAGTTCCGTGCCACTTCACTTTTTCTAAGATTTTTAAAGTAGGTATAACAAACAAAATTTTATATTTATCTTTTATCATAGGATAGCTAATAAGTAGATAGCTCTCCTAATAAATAGAGACAATCATCGCCTATAAACATCAAAGATGTTAATGTTGAAAAACTATCTGTAGATTGGATTGTGATACCAAATACTTAATTTTTCTGGCTATTTTAAACTGAAATCCATATTGTGAAATCAAACATCAACATATAAATTGTGAAAAATATGAGGCATGCGGGTATGACTACTCTATTGGCCCAGTTAAGATACTTTGAGTGACGTCCATAACCTTATGTATCCCGCCATAACCACAAAACAAATAGATACAAAGTCAATCTCATGTGTGTGCTTCACTTTTTATACCTAACTCGGCGGCCGCACTATAGTTATCAACTATGGCATATGCACAAGAAATTGGTAGTGGCATTTGTATCTGGGTGTTTGATTTATTATTGAGAATGAAATAGGAAGAACGGAAATGTAAACTAATAATAACTAAAATATTTTAATGCTATTGTTATACCTATTACAAATTTTTAGCACAAAACATTTTGCTGATGCTTGTCTCAAGCGGGTGACACTCGCGCTTGCGCTGTTCCCAACCATTCTGAGGTACGGTGTTCATGAGTGTGCGTTGCTTAAGCGCCCTTTGTATGTAGATTAATTTCTGTACCTATTTGTTTTGTGTCTCGTGTTTTATCACTGTTTGTCAGTGTCCATTTCCGTGTCGTAGGATCAAATAGCTAAACAATTTGACATCACTTATCATACATGAGAGCAATAAGTAAGCAGGAACTCATCACGCCTTTATTGTCTCTAGGTGGTGGTTATTTTTTAATATCAGAATTTGTTTAGTAAATGGTGTCCAAAATATTATAAAAGTATTAATATAAGAATTTGCCTGGCATTAATCTACCTATGCTCGCATTAGCCAAGGTTGAGGCAATATTTTTCAGGCATCTGTATTTGAAATGTTTTTATTGAATCCTACAAAAGATCATGTCTTTAAATTTTCAAACTTATAGTATGTTCAAATTTTGTATGAAAAGGATTGTGCCTCTTTACATGAAAAAGGGGTCATTTACAACTCATTTTGTAAACTTCTCTTGCCCATACTATCACATTCTCTTATGCATTTTAATTCTTTGTTATATATAATGCCTCGCCAAGGAGATAGTTCTCGAGCACTATTAAAACTAGTAGCAGAGCTACATGCAATAAATGTGTATTGATGGTTTAATTCTGAAATTAGCATTTGTTAAGACATGCATACATGTCTGTCATCATAATATATTCACAGAAACCAACTGTTATTATAGTTAATAGTGTACTGACCAATCTGATTCTGTTAAAAAAAAAACAATCTGGATAATAGTAATAAGAAAGTGGCTAATCAGACTAAAGATAATTTGCAGTATATTGCATATTCAGTTCCTTTTTCATAATCATAAATCAAATTACTTAAAGTTATTGCTATAAAAAAGGATTTTTTAGATCATTGTATAAATGAGACATTGGCTATGTTTCAACTGTGGGATAAAGCAACTACATTTATATAGTTATGTTGACAATTACCACAATTTAAGCTAATAAGATATTTTGTACTACAATTATAATATACAGGGTTACCTCTAAAATACCAGCAACCTCTCAGGACTAGATACCTAACATAATAAAATATAACAACATTTGTTTTATAACTTTTGACATAACACAATACATTTAATAAAAATGATTTTTTAAAGTTTTCATAGTCCTGTTGTGACATTTCTAACTCTTCATTCGGATGCGCTGCTAGTAGTAATTATAGTAACACTTTCCTTCCTAATCTTTGGGATGCACATAGAGTTAAGAATATTCAAGCGAAAAATTTAATTCATATTAATTTTTGTATGAAAATAAAATCCAACAAATTATCAAAAGTCGTAGAACAAATAGTGTTGTATATGATGTTAGCTACCTAGTCCTGCGAGGTTGCTGGTGTTTTAGAGGTAACCCTGTATAATTATAATATGTTATCAAATCAGCGGATGATTGTCTTGAGAGTAATGAATTAGTTAATGAATTTTTGGAGTTTACTCCTTAAGAATCGGTTTTTTGATATAAGGCGCCCGGTATGAGAAAAATCTGAGGAGTAAAATCTACTGAACGAATGACCTCGTTATGTTTTTGGTGCGTAACTTTCTAATTTGGTGTGAGCAGTGCAGCTAGATCGCGCGTTTTTTTTTTTGTGTCTGTTTTGACAATCGTACTTAAGGAGTAAACTCCAGTCGTGCGTCAGAGCTAACACACAATTTTTTTTTATTAACCTTACCAGGAGGATTTCGTAAAGTAACAACATAAAAACGATAATGAAGTAAAACAGAATAAAATGTATGGGATTGACATAAGCCACACTGAATCAAGAGGTCCATCATCATCCACATCCTTATTGTCTGAGACAATGACGGATTTAGATATTGTTTTACTATATAGCTATGCTACTTTGTCTAGGCCCCTTGGACTCACCAGTCACAACAATAATTAATGATTAAACAAATTTACCTGTTATTATGGACTACTTGATTCAGCGTGGCTTATGTCAATCCCATACATTTTATTCTTTTCTTACTTCATTATCGTTTTGATGTTGTTACTTAATGTATATTTTATAATATGCATGACATTACGAGCATAGTTAACAAATTGCCAAGGCATACTCAAATTACTTGCTATATAAACGGGTAGTTTGTTTATAACTAGAACCCTACCCGATTTCTTACATAAATAGGAAGCAGATTACTACAAGGGCTTCATTGCCCGTCACCGACATTGGAGTTAACAATTTATTAATTTAATTTGCTTTCTTTATCATGAGATAACAAACAAGCAGATGGTTTTCCTGATGGAAAGAGAAAACACCATCTATCCTAGATATAAGGATCATAATGGAGCGTTGCTATTGTGCATATGTTGCGTGTGGCGGGATGGCAGTGCCGCATGCATAAGTGCTGCTACATTACCCTCCAAACCGAAACAGAACAATGACAAAGCATTTACGCTATTGCTGCAGGAATAGGTCCTTACCTATGGTGGTGGTACCAAATCCCTGAGTGAGTCATTGCGGCACTCTACCATCTAGTAGTTAGTCACGATGGTAGTGACACGTATAGCCAATCAGTTGCTTTTACGACCTGCCTTGCAGAAATGGCAATTGGTCTAATCTTCAAAGCAGCCTAAACCACCATGGGGAAATTTTGGAAATTAGTATTTAAGATTTTCGTTTATAAAATGTCATTTGGCAAATAGTAGTTATTAACAATTAAAATGACAATGCTGTTTGTTTTGCAACAAAACTTATAAATTTACTGCTACACACCATATATACCTATATGAAAATTGTGTATGACTTAAAGATTCATATGCATGGTTTAAAGTGCAATTTGAATCATGTCACTGACTTGAATTTTTTAGCTCTCTTGCTTTTATAGCACTCACCCCGTGCTTGGGAAAACTTGAAAAACTTTAAAAACAACAAAGAATATCGACATGCAGGATTTGAACCTGCGACCTTCTCCTTAAGGCCGAGATGCTCTACCACTGAGCTAGTGCCGACAGACTCGACGTGGCGAAATTCTTCTTTGCTATATAATCAATTCCGTCGATTGTACTGGTTGATCGCTTGGTATACATATGTATAACTAGTTAAATTAGTTCATCGTTACATAATAATTTCACCACATTGAGCCTGTCGACACTAGCTCCTGCGTGTCGATATTCTTCTTTGTTGTTTTTAAAGTTTTCATAGGTCAATAAGTTTGGGATTCATCAATGAAGAAAACATTTGAAAAAAAATTTTCAACCTATTAATTATTTAGCTAAAGCAATATTTTAGATTTCAAAAATTGAGTTGAATGCCATATGAAAGAGCAAGATCGAATATTGTTTCCAAAATATACAGCTTTTTTAAAATCAATATACTGCCATTATTAACAAAATTGATGTTTGAACCGAAAAAATCTATGCTTAACTATAGTTTTAACTTTTTGAGCTTAAAAACCTTAATTTAGCCGGATTTTTCAGGGATGGCCTGAGAGTCAACTGTTTACAGTTTTTTAGCTTTGTTTGCTCTGATGATTGATTTAGTAACAAATACCCTTTCCTCCCCGTAAAAAGCAAACACATTACTATTTCAGTTTTTTTTTTTTATTATAATATTGACCATATTATTATTAGAAAAAAAAAACGGAAATAATTATTTTCCTAAAACACAAATGTTATCACATTTTAAATATGGTCTGCCATGTTGGTCAAGTGACAGTGAACCTGACTTCACAATTGATGGGGTTCAGGATTGATTACCTGACTGGAATAAATATTAATGTAATAAGCTAAAATTAGTTTAAATGCAACATAATTCTAAAATTTGTTCAAATGCAACATTCTTAGTAACAAAAGTAAAAAAAATCTCTTTAATCCAGAAATTCACTAGAATGCCTTTCTCACTTTTGATATCACATCTCAACGCTCATACAGTTGTGCCATTTTACTGACGTTTATTTTGAATACTTTACTATACAAATGTAACATCAGCAGTGTCGAAACCAAAAATAATGTAACCATGTTTTAGATAACAAAATTTACACAAATTTACTTCAGTTTAAAATATTGTATCCTTTGTACTCTTCTCTGTGCTCTTTGAGAATCAAATTTTTTATCAAAGAAGCAAATATTACAGTTCATTAGAGGTGTACCATATGTAACAACAGCCAAAATTAAATTCAAATTTCGAAATTTATACCTCACAATCTTAGTGACTAAAATAGTGAATAAAAATATTCATACAAGCTCATCTTAAAAAATGGGTTCTTTTTGTACTTTGTTTGAGAAATTCAACTATTTGGCAAACAAATATTTAAAGTACATTAAAATAATACAAACTCTGAAAACATTTCCAATGGTAATTATACGACGGTATACACCTAAATTTCAATACAATAGTAGTTAACTTTAATTTTGAAATAACCGTAAAAGAGACCACATTACCTCATAATTAATTGTTCAGAGAAACTTACCGGCTATAATTCCGTCCATCTGCAGTAAAGCAGCTTCCAACAACTTCGCGGGATCTGCCTCAGCAATAGTTGGGTTGTTATCGCCATCAATTTGGGTTGATTTTCCCATCACAGATTTTACGTTCACAAAAACAGTTAATTGTGTAATTACTATTAGTACGAAAAACAAAAATTTAGTAGCGGTAAAATAATAAAAAAATTGTGAAAGTTTTTCGCAACTTCAATCAACTTGAAAGTCAACAAAACTTTTTGTTTTCTTTTAACATTTTTTAATATGTCGTCAATACGTCTGGCAAAGGAATCGTTGCTTAACTTCCATAATTCAGTATTCAATATTCTGATATTATAACGAATTTTGAAAAATGTGAATGAGTAAAATAACATGAATGATAAACTCGAATATTTTTTCAAGTCAGGGGCTGCAATTCAAGCTCGTCGCTCGACAAAAGGCGATGTTACGATGATAATATTGTAGGTAATATAGTTATGCTGCGGCCACATTGCGTCTATTGTCACAAAGTGTCATGCAATTATGACTCAGCCGTACTGCGTCTATTGTCACAAAGCTTCGCGCAATGATACGATATAATTAAATGCAGATGTGCAGATTTATAATTTATCAAGGTCGGTATCAGTCACTCACGCAAACGTAATTCATGACTGATGGTTTTGAGAGAGGCTTGCATGGCCGTCTAATGGGAGGCAAAGCGTATGTAACCCGGCGTTTAAACATTCGAGTTTGCTATTCGTCTCGTCACTCGACAAATCATTCGACGAAACATTCGTCAAGTGCCGTCGCGAAGTGGCAAAACATTGAAATACAAAGTTTTTTTTTATTCGACCGCCCCGTTGGTCAAGTGGTTAGCGAACCTATGGGGACAAACATTTGTGTGATGAGCATAGATGTTTGTATTTCTGGATTTGAGTGTTTATTGTGTATGTTACAGTCAAGGAAGTTACATTCTACCCGGAATGCATACATGCGCTTCAAAATCGTTCCGAAGAGTACCACGACATGAGTGGAGTGTGTCTCTTTCTACCAGTCTAATACAAATTTACTTTATGCTTTCTACTAAATAAAGCGCCAATTGCCATGTATAAGTGTGACCATGCGTAGTTTGCAAATTACTACTAAATAATTCTACTAATTTGAGAAACAGTTTTTGCATTGCATAAGTAATTACGTAATTATTAAAATAAGCACATTTTAGAACTCACTATGTTAATTACCATACATTTTATGCAAATGTATCTATCGACGAGTATGAATAAAAAGGATTTAACGATTAACGGATATTTAAAAATCTACCATCCGAAAGTCTTATTTACACTGGCAATTACAAGAAAGGGACAACATCCACTCATGTCGTTTTCTTGCTCTGAACGTTTTCCCCCTCTGTTATGTAAGAAACAAATGTCAACTTTATTAGGAACGAAATAAAGTACATTTTTATTTTTCAAATATTGCTTCGTAGTAATTCCAGTTATCGTATATAATTTTCTTGGTTACAGTATTCATATATTAATTTCTATGTATTAGTATGGTTGCATAGTACCAACTACACAAGAAAATAATTTGCTTATTTTGTGGTTAGATCAGTTCGTGTAATTTGTCCACCGAAAATTATAAAAATTATTATCATTAATTAAAATTTATATAATAAACTAAAAATTGTGTACTCTAATCACGTTGAATGGTGCTACTCCCATCACTAGTTAAATATTTTGTCATCGAATGCCGCCAACAATGACTCACATCGTTGGTAAACAACGTTTTATTAAAAACGGCCACATCTAGTCGCGACCAATAGTAATACACATATTTATCTATGGTCGCGACTGTGCCGCAGTGAAAAACGGACGGTGTATTGTTATTTTAACAATAACTGCGCGATTTTTTACTAAAAATAAGTTCAAGTACATATTTAAAATGACGAGTGTAATTAAATCTACCAATTAAAAATAACGCGCATTTTTAATTGAACACTTCTTATTCAATTCACAAAGTATTTTATTTGTTTATGTAAAAAAGTATATTTACAATCAAGAAACTAAATGGAAACACAAAGTAGGCAAATGTAATTAAAATAATGGCGGCAGGCCCTATATAATAATAATAAGCCCTATTGCATGTTTACGTACCGTGCGGCTGTAGGCATTTATAATGCAACCGCGAGTTGCTTGCGAGAACATTGTATTACTAATTGATAAATAATAAAACATTATTTAAAAAAAAATCTAGCTTTGTAGGAAACGGGTTAGTCGGATGGTTCACTAGCTTTTAGACTATCACTCAAAAGTCGTGACGGATGATGCATGACGTTCAAAAATCAAATTAAATAATCGTCACTCACCGTCATGCAGCGTCAGTCACCCCATTACACGGTAGCGATGGGGTGCATTACACGGTAGCTAGTTTATCCGTCAGTCATAGCCGTTACTGTGGCAAATCTGATAGCAAAACCGTGGCAAAACTTGTCGTCTAGGTAGGACCCTAATGTCGGTACCAGTCACTCATGCAAACTAACTAATGGTTTTGAGTGACGCTTGCATGACCGTCTAATGGGAGACTTAGAAGTTATAACTTAGCGACTAGCGTTGTTTGTTCATTTCAGTCGTTGTTTTCGGTCAGTTCAGATGTATGCGTGTGGTTATGTCAAATGTACCACCGAACACGCGAGGAGATTTTTCACGATTTTGCTTTAGCGTATGGTCTAACACAGCCTAAATATGTCTCCTAGAAAATGTTAGGACTGCCTACTTAAATATCAGCTATTTCACATTACTATAAAGCCAAGTTTAAAAAACGTAAAAATATATTGTATAATTATAACACGAATTCTATAGATAATTATAACACAAGTCCATTTTCAGATTTGAAATACGTTAAAAGATTAATTATCGTATTTCAAATATGAAAATTGGCTTTGGGATAGTGCGCGAAAGAAATTAATAAGTAATAGTTCCATGAATAAAAATAAGGAAAACACGTGCAAATGTCATAAAATCGTTAATCACACATAATTAAAATTTAATATTTATACGTAACGGCGTAGGGATGCGACGACCCCATCGCCCACTGGTGGGATAACTTTTGTACAAAAATTATTTAACACCGGTGCAGTCGCCGACAATAGGCCGACACGCCCGGAGAGATACCACTCTCTCACTTGACACCGACGTAAATGCCCGAGTAAGTGTAAGGAAGTAACAGCCCTGCTGCTGCGTTTCGTTCGGTTTGTGAAAGTCCCGGAGGCCTACCCCCCCCCCCCCCCACGTACGCTATGAATGCGCAATTAAAACAGAATCTACCCCAAGGGGGGTACCACTTGCACCAGCAGCGGAGAATTGCGCTAATAAACAATGCTGTCCGGGGCAGACAAAGCAAGAAAGCCATGGCACCCCCTACCACGCTTACTGTGTATTTCTGTAATATGAGGCTTCATTCCAACTTGAACGCCGTCCACTACCATCTTGAGACGGCGAAGCCAGCTTTGCTCTTCTTGACCGAGACACAGATATCTGCTCCGGCTGATACTTCCTACCTCTCCTACCCGGGGTACAAACTGGAACATTCCTTTGTACCGCGGGCTGGTGTGTGCGCATACGTCAGAGAAGATATCTGTTACCGGCACCTTGGCAGACTTGAAGGTCAGGACCTATCCATCCTCTGGTTACGCGTAGCTTGCAACGACCATTCACGCAGCTACGCGTGCCTATATAGGTCCCATAGCGGGAATACTGAAGTTGACCGGCTCGTTGAGCATTTACTGTTAGAGCAGACCCCCTCCGCAGAGATCGTGATCTTGAGCGATTTTAATGCCCACCACGCCGAATGGCTTTGCCCGCGCACCACCGATCATGCGGGGAGGTCTGTTCACGATTTTGCCTTGGCGTATTGTCTTACACAACTGGTAACTTCGCCCACGCGAGTTCCCGATGTGGATGGCCATACGCCTTCACTGTTGGATCTTCTGCTGACCTCTCATCTGGACCATTATCAGGTATCTGTGGACGTCCCCCTTAGTACGTCAGACCACTGCCTGATCCAGAATAAAGTGCCGGTTTCGCGCCTATCACGGCCTCCTTTAGCAGGCTATCGTCGCGTTTGGCACTATAGGTCACAGATTGGGACGGGATGCGGTCTTTTTTGCGTCCTACCCATGGGGGCGGTTGTGCTTCCCGCTGAAAGATTCGAGTGTCATCGCTGACTCTATTGCCAATGTGGTGCTGCAGGGCATGGAACTTTTCATTCCATTTTCTGCGCTATCAATTGGTGGTAAGCCTTGGTTTGGTCGCTCCTGTAAAACGATTTCACGCCGAAAGCAGAAGTGCTACCGGGCTTGGGCTGCAGCGTCCGCATCTTGTGATGAAAAAACCAGCGCATTACGTAAGGAGTACAATTCCGCCTCGAGGTACTTCAAAAGAGCTATCGCCAAGGTAATATCTAAACACATAGACAGAATTGGCGAGAAATTAGTTCGCCTTCCTTCAGGAATCCGTGTGTTCTGGTCTCTCGCCAAGGCTGTCTTAGGGAATTTCTCACAGCCCTCTCTTCCATCTTCGCACGGAGACGATGATTTGGCCCATACCGCGAAGGAGAAGGCCGATCTCTTGGGCTCCTTCTTTGCGGATTACTCAACTCTGGATGACCAAGGGAACGCATCGCCTACCATCCCGCAGTGTGATGGTTCCATGCCAGAACCACAATTTCGGCAGTCATATGTTCGTAAAGTACTACTTTCCGTGGACATTCACAAGTCGAGTGGGCCGGATACCATCCCTCCGATTGTGCTAAAAGTGTGTGCTCCAGAGTTGGCGCCAGTGTTAACACGTCTATTCCGGGTCTCCTACTCACTCGGCGTGGAATTCATGGAAGACAGCTTTGGTGTATCACATCCCTAAAAAAGGAGATCGCTCTAATCCGTCTAACTATCGGCTCATAGGGTAAGGTAGCCGGTAAACTTATGCATATGGCATTAGACCTCGCCACAAGATAGCAACGCACCATTAACACATTTGGTGTCTATAGGCGATGGTTGACTCTTTCCATTAGGAGACCCATCTGCTTGTTTGCTGTCTTATGATATAAATAAAAGAAGCATCCAAATTTATTGTTGACAAAAATAATTCTTTAACCTGGCCGTCATTAGCGAATGGAAATGATATCTCCATTGAACCACCTACATCGGAGGAGCCTTTAAAAAAAATTGGTAAAGTGCGTGTCGATTCCCGAAGTTGCCCATCACAATAATGCGGACTAAGAAAAGAGCTTTTATGGTTTCAAACTATGAACATTTAAGATATTTAACGTCAGTGATAAATATATATTTGCGCCATAGATTCACCGCCTATAAAACTTCTCTAACTACATTTTATAACTTGGTCAATTATTACTCAAAAACTTATAAACCCTTATAAGCTGTGAGTTTTCCTTTTAACTTCATTATGTTTACTACTACCATGATTTTTCGATTTCCATCTCCATAACCAACCGTTTAGCCTGCAGAGAGGGGGACACTTGACTCTAACAAAAATTAGCACTTAAAAGCTTAATATTTTACAAACGAGTGCCGTGAACGAAAACTTGTTTCCACAAACCTACAACATTTTTTTACTATATGGCTATAGCCATAACCTATTTGTTCTAAACATTATGGAGACAATCATCAACTCTCAGCTCCTCAAGTATTTAGAAGAGCACCAGCTGATTTGTGACCGTCAGTACGGTTTCCGTCGCGGCCGTTCAGCTGGTGACCTTCTAGTATACCTAACTCATCGGTGGGCAGAAACAGTTGGGTCCAAAGGGGAGGCGTTGGCATTTAGTTTGGACATAGGGAAGGCCTTTGATCTGGTATGGCACAAAGCGCTTCTCCCAAAGCTGTCATACGGAATTCTTCTCAGGGAAAATTCGCCTGAAGTAAATACTATATTTGTACTACAAATTTTACAATCTTAGCCCGAGAGTTTCCCTGACAAAAAATTCAAAGAAATCAATATTCTTACTGTAATTTCCCTATACATATTTGAAAATTTAATGTACGTTCGTAAAAATATTTGCTCGTTTAAGAAAAATGTCGATGTAGGTACACTTCCTATATATCTTAACTCACTAAGGAACAAAAACAATCTTGTGCGTGCATCTCGTTTCCACAGAATAAGTAAATATTTTAATGGGGCAATGTATACGCTTTTACAATAAACTTCCCGATGCTATAAGAGATCCACTTGTCAATTTTAAAAAATATTTTAAAACAAAACGGTGTAAAATTTTAGATTATTTAGCAGACAAACAAGCCTGGATTTAATTGCATCTCATACCAAACTCTTATATTTTTTGGAATACGAAAAAAATCTTGTAATAATACCTAATTTATTATAATAGACAAAAAAACAAGCCCACCAAGTTTCTTCAGCCGGATCGTCTCAGTGTGTGGCCGCGTTCCGATCCGATAGTAATTTTTTAAAAATGTCGACTCGCCAAAATTGTCTGTAATAATTTACATGAATAAAACAATTTTTTGATTTGATTTGATAAGAGAGCTATCCCAGTAGAGTTTATCACTATTGCCGAGAAGTGACTGCGATGCGTTCTTATATAAATATGCCACTTCAAAACTTAAATACTAAATCGAAAAGAAAGTTATTGATGAATAATCCTGGCTAGATTGTGCCCGTGCATATACCGCAAAACACTGACCGGGGCGCGTATTACCTAACGTTTGCAATCTGCCAGAGATCAGCGATGACTCTTAATCTACCGAAAAACTCATCAAAAACGTCGCCTATTACTTGCTGATCACTAAATGCACTTTTTGCAATGTTACAACATCAAAAACATATCAAGCGGCAACGACTGTCGTTAACATATAAGGCTGTTGTATCTTGCAATAACTAAACAATTACAATAATTTCGCATTACGAGTTACGTGATAACCCTGTGGGTCAGATCATTCTGTAGCAAAAATAAAAAACGTTCACAGCTAAAAAACGTAAAGATTGTATGCTGTTAAATAAAATACTTTTTGCACGCCTTTGTCCACGGCCCATAATACACTCTGATTTTTTCCTAACAAATATGATGCTCATAATGATTAATATGTACAGATTTATTAATATTAGATATATATTTGTTGATTTTAATGCTCTACGCATGTGTTTATTAACTCGTACTTATGTGTTTGTTTTTACTTTATTCCACTAATGGAGTGGAGAGACCAGGAACACAATATTGTACGACCTATAAACTCAAAAGACAAAAAGTGTCCACAAAGTAGAATTAAATAAGGAAGCCAGAAAGGCGTTCGTGTATCGGAGGGTATTACCTAAAGTGAGCCATTCAAAACATCACCTATTTTTGATGAGCTATTTAAAATAATTCTTTAATACAGAACCGGTGAATCAACTTCCAAGACAAATCACAGAAATGTGTCATTTATAAGATTTTATATATGAGGATTGGATCAAATCAAAGAAAATGAGATTGTTTTTCATAATTTATTAATGTTTCATTAGACCCTTTACCAAATTATTATACTTACATAAATAAAATTGTATATCTGGTATTAAGTACCATTCATTTTAAATTAAACAACGATATTATATATATATATATATATATATATATATATATATATATATATATATATATATATATATATATATATATATATATATATATATATATATATATATATATATATATATATATATATATATATATATATATATATATATATATATATATATATATATATATATATATATATATATATATATATATATATATATATATATCAACTGCAAAATAAAATTTACAAAAAACCCCAGCAAACAGCCATACTGCAAACATTTTACTATATAAATAAATAAAAAAATACCGTAATACTTTTGTGTACTGTTGTAATATATATCTTTATATGTGACAGACTGATAAAAAATGCACACAACTACATATGATTACTTAAATAAACCTCGAAAACACGATTGTTATTACTGTTCTAAGGCACGACATTCTAAAACTTGATATCATTTACTATCACGCTCGTTTCTCTTCTGATAATAGTTTTGTATTTAAATATTAGTAAAATATGTTATTATTGTTACTCTTATTAATTATTATAACATAATTTAACAGCAAATATTAACATCTCAACCACGCTATCATTACAAATAATGCGTTTAAAACGATTTATCTATTCTTATAGTACAATTGTAACAACTTAAACAAATTATAATGTTGGTAAGCTGTGTTTTGGTATTAAAGTGAGGGTTGCTACTCTAGGGCATTTCTTTTTACAAAATTGTTTCGGTGGCTAAATATTTCAAGGAAAAAATCAAACGATAATTTCGTACAAATCCCACCATATATATTAATAATAACTATGAAACATCTAGGAAAAATGAAGTCATATAAAATATAATGCACAAACGTCTATTAGCAAACGCCAGAACTTTGTCGCATTTGATTTTAAATTACTCAAAATTTAAATACTGTTATGTTTCAAGAATTAACAGTAATATTATTTTCAACCAAACAAATATAATTTTAGAAGGTACTCACTAAAAAATCTAACAAATATATATCAATAAATTGACTCCCTTTTCAAGTCATGTCTTGACAACTCGAATCTAATGTATTACAACTACATCAACAGTGTGTCCAAGAAAATACATAATTCAACTACTTCCGTAAACCTCTGTATTTTTAAAACATTTTACACTTAAGATCTCTTATATTTATATCTTTATCTATAAATATATTATCTCTATTAAATATTAAAGGCAATATCTATAATTAGATATGGACGGATTAATTAAAGGCGCCCAACGGGGTTACCGATTAATTTTAATTATTTTATAATTATATAAATCTATATACTTAACAACTATTACGCGGCGCAACAGTTAAGACCAAGATAAAGTTTAGCTACATTATATCGTAACACAAAGTTTTTAATATTTTAGTATAACCAAAAATTATCATGTACTTGCTGTAATACGGAAATCTATGTATCAGCTAGTCCTGGAAAGACGTGGCTCCCGAGTAACGATATTCATTTGTTTAAAAATGTTACTTCCCCTACCAATGTCCCATCCAGCACCATTGTGTATAATCCATTTGTATTTAAAAAGTTCACATACTATTAACAATACAGGTATGAAATGCTTCTTTTATATATGATTTCAAATTTCATTCTTATATCAATCTTGAGACAAATTCAATGCTAATCTCGAATATAATAAGTAAGTAATTACTACATATAATTTTGCTCTTACTATATGTATTAGACAAACTATTGAACAATATATAGTATTGTAAGAAAATTTAATATAGATTTTACCATGCAAGTGTTTCTTGTACTATAAAACAAAATAATGATGAGGCAGCTTTGCATAAGTTTCCAACATTGTGTTACGATATCATACATACATTAGATCTATAATATAATCAACAATGAAACAATATAAGAATATCTATATATAAATAAATATGTGTTGCTCGTCAGGTAACTCACTAAGTCCACGCAGCATGGACGGACTACTGTGCGCCGACTCTACGCTAATGAAATGTCAATAACAAAAACAAAATATATAATTTCGTTGGTAAACATAACTTCATTTCCACTTAAGTCCATCGTAAACTTAACAGGCAAGACCACAACCGATATTAAGTACTTATTAGCTACAGGAATGTACCCATACCACGACGGTAATAATGGAATTTGAAATAAAATGCACAGATCAAATTTGTTTACAATTAAATTTTATACATTCAATACTTATTATGAAATCTCCACTTACACATGTGGCATTTCATACAGTCAATACCGATAGCAACGCACCATTGATTGATCTATAGATAGCGGTTATCTCTTCACATCGAAGCAGTCTTATCTGCTTCTTTGCTACCTAATGAATGATTCAGTAAATTTGCTCTTAACTCTTGGGGTCTTAATAAAGCCAATTCGATATTGGTTGTAAGCTACTTTTACTGTTTTCTTTATTCAAATACCCCGGAACGGAGAAACAAGCACTTTTCTGTAATTATGCACGTTCATACAAGATTATTAAAATATTTTCAAAGCATTCACAGTGTAAGTTAGATACATAAAAGAAAGGTGAAAATGAAGAAACTAGGTATTAAGTATAAAGTAAACATAAGTATGATATTGTCAAGTAATAACTAACCAACGCGTATACTCCATTGGTTTGGGCATATAGAGAGAATAGCAGATGAAAAATTGGTTGGATTTGATAACACTAAAGATTACGTGTCATTATCAGATTTTATGAGGGTAGTGTCAAGTATGGACGTACTTGTATTAAGAAAGTTATGAATATGAAAGGAGCAAGATAAGTCTATCTGGATCGTGATGCACAGCATTCGGGTCTCCTAGTCCGAAAGCGATTTGGCACGAAGATATGTATATATTAATACAATAAGTATTGAATGTTCAACATTATGTAATCAAAGTTGTCTCAATACAAAATAATTACACAAAAAAAAATTCATTTTAATAAACTAATAATGCAAGCATACTGTCAAATATCATTATTTATATACATGATATTATTTGACTGGTTTGGCTTAAAATATGCGGTGTGAATTATCGCAGAAGCACATATTGATTGTCAATCGTTGTCTGGTTTATTTTTGTCAGAATGAGCAGATATATGACTTCAATTAAAATATAAAATATTCAAAGTGCTTTATCAGAAAATATACCTTGGATAAATATAGATTTGGAAGGTCTGTAACCAGCGAACAGCTATTTTTTTTATTCCTCTGGACACATTTAATATTCCTTTTATGGAGATAATTAAAAATATTTACTTTTTTTAAATACATGCTTTTTTATTAACTTTATTTCAAAATATTATAGCGACGACTCCATTGCGAGGTAGCCAATAGAATCAAACTACAATAGATGCTCAGGTTATCCACTTTGCACGGTGGTGTTACTATTACCGCATTTTTGAAATTTTAACTAATTACAAAACCAAAAACTAATAAAGCTGTTCCAATGATTGACCGCCCCGTTGGTCGAGTGGTTAGAGACCCTGACTACGCAATCAACGAGGCTCGGGTTCGATCCCCGACGGGGACAAGCATTTGTGTGATGAGCATAAATGTTTGTATTTCCGGGTTTGGGTGTTTATTATATATATTCTTGTATTTATATATGTATTTCTATGTATTAGTATCGTTGACTAACACCCATAACACAAGCAAATAATTTGCTTACTTTGGGGTTAGATCAGTAAGTGTAATTTGTCCCGTGAATTATTATTATTATTATTATTATTATTATAATGATAATCCGAGTATAAGCCTGCTCAATCATTACTTGCTCGGCGTATTCATCTAACATCAATAAGTGCTGGAATATTTTTAAAATTTCTATGTTGAGCATTACATAAAAAATATATAGAAATTGCCTTACTTTCGTTTAGATAATAATCCGTTCGACTCAAGTGGGCATCACATTAAAACTTTACATTTCTTGTAATGCAATCATAAGTGTGTTTTGTGCGAACTAATTCTATAAAACATGTTGAGCCACTTTAAGTCATTGAGCAAGTGTGTCCTTTTTTGTTAAGATTTTTATAACTACCCACGATATAAACATATTTTAAGTACAAAACAATAATCTTTATAATTATAATTTAGAATAATAAATAATAACAACAAAGAATAAAAATCAACGCATATATTAAGTAGAAGGGTTTGAACATAGTGTAAGCAACTTCGAGCGAATTTATACGTTGTCACAACTACGTGTGAATGCAAGTGATTGATCAAATTGATAACGTAGTTACAATTAATAATAAATAAATATAATAAAATCGTAGGAAAGTCAATGTATGTCCGGGGTAAACTCAAAAAGTACTGCATGGATTTACTTCAAATTTTGCATGAATATTACTAATAGGTCGGGTCAACATATAGGCTACATATTATCACGCTATCACTTACGGGGGAGGAGCTGTGTGGAATAAACTAAGTTCGCGTGGACGAAGTCGTGGGTAACAGCTAGTAATGCATAAATTGCATATAGCCAAGTTGTGTGACAAGTCGCTCCAAGTCGCAAGCACGATGTTGAAGCCCTTAGTCGTGGACTTGCATCACATGCTTTCAATAGAGAATGTCAATAACGGAATGTAGAATTTATAATTCCGGGCTACAAATCGATCACAATATTAAAACAATTTCAGAAACGCAAGGCTTTGCCTTTTATAAACATCTTGTTAACAGCGAAATGTAAAAATATATTAATTTGTACAATCTTCACCATTATTTTAATAAACATTTGTATAATTCACTATCGCACCAAAATACTCTGTAAATATCATTTCGAATAAACTCTCTAGTACATTAAGTACAAGAAAAAATTAAATAATAAATAAAAATATATTTAAGATAACAATTTAAGTAGGTACCACGTCGTTCCCCAAAGTGAACTCTAAATCTCATCACATGGAATGTATAAATTTCTCCTTGGAATGTCGACGTCCGATAAATAAATCCGAGATATCGCACCGACGTATCGGTTTGTAAATTTTCATTTTAAGTCCTAAATATACGAATATCCTCTCACATTTATACAAATACCACTAAATAACCTTTGCACTCGAAGTAAAGCTTCGGGGGGACGTTAGGCGTGAGAACCATAGGCCTTTCACCACAGAATACTAGACTAACAGAAGTCAATTTACATACAAGTAATATTCTAGCAACGCACACATAGAACGCTCGGACTGATTCGGAACAAACTGTCCCGAGCCATTCCGAGATATGTTGTCCGTGAGAGGTGTCTATGTGTTGCTCGAATATTACTTGTATGTAGATTGACTTCTGTTAGTCTCCAGTATTCTGTGCTTTCATCGCTGACAGACGAGCAGTGCCACTGCAGCAACAACACGGACACTTGCGCGGGCCGACACTTGTGAGCGTCCTACACCATGTAGGCGCGTCTGTGAACGGCGCACACACACAAATCGAGTGCGATAGTTTTGAAAGTTGAGCTGTCTATATTATTACTGCGGCGCACTCTAGAATATTTCGACAATGAGCTATTTAAAAAACGAATATAGGATTCAATTTTTTTACCAAGATAAATTAATTTTATATACTCATAATGAAATTTGGAAAGATCACCAAAAACTTTAAAAGTGTATTAATTACAATGACTGGCAACGCTATTGGAATGATGATATGGTGCTGCGGTTGTGATCAATTAAAATCAAGTAAAAATACCATAATTTAAAATTTTCACAACTCTAAAATTTCGAATTTTATAGTAATCTCAATATTTTATAAATAATGCCTTAAAACCCCAACTTTGCGGGAATTTTCACATCAAAACATTAAACTCATAAATCAGTAGATTTTTTAAATATGTCTCTGGTCTTTACAAAATTCATAACTAGTATACAAAAATATTATCATATACCATAGATACTAGACCGTAGTCCCACAAACAAACTTTTTTGATTAATAACAAATTCGAGATTTTTCGAAGATAGAAAAGATGGTTGTCTCGTCAAAACGAAGCTGTTCACAAAAATTCGGCTTGTTATTAATAAAAAAAAAAGTTTGTTTGTGGGACCACGGTCTAGTATCAACGGTCAAAAATTGATACTACCCAACCATAATTAAAGCTCGTCATGTGGAATGTTCATAGAGTGCGTGTCGATGTGTTCGTCGGTCGGCGTGCGGCTCGTGAGCGAGTGGCGTGCAGTGGGTCGTCCCCCCCGGTCACAGTCATTGGTGGCTCTTGCTGAGCAGGTGCGAGTTGAACTCGTAGACGTTGCAGCACTGCTCGCCGCAGATGTTGCAGCGCCAGGGGTTGGCGTCGCAGTGGCAGCCCTTGTGCAGGAAGTAGAGCGTGGAGTCCGGGAAGGAGATGCAGCAGAAGTGGCACACGAGCGCGCCCGCCGCCTCGCCGCCGCTCGACGTGCTCACGCCGCCGCCCTCCGACGGGGACGCGCGCGACCCCGCCTGCACACACACACACACGTCTACACTACACCACGTGCACATGACACCACATGTACACTACACCACGTGTACACTACACCACGTGTACACCTACACTACGTGTACCACAAACAATATGATTTTTTTATAAGATAGCAAACAAGCAGATGGATCTCCTGATGAAAAGAGTCAACCATCGCCTAGACACCAAAGGTGTTAATGGTGCGTTACTATCCTGTGGCGAGGTCTAAAGCCACATGCAAAGTTTACTGGCTACTTTATCCTTCAAACCGAACACGACAGTGACAAGCACTGGTGCTATTGCAGCAGGAATAGGTAAGGCGGTGATACCAGACTCGGGCGAGACAACGCAGAACTCTATCAGCTAGTAGTCACGTAGTAGGTAGTGACTCATATAGCCAATTGGTCGCCTTTTACGGCCTGCCTAGCAGAACAGCAGTTGACCTACTGTTCAAAGGAGCCCGGGACCAACATGGGGAGTACTAATAGACACACCTTTGAAAAGGTAACGTGTCGTCACGCATATGAACAAACGCTGCTACTATTGTCAAAAATTTCATACATTTGTAGGTTATATTGTGAAAAATTGAAATAAACCATGTTTTATCGTACCGTACCATGTTTTATCGTACCGTACCATGTTTTATCGTACCAAATGAGATGACAAGGTTTAAAAATTACCCTTAAAATGATTTTATTTCGTCGGTAAGTAGTTTATCTCTGTATTTTTGTGTGTCAATGCAAGCTAAACTAACAAACTAATAAATTGACTTGAAAGGCATAATATCCATTTTATCTGTGCTGCACACGCACACACACACACATATCACATGTATACATACACTACATACACCCCTACACTACTTCCTCACTGCTAAGCATCTTGTAAAGACGATAAAAGGTTAATACATGGGGGTAATTCACGTAATCAAGCGGCAAGCGAGTCGAAGCATTTAAGATTTACACATTTTTTTACATATCATGCCGCATCGTAGCACGTCTCGACGTTCTATCGTGTTTATGTATGTGAAAGCCCTAAGCGCTTTGACTCAATTACGTGAATTGGGGGCCTCATCACACACTTTTTATCGTCGGCACTTGGTGAAACTCCATTTTAACACAATATTTATTAATTAATAATACTTGTACTGTTTCACAATAAGGTAGTTATATTTAATTTACACTTAGGTAATTAAATTAGCATCCTCAGGATATTTACAAATACTAACTCCTCCGGTTAGTAACTGTAAATACCCTGAGGATTTTAGTGTAAATGAAAACAGTTAGAAATATAATTACCTTATTGTGAAACAGTACAAGTGTTATTAATTAATTAATATTGTATTAATACATATCACTAACATCGTGACTAATATGGCCCAGTTCTGGTACCACTGGGTTACCTATTTGTCAATCAGCTTCAATCAGTTCCGTAAAATTTATGCATGTAGCACTATGACCCCGCTACAAGGTTAGCATCTTTGGCGTCTATAGGCGATGGTTGCCTTTTTTTAATCAGAATAGCCTGTTTGCTACCTTATATAGAGTTTTGTTACTAATTTTCCTATTCCTACTGCCATTACACCAGTACTTGTCGCTGTCCCATTCCGATTAAAAAGGTAAAGTAAAGCAGCCAGCAGTAAGTTTATAAACTTGGCATTCTATTCTATCTCATAATAACTAACAACATGTGCGATACCATATTCTAGCAAAATAAAACATTTATTAATCTCGTTGAAAACATTTAAAGGAAGGTATAACTTGGAACACAAAATACTTGAATTAAACTCTTGTGGCCATAAATCAGATGAAACAATACCAATAAATAAAGATCCTCAATTACGCAAACGTGTTAAGTCTCATGAAATGACAATCGGCCAACCTATCTACAAATCAGGCACATGTCCAATTTTGGACAGTTTATATCTTGCAATAAATCTAGAGAAACTTATTCAGAACGAATATTTTGATCTGAGATTTAAGCCCAAGAACGTATATTCTAAAACCAATTAGCACACGAAAACTATTGCCTATAGATACCAAAACTATCAATTATCTGTTGATCTTCATATGGCACGAATATAATACCGCATGTATAATTTAGCGAATATGTGGGTAAATTGTTTCGGAAATCCCACTTTATTCATTCTCTGCAATATGCTATTTCATTATTTGTAAGTTGGTCGAGAAGTTATATGCTACCCTTACTATGTAATCAGTAAGACTCGAGTTCTATTCCCAACAAGGACATTTATGTTGGTGTTAATATTTGTCCAGCAATATTTATTTATTATTGTAGATTTTAAAAGGCAAGAAATTTAGCGAGATAAGAGATATATGTAAGGGGCCATTCATAAATTGAAAAAAATTCATGATTTTTTGACTCCTCCCCGTCCTTGTCACAGGTCACAGCTGGTCACATTTGTGAGACCCCCCCCCCCCCCCGTACCTGGTGTGACGTCACATATTTTGCAATTTTACATTGGAATAATGATCTCATTTGTTTATTTTTTATCTGCACAGGTGGCTTTTTAAATTTAGTTTTTAATAATATTTTGAAAAAATGTGACATCACAAAAGTTGGACCCACTCCACACTCCTTGTCATACAATGTCACACTTCGCCGACCCCCTCCCTCCCCCTTAACGTATGACGTAATTTATGGACGGCCCCTAACGGGTATGACATACGGGTATACTTAAGTATTATGATATTCATATCCCCATGTAAAAAATACACAAGCAAAGTTGTCCCTGTGCCCATGTAAAAAAAATTGACTGTTTTTGAGAAAAAGGACGACAAGGGGTCATGTCTACATGGATTAGTGTAAAATTAAATTGTAATGACATTCACAAAAAATCTAGTGGTCTAGTGGTCCGGTGTCGGAGTTGACCGCATGAGGTCCCGGGTTCGATTCCTGGGTCGGGCAATTATAAAATGTGTTTTTTCAGTTTTCCGATAAAAACAACATTGCCCGGGATTGGAAAGTGCCCGGTTGGCGATAGGCTGGCCACCTATCACATTGTGGGACCAAGTATCTTCGGCTAATCGTGGGTGCACTTGTTGTACCTCTGCCTACCCTTTCGGGGATACGGGCGTGAAGATACTTACTTATTTACTTTCACAAAAATTTATCACGTAATATTTGATAAAAATTCTTATGTTCGATATTTGCACTATCGGAGATCCGCCGAAATATTAATTTTAATTTTGAACTTCTAAAAATCTCAATGTTTTCGACTTTACATGAACAGGGTTTTCAATATTTATCAATAGTAGTATTTCCAAAATTACTAGTGTAGTATTCAAAATAAACTAGTGTAGTTTCTACCGTATCACTTGTGAAGTTTTTACGTCTTTAGTATTGTAATGTTCACAATATTAATATAGTAGTCTTTGATATTACTTGCGCAGCGTTTTTAATATTACTAGCGTAGTGTGTATTCTCGGCATTACTAGTGTAGTGTTCAAAATAAAATTGGTGCAATATTTAGTGTACTGTTTACGTAGCTTTCAGATTATTAAGTCTGTAGTATTCCCGATACTACTGGTGTAGTGTACCCAATCGTTCTAGTATACCGTTTTAAATACTAGTTTAGTGTTTTAACATTACAAGTGTATAAACTTAACTCTACATTTGTAAATTAAAAGTAACATCAGATGATGTTACTGAGCATAAAAGTAACAACTGAAATATGCAATATATGCAATATATTGTACTTATAATATGGAACCCAAAAGCAATATTATTTTAGTACTACTTTAACTGTAAGATTCTTACGGCCTTGCAAATAATACCCCTAGTTTAAAGAAGCTATCAGCGTAATCAAATTTATAATATTGCCTGAATTCAAAAAATGTCCCTTGACACCTTGCTAAAATACTTTAGTTACCAGCGACATGCTCTGATAATATTCTTAAACATAATTGCTTATTTACCAACTTCCCATAAAAAATGTAATAACATACATTAGAACCTCTCGTTCGTCCTCGTGCAGATATACGTCGGCGAATATCTTCTCGCAATAAACTCTTTAGCGGCGATACTTTAATGAGAGAAGACAAACTTGAGCTGACATCGCGTTTCTCAGCACCATTGGTTTCGCCCTCGCGCTCAGTTGCTCCCGAATCTTCCTGTGCATTAGGTTCCTGGTAGGGAGTTTTTAAATTATTTTTAATATTGTATATGAAGTCACCGTTAGAGCTAGTAAATAAGCTATTATGTATATGAAAAGGTAGGATTATTTGATAAATGTTCGAAACTATAAAAAATTTAAAAAGGTGTTATTATCGTAAAGGGTGCCAAAAGGACCATTATTGATATGCCTCCGCTGCCCCTCTTAAGTACTGTTAACAAATAATAAAATAGGTAAAAAAAGTTAGGCGCTACACGTAACCTAAGTTAACATCGCTCGGTGGTATGAACGAACGAACGAACGAATTCTAGGTACGTGTGCGAGTCCGACTCGCAATTGAACGCCATTTTTATTATTTTAAAACATATGTATGTGATGAACTTAACGGATAGTCCTTTATGTAGAGCGTGTATAAATAACCAGTGAGGAAACACCGCACCTCGTACTGTCGGAGTGCGTGGAGGTAAATTACCAAAGAACTGTTTCTCAGGAATTGGACCACGAATGAGGATATTTGAGCACGCCCTGAAGGAACTGGGTTGGCAAGATTAGCCACTATACCAAATTCCTCTTCTTCAGCTAAGTGCCGTTAGCCCGCTTTGACAAACAGATGTTAACATAACATTTTAATAAGGAGAAAACAATAGAGGCGAGCTATAAATATTATCGATGATTACTTGCATCAAGCAAATTGTACTATTTCACGATGCACAAGTTGTACATATCTATATATTAATAAGTGAAGGGTAAACTTTGGACTCCTTTTTAAGACAATCGTGCGAACGGTGAAATATGAAATTTTGCACAATTAAAGTTTATGTAACGGAGGAGTTCAAAAATATAATATTTTACCATGTGTGTCACATGAATGTAGGGTATTAAAAATGAACATTACACACACTACATTCGCGTGACATACATGATATTATACACACATATTCTAAACTATTTTCTTTACAACTAACGTCAGTTATCAATTTCCCTACACAATTGCCTACTTTTTGTGCGAAAACTATAATCTCTTATACTCTCCAAAACAGTGATTATACGTAGGACACTAGGAAAGTTTTGAGATATCGTTACACTATTCAAAGTATAAGCGTCAAACTGTTACCCCCAATTAGTACATCTTATTAGAAGATAGTAATAAATAAAATAAAAAATCTACCTACCTGCAATTTTTTTTTTTGTAAAGTTTTAAATAAGTCAAGATGTCAGAGTTAACGCGTGCGATTTTCGTGCAATTTTTTGATTGTGTGAGTAAGTTAAAATCTTTATTTCACGAGATAGCACCATCCTGTAGCTCAGTGTATTGGTGGTATAAACAGTCCCATAGGTGACAGTTTAGCTTGTGCGACGATTCTCGATCCAGTCGGCCCATTGAAACAGCGTCCTCAGAAAACATAGCCGCAGTTAAGAAACTACTTGAGATAGACAGACATAATATAACTTACAAACAAATAGAGGAACTCTTGAAGATTAGTGCACCATCAATTCACACTATTTTAATGACACCTACTGACTGAGGAAGTCTCTGAAGAAGCAAGGAAGAAAATCTTTGATGATTGGTTTCGGCGTATGGAGAAATGTGTTGCAGCCGACGGAAATTATTTTGAAAAAATCTAAAATTTATTTACCAAATCTCAAAACTTTCCTAGTGACCTACGTATTTATACTCTTTAATACGCTCATAAAAACGTAACTGTGGAGATAGGTGATGTGATTTATTTTATCATAAGTATGCTTATTGATTTTGATCTGAATTTCATTATTTCAAACCTGAAATTCTGACAAACCGCTGTTTTTTTTTTGTTTAATAAATTTAATAAAAGATATTTTTTACAATTCAACCGCTTAACATGTGATAAGTATTATTGTGATAAATCTAAATACGACAAAACTAATAATAACTCGTATTGCAAAATGTCAGTAATTTATAAAAATTCAAAATATTATTTAATTAATACCTTTTTAGAGACCTTTATAAACGAAACTTGTTTTTAAATAATAAAACAACTATTTTGACACGAATTTCGTTCTATGACATGATATTCAATTTACGAGTTCAAGCGATGTATGAAGCGTGGCCAGTATTCTTTGAGTCCAGAACATGATTAATATACAATTAATTTTTTTTTAAACATTTCACTGGTTTGGTTAATAGACAAATTCCATGCTGTAATATAAAGTATAAAGCCTATTAGAATAAGCAAACGTTACGGTGACTATTTTTTTCTTTCGATTTACCTATTGATACCTACCCCAAAAATTTTTTCAAAATTTCTCAAAATCTCTTAAGCTGATTTGGTTCTAATTTTCAGGAAATCTAAGTTGAGTAGAATCCAATCGAATGCCAACAACCGCGTTTCGATCGGTCCAGCCGTTCAAAAGTTATGAGATGTTTACATACACACATGCAACACACACACACATTAACACACGTACAATTAGATAAATTCCATGCTGTAATATAAAGTATAAAGTCTATTAGAATAAGCAAACGTTACGGTGACTTTTTTTTCTCTCGATTTACCTATTGTTACATGCCTATCCCAAAAATTGTGATGGGAAAAAATAGTCAACGTTTGCACATTCTATACGCTTCATATTCCTTACGCTTCGATTGGTATGGAATTTGTCTATTAATCAAACCAGTAAAATATGTAAAAAAAGATCTGGACTGAAATTTTTTAAGTGAACCCATTTGCAATATATTTATTGACATATTTAATTTGATATAAAACACTTTTCATCCATTACTCAGCTCGAAATTCTAGTTAACAAATTCAACAAATGTATTAAAACAAAATTATGTAAAAAGTTTATTCTAAGATGTCATAAAACAAGACAAGAAAGTTGAAATTAATCATTATTATCATTATTTATAATAAAACTAAGTTGATAAAATGTGCGTGCCGATAAAACTTAAAAAGGAGTCCCGGCACGATAAAGGGACTTAGATAGTGTGATAGCCCTTTATCCCCCCTCGAACAAGAAAGTTCCCGTTTTAACCTAAAGTGCGTGTTTTTAAAGATATAAAGGCTTTTCCAACCCTTCAACTTGGAAATCACAGAAATTATCTAATCCGTGTTGGAAATTAAGTGTATTGGCGCCATCTGTTATCGAGTATTTGAACTTCATTCTGAACAACGATTATTTGGGTTGCATTTCAAAAGGCGCTGCGAGCAATTATTGCAGCATGTGTAGTAACGGCGCGAAATTTAAAATTCCAATTTCAATAAAGTCTTAAATTACATTTGTTATATTTCAACTAGCATGTAATCTTATATCAACTCCCGAGCGAAGCCGGGTATCATTGCTATTAATTTAATAAATTAAAAATCTAGCAAATAGACTTAGTTCCGCAGCTTATGTAGTTAAAAAATGAGACAGTTAACATGTCAACACAGCAAGGATAGTATAGTTATTTCCACAGCATTATTTCATATGGAATTCTTCTCTGGGGAAACTCTGCTGAAATAAATACTATATTTGTACTGCAGAAAAGAGCTATTAGGGCAATTTACAATCTTAGCCCGAGGGTTTCCCTGACAGAAAAATTCAAAGAAATCAATATTCTAACTTTATATCCCAATATATATTTGAAAACTTGATGTACGTTCGTAAAAATATTTGCTTGTTTAAAAAAAAACGTTGACGTACACTCTCTAAATACAAGGAACAAAAACAATCTTGTTGTGCGTGCATCTCGTCTCCATAGAATAAGTAACTCTTTTATGAGGCAATGTATACGCTTTTACAATAAACTTCCCGAAACTATTAGAGATCTACCGGTCAATAAATTTAAAAAACATGTTAAAACAAAACTGTGTAAAAAAGGATATTATAAAATCTTAGATTATTTATAAGAGAAAAAAGCCTGGGATTAATTGCTCCTCATACCGATCTTATATATATATTTTTTGTAATATTGTGATATTTGTAAAAAAAATAGATGATATGAAAAAAAAGACAAGCCCGCTGAGTTTCTTCCGCCGGATCTTCTCAGTGTGTGGCTGCGTTTCCGATCGGGTAGTAGTTTTTTAAAAAAATATGTTCACGTGTCAAAATAGCTTGTAAAAAGTTTTATTGAATAAAGTACTTCTGATTTTTGATTGGAATCATTGCTCCTCATATCAATCTCTTACTTTATATTTATATACAAATTAAACGTTATGAAACCTTATATTATAATGAAATAGATACATATGAAAAGATCTTGCTCAGTTTCTTCCGCCGGCTCTTCTCACTTTTCAGAAAGTGGTCATGATTCCAATTTTGTAGTAATTAAAAAAATATGTTAAGGTTAAGGCTAAATTAAGGTAATTTAAACTCAAAAGAGTAAAAACTATAAGCGTAGATTTTTTCACTTCAAACTTGTATTTTGTATAAATGGCATTATGTTGATTTTTAAAAACTGTATATTTTGAAAACAATGATCGATTTTGATCTTTCGAATGGCATCATTTCAATTTTTGAGATCTAAAATATTGCTTTAGCTAAATAATCGATAGGTTGAAAAATTTCGAAGCAATGGCAAAAAACATTTTTTCAAAAGCTTTCGTCATTGATAAATTCCAAACAAATTGTCCGATTTTGAACCAATTAACAGTATTTGACGCAGTGTTTTAAGGAGTAAAGCTGATAAGATTTTTAAGTCAATCGGTGCATTAGCCTAAAAGTTATTTCAAAAACATTAAGTAATTTTGCTTAAAACAACGTAATCTATACATCTATACATATAATAAAATCGTAGGAAAGTCAAAACTGTACATTGAATATTTTTTTAAAAGAATAATACTTGGAGCGTAATCTACAATCAATATCGAAGCCAAAAATATAGTTTTTAGAATTTTTGTCTGTTTGTCTGTATACAGGGTATAACAAAAATAAGCACTAATACTGAAGGAGCGTTCAGGATGTGTGGTTAGCTCTTTAATTATACATTTTTAATAAATAAAAACTATGAAATTTCTGAGAAAATGAATGTCAAAGTTTTTTTTCAAAATGATCTGTGGCAGCCCTGAAGTATAGCACGCAGTAACGTACGCGCACGGTTTACGCAGCTATGAAAGGTCACAATCATATGATAGATGTCAATGAACTGCTAGACGCACAACAAAGTACTAATTACTTGACAGAGTAAATAATGTAGATATTATTTAAAGAGTTTTTTTATATTTTTTTCTACCAGGACTGATGTTGGAATAAACCCATGAGGGTCCTTAGTTTGATTACCAGGCTGGACAATTTGATTCATAGGTAACTTAACTGGGTTTTGATAGCCATAATTATTACATTATGTTAAAAAAAACACTGTCCGACTATTGGTGTCACTCGATAGCATATTACGATCATATTAAAATAATTATTAATTACTATACTCATATTCAATAAAAAAAATCTCATAAAATTTTATTAATCGTAAATACCTACCTAGTAGTCTCATACCTAGTTTACGTAAGGCAAACCTGCGGCTATTAGGCATTTCATGCAGGAAAATCTCCCGCCTGGCAACAAAATTATATCAGCTGTGTACCTAAAATTTATTGTGACCTGGATTATTATTTCTAACTCTGAGTGAAACTATTAGTTTGGTACATACATTCTAAAACAATCGTGGCAAATAATCCAATATAACTAATTAAGGTATCTTTTTGTTATGAAAACACATTACATAAATTACTTCATCACACAATATCCACCTTCAAAGTCAACTATTCACATGTGTTTTCAGTGTAGGTACCTAAATCTATTCCGTGATTCATAGGCATTTTACAATGTATTATCTGGCATGGTTTCAACTTACAAACTGTTTTAATGGCATAATACTTACCTCTAGTACCTACCCTGTTTGCTTCTAACTTCACATAACAAGGTGTCTAAATAGGTAATTAGTTTTTGAGCAGGTAAATCATAGCTATTATCACTTTTTTTACACACAATTCTAAAAACTTAGTAAAACTTTCTCGTTGATAACACGACACTTCGCAAAATAAATATGCATTATCATTAAGAATTAAGACACAACACAACCTTTTATAAGCATTTTTGACAAATAAACCTACGCATTGATTAGCCTAGAAGTCCTTTGATTTGAAGTATTACCGACATCGCGCTAGGCGTCTCAACGCGGCGCAACGCGGTCTCAACCAAGCGCCCGACTTAAGGCCTTGCTCACACACACTACTGAATATTTTCCGCGGGAATTTTAATTGCGCAAATTAATTTTCGTTACATATGAAATTTGACATGGCTAGCACTGCTAAAAAAATGTCAAGAATCGGAATGTTCCCGGTGAGTTGATAGGCTCGTTTGTCACTATCACTACATGGCTGATGGAACTTAGTACCTACCTAAAGTTTGTTTTAGGTGCGCCTCTTCTTACCTTTTTTATGATATTGAGATAGGCAAACTAGCAGACGTGCCACCTGATGGTAAGTGGTCGACGTCGCTAATGAACAAAAATGGGATACCTGGGCTGGAACTAGCCCAGGTATTCCATTCATGTGTTAGAGACATAAGATGTTAAGATCCTGAGACATAAGATGTTAAGTCTCGGTGCCAGTAATTACAGTGCCTGTCTTGCCCTTCTCTCCGAAACACAGCAAAGCTGTTTCACGGGAGAAATTGGCAAGACCTTTCTAAGTAGTAGTTATTTCAGGAAAAAGATAATTTTTGACTACGTTTTTTTGATTACATTTTAGATCAAAGATTTTATAAAATACTAGCCGTTGCTCGCGGCTTCGCACGCGTGGTTAGAGTTTTTTGTGAATGTCAAAAATAAACCACGCAAGCGAAACCAACGAAAACTATTGCTAATTTTAGCGATTGCCGGGATTACATATCAACCTGTTCATTCATTCAGAAAAATTAATCTTTTTCATCAAAATATTGTTTATCATACTGGAAATGAAAAAGTATTAAGTTAACTTTAAAGCCGCCGCCGGTCGTTTGTACAGGCCTTTAGAACTTACACGTGTTTTGCGGCTTATACAAAGTGCAACGAAACGCTTTGATTGGCGAAAAGACCACTTTCGGAAAGAGACAAGACACTCCCTTTTTTCTGCCATTTTGTTTTTATGTAAAATCATACTAATATGTAGTTCCGTATAGTTTTAGTCAACATTTTTGTCACTTTTATGATAAGAGTGATGCCGGTTTAGGCGTTTCTTCGTAAGGTACTGGGTTCGATTCTCAGTTCGCCTGGTAGAATGGAGGGTAATTCTTCTTAAGGCACTCAAACTAACACGGGAAATGATTTTTGAAGTGAAAACTTCTTTAGGCGCGTTGAGCGTTTTGGTAGAGGGTAAAATCCTCGTTTCGCGTCACCGACATGCTAATGATAATAGTATATCTATAGCTATGTTTTGCATATAGTTTTAATTACTCTCAACTTAATAGTTCCGTTTTCACTTCTATCGGCAGTCCCACGACTGCTACTGTTTTTTTTTTATTTATGGTGCAAGGGGTCCCACCACCACCTTCGGGACCCAAGACAACCTGACTGCTGTACAATGAAAGAGGTCCTGGCACCGGCTTCCTCCAGAGAGGTTCGGAGGTTAGACGACAGTCGCTACGGCAAACTCAAACTCGTTCCTAGCGCAAGCGTGGAGAATAACCGGAATAAACTCTAAGATGAAGAAGATTATTTTTAAATTTGTTTCACTGAACCCTAATTAGTTCGGAAAAGTACCTAGATAATTGTAAAGGAATTTTTATTTTTTTATTCAGTTGCCGTTTGTCTTTGGAGAGCGTAACTATTGCTATTATTGCCGATTTTTTATGAATCTTACTTAATACCCATTGATTGGAAATCGCGATTTTAAAAATGCCACGTAGAAATAATAATGACCGTCACCTTTACACTAATAGTGAATTTTACGAAATGATGCTATGTGTTGGTGCTGCTAGGAATGGTAGCATTAATGAAGCGAGGGAGATTTACCGACAACGGTTTATTGATGGAAGGCCACCAGCAGAACAACGTCATTTACCTCCGTACTCAGTATTCCGTAACATGTGTTTACGACTTCAGCGTACTGGTTCCTTCCACCGCGAACGAAACGTTGGACGTCCTAATTCAAGAGTAGGTTCTGCTATTGAGACTCGGATTCTAAATCATTTTGACGAGAATCCTCGGACCAGCACACGCCGATGCAGTGCTATGTTAAATGTAAACCATATGGTGGTGTGGCGTACTCTGCAGGATGATGGACGACATCCCTACCATTTTTCAAGGACTCAGGAGATAGGACTTGCAGACCATATGCCCAGAATGGACTTTTGTAGGTGGTACCAGAACCGTGCTGAAGCAAATCCCGAATTTGCTTTTAATATTTTATGGACAGATGAGGCTTCTTTCACAAGAAATGGTGTGCTCAATTTGCACAACGAGCATGTGTGGGCACATAATAACCCGCATGCCTCGAGTGAAAGTAGCTTTCAGCACCAGTGGAGAATTAATGTCTGGGCAGGCATCGTTGGGGACTATGTTTTGGGGCCGACTATTTTACCTCAGGGTCTTAACGCTCAAAGGTACCTACAACACCTGAGAGAGGATTTAGAAGAACATCTGGAAAATCTTCCACTGAATGTATATCGTAATATAATTTTTCAGCACGATGGAGCACCCGCTCACTTTGCACGCCCTGTGCGTGATTATTTAAACGATCGATTTGCAGAGTGGATAGGTCGAAGTGGCCCGGTGCCTTGGCCACCTCGTTCTCCAGATCTCATGTGCCTAGACTACTTTTTATGGGGTTATGTGAAAAATAAAGTTTACTCTGTGGAATGTCATACACGTGAAGAGATGGAAGGTAAAATTAATGCAGCATTTAGGTCCATAACCCCACATATGTTGCATAATGTAAGGTTATCAATGTTACGCAGAACTGCTCTTTGCATTGAGAAGGGTGGTGGTCATTTTGAACCTTACTTATAAATTAATTTGAAGACAGTGTTGTTTTATTATTGCCTGTAAATAGTGAATTTGGATTAATGTATAATAATTAATCAGTGACGAAAGTGATATGTAAAAAATTGCTTATTAAATGTGTGTAAGTACAAGTACGCGGTATTCTTCATGTCTATGTGTGCGTCACGCTATTCATTCAACGTGTTGCTGACGTCACATCACTTCCATCTTCAAGGTAGGGGTGTGAAAATAAACTTTAATTTCTTATTTTACTAAATTTATATGAAACAAAAAATGTGTGCCTTTTGGTATAATATTTTACCAGGTGTTTGTTTAGTTCATGTACACGTATACCCTTGAAAGTTAGTGCTTATTTTTGTTATACCCTGTATATGTCCGGGGTAATTTGAAAAAGTACTGCATGGATTTACTTCAAATTTTGCATGAATGTTACTAACAGGTCGGGTCAACATATAGGCTACATATTATCACGCTATCACCTACGGGGGAGAAGCAGTGCGGAGTAAACGAAGTCCGCGCGGACGAAGTCGTTGGCAACAGCTAGTTTTTAATATTTGAAAAGCCATAACTTTTGAAAATTAGAATTGATTTTGATTTTTGAAACGGCATTCGACGTAGTTTCTTTAGTGCTAAAATATCGTAGAACACCAATTGAGGAATAGAGCTAATTAGTTTTGGTACTCAATCGGTACATAAGTCTGGAAGTTATATAAAAAAATACTGTTTCCTCAAATTTTTTTTGGGTTTTTTCAAAATCTCTTGAGCTGATTTGGTTCAAATTTTCAGGAAATCTAAGTTGACATACATACACACATGCAATACACACACACACACGTGCGCGCGCGCACGCGCGCACTCGCGCACATACATACTGACGTCATCGTGAAAATATTCGGAAAACGTTCCTAGGACCTGAAAACGTGGAGATCCGGTGAAAACTCGGTTTTCGAAAATCGGGGCAAAATCAGTAACTTCCTTTTATCTACATACGTAGCAGGAAGTTAAAAAAATGGTGACGCGTCAAAATAACTGTTAAGCTTAATTGAATAAATAATTTTAAAAAAAGAATAAAGAATCTTCACGCCCGTATCCCCGAAGAGGTGGGCAGAGATACAACCAGAGCACCAGAGACCACATGAATACTAATAGACAGGTCATTGGAAAAAAAACGTGTAGCCGCGTATATAAGCAAACGCTCCAATTACTGTCAAAAATACATTTGTAGATTATATTACATTGAGAAATATAGAAATAAATCATGTTATACTGTTTTATCGTACTGAATGTGATGACAAGATTTAAATATTACCCTATGAGTGATTTGATTTCATCGGTAAGTACCTAGTATAACTCTGTATTTCAGTGTGTAAATGCAAGCTTCACTGACAAACTAAGAAACTGTCTTAAAAGCGTATCCATTTAATCCGTTAATCCGTGCAGTACACCTATGATTAACCGAAGATACTTTGTCCCACAATGTGATAGACGGCAAGCCTATTGCTAACCGGGCACTTATACTCTCGGGTAACATTGTTTTTATCAAAAAACTAAAAAAACTCATTTTTGAATTGCTCGACCCGGGAATCGAACCCAGGACCTCGTGTAGTTAACACCGACACCGGACCACTAGACCACATCAGCAATAACTTTTAATTTTTGATTTCCGATTTCTATGTGGATGCCAAAATGCCAGTTTGATCTCAGAAAAGTGAGCCCTGCTTTTGGGGCTTCATCGACTACATACAACACAGTTATGCTGGAGCCGCGCTTGCGTCTATCGTCCCGAAGTTATATGCGCGCTAAGGCACACGCAGTCCGGAATGTGTACGAAAATAGCCGATAATAGCCTTTCACATCTGCATTTATAGTGTCATTGCACGAAACTTTGTGACGATAGACGCAAGTGCGGCTCCAGCATTACAAAAATATACCGAAACATTTTAGGAACTTTAAACGGTATTGTTAATTTGCCATAAACAACTTGTAATACAGAGTGCTAAGTGTGAGTTTTTCTTTTCGCATTCGATCGTAGGCGCGTTTCGAGTTTACTAGGAATTTGTATGTGATTTGTACAGCGCCACCTAGTGGTAAACTGGTTTCTCACGTTTACCACTAGGTGTCGCTGTACAAATCACATACAAATTCCTAGTAAACTCCAAACGCGCTCACGATCGAATGCGAAAAGAAAAACTCACACTTAGCACTCAGTAACTAACTTAATTGGCACAAATATATGATATTTTGTTTACAGTCACATCATTGCCTATTGGATATGTGTCGGCTTTGTCAGTAGGGTGACCAGTCACATCATAATTCAATACCGTTGGCTAATTGTGGATACACTAGCTGCACCTCTTCCTACTTCCATAGGGTTATGGATATAAAGGTATTATTTATATTATGTTTTATATACACGTTTTTAAGTTTCTTTAAATAAGTTGATTGCATTTCAAATATGTGTTTGCTACGTTTGTATAAAAATAACTGTTTAAAAGCTAATGCTACATACCTATTATATGCATTTTATAGTTGTACTATAAAATCAATACACAAGTTTTACCGGCTTACTCTCTAAACCGGAATACGACAGTGACAAGCGCTGAAACTATTGCTATCATATTTTTAAGGATACAAATAACCATATAAATTTATCAATTTGTATATATTTTTGTTGTTAAGTTAGTTTGGATTTTCCGTCCGAGCGATTACAAAAATTTATCCACAATATGTGTCACGGTTTATCTGAGAAAAGTTTATCTGAGCAAAGCACGTCACTGGACAAAAGAGATAGCGTCACGTCTTAACTCGACTAATGTGCTAGAAATCAGATCAGAACGTACTGCGGCGTACCGTCGGGAAATGCGTGTCGTCTCACTAAAAATAGACACTGGTACCAGGAACACTTTTTTTTGATTAATAAGAAGCTGCATTTTTGTGAACGGCTTCGTTTTGACGAGACGCCCATCTTTTTATCTTCGAAAAATCTCGAATCGTTAATGTTCATAAATCATTATAATGACCGTCCCTTGGTCGAGGGGGCAGCGAACCTAATCACGAATTAATGGGGCTCAGGTTCGATTCCCGACAGAAACAAACATTTGTTTGATAAACAAAGATGTTTGTATTTCTGGGTTTTGGTGTTTATTATGTATGTTACAGTATTTATTTTTTATTTAATACTTTATTGTACACTTATATAATGACAAAAAATTGAAAGATACTTAAAATAATGCACAAAAGGTGAGCTTATCCCTAACGACAGATTTCTTCCAGCTAACCCAGAAAATGAAGCTGGGAAAGGAAAGTGGACAAGCACAAGGCATCGTGCACAAGTATAAAGACAAACACAAATATATAAATTACATTAAAATTCTATTATTCATACATCACAAGGATAAGATTACACATAAATAAGAAAAGGCTAAAACGCATAACTTTAAATTGATAACTATAGTCAAAAGAAGAAAACACTGTAATAAAATAAATAGGAGAAAAAAAAAATTACGTCAATGACAGGTGATCATGTGAATGATCTTTAAACCGCTTCTTGAAAACTAGCAACGAGGGGCTATTGCGGATCTCAATGGATATGAATTCTACAATTTCACTAAGTGGACAATGAAGGGCCATGAATACATTTGGGAATGTGACACAGGAGAACCAAGACGAGAGCCAATATGAGAATGACACAGGGAATTGGAGGAATGCAAAAACGAGAAACGCTTAGAAAGGTACTTAGGAGAACAATATATTAAACAGAAGGCAAAGGATATGTGTATTCCTGCAAAAACGGATAGGCAACCACCTGAGCTGGGCTCTGGAAGTAGATATGTGGTCGTACTTACGAAGACCAAAAATAAATTTTATACATGAATTTTGAAGTCTCTTGAGTTTATTTAAAAGCACTTCAGTAGCGTCAAGGAAACAGGAATCCGCATAATCCAAAATAGGAAGGATAAGAGTTTGCACAAGAGAAATCTTTGTCTTAATGGGCAGGAAATTTTTCAATGACTGTAAGGAGTGAAAAGTGAAATACATTTTTTTGTTAATGCTATTGATATGATCATCCCAAGATAGATCAAAGCTAAAGATAACACCCAAATTTGTTACACTATATGAAAAAGGGATCCGAGTCCTATTATAACCAACTACTTTCCTTCTCAACTGTGCCATGGACAGTGACAAAAACTGGGCACTATTGGGGCAGAAATTGGTACGTGGTGGTACCAATCAGGGTGTGATGTTGCAGAACTCTAACATTCAGTGGTCACGATTGTATTTCTCACAGGATAACAAACAATTAGATCAGCTCCACTGATGAAAAGAGATAACTGTCACCTAGACACCAAAGAATATAATGGTGCATTGCCATCCGTATGACGGATGTTATGGGAAATGCGAGTTATTCCATTTTTACGAACTGCCTGGCAGAAAGGTATAGCCTCTTATTCAAAGGCGACTTGGACCGACAAACCATAAGTGTTCCACTTTGAGATTGTAAGGTAAGTTAATGCTTTCAAAGAATCGAATTATATCTATGAAAAAACAAAAACGGTCGAGCCTTACACTAATTCCATAAAATGTGTGAAATCTGATATCAGATTAATTTGGTACAATATGATGGCCAACTCTACCATCGCGCGCTTATTAGTCAATTCAAACAGCGCACGTTTCCCTGGCTTAATTATAAGCACTTCCCTTCCATTTCACGAAATAATTCTTATAGGTTACAGAACAGCTAGAGGAAACATTACACATCAATATGAGGAATACTGAGATGTTTTTACCTGTTTGATGGGTATGAGAGTGATAGATGGGGTGATGTTTGTGGGCAGACCGGCAGACAGTGAACTGCTGGCTACAGCGCTGTCGCCGGACTGCGGTGAGTTTGGTCCTTCGCCATTGATTCGTGTTTCTGAGGAAGATAAAAAATAAGTAAGTACCATCACACCCATACCCGTTCATTCGTCAAGCCTCCGACATTCCGTGTACTTATACAAAATTAATACCTACTGCATAACCTTGACCATTATGCACAATGATGGTTACAGTTACCACTCTGTGATTGATTGTTACATCATTCGTGACAACCCTAATACATCGAACACAAGATAAAATAAAAGACGCACTAATGCATTGTGTTAAGGTCTAATTTTTAAGGAGGCAGATTAACATAGGGGGTACCTCGCATACTGTTGAGGCTCTCCACCAAATATAAGCCCTTTATATAAGACCCACCAAATATGAGCCCTTTATTAAGAGGCGGGTAGCTAGGGCAGAAAAAAAAACAAAATTCCAATAACTTTGGCTTGTGGAAATTGTCGGACGTCAATATCTCTCTATGTAGGTGTTAGTATGTGTGTATTAAAACATCTTATAACTTTTAAACGGCTTGACCGATCGAAACACGAAACGCGGTTGATGGCATCTCCGGTTCCGCCAAATTTTAGATGTTTTGAAAATGTGAACTTATTTGGCTTAACTTAGAAAATTTTAAAATCCTCGAAAATTTTCGGAACAACAATGTTTTTTTATGATAACTTACAAATTAATGTGCTCATTAATTGTAACTTTTATTTTAAATTGCGTTGAATGCCATTCGAAAGATCAAAATCGATCGTCGTTTCCAAAAGCTTTTTATAAATCAATATACTGTCATTTTTTACAAATTAGATGCTTGAACTGAAAAAATCTATCCTTGTTTTTACTCTTTTGAGCTTAAAATACTTCTATATGGCGGCAGGTTTCAGGGATGGCTGCAAGGTCAACTGGTTTACAGATTTTTTATAATAAATCTGGTCAAAGTTTTCGTGGAAGTCAGATTGCTTGTTTTCGTAGGTAGTTACCAACTATGTTCATGTTTAAACAATAACGCCCGCCGAAAACTGAAGTGAAAGTCTATACTTGAAGGTATGCCTATATACCTATAGTTAAAGAAATTTGTATTTTGGTATGTTTGTTTATAATAAATAAACCCAAAACTACTACTAATGTTCCACATTTTTAAAAATCTTTTACCAAAGTTGCGGGTAATCGGACAGTTAACCGCCGTAAATAATTAGTATAAGCAATCTGAAATACCACAGACCACATGAATACTAACAGACACGTCATTGGGAAGGAAACGTGTCGCCGTGCACATATGAGCAAACGCTTCTATCACTGTCAAAAGCGTCATACGTTTGTAGTTATATGTCATGAAAAAATAGAAATAAACCATGTTGTACTGTTTTATCGTACCGAATGAGACAAGACAAAGTTTAAAAACTACCCTTGAAGTAATTTTATTTCATCGGTTAGTATAAATCTGTATTTCTGTATGTAAATGAAAGCTACACTGAAAAACTAAGAAATTGTCTTGAAAGGGGTATCCATTTAATCCATATGAAATAATATTGAATTTCCATTCGAATTTTGAGTTCTCAATAATTATAGACTAAAAACACCGTCTTAGAATGTAAAATAATATCTGAATGGTTATACAAAAAATTATCTTTAAGCCAAATCCCTAATGAAACAAGCGAAAGCATGTTCCATACATCACAGCCCTTACAGACTTGCCATGCTTCCTACACGGTCATTACTATCTTCATACAAATCTATACATATAATAAAATCGTAGGAAAGTCAAAACTGTACATTGAATATTTTTTTAAAAGAATACTTGGGGCGTGATCTACGATCAATATCGAAGCCAAAAATATGGTTTTTAGAATTTTTGTCTGTTTGTTTATCTGTTTGTCTGTTTGTCTCTATGTATGTCCGGGGTAAACTCAAAAAGTACTGCACGGATTTACTTTAAATTTTGTATGAATATTACTAATAGGTCGGATCAACATATAGGCTACATATTATCACGCTATCACCCACGGGGGAGGGACTATGCGGAGTAAACGAACTCCGCGCGGGCGAAGTCGCTGGCAACAGCTAGTACATTTATAAATACCTGACCAACATTTATCATTGCTTACTCACCTGAATGGTTATTCTGGCTCGGTGAGAAGGTTTCGTTATTTTCTGCCATTGATATTTCTACGTGTGGGGTAAGGTAGTGCATAGGTGGGGTGGCGTTGTCCACAGAGCGAGCTCCATTGCTATCGCCACTATCAGAATATGCAGCAGCCACAGAAACTGATAAACCAGAACCGAGTGCGCCAAGTGCACTTATTGCACTCGCGTCCATGGTTCCATCAGCGTAAGCAGCGTTAGCAATGCCAGCAGCAAGAAGGGAAACAGAGTTGTTGCCAGGCCCTGGATTGTCCAAATCTATTCCATGTCTGTAGACAATACAAATTGAAATACATATGTGTAAGCATAATCTGCATTAAAATGCAATTTTCACAAAGAGTTAAATGTACTATGTACTAATGAAGCTATACTAAGCAGAAGTCTTATTCCATTTTGTTAACATTTTCTGAAATGCTGAAATAGTAATAAATCTTTCAAGTGAAGTCAAAATTAAGCAGCGCTGCAGAGTGTGATATATATTCACGACCAAAAGGTTGTAACCGCCGTGAATGTCAGGGCAGTTACGTGTTACAATGAGTTCTGACGTGGATGCAGTCCATGGACTGCACTTTAATGGAACAAAATTGCCATTGCCTATGCCTAAAAAGAGATATAAAAATTTATTTATTGGATTTAGGCTATGAGAGAATGAGATAATACACATTTTAGGTTCCCCTATTCTTTGTCAATCAATCAATCAATCACATTGTCAATCAATTACTATCTCTCTCTCTCTGTGTGTGTGTGTTAACAATTTCCGTAGCATATTCAACTCATCTCATATAAATTAACCAGAATACAAACTTTCACTTCTGTACAATTTGTGAATTCACACTCAATTTTTTTATAGGATAGCAAACAAGCTGATTGTTCTTCTGATGGAAAGAGACACATCTAGGGAGCCATCTGCCTGTTTGCTTTCGTAAGATGACAAACAAGCAGATGGCTATCCTGATGGAGAGAGAAACCATCGCCCATAGACACCAAAGACATTAATGGTGTGTTGCTATCCTTGTGGCGGGGTCTTAATGCTACATGCATACGTTTGCCAGCTACCTTACCCTCCAAACCAGAACACAACAGTGACAAGCACTGACGTTATTGCAGTAAGAATATGCAAGGCGGTGGTAATAGACACGGGCGAGACGATGCAGAACTCTACCGCCTAGTAGCTGCGATTGTAGCGTATAGCAAATCGTTTATCGAATATGGGTAGTAACACACAATCAACATTTTAAATGTCTACAAGTGGTATTTCCAGTAGAACCTTATGCCAGATTGCTATCCCATTTATGTTGTGGTAACTTTATGTAGAAAATTGTATTTATATGGTTTAATAATTTAAATTTACCTGTTATAAAAATGAACTCTTAGACTTTTCATAGTTGGGGCACGATAACTGCAAAGTGGGCAAGTTTTAACAAGGTCATGTTGCCCTACATGTTCATTTTGAAAATGTGCACGCATAGCAATTTGTCGTTGAAATCCTCTGTTACATATAGGGCAATGGTACGGCAAGCTTTTTGTGTGTGTTGTGAAGTGTTCCGCCAAGTGGTCTTTTCTAAAGAATCTTTTTTGGCAAACGCGACATTCATATGGTTTCACTCCTGTGTGTCGCATTTTATGACGTCGCATGTTTGCGCCATTTGAAAATTTCATGTTACAGACATCGCATTCAAATAATTTTCTGTGTGGCCGCACATCTGCAGCTTGTGCCGCCGCCACATTGTTGTTGTCTGGTGAACACTGTGCCATATGTGTTGTTAATGCCCGGTTACTTAAAGTACTAAAACTATTACATGTGGTACATTTTAATAGAGTACCACCACCCCCCCTTTTCGGAGTTTCTTTGCTTGCCGTTGGTGCCTGAAAGCAGTAAAATGATCAAAGATTAAAATTATTCACAGAATTTAAGATTAATTCAGGGCTTAAGTAAGTTTGAGTGCTCTTATTAAAAATATGGTACAAAGTCAAACCTAATAAAGATCTACAAAAATCTTTATAAACAGGAAAACTCATTTAACTAATTGTATTTCCTTATACATCATTACTAGTATTTAGTAACCAATCGCCTTGTGCCAAAATTCGATCATAGACTAAACACTAAAATCTTTTCTAAGTTTGACATTAGACTTAAACCTAGAGAAAACAGTTTACAAGTGTGTATAATATTACATATTATGGTAGATAGGTACACAAGTACACATGATTGTAGTGTCTGTAATGTTTATTTTTATTAATTTAATTTATATTTGTATTTCTAATAATAATAATAATAATTTATTTCAGATATAGCATCCATATTTTTAAATTCTTGACAATTATTGTTAGAAATTGCTTAAAATTAATGTTATTAAAGAACTCATGTAACAGAGATTTAAAATTACAAATAATTATGGGAAACCCACGTTGCGTTAGTTGTGTACCTTGGTATTATGCAACCACAACCAATGTCGTAGAAACGGGGAATTCCATCGACTGGCTAGCACCTGTAGAATGCTGTTCGTGCTGGCGCGCAGGCGACCCAGTAACGAGGCGCAGCGAGCTCTGATGATGGCGTAAAAATCTTTAATCCTCGGCTCAGCGAACATGAATGAGGCACTACAAAGACTTGGCAGCCCAAACAGCACTCTAAATGGATTATTGTATTGAACACGCAGCGCGCTATATGTACGATGTGTATATTTGACTCACAGGCTGCATGTATAAAAAGATTGGCAGTATGCCTTAAAAAGCGTTATCTTAACTTGTTCACTACATTTTGCGAACCTGTGGGCCAGCATGTTACATCGCACAGATAGTACTCTGCGTTCCCTCTCAATGTCCATTGCATCAGACATATCCTCAGTGACCCAGTGACCCAGATACTTAAATTGTTCAACCCTATTCAATGGAATACCACAAAGATTTACAGGAGGCACATGTGTATAGCACTTAGTGCCTGCCTTAAAACCCATAAGCTCACTTTTTGGGCATTGTATATTACTTAAAAATATTAGGGTTCTGCACTCCTCCACAATGTAAACTTTAACTATGTTCTATATTTAATACTCCCTGTTCGCATAATTGTCTTAAAAATGGGTACAAAGTTTTCGTTCCCATATTAATATATAGATTTGGTGGAAAACATTTGTGACTACTACTTAAAATCATCTCCTTGCCTACTCTGCCTTGATAAGATGTTGAGAGATTTGTTTCATCGCCCCCCTTTATCTCAAGAGAGATTTTTCCAATTATGTGTATTTTAAGGTTACATTAATTTGTCTGTACTTGATTGAACATATACTTAGATTATTAATAAATCCATTACTAAAAACAAAGTTATTGGGTTACTGTATTTTAAATAAGACTAGTGTTTAAGTCTACAAGGCCCTAAATCACAGTGGTAAAATTAAATAGGAACTACTAAAATTCATAAAAAAATAGAATTAAGCTATATTTTATACTGTTTGCTTTCAATCATGAGATTTGGTAAAATTCATTAACTCCTTCCTTCCTGAAAACCTCACGTAATTTTTGTACAGCCCTATAGCAAACAAACTGAATGCTCTCTTGATGAAAAAAATGTGAATCAATTAATGCCTATAATCATGAAATTATAGTATTGATAGATTTCAATTTGTGTAGCAGGGATGTAATATCACATGTTTATGTTTTCCCGCTGCCTTAATCTCCAAATTAGAACACAGCAGTGAAAAGTAGCCGGAAGACTTATGCATTTGGCATAAGCATCCTGTCTCGCATGGACAGCAATGCACCATTACCACCTTTGGGGTCTATAGGTGATGGTATGAGGAGAGCTATTTACTTTTTTGCTATTGATGATATAAAAAACAGGGGAAATGAGTAGTACCAATCAAAAATAAGATATTACAAAACTCTATCGCATAGTGGTAGTGGTTGAATACTACCCCCTACAGTAAAGCTTTATTCAAAATATTTTATAATAATCTATATTAATATTGTAAATGTGAAAGTATGGATGGATGGATGTTTGTTACTCAATCACGCAAAAACTAGTAAGCGGATTTAAATGAAATTTGGCACCCGAGTAGATGATGACCTGGATTAGCACATAGGCAACTTTTTATGCCGGAAAAGTTAGGTCATCCCGCGGGATTCGCCAAAAACTTTTATAACTCAGCGGGCTGCATGCTCCAGCTAGTACTATAAAAATAAAAAATAAAAGAAGAATTTATATTAGACTAGCTGACCCGCGCAGCTTCGCGAGTAGATTAACATGTCGTCCAGATAGATTTTCATACAAATTTCATCCCCTATTTCAACCCATTAAGGATTGACTTTTGAAAAACAATTAGCCTATGTTTGACCCCCGCTCTTTAACTACTTCCATGCTAAATTTCATCAAAATCAGTCCAGCGATTTAGCCATGAAAGCGTAACAGACAGACAGACTTTCGCATTTATAATATTAGTATGGATTACTACTTTACCATAAATAATAATCAATTACGATTATATTGTGTGAAAACAGCAGTTAAGAATATGAAAAAAGAGCATAAAAGTAGAATTCATGTGGTTCGATTAGAATTAGATCAATACAAGGATGAAGTAGTAAAATTCTTGGATTTCATTCTTCATGGGAAAATAACAGTTTAGGTTTAAAAAATTACAAATACAAAAGATCAAGCACAATAGGACTGGCCGCAGCAGGCCGGGGGAATCTAGCATAGCTTAACAGCATAGCACACTAGAACAGGATGCAACGGAACGGGACGCATTGTATATCCGTATTTCTTTCCAAATCTTATTCTCCTTTACTGATCATCATAATGTGACTCTTGCACATCATATTAAAGCTCTCTGTAGCATTGAACTGAAATTATTAATGGTTCTTCATCCATTACGTTTCAATTACGCTATTTTATAAATCAACACAATTCCACTCGCCATAGCATACTTGGCGACGTGGCGCAGCAGGCCGCGTCGCATCAGATTCACCGAGTAAAATTCTGCCCCGATGCGACCGGCCATATAATGTGATAGCTCATATAAAATGTATGAAAGCAATATAAGCAGATTTTCTCAATGAGGCCTGTCCCAGTGTGCTCAATCTTAAACAGAAGAGAGTTTGCTTCTTCAATATGAACATATAAATCGCAGATAGAATATAGGGAAGAGCAACTAATCCAAAATAATAAAATTGATTAGCTATTGTACAAAATTCTTCAAACCCCTTATATTTGAACACAGAATGTTTTAAAAAATATGTAAATCGGCTAGTTATGTTGAATACACGAATAGGCATCAAGTTTTATATATCTTAAATGCATAATATTATGAACATATATGCATATAGTGCTTGAGTGTACATAAGGCTATTGATGCTTATTGGTGTTAGTTAGTTATTGCAGCAAACAAGTAACAATAGCTTAAGTTTGCAAAGAAAATTCCACATGTAAATTGGTATAAGTACAAATTTATTACTTATCTAATTTGATAAGCAAAATTATTCTAATTGCTAATTTTTTTAATGTCCGAGAAGCTCCCTGGAAGTGCAAGATGACACTTGATCCTCTATTTGCATTATTGTTTAAACAATGAAAAATTATAAAAACTGAAAAAAGTTTTTATTGTGTTTTTTTTTTTATATTTTGAGGATATTTAGGATTTAAAAAAAGTACATATACCTATTACCATATCCTTAACCCATGAATTATCATGAATTTTTAAAAATTAAAAGTCAATGAGAATCATGATTTTCTTGAATTAAATAGTTCATCTAAAAATAAATATACTATTATTTGTAATATTTTATTACATATTGAAACTGTAATAAACAAAATGGTGTAGCCAGATTTTGAATATTTTTTAATTATTGTATCTTTTATTCTTAAAAACAGTATGCTCTTTACGGGAGCTGTATGCTCTATGTATGTCATAAGTAAGAGATAGGCCAATGGCACAATCCAACAACTTTTTTTGCTTTTTAGAAACAAATTGATTTTTCATTTTCACAGTCAGAAACCAGAGCACTGGAACATTTACACATAATTAATCACATAGAATGTCACACAAATAAACAGAAGTTCAAAGCATACCCTTAATGACAATTTAAGCTAGTGCTCATCAATTTACCATTAAAAATATCTGAGTTATGTGTGTTTGTAAGTTTGTGTGTTTGTGTGTGTGTGTGTGTGTGTATGTGTGTGTGTGCATTTGTACTTATTCCAATCAATGGTTATGATGTATGTATGTTATGATGTATTTAATGGACAATTTTTCTACTAATTTTAAAATTATATTAAAAGCATTCTAAAAACAATTTAGAAAACAGGTAATATACATTGCAATAATATTTTCAATATAATCACTGATTTATACATAATGTGTAAAAGCACATGTCTAATAATAATAAAGTTGAGCTTTTTTATTTGTAAGCACTAATCCCTGGACAAACCAGAAAGATTTAAATTATTCTTCTAGTGTATATGTATACCCACGTCTAAGATGAAAACAACTCTTACCCAATAGAAAAGGAAGTAATGTTATAAGTCACACAAACAAACTTTCGGGTAACAGCAATTGTCTAATAAAGATTGTCTCAATTTATTACCACTAGCACAAATGCTTATCACTATGTTGTAGTCATATGTATGGTCAAAAATGTAAACATAAAATATTGTGTAAAATACATTAACAAGAGATATAAAATATTTGGCAATCAACTTTTTTATTTATCAATTTTCATGAAATAACATCAAAACATATTTGGATGATGACATATTTGAAAGATTAACAATGTGGCATTTCTGGACTTATTAATATGTATGAACTGATTGTAAATATTCAACATTTTCCTCTTTAACATATTATTATCTTCCTCTACCTACCTACACAGTATTAGAAAATATAAGGAAATTTTAAATTGAAAAAATCTTGAATGTATTTAGACTTTAGACACATAGAAACAAAATAAATGAATATCATCATACAGGTTTTCTTGCGAGGAATGCAAAGTGATCATCAGCTTTGCCTCACAGTATTACTCTGGCAGCAAATATGGTTATATCAATTACCATATTTTCGAATTTCATCTACTAATGCATATTATTTAGCAATAAGTGTAACTTGTGTTTTCCCTGAGACACTGAGGATTTTTATACCACCAATGGTAACCAGGCTACTACTGCCATTTTACTACAACTGTTCCTACATTTTTTTTGAAACAATAGAGCTGACATGAGCAACCACAAACAGTTGTGAGCTGATATTTTATGATTTTAAATTTGGTTTAACCAAACAGTTAAGTTTTCAACTATTACAATCACAATTAGAGAACTCCATTATGGACAACAGTTTTTAGATGGTTCGCTGACCCTAAAAGGGGTAAAACTAATTTCATACTTGACCATAGAAATGGTCACTCACAAACAGCAGTAACTGTAGAAAATGTGTGAACTACTGGAATGTTGGTCCAAAAAGACCCAAGAATTACATACAAGGACATAGAGATCATTCCAGTTGTTAGTTTGGAGATTGTTAATAGTGTTGTTAAACCTGCATTTACTCTCCAAAACTGAAAAAAAGGCTCATGTGGATTGCTGTCATGAATTATGTCAATGAATTGATAGAGACATTCAGATGTGTTTCTAAAGGTATCTTTATAAGTATAGATAGATCTTTATATATATACACTGGTCATCAAAAAAATCGGCCCACCTGCATTTTCACCGCAAATTATGCGTTTTCATTGGCAAAAGAAAACATATTGTTTAATAACTAAAATGATTTACTAATCATGTTTATTTACACTAATTTAAGTACTTTAAACCTTCAAATTATAAAAAAAATCAATTTAATTAGGATTTGAAGTCAAAATCATTAATTTCACATTTTTTTAGTTAAAATTTCAAACTCACTTATTTTTTTAATCATTAAAGTTATCGTCACCATTTTTTCATCTTAATATTGGGTATTTCCTCCTCTTGCTCGAATAACGGCTTGCATTCGCCGTTTTAAAGATTTAATCAAGGTTTTAATGGTCTCTTGAGGAATTCGTTCCCATTCTTCCTTGATGGCGGTTTCCAGGTCTCCCAATGTGGTAGGGGCTGGATTCCGTGCTCTTACCTTTTGTTTTAAGGTGTCCCACATGTGCTCTATCGGGTTTAGATCAGGGCTTCGGGCGGGCCACTGCATAGCACGAATGCCGACCTCTTCTAAATACTGGGTGACATTGCGCGCTATGTGTGGCCGTGCATTATCATGCATAAGTTGAAAGTTTTCCCCGATGTAGCCAGCATAAGGCACCACATGGTCTTCTAAAACCTCCGTAATGTATCGTGCAGCAGTTAAAGCACCTCTACTTATGAAAACCAGCTCCGTTCGTCCAGTTAAAGATATCCCGCCCCAAAACATTACAGAGCCCCCACCGTAACTGACTGTTTCTCTTATGCAACACTGGGCATAACGTTCACCCGGTCGTCGCATTACATTACGACGTCCGTCAGAACCGTATAAAGTCATTCGACTCTCATCACTAAAAAGAACTGACTCCCATTGACCTATAGTCCAGTTAATGTGATTTTGCGCAAATTGAAGTCTTGCTTGACGATGAGCTGTGGTCAAAAGTGGTCCCGTTGCTGGTGTATGTGGTCTTAAATTCTGCTCTCGAAGTCTCCTTCTAACAGTACTGTCACTTATAGCCACACCCCGATCTTCACGTAAGCGTTGTTGGAGATCGACGCCAGAAAGGTGTCGATTTCTTAAAGCCGATACCACTAAAAAGCGATCGTCCCTTTGAGTTGTCACCCTGTGTCTGCCAGATCCAGATCTTCTTCTATACTGCCCAGTCTCTAGAAACCTTTGGTAAACTCGTCGAACTGCAGAACGGCTGAGATTCAATCTTCTAGCCACGACACGTTGACTTAAGCCCTGTTGCAGTAGAGCCACAACTTGCGCTGCCTCCGCTTCAGTAGTATCCATTATTTTCAGGCAAAATTAATCAAAACTACAGCTTCAGTAAATAAACTTAACGTAAATAACAAGATATCCCGAGAAAAGTTTGTTTCGGACTGGAAACACGAGCTTAATTTGTACCGACGTAAACCGTCAAATCAGCAATTAGCAGTATTTTTGAACAAAAAATAATCAAGTACCGTTAAGTGCCATAGGATTTATGACAAACAGAGTGTCAAACATCTTATCCGACCCTCAAAACAAAAAACAACTGTGAGAAATGGCTTATCTACGAAATAATTGAGAAATAACGAACAAAAACAGGGTGGGCCGATTTTTTTGATGACCAGTTTATATATATATATATATATATATATATATATATATATATATATATATATATATATATATATATATATATATATATATATATATATATATATATATATATCAAAGGTATATTTATAAGTATAATCCAGAAAGTAAGACAATACCTCTTCGAGGATTCTGATATTGACACCCTACACCCTTACTTAGCTCCCTAAGATTTTTTGTATCCAATAGTAAAAGAAAAATAAAAGCTGTGTTTTATTCAAGTCCTGATGAAGCTGCATATGCAGCAGAATTTTTTTATCTATCAGATCAAGACTGGGAAAAGCTTTAATCAAAGTTAGTTCGGACAAATGGAACTTTGTATAGAAAATAATAATTTTTGAAAAAATTTCAACTAAATAATAGTAATATTGTTTTTCTTTAATTCAAAATTTGCCAAGAAACCAAGTCAAGTGGTAAGGCTGTAAGAGCCTACATTTTGAACATAAAAATTTTTGATTTTGAAAAATCATGAAGCAGTGAAAAGTAAGTTTTTCTTATCCAGTACTAACTAACATAACACATATAAGATGTGAGTTTTTACTTTATGTGTGGAAGATGAATTGCCATTACTAATAAAAAAATAACGTTGAAATTAATGCATGAACATTTTTAAAATAAATATCTCCCTTAACTATTAATGTTTTCTGTAAATGAAAACTTTGTATGCAGTTAACAAGTCTTAATAATTGAACTAATAATAGTGTCTTACTATTATATTATTAAACAAAACATATGTTAGTCCTGTTCTAAAGTTAAGCCTTAATATCAAAGTTAATAAATTAAAAGCTAAAATTACTATATATCAATATATATTTTAAATGAAATATATAATCAATTTACAAGTATATTACAGATAAAAATACCCACATGTGAATATAAAATTTGAAATATTACTGGGATCAATTTTTATGTTAACCTATTGTGTTAAATCTGCCCCCTCCCACCTTATGTGCATATTTGTGTGCATAGCATTACCTCCTAACTTTTAATATTGTATTTGTGTAAGTTTACTTCACTAATCTTCGTGATTGTTTTGTTTTGATCCCTCAATTTTTAACTGATATAAGCATGGGGTAATAACATGTGACTCCTCTCTGCCTTGACTGACTTGATATTGGCAGAATTTGTACCAACGAGATAACAACAAACCAAAATAATAATATTAAGTTGCATATTTTTGAAGTTTTTCTACATTCATTTTTTAACACTGTTACTATCTTATTTGTTTAAAGGATCTTATTATTAAAATATTCTTTATAACACACATTTACAAAGAATCTTTTTAAATATTTAATTATTTGTAAATACTTTAAATTGTGAGGTCTAATTTTAAATAACCAAATACAAACAAATATCAGCTGATGAAGTCACACTGGATGAGTAGTTTTTCTTTACAGTTTTCATATATTACCATATAAAACAATAATTCTTAATAATTAAAATAAAGTATCTCAAGTTATGATTTGTAAAAAATACTTTTTATAAAAAATCTGAAAATTGATAATACTCACCGGTTCATTTTTAACAGTAGACAAATTTGGCGATAATGTGCCAGAGTCGGCCTCTGTTTCCCCTTTTGATGACATCACATTAGGTCGCGGCCTTTCTGATCATCACTCTCCCGCCTCACACAACTAAAACATAAACATTGAAATGAATTGGCCTATTGGAACAATATTATGATTTATCTTTCTTATACAACTAATTTCACACGATATCAACCTTAGTGAAAAGAATGGCGAGGTGACCTATTTACGAAAACACGAATTATCGACTGGCGATTAGACTATTTATATACGATAACTTTTATATGTTCACATAGATCCCAAGACGAATGATGGTATAAAAAGGCAAAAATTCAATCATTACAACAACTAATGATAAAAAAACACTCACTTGATAGCTTGTCTTGATACGTCGACAGCCAGAACAGCGGTATTTTAGGGAGAGATCGCTATGTGGCCTAATTCAACGCTTGAACTCTATGCACAAAATACGTGTTACGCGAATAACTGTAAATGCACAAATAAGTGGGTCTACACTTTAACTTTAGGACAACAGGACACTTTTAAAGACATAACACTCTTAAATATAATAATAATTTATCACAAAATTTAAAGTTTTTACTACAAATCACTGACATTACATTATACCTAAACTTATTAATGTAATATGTATTCTCTGTGCCTATTGTATAGGTAATAATACCTACACTACACAAGTCGGTCAATTAAAGCTCTTTTCTACCTCTTCTATGATGGTTTGATATAACCTGTAGAAATAACCAATGTAGATTGTAGTACAAGTTTTTTTTAAATATTTATTTTCCTATTGCAACACAAATATTTAACTTATTTTATCCTTTTTACACGTTCGAGTAATTACTATCTCTCATCTCTCGCAGACTGCAATAAACATTGCCATATAAATTAAATCGTTAAATATTAGACTATTGATAATTTGTTAAATATTATGTATGGTAGTTAGCCCCTTTACACGCGAGGCCACATATGATAAGAGGGTTCGTGCGGTTCGTGCGTAGAAACAAAAGAGAACAAAGTGAATGATAAAAATTTTATTCTTGTAAATGTCAATAAAACACAGATTACACTGATCAATGACTAAACCTCTTCTATGATGGTTTGATATAACCTGTAGAAATAACCAATGTAGTACAAGTATTTTTTAAAATATTTATTTTCGTATTGCAACACAAATATTAAACTTATTTTATCCTTTTTACATGTTCGACTAATTACTATCTCTCATCTCTCGCAGACTGAAATAAATATGAAACAAAGAAAACAAGTGGAAGTGAAGAGTTGGCTTGCCGCGTGCATCACTATTATGCGCTGTTACTCTAAATTGCCTTAGTGATACTTACCATATCTTTTCTCTACTCAAATATGACCAACTGAAAACTACGGAAAAATCAATACTGCCATCTATTGTAGAATAGCGAAATTATTAAGATTATAGTTTCACTATTGTACAAATAGTTGAGTCTATTTTGAATAGATTACAAAAGGACGTAAATACTCTTTTTTTTGTAGCAAAATAAAATTTATTGTAACGCAATTTGGTATATTTTTAAATGTTCTGTTTGTGTGTTTCGGATTATTGTTGTTTAAAATGAAATCGACCAATGAAACAATGTTTGCATTAGTAGTTTATATGCAATAATGCTTATTTTATGTATGAGTATGGCGATCGCGGTCCTGCTACAAATGTTTGTACTTCCCACTTCCGTTTGTTTTCTTTGTTTCATGCATGAAGCGGCCGGCGCCGTTGCCGTTACCGGCGGCGACGCGTAAGACGATTTCGCACAACGTTTTATTATATCATTTTCATTTACGAAATCCTCGACGTTTCTTGCTTGAAACAATAATTCAGAGAATGTAGAAATATCTTCACGTCGTAAACGCTTTCGGATTCGGTTGTGTAGTAAGACTGTACACTATGTCAATTTCGGCTTTGCTAGTTATGTCGCCGGTTCGTAACTTGGCCAACAGGGCGCGAATGCGTGCTACGAACATATCTGTGTTTTAGTGTCCCTGCGGTGATGCAAATATCTCTGTGTATATTCGATAAGGAAGACGGCGATCGCCGAAAGCACTTACTAAATTGTTTTTAGCGTCTGACCAACTACATACTTTATTTTCAGTTATTTCAGGCATTTCCAGTTAACAACATAGATAGTCCACGCAAAATATTAACGTCAGGAACAAAACAGCATTCCACGTAACTCTCCAGGGCGTCGATGAATGCTTCCACAGATTCACTGGGGGCGCCGCTGAACGAGGCCTTGCACCGCGCAAGCGTTCCTTGCACTCAGAGACGGCAACGGGGGTGGAAGTCCTGGCTTGGTTGTTGATGAGTGATTCCATCACTATCGTAAATGTTTCTGCCTGCGAAGTTTGTAAACCAGCAAGCAGAAGCAGCAAGAAGGTACAGTTTCCTGTGTAAACGTATCATCGGTCGGAGGGGCCTGAGAAGCTGGGGCTGCAGCGCTTGCCCGCGACCTCGAGCGGGACCTCCGTTGAGTAGGCGGTGACTCGGCGGCATAGCGGCGGGTTTGCGACAGCGGCAGCGTCGCTTGTGTGACATCGCGGGAGGAAAATGGTGGAGCACTCTCACGATTAACAAGACGGATAAGAAGGTTCGTGCGTAGAAACAAAAGAGAACAACGTGAATTATCACAATTTTATTTATTTATTTATTTACACTTTATTGTACACTTACATAGGTAAAATTGTACAAAAGGCGGACTTAATGCTAGTTGCATTCTCTCCCAGTCAACCTTTGGGCTAACAGAAAGAGTAGTGTGTAGGTACAAAGAAAATATAGATATATAAAATTTAAATAATAATACCTATTTAAATAATTATATAAGTAATAATACAAAAATACTACTATGAATAAAACATACTAATATAATATACTTATACTTAAACGGATATACTAATATAATATTAAGTAATAACATAGACTACATAAACAAATAATATAAAATAAATACATACATACTATAATATACTTAACAATACTTAAAATGAAAACATTATGTTCTAAATAATTATCGTAATTTTTCAACAGCCAATTTATCTATACTAAATATCTCCTTATATAAAATTAAAATATATCATTGTTAAGTAAATGATCGTGTACTTTCTTTTTGAATAGCCGCTTGTTACTAGGTTGTTTAGTAGATAAAGGTAGTTTATTCCATAATCTAGATGCACTCAAAAGAAAAGAGTTTGAAATAAAATTTGTGCGATGAAGCGGAATAGAAAGAGTTTGGGAAGCAGACGATCGAAGACTTAAATTATGGGTGGTTGATAAAAATTTAAATTTAGACTTGAGGTATGCAGGGGATAGGGGATCATAAATAATAGAATACAAAGTGCATAAAATCCTGAGCTTCCGACGTTGTGGTACTGTGAACCATCGCAGCCTTTTTCGATATTCGGAGACATGATCAAATTTACGGAGACAAAAAACGAAACGAATGGCATTGGTTATTCTTATAACGGGCATTCTTATAATTGTCAATAAAACACAGATTACACTGATTACAATGACTAAATTATAACGCACGTGGGTATGTAAATTGCATGTGGTAGCTAGCACATGCGCGGCGCATTATACGACCTTCTATATCTACTGCGGGATGCTGACTCTCGGTCTGTCGACCGGTGCGCGGGCGCGGCGGGATAATAATATCCGACGCGCATGTGCGAACTTATTAGTACCGCGCCGGCAAGCGACCACGTGCCTCCCAAACGGGGTATACGGTTTACTATATATGTAATTTGCTGCACTAGGTCTAGCTTCGTTGTGAGTTGTGGACTCAAAAATCAGTTATAAGTGCAAAAATGCTTACAATTTTATTTTCCTGTAGAAACTTCGAAATTAGGAGTTAAACACTCTCCTGTTTAATAGATCAAGATTAATCACTACAGAGTACATATACATTGTATATGTACAATATACTACTTAGAGGTAGCTTACAATGTACAAAGGAAGCCTCCCTAGTTCAATTTCACGAAATAGACAACACGTGTCACAAGTGAAGTTAGGAGTTTAATTCACTCGACATTGGTGAGTGGTGACTGGCATCACGGAATGATTTCTGTGACTGACATTGATAATTAGAATTCATTGATAATTGCTATTCGTATAATAAAGAAGAAGAAGACCACTGACATTTGACAATTTTGACATATATTGACAGTTCTACTATTTGTTATCGTTTAATTCTTGTGTGTTGGTTATTGTTTTCCTCAATAAAACCTACGAAATTTTTAATAGTGGTTGAGTGGTTGATTAGTCATTTCTAACAAGCGAGCAATTTTTAATTGAAAATATTATTATGTGACGAACATATTACTTTATCACATTTTTGTGTTTATTTTGCAAATGTTTAAGATAGTTTCTAGTTTAGTCGTTTTAGCTCAAATTATATAAAAAAGTTTCATTAAAAAGTCCAAGTGGGTATATGACCTATTGTGTAACAAAACGAAGCCTTAAATATGTGTTGTCCGACGTCTTGCTTTAGCCAGTGGAGGTTATGGATTCGTCCTGCCTTTATAACATTATATGTTTTACTGGTTCTAATATTAGTACCACTTTTAATTGTACATTCTATGGATAATGGTTTCTCTAAATCAGAACAAGGTACATTGATTGGTGGTGCTTTTGTACTATTGGCATTGCCTATATCTATATGGCAAATAACTCAACATATAGTACATTACACGAAGCCTTCTCTACAGAAGCACATAATAAGGTAAAATACAAGTTAATTTTAATGTTTTAATGGCTTATTATTATTTATTTAAAATTAAAAAAAAAACATTTTTTTTTAATAGAATACTCTGGATGGTGCCAATTTATGCTTTAAATGCTTGGTTAGGATTGGTTTTTCCTGAACAATCCATATATATGGACTCACTGAGAGAATGTTATGAAGCTTATGTCATTTATAATTTTTTGATATATCTTCTAAATTATCTAAATGATGGACAGGATTTGGAAGCTTTATTGGAAACGAAGCCTCAAGTTTATCATATATTTCCCTTGTGTTGCTTGACTCCATGGCAAATGGGAAGGTATAGTACTATTCTTTTATATATACAGTGAAATGTTGTATTTTTTTAATACAGTCAAGTAGACCTAGTTTAAATTAATAAAATATTTTTAACAAAAAATTAAACTGACGAAAAATTATATGTGGTGAAACATTAAAGTTAGTTACTGAATAGTCAACCATCCTCTGTTTTTATACTCTTGTGTGATTTTTTTGAAACTTATATGGGACAACCTTAAGGGTATATTCTATCCATAAATGAAGAATGATCTAATTCGGATCACTCTGTAAAAAGCTATGCATGCTCATACACTAAAATCAGTGAGTGAACAATCAATCATCCCAAATTTACGGATCCTGATTAATCTTGTGCCGGTTCGTTCATTTAAAAAAGCACTCTGTACTAGTACATAAGAGACAGTGTACTAGTATGCTCTATTAGGGGCCATCCATAAATTACGTCACAAGAATTTCATGACTTTTTGACCTCTTCGCGTCCTTGTAACAGCTGGTCACATTGGTAAGACCCCCTCTACCGAGTGTCACATATTTTACAATTTTACATTGGAATGATGATCTTATTTGATTATTTTTTATCTATACAGGTAGCTTTTTAAGCATTCCTGGATGTTTTTCTTTTATTTCCTCTTGTAAACAACATAGAAAGATACAGTAGTAATCAGAGTTTATAGGCTGACCCCTTTCAAGATAATCAATCATAATCACACCCTTCGAGTCCCAGAATACTGAATCCATTACCTTATTTGCTGACAAAAGCCCCTTAGCCCATTTGGAGGTGGTGAACCAGGTCTTTTCCATTGTTTTGATTGTTGTTTTGTTTCTGGGGTACAGTAATGACCTCATATTTCTTCCATTGTACCACAACGATTCAAAAAATCATCTGCATCGGCTTCCAATAACTCCAAACAGTCACGTGAAATAGTCAATTGCATCCTTTTTTGTTCAACTGAAAGCAGTCGTGGAACCCACCTTGCAGACATTTTGTGAAAACTCAATTCATTGACTATGATATTTTGAGTTTGTTCATAAGAGATGCTTATAATCTCGGCTATCTCTCTAATTTTTAATCTGCGGTCTCCTATAATTAAATGAAATACTTTTTTAATATTTTCGTGGACTTCGAAGGCCTTCCAAATCGGGGTTCATCTTTCACACTCTTTCTGCCACACTTGAATTCTGCTATCCATTTTTTGATGGATGAATAAGACAGAGCAGAATGCCCTAATGTACTGACCATACCATCATGGGTGGCTTTCGTTGATAGCTCCTTCTTATGGAGGTACTTAATGACGGCACACTGCTCGATTTGTTCTATTATATATATGAAAATATGTCCAGTTGCTTTGTTAAAAAAACTGAAGATATATTGTTGTTGTCTAATTAATCATATTTTTTTAAATCTATCTCTTCTCTATCTCTTGTTTTAAATTATTAATTGGAGAGAATAAATATGTAGTCCATTAAAATATATTTTATGCATTATAATAATCTAATTGACAATAGTTCTTGTAAACTATAAAAGCAAAAATTGCAAAAGTTATAAACAATCAACTGAAAAAAGGGGTTTGGTTGTTTGCAAATGTCATTAAAATTATTTAGTATTTATCTAATTTCAAAAAGAGGAGAAAATTTCCCATAAAAGACCTACCTCCTGGAACTTTAGGATCAATGTTTGTTTCCCAAAGATAAATGAATGAATGAATTAATCCAAGGAAAAAAATTATCTTAATGAAATTACAATTGGGGATTTTTGCAAAGATCTCAAATTTTTTGATATAATGTTTGCAAAATATTTCAAATTTGGAAAAAGGGTTAATTAAGGGTTAAAACAAGAAAAATTGCCAAAAAAATCCTACCTCCCGGAACTGCAAGATCAATGTTGAAAATATGTCCACAGGGTTGAAAATACGTCTGAAAATGGGTACTCGGGCTTGCACTAGTCACACCCCCAAATTGCCCATCTATTTTATCCAGTAGGTGCCAGTTTTTTATATCCTCAGTTTTCATCTATACATATAATAAAATCGTAGGAAGCTCAAAACTGTACATTGAATATTTTTTTAAAAGAATACTTGGGATGTGGTCTACAATCGATACCGAAGCCAAAAATATAGTTTTTAGAATTTTTGTCTGTTTGTCTGTTTGTCTGTATGTATGTCCGGGGTAAACTCAAAAAGTACTGCATGGATTTACTTCAAATTTTGCATGAATATTACTAATAGGTTGGGTCAACATATAGGCTACATATTATCACGCTATCACCTACAGGGGAGGAGCAGTGCAGAGAAAACGAAGTCCGCGCGGACGAAGTCGCAGGCAACAGCTAGTATTTAATAAGTTCAAATAATATTTATACACTATATAGCTGCAACGTGCAGCCTGCTGCATTATAAAAGTTTTTAGTGAATCTCGTGGGATCATCTATTTTTCCAGGATAAAAAGCAGCCTGTGTGCTATTCGAGGTCATCATCTACCTGTGTACCAAATTTCATTCAAATCAGTTCAGTAACTTTTGCACGATTGAGTAACAAACAAACATCTGAACTTTCTCATTTATAATATTAATATTGATTAATGGTCCAAAGTGTTGTTGTCTAATGTACAGTTCCAGGAGTAGTTTTTGAGATGTTTCTAAAAAAACAAACTATTATTTTGTAGGTATTTATTTTTATATTTTGCAACTTTTGCAAGCGGCTCTTACATTTTTTCAATCACCATCTACACAATATTTTGAATCAAACAACATATTTTTCGGATCGGACAACATTTTTTCATATTTATATTTAAGATTATATTTATGTTTTACTCAAAAGGCATTTGTTGATTATGACTGGTATTAAAAACATGTCAAATAATGATAATAATTTGTATAAATTAAACCTTACGTCTATTTTATTATTTTAATGCTTGCATCTTTTTCAGTGAATTTGTACACAATTGTAAACATGGTATTTTACAATATGCAGTAGTACGACCAATAACAACTGTTATATCAATGATATGTGACTTATGTGGAGTTTATGGGGAGGGTGATTTCAGTGCAAATGTGGCCTTTCCTTATATGATTGCAGTTAATAATTTATCACAATTTGTTGCTATGTATTGTCTGGTACTGTTTTACAAAGCTAATAAAACAGAGTTAACTCCAATGAAGCCTCTTGGAAAGTTTTTATGCATTAAAGCAGTGGTATTCTTTTCATTTTTGTAAGTATATTTTTTTTTCTATTATACACTAATAATGTGTTTTCTTAATATGCACACAATAGTGCAATACAATACAATACAATAACTCTTTATTGTGCACCAAAAATAAATGACCATATACAAATTACACAACTATTTCTACACATATTAGAGACACAAAGGCGGTCTTATCTAAGAGTTGTTTAATATTCGTGTTTAGCGTTTAGTGCAGTTAGGTGGTTATTAACCGCTCACACCAGCCATTTTCGCATTTTTTTCTAAAAAAAAACACTGACCATTACGCGCACACGTTCCAAGTTCGTTCCGGTGGACCGTGGTCACAAAAATGATTTACGAGTTGCTTGGATTGAATCTAATACTGTAAAGCGTATATTTATTATGTGCAGTTTTTTTTTTCGTGATGTGAAGTGAAGATTGGATCCTTTCTTCCAGAAACAAGATTCCTCTTAGGAAATAAGCTCTAGAGTTATCTTGGAACTCAGTCTTAATGAAGTTTTTCGGCGGAGTTGCTCACAGAGAAATGTAAGAGCCTCTTTGTTGAGGCGATATTTATTTTTAAATTCGGTATCATTTAAATCCATAGGATCAAATATTTTTCTCTGTTTAGTACTACGTCTAACTTCTCTGAAAAATAATCTATACATATAATAAAATCGTAGGAAAGCCAAAACTGTACGTTGAATATTTTTTTTAAAGAATACTTGGGGCGTTATCTACAATCGACATCGAAGCCAAAAATATAGTTTTTAGAATTTTTGTCTGTTTGTCTGTTTGTCTGTATGTATGTCCGGGGTAAACTCAAAAAGTACTGCATGGATTTACTTCAAATTTGGCATGAATATTACTCACAGGTCGGGTCAACATATAGGCTACATATTATCACGCTATCACCTACGGGGGAGGAGCAGTGTGGAGTAAACGAAGTCCGCGCGGACGAAGTCACTGGCAACAGCCAGTATTGTAATATAAATGTAAACAGTGAAAAATTACCACAAATAAAAATGTGAGAATAAAAATTGCTTACATCGAATCTCGTCTTTTATTTTCTTCATCTTGAAGTAAACTTCCAATGAGAATATAATAGAGAATTACGTTGAAATATAGGTGGTCTTTGCATTTTTTAGCTTTCCGTTGATTGTATTAATATCCGGAAGTAACTAAAACTACTTAATTTTTAAAGAAACGAGCGTAATAAATAATTTTAAATAACTCGAAACTTTTTTCACCGGCAAATTGTAAGTGAAAAAAGTTTCGTCACCTCTCGATACCTAGCCTTCGAAATTTGCGATACGATACTTCAAAACGTCGTTCGTGCTCGCAATTTTGTTACGTTTCACGTATTTCTCGATACGTTTGCGATACGAAAGTTTAATAATTTGCTTGTGCTTCGAAATTTAGTTCCATTTACGTACGATAGGGGCGCTGATCATTTTTCATAAGTTTATTTCTCGATGACGATACGAATACTTTTTCGCAAGGAGTTCGTGCTTGAGGCACTGATTAAATAACAATGATTATTAACTTATCAGTCTCTTTTATTTCGGTTAATCAGTTACATTTAAATGATCGCTAAAAGGTTTAACCAAGTGAACAGTTAAATAAGACAACTAGTTAATATTCAACCATATTAATAGGTAAATGTTTGAAAGTAGGTACCGTAAACGATATTATGTTTAACCTGTTTCTTGGTATGAGGAATTAGAAGTTCAGCTTAAGGTTAACAAGGTTTTAAGACATAGCACGTAGTATAAGTATAGGCTAAATATTATGAAATGTACATATGGAAGTAATACATTTTAAATGTCACAGGGCAGTTGTAAATGTAATATAATGCATCCATATATACGAATATGTAGACGCAAAACCATTTAAGTTACGAACGGACGCACTTCTGCTACGAATTGAAAATATAGTTATATATCAATATACGGAATTAATAAATTCAAGTTGTATGGTACTAAGACAAATAACGTAATGCATGTGTGATATACGTTAATATACATTGGTGTCACAGCACCTTCATCATGTACGGACCTAACATTAATTCGAGAAAAAATTATAAATGAATATCAACATTTTAAATTAAAATGAAAATCTTTTGCGCGTTAGGAGTTGAAATGATAGAAAAGTAGTTATATTCACGCTCAAAAGTATCAAAATCATGTTACTTATGGGGGACGCTATAGGGTTCCATTATGAAAAGATGCATGAAGTATTCTGAGATTTAAATATATATATATATATATATATATATATATATATATATATATATATATATATATATATATATATATATATATGTATATATATATATATATATATATATTAGGCTGATTCAAAAAAATCGACTATTTTTTTTTCTTCGATACTGAAACTCAAAAACCTTCGGAAAGGTGTAAAAAAACGCCTGTAAAAATCTGAGCTCTTAATATTAATATTTAAGGGTCGCGCACTGCGAATTTCTATTTCCTATCTAAATAACACAGGCAAAATTTTTTTAAAAACTTTAGAGTGTATCACTTCCGAGTGGCTTGCTGGACGGCTAAGATTATAGCTGATTCTTGTAGAGAATTTGACGCTCTACAAAAAAGGTCTCTTGTAAATTTTCGATTATTCGACTCTTTTAAAAGATATTCAAAGTCAAAGATAAACCTAGAAAAAATTAGAGGTTTTTTTCTACTTTTTGGTTGATCTACCAGACTTTTTATAAAATTTTGCTTTTAGCGATATTTTCTGAAGCATTTTTGTAATTCTGAGATTATCCTTAGTCCATTTCATTTGTGGTTTTGTACAGACGCTTTTTTTGACATGATTTAAGCCAAGTCGCATTATTTAATAGAAAATTACCAACAGTAGTGTATTAGGGGAGTAAAGCTCTTTTTTATCGATATATAACCAAAAAAATATTTGTTATTACTTCACTTGTCACTGTGCCGCTTTGTTCTGAACTATCTTTCTTAATCTTACCTTGAATATTTATTATAATTTGTAGTTGTAGATTCATAGTTGTATAGTAAAAGTCTGGTAGATCAACCAAAATGTAGAAAAAACCTTTAATTTTTTCTAGGTTTATCTTTGACTTTGAATATCTTTTAAAATAGTCTAATAATCGAAAATTTACAAAAGACCTTTTTTGTAGAGCGTCAAATTCTCTACAAGAATCAGCTATAATCTTAGCCGTCCAGCAAGCCACTCGGAAGTGATACACTCTAAAGTTTGTAAAAAAAATTTGCCTGTGTTATTTAGATAGGAAATAGAAATTCGCAGTGCGCGACCCTTAAATATTAATATTAAGAGCTCAGATTTTTACAGCCGTTTTTTTACACCTTTCCGAAGGTTTTTGAGTTTCAGTATCGAAAAAAAAAAAATAGTCGATTTTTTTGAATCAGCCTAATATATATATATATATATATATATGTATATATAGATAGATATATATAGTAGAATTTTAAACTTTATGTAGGTACATATATTTTTCTACCCTTAAATTTCCTTAAAGTTTAGGAAATATTTTGAACAAAATGAAAGTGAGTTACAGAAACCTTTTCTGTCCTGAAAATGACATATAGGTAGGTTACATTATCAAAAAAAAATGAAATGGTGTTATTTACAAAAACAAACATATTGAATTTTAAACTTTATGTAGGTACATAGATTTTTCTACCCTTGAATTTCCTTAAAGTTTAGGAAATATTTTGAACAAAATGAAACAAATGAACAAAATCAAAATCATTGTTCTCATGATATATATTAAAATATGAGAACAATGATTTTGTAACTTCAAAAATAATTTATATGGAATTTTAACAACATATCTATAGTAATTAATTAATTACTCCGTGTTGGTCCTAAACTCCTTTGAAGAATAGGTCAACTGTTGTTCTGCCAGGCAGGTTGTAAAAGGCGACCGATCGGCTACACGAGTAACTACCATTGTGGCTACTAGGCAGTAGAGTTCTGCATTGTCTCGCCCAGGTCTGGTACCACCGGTGTCTTTGGTGTCTATAGGCGATGGTTGACTCCATCAGGAGATCCATCTGCTTGTTTGCTATCTTGTGATATATAAAAAAATTAAAAATGCGACAGTTTGGATGAATGGATGTTTGTTACTCGATCATGCAAAAACTGTTGAACGAATTTGAATTAAATTTAGCACAAAAACAATCTATAATTCAAAGGAGGCACGGTCCAGTACGGGAAAGAGTTACTGCTGAACAAATATAAAACAGGTACAGGATTGAGTTGAATAGCCTTTCTCTTTGAGGGGGTATTTCCTAATATTTTTTAAGATAAGCAAATAAACATGACATTTTATGGAAAGATGTTACTTTGTGTCATAATAATATTTTCATTTCAGTGGTTATTCAATTATATTATAAAGCATTATGTTATTACTAGCTAAACCTGGCAGATGTTCTTGTGCCATGGCAATTAATATAACAGCAACTGCTGCCGCGTCAGCTGGTGGGTAGTTGCAGTTGCAAGAATGAACATAACTCAAACACCTCCACGATAAAATACCCAATGTGCCACTGACAATATCAGTTTAAAATTTCACACGGCTGACACTAGTCAATTTAAATGCTTTGTGATAGTAAAATAATAGATTTTACTTAAAATGAATAAAAAAAAATATTTTTTATTATTGATAGGTAAGCGCTTGACCTTGATCTTGCCTGATGGTAAGCTAAGATGAGGCCTAAGATGGAACGCGCTTCCCTAAAAGGTACCTGTTCACTCTTCTCTCGAAGATCCCCAGATTGTACTCGTCGGGGAACACAGACTCAGGAAGCATGTTCCAGTCCTTTATGGTTTAATTGAAGAATGTAGAGTCGAACCTCTGTGTCCGGGTACGTGGAACTTTCATCATATGGTGATGCCTAGAATCTGATCGCCTCGACGATCGATAGAAAAACGGGGATGACAGAATTAAGTCGTGCAATTTCGCAGCGCACTCTCCAAAGTGCATCTGATAAAAACTGATAAACTAGCCACTCTGCGCTGATGAGCGAGGCTCTGAGTTTTTTGCCTACCAGATCATCGTCGTTTATGAGCCTTTTGGAACACCTCTATCGCCTCAAGTGTCTCCAACTGGTATTTGGCGGATCCATCCCATCTATTTTTTTTTATATTTAGATTATGAGACTGTTTTAAGCCAGGCTTTGGGATTATCCAGAAGCCTTTTCTCTATTTTATTTTTATTTCTTAAATTTTTATTAAATTTCAGCCAAGGAGTTATTATCAATATTTTGGTATATTATGGAATTATATCAACTATATTTGAAATAAATGATTCTGATAAAGTCAAAATTGCGTCTTCAAAACTTCAGGTATTTTTTTCATTTTATGTATTTACGTTTTTTTATGTTATTGCATGCTTCTCTAGTTAGGCGGAATTGCTCCGAATGATCAAAATAAAAAAATGAGTCAAATTGTCTTTTAAAAGCTGTTTTGAAGGGTTAACAATTTTATAGTTACTATCAGATTGCAAACACTGCTACACTTTAGTCTAGTTCACTATTTCCAAAATGTGCTAATTCTTGTACGTAATTCGGAATGACGCGGAGATAAAATTATAAAACATATTTAATTAGTAGATAAAAATAAGAGGGAAAAAGATTTTTTCTCATATATAATGTAATATATATATATATATATATATATATATATATATATATATATATATATATATATATATATATATATATATGTATTATTTATGTGAATAAATTTTGGTCTGCTTTTGCAATTTTTATCTACTGATGTGATACTTACTATGTATATTAATACTGATGAATTTGTAAATTATAAGAAAACAAGACGAGCCCGCTGTGTTTCTTCCACCTGATCTCAGTGTACGATTGTGTTCCGATCCGGTGGTAATTCTAAAAAAATCGGCTTGTCAACAGTGCATGTAAAAAATAAAATATTTCTTGGGTTGGTTGATAAAATTTATCTCCATATTTGAAAGTAAATAAAAATAATTTGTAAAAATTTCAATCCAATACCTACATATAATTATTAATGTAAATAATATCTAGAAATATATAAATAAGTAGTATATAAATTCTTAAACTTATATGCTATGCATATGATAATTTTTAAATATTTGCACATCATGGCATGGTAGAATATGTTGGTAACTTTTGATAAACTAATATTCTTGCAAATAAATTTTTGTTAATAATTCAGAAACTATGATAGATTGAAAAAAATTAATAACCCTATTTCTGCTTGAAAAACTGTAAAAACAACAAAAAAAAAATTATCGACACGCGGGATTTGAATCTGCGACCTCCCCTAAAGCCGGGGTGCTCTCCCACTGAGCTAGAGTCGACAGGCTCGACGTATACGTCTATTTCTGTTTTCCGCATCTCTAGTACTAAGAATTTCGAATAATCTATATTAATAATTTCGTCAAGGGGTACGGTAGACTCGATCAAAACCGTACCTGACTTATAAAGCGTAAAAAAATAATTATTTCGAGTCGACAACATATATCCGCAAAATTCGGATTGTCGAGTATTTTGTTAAAATAGTGATTAAAAATTCTAACGGTGCTGACAGTCAAATCGGCTATATTTCTTTAAAGGTTATAAATATGTGTAGATGGCGTGAGCATTTATTAAAATATCGTAGAACGGAGCACAGATTATTGTGAAACTTATTTCTCTTCTTTCATAAAAGAGTAGAAATTAAAAAATAGCAACAATATAGTGTTGTCTTTATTAAACCAACGTAATAGTTGAAAGAAGATGTCACTACAGTGTTGCTACTTTTTAATGTCTACTATTTGAGTTAGTATATAAGATTGCGTATTATGAGACTTCCGAGCGAAGCCGGGTTTTCATGTAGTCTTTATAAATAGGCCTAATAAATCTTTCGGTCTTGGTAATCGCAAGAAACGAGCGATAGTTTTGCAGAATGAGATGATGTGGATCACAACCCATTTTACTAACCGACAAACCGATTAATGAGGAAACAGAACCTAGGAGTCCTAGACGCTTCGACTCAATTTAAGTTTTGTTACGTGAATAGGGATACTGGCATGATAATACTTACTTGTTTTATTGTTTTACAGGACTTCCTTATATGTATAGAGATGTTCTTCGCCGCCATAGCTCATCACTACAGCTTTTCCTACAAGCCATTTGCAGCTCTATCGGACAATCCATCGACATCAATACTTGGGTCTTTCCTTGCTATGTGGGACGTGTCCGATGTTAAGAGGGACATATCTGAACACCTAGGAGTTGTAGGTACGTCATATCAAACTCAGTAAATGTGGAATTTGTCATATGCGGATATTTATGTATCCTGTGGTTTTTAACGTAGAATTAATTGGCATGTACTGTTCATATTCGAATGTTTCGCGGAAATCAAATGTTTCAAATGTATGTCTACTTTCGGCAACACACTCTTTCGTGAACGGCTCAACCGTTCCGAGCAAACCAAATGTCAGGTGAATTGGGAGTTCCTATTGACGTCCAGTTCACTATCTGCAAAAAGGAATATGACGATATTTTTTGTTTACGCCAATTATCTCTTGGTAATTATTGTGTAATTTTTTATTGTAATATCGGGGCTTTCACTAGTTCAATTTAGTGTTCATTTTGTGTATGTCGTAGTGTTAACGTACAATATATTCATAGGCAACAATTAGGTGGTAAAGTTCGTTATAGGCTTACGTGAGTTTGATACCACCGCCTCACCTATTCCTGCAGCAATAGTGGCAGTGTTCGTCATGTTAAATTTTGAAGGATAAGTCCAAGGTCAATGATGTAGCCGGTATATGTATGCAAATAGCATTAACCGGCACGATGGATGGCAACGCACCATTCACATCTTTGTGCTAAAAGCGATAGCTACGTTTTTTCTTTCGGAGAGCCATGTACTTGTTTGCATCAGTCTATTTGGGAAATGTTCCATGCCGTTCAATCCATATGTCTCTTCAATCCAATCCAATTTGTTCAATCCGTCTGTCTCTTACGTTAACGCTAAACCGTTGAATCGTATTTGATGAAATTTGGTGTAATTATAGTTTCTTACCCTGTGTTAAACATAGGCTTATCTCTGTTCGAAAATCAACCCCAAAGAATCTTTCTTTTTGTGGGGATTCTTTTGAAATAAGGATTGAAAGTTTGTAAAGTTATAAAGATTATATTCACGACATGTTACTGTGTACCCGTGCGAAGTTGCCTGGGCAGCTAGTGTCTAATATGTTTTGCCACTTTTATTACGTGAATACTTACGTATTGAATTGTGTTGTAGGTATTGTACATTAGTGTGACAAATATACAGCTTTAATATAAGTGGTATTTAATATAATTGATCTTTTCTAATGCAGCAGGCTGCACCCTGCAGCTAGTAATGAATATATGTCACCGTCTATATATTCTGTTATGGCATGGGTGCTAGCAACTGCCATTTATCAAGTATACCGATAGATGATTAAGGTTCCTATACAGAATTTTCATAAAAAATGAGGACCTTTTTGGTTTGTTTTTTTTTTGTTTTGGCATATGCTTAATATTTACCTTCCTCTTTTCACCCAACCAAAATGCAAATAATTTATATGGCAAAACAACGTTCGCCGAGTCAGCTAATATGCATGTATTAAATATTGTTTTTTATAATTGTAGGAGGTACGTTCAGTAGAAGATTACGTGGTAAATCCATGTACCACATGCCGAGGGGATGCGACGAAAGTTCGAGACTGGTGAGCGACCAAGCTTCTAGTTCAGCTCCAGCCACCACAGTCGAGGCTATACAACCACCGACGGTGGAAGTCAAACCGTCGTTGTACGGCGCAGTCGATAACTCTTCGACAGTCAATGCCGAAACACAACCGCTGCTTAACGCTTCCGATTCCGAAGAAAATCCTAGAGTTTAAGATATTGTGAAAGATTTTCAAGGTATGTCTGCTTTTAATTTGACATTTTAATATCTGACGCGTGTGACAAACGTGATATAATATTCAATTACGTTTATTGGAAACGTTTTGTAAGGAATTTGGGCTGTATATGTGTTTAATCGATGTAAACATTTTTATTTGAATAATAATGGCGATAAACATTTATCTTGAGAAAATATAATATTAGAAAATAGAAGGGCGTGTGAACACAATAAACTATTTTGTTTATATACATATACTCATACAGGTAATGTTTATTTTTTTAGAATGGTGTATTCTAATAAATCAGACACTTAAAAAACTTTGAAAAATAAGAGTTTAAATCAAAGCTTTTTTAAAGTTGAGGTCTCATTGGTTATAAAGGTACCGACAATGGAAGCGGATACAATTCAAATATTGTTTATCGCGTATAAATTGATCAATAAATTTAAGTCTTTTTTACAGCAAAAATTTAAACTTACTACTTACAGACATATCCATAAAAATTTGGTAAATTAGTTACCCTGATCGAAGTTTGACAAATATTCATAATTAGTATCACAGACTTCAGCCATGTCTGTTAAAAATGAAATTGATATGTTGACCAAATAAATATTAGTCAAAGATTTGAATGAAATTACCTGTAAGAATAAAATGTAACTTAAAATGGCCGCCATCAAAATACCACCTAAACATTCTAGAATGACATACTACGAGTTGTTACACGGAAGTACATAGCATGCATATTACTGAATTTGTGATATTAGATTTTCATATTGCATTCCTAATTATGAAGAAATATTTAAGTATGAGATAAAGTTGCTATAATCACGTGTTCTTATAAAAGTTAGCGAATGAGCTTGACAAAAGGAATTGAGACATTATTACTCAATCATAACATTTAAATGTTTTAGGAATTTCCATCCAAGAATGTTAGTAGTTTTTGTGCTATTTATAGTAGTTTTTAATACAATACATGGTGCTGTTGAAAGTCATTTTAGTGAGTTAGCCCACTCCTTAAAAGAATAGGCCTTCTGCCATTTTGCCAGGCAGTTCTTAAAAGGCTTTACGTGTCATTACTATCATAACTACTAGGTGATAGGGTTCAGCAACGTATCACTTGGTCGTTGATACTTGGTATCACCGCCATACCTATTCATTCCGGATGTTTCTCACTGGCGTGTTCTATTTTGAAGGGTAATGTATCTTTAAACATCATGTGGCATTACCATCTCACCACACGGATAGCAATGCATCATTAACATATTTTATGTCTATAGACGATGTGTATCTCTTTCCATCTAGAGAGTCATCTGCTCGTTTATTATCCTGAACTATAAAAATCTTTTTTGAATTCTATTAATGTAAAAAAAAATAACTTTTCACTCTGATAGCCTTAATTGTATTAAACTAGAGGCGATGTGTTTTGGCCGTTTTGGAATTTACAGTTGCTCTAAAATGTAATACTGTTGAATAACAAATAAATTTCAATTTTCGTTTTCAACTTAATGTAATGCTGCAAAAATCTCCAATTTATTAGGGTTAAAACTTCAGTCTGTTATTTTAAAACTTGCATAATTTATTCATCATAAGTTATTTAGGACTTTACTGCTTTAAGTCTTTTTTTGTTCTTTTAATCCTAGTTCCTGTAGTATTCTTTAATTTTTGAGCCCTTAAACTCTTTTGTGTTCTTTGAATCCTTTCTGTTTTTTAAATTCTTTCAAACATTTTAAGGCAAGTAAAGCCACGAAATGAAAAATTAGTAATAGATGTTTACAGAACAAGTTATACCAAAAGAACGGTCTTATTTGTCTTTAATGAATTTGCATCAAGTTGCATAATATTTGTGTTGCCAAAAATACTCTTGACCCAAAGACTGAGTCACAGAATTACCGTACATATAAAGCCTAGTTCGCACTACTGTATTATTTAGTCGAGAGAGTACTTATGAAGCTAAAACACTCGCTACTTCCAACAAATCGTTCGCACTTCGTTTGAGTACGATTCACAAGTAAGTTATGTTTCGCAAAATGAACATCTTACAAAGCGAAACACGCACGCAAAATACAACTAAAATAAATACAACAAAAAAAAGCATAATACAACTAATAAACGTGACTAAAACGAGAGGTTCACAATTGTTTAGTCGGTCAGCTAGAAAACGTGACACGTGATAGGGGTGCTAGTCACCCGAGTAAATAGACCCAAATACATCGGCTCGACTAAATTATGCACTAATCTACTGGACTAATTTTTTTGTGTTCAGACATGATTAGTTACTAAATTACTCGCTGCTTGACTAAAACACTAGCCTAGTCAAAACGAGGCTTTACTCAGTGGTCAGAGCTCAGTGGTTTTACACTCGATATTAGCTGAATAAATAGTGAGTAACGAGTTAAGGCCACATTCAACAAGGGAACGGATTTTATTTTTATTTTGGTAGAACTCAAATTAATTTGGAAAAGTTTCTCAATCTTAAAAAAATCAGTTCATGAGATCACTTAATCTAATAGAAAAAACAAGCTGGCCAAACTCACATTATTTTCACTCAAGTCATCATCAGTAGGTATATGTAACGCGATTGAGTTACTGGAACAAGTGTTATAATTGAGTTATTTAATGTCAATTCATTTGCATGTGTGTGTAAATTTATATGTGTATGTATATTTTATGTGTAAAAAATAACATATGCTACTTGAGTAATACCGGGAATGTACTTAACCAAAGTGGTATTTTTATATTTAGGTATAATATTTTGACCTAATTAACTTTGGTTTTTCTCATTGTACAGTATTTACATCTATATTATTTGTAAATATCACAGAACATCACAATAAACGTATACTATAACTTATTCTTTGTACATGTATTATGTAATGATTCAGTTTGTTTTTTCGTATTTTACAAAGCAGACGCTATAATTACGTAATTTGTAACATATATATATATTATATATATATATATATATATATATATATATATATATATATATATATATATATATATATATATATATATATATATATATATATATATATATATATATATATATATATATATATATATATATATATATCACTAGTCGACCAACGCAGCCTTCGCCGGCGTTAAATTAACATACACAACATGTAAGAAATGTAATACAATATTTCTTATTACTCGTTTGTATCTTAAGAACAGCTTTTTGGTCCCAGGTTTTAAGGTTGGGCGTTGATTGAAATCATTCAGGACTTTCCTTTTTATATATATAGATTTATCCCATGATACAATTCTTGAAAAAATATTTTTATAATTATTGAAATATAAAGATCATAAAATATATGCTCACAATTCTGATGGGCGATTTACATAGTAAATCGTAACCTAACATAGAATGATCTATCTAATTATAGAACTTAGCTGTTAATTGAATTATTTTAATGACACTATCCGAATCGATTTGAAGTATAATAAAATAGGGACCGTATCAACAAGTACTATATCGATATAATCTAACAAATTTACCTTATAATATTTAAATATTCGAAATTTCAGCAAACTGTGGATGGCCTGTTTAGCAAACTAGTAACTTGCTGCTTTGAATTCGATTATTCGATTTCCATTTCGATTAAAATTAACTTTAAAGTGTATTTTTAGTTAATTCATTAATTTCGCATATTATTAAGATTTGTGTAAAATACAACTTTCTCCCTATCAAAAAATTAATAAATACCGTCCTGTTCAAAGCACCGAATGGGTAAGTGGTAATGCCATGAGTCCAGCTATGATTAAATCTTGTGAACAGTCAGTCCATAAATCATAATGTGAACATGATAAATCGATCGACACAGCCAGTACTTCTGGTTAAATTGTACTGATTTTTAAAGATGAGTTTTTAGGAAATCTGAAAAACTCGTTTACACCTAATAACTTTATGGTAATTCAATTTATGGACACATGCGTCTGTATAAAACTGGAACTTTTATCATATTACCTATAATCAAAATATTTGATTTTAATTTTGAATACAATATAGACATAAAATGATATTAAATCTGTCGGAGTATCTGGTACTCGCACATCGTGAGTTAAGTTAAATGTTAAGTAGCCGCAAGTATAAAACTCCGCCGAATCGTCGAATAAGCATCAGTCAATTGTCTTCTTAAATTGAACAGTATTTAGTGTCGTTGTGTATACATAAAATTTATGTAAATGTTGATATGTGAATATCGACCGTTTAATTATATTTATCATTTAATAGTTAATATTATTTGTAGTTAGTTTTACTTACATAATTATTTAGAAATTTATGTTTCATGATCTGTTATAGTTTATTTTTGTAGAACTTTTATTTTTAATTTATATACATTCTCCTGTATTTAAACATTGGATAATTAAAACCTAGACTTGATATGCTAATAAATATACTAAGAGAAAACAAATTATAATGGATTTAAGTAAGTATTAAAGTTAGGGATCAATAACTTAAGTTCCGCCGTTAATTCAGTTAATTTTTTACCAGTATATAAGAATTACCTGAATATATGTTTAAAACATTATACGTTGCAAAATATGGATTCAAAAAACAATTTGTGGAAAACAAAACATAATATTAATAAATGTCCACATATTTATAGTTGAAAACATAGACAAGTGTATAAAAGTCGAGCTATCATATTCTATTCTTATAACTTGACGCCATCAATGCTTTTACTTAGTATTATTATTATGTATTGTAAAAGTGTGAAGTCTCGCAAAAACATTGATGTGATGTAAAAATTTGTTTACTCTTAGTCCCTTATTTGGTAAATGGCATGTTAAGGCTAAATAATCATGGAAACATACACACAATTATGACAGGGTTCAGTTTGTCTACTGTCCATTGCCTCTTTTTCGATTTCGTTAAGGGGAAGAAAAAAAATATTTAAAAATTGCGCTGACGAGTTGGGGCTATGGTGCATGATTTAAAAGGGAGAAATGTTGAACCTCTTATTAAACTATGTATTTTATATAGTTTCTTTATATACAATTTTTACTAGACTTATTGTATAATTACCTAGTTTCTCTTGTAGAATTTCATGACTTGGCAATTGAAAACTTGTGATAATGAACATAATATATTCTATGTTAAGTTCATAAAATAAAAACTAATACATACTGTATAGCAAATGCATTTTTAATATTCTCTACCATTAAGTCCAATATCTATTAAATGAATTTAAATGAATTAAATGAATTGAAATAGTACTTATTCAGTATTCGTTGAATAGTTGTGATGTCTCGCTTTCAAGTGAATATTGATGTAACAGAATTAAAAAAAGTATCTTCACGCCCATATCCCCGAAACGGTAGGCAGAGGTACAACAAGTGCACCCACGATTAGCCGAAGATACTTAGTCCCACAATTCTACTACGACGACCTTCTGGGTGTTCTCTTCCGAAGAATTTCTTTCTTCGGAAGAGAACACCAATTCTCTTTGATTGACATCAAAGTGAAAAGAGGAAGGATAGGTCATTACGCGACAATTGTTTTAGAGAATCAAAAAACAGGTACTGCAGAGTGGTACACTGACTATTTTTGCCACTTGCCTTGGAAAAATTTTGGGAAAAACGACCTCGTTGTGGAATTCTCCTTCACCACAACAACGCCTCGTCGCATACCGCCGGGCAAATAATCAACTATTTGGAGTAGTCAGACGTGAAAATTTGGGTCAACCGCCATATAGCCTCAACCTCGCACCTTGTGATTTTTAATTATTTCCGAAAATAAAACAAAAAATTTGAGGAAAACGTTTTATGGACGCCGAGGAAGCAGTGGCTGTGTTTCAAAAGGCCGTCGAAAAGACCCCTAAGGCCGAGTGAGCTAAGTGCTTTTCTCGGCGGTTCCATCTGATGCAGCAGGCAACATTGTTTTTTTTTCAGAAAATTGAAAAAAACCCGAAAATTTTTATAATTGCCCGACCCGGGAATCGAACCCGGGACCTCATGTGGTCAACGCCAACACTGGACCACTAGACCATAGAGGCGATTAGTCGGTTATATAATAAAACTAATAACTTGCTAAGTTGCTCAGTTTTTGATTTTCTAAGAACTTTCAGTTTGACTCTCGTACCAACTGCTATTAAGTAGTCACGATGGTACGTAGGTCACACTATAAGTTTTGCGTAACTTAAAAAACAACATGTTATAACCAAAATATTATGTTTATTGCTTTTCAAAATAATCTCTAAAAACCTCTTCTGGTAAGTTGGTAAAAGTAAAACCTCTATTGATTAGATCTTTGATTTTGGGGAAAATACAGAAATCACAGGGTGCTAGGTCGGGCCTATGTGCAGGATGAGTGACGAAATGCACTTTTTCGGAAACTAAAAATGGCTGTATTGTTGGCCGTGTGTGAAGAAGCGTTATCATGGTGTAGGAGAAAGCGGCTTTTGGGTCGTCTTTCGCGAACTTTTTCAAACACCTTGGGTAAACAAATGGTAGAATACCACTTGGCATTAACACTCTTTTGATCTTCAAGTGGAATTGTACAGATGGGACCTAGCTGAGAAAAAAAACGCGATCATTTTTTACCAACGTTTCTCGCCTGTCTCACTTTTGTTGGCCTGTTCTCATTGTCAAACACCCATTCACAAGATTGCTTTTTTTTCGGGTTCAAAACAATAAATCCACGTTTCGTCTCCTGTGACAATGTCATAAACAGAATTAGAATGTCCGTGGTCGTATTTCGGTAGCATCTGTGAGCACCATTCCACGCGAGCCCGCTTCTGCTCCGCTGTCAGTTCATGAGGGATCCAACGACAACAAAGTTTCGGAACTTTCAATTCTTCGTGCAAAATTTTCTGAATTTGGCTCATAACAATCGCCAATAGTCCTCGAATTTTCTCGCAGGTAATCCGGAGATTTTCTTCAATTAACCGCTTAACAGTAGCCACATTATTTTCGTTGATGGCAGTTGAAGGCCGCCCTTCACGAAATTCGTCATGTAAAGAGACTTGACCTCTCCTAAATTTAGCAAACCATCGCCTCACGGTGCTCAAACAAGGTGCTTCTCTCCCAAAAGCATTTTGACGACGAGCGGCACAGTCTTGCGGAGAAAGAGAACTTTTAAAATCATAAGAAATCATCGCTCTAAAATCTTTTCGACTTAATTCCATTTTCGTTGCATACGTAGAACTTTGATGTGTGATAAAAAAACAATTGACAAATCATTTTCCGTCAATTGTTTTTTTTATTACTAAGAAGGTTGCAACGTTTTAAAAATATAACATTCGAAATTCAAATAGTTCCGATGAGCAAGAAGTGCAAAACTTTTAGTGTGCCCCATGTAATGACACATTTGGCGTTTGCTCGCCTCTAACGAATTGACTATCAATGAGACATATTATAGTACGTTCCTAAAAAACAGCTTATTAAACTAATAAAAGGACCGACTCGTAATGTTTTAGGTACGATTTGGTATTCCTAAACAGTACATATTATGTATTTTTAAGGATATCTATAACGCTTATCGGTGAAATTGATAGATATGTATTCGGTATTTTTGATTAAATTCGATATCTCGAGTGCATGACGGTAGAGTGAGTCACTTTGCATACACTATTCTGGATTATGTCAATTATTTACAAAAAATTTTGTTGTTTTCTATTATATCAAATAATTTAAAAGTACATAGAAAGACTATAAATAGATTTTTTTTAAAAGAATTTGCCTAAAAACGAAACGGTAGGAAACTCAACGTTATTATGCTGTCGAGAATCAATTGTAGTACCTTCTGTTTGGTAGACTTCCAGAATGCGCTAAGATTGCTTTAACATACTTCCACAGACCACAATTCACTTCGCATGTAGCAAATATACCTACATATACACAAGAATATAAGTACTTGTGATATACAAAATATGTTAAATACGGAAAAACTATGACTAACTTCCAATTAGGTGTGTCTAATTCTCCTCTTCGAATAATAGTGTTACGTACTTCGGGTTCGTAATTGTAAGAAAACACCACTTATATTAAATCCGTGTATTTACTACACAAATACACACAAGACAAGACAACACAATGTAATACTAAATACTCTAACGCTAGTCACTCACTGTACTAACAGACTTAGAACACTACACAATATCACTTCTCGCTTCGTACGGGTCGCTTCAAGTATCGCTCTCGATCGCTTGATAAAAACTGCCCTATATTTGTCAACATATCTCTATTTATACCCAGGGTAAAGTTCTACCTGGATCCAGAAAATTCTAAATGTATCGGGAAACGACGAGTCACTTCTTATTGAAATCAAGTTATGAGTCCTAAATCCTAGTACACGCTACTTTCAACCTTATGACGTATACCACAAAGTTCATTATGGTATAGCTTAGGTCAATTATTTGTTTGTCAATAGAGTAGCTATCTCTTTCTTTTATTTCTAGATTTCTCCAGCCTTCCAACTCTACACGTTTCTAGATTATTTGTAACAATAGGTTACTTTCTTTGTTTTTTTTTGTTTCATTTGAAACTTAGTAGCTTTGGGGATGAAGAGGGAGGGGATGGTCAATTTTCGTCTGTTTCTAAAATAACTTCTTAAAAATATTAAAAAATAACAAAGATTGACAAAACGAAACCTCTCATATTTTGATGTCACACGATATAGTTAGTAAAACTTTTTACATAATATTGTAAAAACGTTAAGAACTTAATTAAGAACAACTTTATGTATCTACCATATTTGTTATATATAACTGTGATGATTTTGAGAAACGTACGTTTACGCATTCTGGAAGTCAGAAATACACAGCACGATTTATAAATTTTCATTCACAATACACTACTGTACAGTGTACCCTCATTTCCCAATTTGCTTTAATATTTTTTTTGCTTTCTAGATCTCATGTCATCAAATATTGATTCAAGGGTGGGGCCTAACACTATCCACCCGCACAGTCGATTTCCTAAGTATCCATTTGATTTTTTTATAAGCAAGATTTGTAAAGAATTTACTTTAATCCACTAATAATGTCATTTTTAAGATGATCATGACCAACGCATCATAAATATATGAATAACACCACACTGGTTCACTTGCAGGGGCGACAGACTGAACCGCATTTAAATAAACGTCAGTGCTTGTCACTGTCGTGTTTCGGTTTGAAGGGTAAGGTAGGCTGTGAACTTATGCATGTGGCATTAAGACCCCGTCACAAGGATATCAACGCACTATTGGCATATTTGGTGTTTATAGGCAATGGTTGTTTCTTTCCATTAGGAGAGCCATCTGTATGTTTGCTATCTTATGTTATAAACAAAAATGATTCGCTGGGTTGTAAGGGTGATCCCATCACACTTTTACCGGCGTAGTTGCTGTCTCTGTTTTCTTACAATACCTATTCAGGCGATTACTTTGTCGAGGTGCGAGGGAATAACACATACTCATTGACTCCGACTATTGCCTGATGTGACAACGCATTGCTGCAGGCTTAGGATAAGCAACACGATAAAATTTTATCGACCCGTTTTCTCGACATTTGCGTCACTTTTCTCGATTCGCTAACGCATTTGACACTTGATTCGACATGATACTTCAAAGGAAGAGAAAATAATCAATTTTACTCGACGGTAGTTATTTTCTCTACCGATCGAAACGTCTTGCTGTCATTTTATCGATTTCATATTTGTCATTTGACACTTCGTTATGTTTTTGATAACCTTACTATTTCATAGTATTATACTTTAATTATACAATAATTACAATAATAATACTTTTGATTTCTATTCATTTTACTAAATTCACTCATTTTATTTGTTACCTAAGAAAATAGTAAATATATAGATTTCGGTCCAGTGTATATATTTAATAATGATGGCAGTTCCATATTATACCTAATATGTGCTAAATATCTACGGAGAAAAAATTTGTGTGATCTTTTTACACGACGGACGTTGCGTTCCAATCTATGGCGCTTCAATAAAACCAATATCCATGGCTCTATAAATAATATAGACCCTTGTGAATTTTGAGGTGTATAGCCATACACGGATCAAGGCATGCCTTTTTAATTATAGGTAAGTGAACATAAGAGACTTGTAATTCGGTTTGTAGTAGATATGACAGCCATCCAACTTCATTAACTGTTACAACAGAATATCTTTGTAGTAAAAACTAATTTGACTTATGTGAACTCAATAAAGTTATATTTTTTCAAAAGTTATCTGTAGTTTTTCGAGCTTCTTTTTTAAACAGCTAATATGCTACATATACATGTCAAGTGTATGTTAAATTTCAGCTGGATACAAAGTAATAAACCTTTTCTTGGTGGTCACAATGCTTACAGCCACATACCGACAAACAACAACGCTTACATCATAGAATAATAACGCAAATGTGTTATTTCTCTAGGACTTACATTGCTTATATATTTAAGGAGTTTCCATTTAAGTTATATTTAGTCAAAAAAGTATTTGTTTTAATCAGTAGTTTTCAGACCAAGTTCCATGTATGATTAACATACAACTAGTATGTATTATTTTTTGTAATATTCTTAACTTAAAATATCTAATATGAAACATGAAGTTCTCAATTAGGTACCTTCATGTGTAAACATTATTATTTTATATTTGTCTACATTTAAAGATAATATACAACACAGCAAGGCAGTCAGTTCTTGTTACTATTGTTTATTTTTATTACAATAATATGTCAATAAAAAATATAATTATTATTTGCAGATAAGACTCTAACTGCAGAATTCTTAATATTACTGACAAATATCCTAGAAGAACAAATGATGCCCTCATATGGCATGATTGAAATGCGAAGACTACATAATAGAAGATATCGATGGGTCCTACATATACTGGTGCAACGTGCAAAATAACGGAAACTATTTTCTTGCATCAAAAGCCTTAAAATTACCTTATATTTGTCCTAATGTAGTAAAGTATTTGAAAATTTGTACAAAAGTACAAATTTTCAAATACTTCTATTGATTCATGTCAAAATTGCAAGTTACAGAACATTTAATCCGGTCTCCAGTAAAGTTGTGTCATTGCACTTGCACTAGTATATGTAGGACCTGTCTATCTGATAATTACAAGTATTTTCTTTTAGAAGTGTTAACTTTGTTGCTTTTGTTGTTGTTTTTTAATCAAAGTGATTTTGGTAATAACAATACTTTTTATTATTAAGCTTAGTGGATTATTAGTATAATAAAACACTTTAGTGTTGTATAACATTTATTTAAAAAAATACTTACTCTAGGCAAACATTCTATCTAAGTATTAAACAATTTTATACAATAAAATTAAACTTATAATCATTAGTGGCTAATTTTAGCATAAGTTTAACGACACATTATTTATATTATTTAATTTTTTAATGCCAAACATAGATTTTACTATATGGAACAGTCTTGAGAAATAATTTTTATTTTATTTAATAAAGTTACAAAATGAATAAATCACATATAAAAGTATAAAAAGTGTGTACTTAAGAAATAAAATATGAAGCAGTCTTGTAAAGAAAACTAGTATTAAAAAATATACAAACACGTCTACTTTACTAAACTAACAATTATTATTAATGTTTGTACTTCTCAGACTAGATAAATAATTTTTACTATATATCACCTTATGACTTAAATTTATTAATGTGTATCATTGAATTTTCACTAATGTAGCAAACTTATAGAAGATTACACATACTATATTAAAGCTATAATAAATTTAATTGTTTTCTACAATTTAAATATCTCTTGGGAAGTCGAATAACCAGTAATGAACAGTCAATCCCAAAAATTAATTTACTATATGGTACGAGTAGTATGGAATTTCACTTGAAAATAAAAAATCAACAAATAGCATAGCAATTTTTATTATAATTTTTCCTAACTTAACATTACCTTTCTTTTAATTTAGATTTTAAAAATTACACATATTAGGTACATTAAGCCTATCATGTTATAAACTTAATTGCTTTCTACAAATTTAAATTTATTTTTCAATTTTCAATCTTGCATAACCATTTAAAATGACAAGAAAAATATAATATTCAACATTAACTTATAAATCTTCTTAATCAACAATTTCAAAAAATGTAATAAATAGAAAGGCTTCTTTTTAACTATTTCCATTACACGCTGTTTAGTCAACCTGTAAATAAATATATCTTATCAAAATGTTGTTTTATACATTTACATAACGTGTGCATACATAATGTGTTATACATTTACATAATATATATTTTTTAATTGTCAGTTAACTCAGGCCTTATGACTCCAGTCTTGCATGTTGCATTTTGTGTAGCGTTATATAGATTTGCATTGTAAAGTACATAATGGGGTCGAAGATAATTGGTTACCTATATAAAAGGTAGTGACAGAAGCCTACACTGTTCTCCAGAGAAAGCTTCTCATATTATTCAGGAAAATTTTACAAAAATTAAGTTTTTGAAATAATCTTGAATTTATGATATTAATTTTGTAAAAAACCACAACCTTGACAAAGAAAGAAATATATTAAAATATGTTTGAAATTTGATTTTTTCAGTCTACCTTGTTAGATGATTTGTCATGAAGATATGTATGTAAATAAATACTTACACAAAGTATTTCATTGTTTTCCTTCCTTCCTCTAGAAACTTTAATGTATGGAATATTTGCAAAATATATGGTGTTATATTATGCTTTCCCAATATTAAAGACTTTAATCTTTGGTGCTACAAGTCTAGTCCATGAATCCATTAGGTTAATGTGGAAGATTAGCCATATACATTTATAGGTTCCCATACCACGGTGACATAGTTAATTTGTGCGATACTTTTTATCCTGAAAGGAAAGGTATCATTATTTTTAGTTAACTACTTATATAGGGTTTTATAAAATAAAGAATAAGTATAAACAAATACTTACGTTTTATTTTGTGTTCCCATTTTATATAGGTAAAACTATTATAATATATTATACTAGAATTATGAAGAATGATGATGATTTTACACATGTGAGAACCAAACAGTATAAATCAATAATTCCGTGTACGTAATGGTTAGATAATTAATACAAATTAATACAAAATACAAGTTAGGTACTATACTTTTTGACGTAATGTAAATAAACTTTGAATTTTTCGTATAGAAAAAATAATTCTATGAATTCTCGTGGTACTCAGTGTTACCAACTCTATTCAAAAATAAAACTACATACAAGGTTTTCTACAAAATCCAGTAGAAAACTATAAATGTAAAAGGTTAATTTAAGCTGGTGCTAATTTTCTGTTATTTAATGTTACTATTAATAACATACACTCAGGAAAAATAATACATAAAACATATAATAATAATCAAAATATTAATCAATCAAAAATAACAAAAAGAAAATCGAGTGTAGCTCAAACTCGTTTTTTTGTTAGAAGTAGAAATAAGAAGACTAAATAAAATTAAATTTACATACTCTTTGAGTAAGACTTTGGATTAAAGAGAGATAAACTGAAAAGTCAAAGAAAAATGTTTTTCGTTTTTGAGATGTAAATCATAGACCGTGGTGGTAATTATTATTGTGATTCAGGGTAACTTTGTTAAACCGTAAAGTGGAAACTTTTGTTAGTCCGACATTCTAAACTTTCCCTATTTTATCTATCTTTATTGGTTACCCGATTTGAGATTTTTCAAAGATAGAAAAGATGGTTGTCTCGTCAAAACGAAGCTGTTCACAAAAATCAGCTTGTCATTAATCAAAAAAAGTTTGTTCTTGGGACCGCACGGTCTAATAGTAAGTTTTAGGTTGGACTGCTTGCATCTGGCTGATTTTTGGAACTATTAATAGATAACATTATATTTTGTAATATAAAATACTGTGTAATGTATTCTATTCTATCTTATTTTTTAGTTGGCATAATGCTATACATTTATGTTTGTTTATCGTGATGCATTTTAGTGTCATTGTCAAATCGAGTCAAATCACAACAATTCTATGGAAGTTTCCCATAAAAAAAAATCAAAAATGTTGATTGATTCGTCTAAAATGATGATAATTTACCCAATAATATTAGAATTATAATTTAAAGGAATATTATAGCACAAAAAGAATAGCTTGTTAATAATAATTGTTACGCACTTTTACGCATTATTAGTTACGCACTTATACACCCAGAAATAAATACACACTGGCATCATAATTGCTCTTTACATTAAAACCTCTTATGAATCATAGTTCATTGTTTTAGTCTTAGAGAATACAAAACTGTAGTTTGAAGGTCAAAACTAAAAAGAGAATAATTCAAAAACCTGTAAAATATCTTTAATTACAACTGTAAATAGGTATGGCTTCACTAGGCTTCGGTCATATTTCCTTCGACACTGACAAAAATGAGAGATAATGACAGAAAGTTATAAATGTAAACAAAAGCTCATAATGATAAACACAAGTTAAATGCACCAAAGCTGTATCTTAAAAATTCGAATTAGTATAATGTCGATGTCTTCTAGTGGTATCATTGATTTCTCTATTCGAGTAAATTTTTTGTTTAATTTATCTCTGACGTTTTAAATGTTTATCGTGGCATGCATATTAACGTCCATCGAGATATTAGTAAATGTCAAGCAAACGTCACTTTCTCGATCGAGATGTATCTCGTGGTGTTTATCCTAAGTCTGCTGGAGTCGCATGTGAGAGGGTGGGTTGTTAATATCGTCTGAAAAGAATTAACAGTTTCAATTACCATTTGTTGTTCGATAAAAATATTCGCACGCCACGCCATTTCTTTATATTTATGATGAGAAAGAACTCACTTAGGCTAACACCATATAGGACGTGCGTGTTCTTCAAGAGTGTGAATGAAGCGAACGCCACGCGCGAGTCATTCACACGCTTGAGACAATGCGGCTTGAACCTCACCGGACGCCGGATGCAGCGAGAGTACATACGACGCACGCTAGTAAAACTTACTCACGCCGCGTTTTCGCGACGTTTGCGTCGTTCAAATGCTAGAGGAACGCGCACGCCTTATGTGAGGAGGCGAATAAGGCGGGAATAAGGGGTCGTTACAACTCTTAGCGCAGATCGTCAAGTTTTGGTATCGCAAGGAAGTCGAAACATTATCCTTGTGAAATTGGATTAAAATAATCCAATTTCATGCTGATTGCGGTTTACCACCTTTTCAGAGGTTTAACTCTTTTTTTAAGAGTCCTGCTACGTCTCGCCCGGTTTCGTACCACCGCCTTGATCAATTATTCCTGTCACAATAGCGTTAATGCTTGTCACCGTCGTATACCGATTTGGAAGGTAAGGTAACAGGTAATCTTATGCGTACCGTTAACATCTTTGGTGTTTATAAGCTATGATTATTTTCCCTCCAGGAAAGACATCTGCTTGTTTACTAACTTCCTACATAAAAAATGAATAGCTCTGTTTATTTTCTTGGCTTTTCTCAAAAATCATTAAGGATAGCTCCTTTTACTGTCCCAAAAAGTGTGACCATTATTATATCAGCTAAAGAAACGGTTATTTCTTTGAAACACTTTCCCCGGTATAAGTTAATAGCGATCGCTAAGCACGCTTTAGAAGTTATTTGACCGTTTTTGGTCGACTTTAGTAAACGCGGCAACCGCCTTGCAGAAAGATTTTTATGCCTACAGCTGAACGGACTCCGACGGAACCGTTTATAAGTTGCGGAGTCCGTTCGGAGCCGTACAGACCAGTTCGGAGCCATCGGGAGCCGTTCAGCGCGGAACGTGAATGTGATAGAAGTATGAATTGTAATTTTTGCTTACACATTTCATTTCCTTTACCGTATTTTAAAATGCTGTAGGGCCGGGCCGTGCGAGCCGGTATCTATGATTGTATGATTCGTACCTATCTCGTCATAACAGTCGTGCTTTTTTGTTAAAATGACGCATTTGGCGAAGCTTTGGTCGGAAAAGACTTATTCAATGCATCATGCGTTGACTACTATGGGTAGTCATATAAATTCTGACGTAGTGTTTATTGTGATCAGAAATCATCACAGACACGGACTTTTTATTGTTGTGTATATATCCACAAACTAAATATTACATGTTTTGCAGCATTTGTGGAAACCAGAGCAGCAACCGGCGACCTCACAAAAGTAAGAATTTAGTTACTTCATTATACGAGTATATGATTTCGTCTCATTGAGTCTTTGCAGTTTGCACGAACGCATAAATTCCTCTGTCTTGAGTTTAAACCTAAGTCAGTCACTTAGGATTTAGCCATTACATTTTTCCTTTAAATATAATTATCCTAGGCCTGAATATTTGCACTTTATATAAATAAGATTGTCAACTATTACATAGCTACATCGGGAACGTCTGGTGTTTAAAAGGAAGAATAAGCAAGCGTAGTTGGCTTCTTCGTCTTTTTAAACACCGAAATCCATAAAGGCCAGTTTAGCTTTGCCTTCTAAATGTACGCAAAAGTTAACGTTACTTAATATGTTGACTTCGAGAATTAAAATTCAAATTGCGAAAGCCAAGAAAATATTCTTGAGCCAAGTAGATACGACAAGGGTTAAAGTTGAACTTGAGTTTTGATAGGGTCATAAGACTAGATTTGTTCGACTTCTAAGACTGAACAAATTGTGCTATGCGTGTGTCCGAAGTTCCTTGAATACAGACTTGTGTCATACATGTTGTCACTCGACTTGTTCAATTCATAGCAATAAATAGCACTTCTTTCCAACATATTGTAATAATATCGACAGATGTCAGATTAAAATGTTCCATCACATTCAAATATATCGGTCGTCATAGATATTAGTTTTTCTGGTTCAGATCGTGTGTTCAATATGCTTCGTTCCTATTAATCTTTATCTATATTTAATATTATAAATGCGAAAGTTTGGATGTTTGGATGGATGTTTGTTACTCAATCACGCAAAAACTACTGAACGGATTTGAATGAAATTTGGCATACGGGTAGATAATGACCTGGAATAGCACATAGGCTACTTTTTATCCCGGAAAAATAGGTGATCTCGCGGGATTCGCCAAAAACTCTTATAATGCAGCGGCTGCACGCTGCAGCTAGTTTTATATGTAGCAGTTATGTGCTTGTTTCTCGCACAGCGTTGCCCGCGAGTAGTGTAATATGTCAACAACATTTTATTAAAAACTCATAATTTATTTCGGCCCTTTAGGCGATGATTTTTTTTAAAAAGTTAGACTACATTTGATTGCGGGTGTTTAACTGCCTCCTTTTCAAATTTTATCAAAATCCGTTCACTGGTTTAGCAGTGAAAGCATATCAGACAGACTTGCGCATTTATAATATTAGTATGGATGTATTTAAAGACAGAAGACAATAAACAATTGTTTTGCGGTTAGTTCAATTCTTGTATTTTGAACCAACTTCCCAAAAGAAGGTTGTGAATTTGGCTGTATGTTTTTTTATATGTTTGTTATCTCAGAGCTTGGTTATTTATAAACCGATTTAAAACAAAATTGTTACTTTTGTTTGGGAGAGTATACGTATACTTTTCGTGTGGTCCCATTATAATTTGGCGAAGGTCCGATGCAGGGCTCAGGAGATACATTAAACGTGAAGTTGGTTGTTGCAGTTTTACAGCGTTAAAAAATAACGCGCAGTCATATTTATTTACACAGGCCAGAACGTTCTAAACCATTCATTGTTCAATCTCGAGTCAGGCTTCAATGTATATTGTATAATATAAAATATAACTAATTTTATAATTACAGTGTGAAGCCCTTCTATATGTACAAGGTTCCTCCTGAAGTGGCATGCATTAGTACTCTAAGTACTGTGGATGCAGCGCCAGCTCCAAGGTCAGAAGAATGTCCGGATACTTCGCACAAGTTAGGACTTGTGGAATTTCCGTCGGTGCACACCAGCGGGATACAGACAGTGGATAAACATGATCCAAGTTGTAAACCATAAGCAGAAAATAGAATACCGGCTTTCCAGTGATAGAAACGTGTGCCCTTTTGATGATACACCTTTAGGGTATGCAACTCGAAATATGTCGCGCACAAGAGAAAATACTTTGCCGATATCGATTAATATCTCGTTTTTCTTAAGACGAACGATACGGGAAACGTATTTTTCTTCGGTATATAGCACCTCCGCTCAGGCGCGGATCCAGCCTTTCAAAAAGATTGTGGGCACATCCACCCGAAAATCGGTGAAGTACGAGTCGGCGTATTAACTAATTCATAATCGTAATAGTGCATTCCTGATATTTATATATGACGTTCTGAAAAAGATTTTGTACGCTATACCTACCTATAAATTTATCTAGTGTTTAACGTAGGCAAAGCTGTGGGGAAAACACTAGTAAATTAATAAACGCGTAAAATGTTGGTTTGTTCCCCGACAAAAAATACAAAAGTACCAATTCAGCAAAGCAACTACTTACTACTTTGCTGCATTCGAATCTTGCACGATTCATTTTCTTTCTTATTAAGGAATTATATATTTATATTATTGATATATGTTATTATTATTGTTGATATTTACATAATATATGAAATCGCAATAGACCGTAAAAGTGTGACGTCAGAAGTCTATTAGGGTTGTGGGCATGCCCATCGTGTGAATCGGTGGATCCGTGCCTGCCTTCGCTGATAAGTTAATATAATAATTATACCCAACGGCGCCCTTGGCCGTTGCGAGGCTCCGGGCAGCAAGTCTTTACGAGGCCCTTTGTCCTTTGTGAAAAGTTGTGATGCGGAAGTAGGTCTGGTTGTTTGGTTTAGGTATTTGTCATGTTTGACGAAAAATGGTAAAGTTATACAAATAAATAAAAATTGGAGTTTTTAAATATTTTACATTATAGGATTTACAAAACTAACAAAAACAGAGATGATAAATTTTAAAATTGATGTTTGCGGCTTTTCTAAGACCAACATTTTTAATTAAAGCACAATAATCTAACGAATGAGTTGTCTTTTTTGAAAGAATAGCAAGGCCTGAAAGCCGATCTTGTGTCATCAAATTCAAAAGTTTTAAATAAAAAAATATGGTCAAAATAATCTATACTTCTTAAAACTTTGTTTGGGTTGTTGCGCGAGGCCCCGGGCGATTGCCTTGTTTGCCGCCCCCTAAGGCCGTCGCTGATTATACCGACTAATTGTCATTGTGTAATTTTCTTATAAAATCGAATCATGTATGCAGCCATGTTAGCTACAGGACCAAGACCGTATTTAAGGCAATCCTCCCGTTCTAAGAGGCTATTGCCTCGGGGCCTCCTTCACATAAGCAAAGTTTTTGTTTCTAAAGGTTTTTTTCTCGTAATTATAACTATAATCCTTGTACAAACATAACTTTCTAGAATATTAAAAAATATAAATTCATATTTGTTCACTTTTATCTGTGTAACACAAAACCAATATATCCAAAAAGTCGCCTCCATGATCCAGTGGTCCGGTGTTGGCGTTGACCACATAAGGTTCCGGTTTCGATTCCCGGGTCGGGCAATTAAAAAAACGTGTTATTTCAGATTTCTGATAAATAAAGTTGCCCGGGATTAGAAAGTGCCCGGTTGGCGATAGGCTTGCCACCTATCACATTTTGTGGGACCAAGTATCTTCGGCTAATCGTAGGTGCACTTGTACTTCTGCCTATTCCTTTGGGGATACGGGCGTGGAGATACTTCTATCTCAAAAAACCCGCTTATGTGCTCTTTAGCAGGGTCTGAGCCAATTACGCTTTGTACATGTGTCAGTCAATCTCGTTCTCGTTCGTATATATAGAACAGCACCTGGCCGCTAGGTGATAGCGTAATAATATGTAGCCTATATGTTGACCCGACCTGTTAATAATATTCATGCAAAATTTGAAGTAAATCCATGCAGTACTTTTTGAGTTTACCCCGGACATACATACAGACAGCCAAAAATTCTAAAAACTATATTTTTGGCTTCGGTATCAATTGTAGATCACGCCCCAAGTATTCTTTAAAAAATATTCAGTGTACAGTTTTGACTTTCCTACGATTTTATTAAAGATCAGGAAATTTTCATGGTATAGGGAAAGGGGAATTGTTTGCATCGATTTTAATCATTTTTTTTCACTGAGTGACATAGGTTAGTTTTGATTTATTCATTACTGCCCGTGGCCCACAGACAATTCCCCTTTCCCTATACCATGAAGATTTCCTGCTATCTTTGGAACATCTAAATTCATATAGGTACTACATTTTTAGTTTTTACCTATTTCTTTTATTTTTACCATTAATATATTACAGAATGTCTTTATATACAACATTCACAGCTTTCTTGCCATTACACAATATAAACATGTTTTTTTTGGAGGTTACTCTTGAAAGAGCGACATATAGTTGGCCATGTGAAAAACAGTCAACGCTCAAATCTAAGCCTGCAACGTTGAAGGTTTGACCCTGCAATTCATTAAGGCGAGGCATCGGGACAAACGGGAAAAATTGTGTAAATGGTTGACCATGCGGGCCATCCCTGAAACTTCTTACTAAATAAAGGTATTTTAAACTCAAAAGAGTAAAAAATATAAGCATAGATTTTTCAGTTCAATCATCTATTTTGTTAAAAATTGCAGTATTATTAATTTTTGAAAAGCTGTATATTTGAAAACGATGATGGCATTCAACTCAATTTTTGAGATCTAAAATATAGTTTTAGCTAAATAATCATTAGGTTGAAACATTTCGGTGCTATGTCCGGGTTTGGGTCAAAAACATTTTATTTTTAATTTTCTTCATTGATAAATACCAAACAAATTGACCGATTTTGATTAAATTAACGGTATTTGACGCAGTTTTTAAAGAACAAAAGCTGATCATATTTTTAAGTCAATCGGTAATTTAACTTGAAAGTTATTTAAAAAAAATTAAGTAAGTTTGCTAAGCACGACGTAATTTTAATATTTGAAAAGCTAAAAGTTTTGAGAATTAGATTCGATTTTGATTTTTGAAACGGCATTTGACGTATTTTTTTTTAGTACTAAAATATCGTAGAACACCAAAAAATTATTGGTTGAAAAATTTCGAAGCTATGTCGAAAAAACGCTTTTTTCAAAATTTTTCGTCTACGATTACTTCCAAACGGATAAACCGATTTTGATGCAATTTATGTATTAGACGTAGTTTTTTGAGGAATAGAGCTGATTAGTTTTTGTACTCGTTACATAAATCTGGAAGTTATATTAAAAAAAACCCGTGTCTTTTGGCGTTTTATCATTTTTTTTTGAAAGAAAGAAAGAAAATATTTATTTGCAAGAATATGGGTGTTACAAGTTGTTAAAAATAAATTAAGTTACCGACATATTCTACCAATATATGGTGTGCAAATATTTAAAAAAATATCATTATATAATATTACATTTAAAACTATAAATTGTATCGATTTTTCAGAATTACTACCGGATCGGAACGCGGCCACACACTGAGAAGATCCTGCGGAAGAAACTCAGCGGGCTGGTCTTTTTTTCTCTATTTTATGTTCTTGTTATAAATATACAAGGATGATTTCATATTACAAAGTTATTTTTATAATTACAAGTTTCATATGTTGAGTAATTTTTTTTTTTATAATTTACATAATGTTCACCATTAACAAAATTTTTACTACATTGAAATTTTTTTAAGGACAATTCAACAAACTTATATTTCTATCCATTAACATTTAAATTTATCGGCTAAAAATTCTTTAATATCATAATAAGTTTTATCTAACAGCAAATCAAACAACTTTTTGCGAAATTTATTTATAGGCAATGATTTGAGACTATCAGGAATATGATTGTATATAATAATAGACATACAATACACATTTTTTGTAAAAATATTTAATTTTTGGTTAGGCACATATAATTAGGTTTTTTTCAAAATCTCTCAAAACCGTCTGGATCGAATTGGTTCAAATTTTCAGGAAATCTAAGTTAAGCGGAATCCAATCGAACGCCATCAACCGCGTTTCGATCGATCTAGCCGTTCAAAAGTTATGACATGTTCACACACACACACACACACATATACGTACTATTGAGTTCACTGGCGGTGTTCCAGTTAACAAAATGTTTCTTTGAACAGCGAAATACATCTTAGCTCCACCCACAAATCGGTGCATCCAATTAGAAAAAATTAATTACTTGACCACAATGCGTTTACACAAATCATAACATTCCTTATCAGTCGCTCCTTAACAGTTGCCGATGCTCTACGTTTCATTGATCCCGTTTTTTATGGCCATTGTTATTTTCCCGGACTCCGATCGTGCTTAAATTTGACCTGTGCTTCGTTTTTTGGACTTGAGAGATTGCTTTATTGTTGGACATCTGTGTGTAAATTGGACTTTGAAAATGCCGCGAAATTTGACTCTATCATCTAATCTGGTGGAATAAACCAGTATCTAAACTAAATTACTAGAACATTTAACTAGCGGCGATTGACCTATATAAAATAACTATATAAAATAACTAGGCAACATGTCATGTCTCTAGGCCTGCAAACATTAAGATCAAACAAAAAGTAGTTATTTTTTAAATAGTAAGATTTGTCAATATATGTATTAAACCCCATACGAGTAGTCTAAATATTTACTTTAATATTAGTTTTATCACTAATAGAAAACAAAAAATACAATAAACTACTTTTTATTCAAAACAGATTAGTGCGACTACTTGTAAGTACTCAATCGCAGGAATCGGCTCCTTACAGTTTTATGTTGTAATTACCTGCTTAGGAACTACAAAACTAAGAATTACTCTCAACTACAAAATAAAACATTAAGAATTATGATGAATAACAAATATTTCAAGCGGCATTGTCTAATACAAACAATAGAGATACGTAAGAGGCGGGGCCTAACAAAAGCACCGACGAATGTGCCAAGCGAATGTGTCCTTAAAGGTGGAACACCGGAAATGTTCCCCATAGTACATACAAACATACTGACGTCATCGTGAAAATAGTCGGATAAGATTCCAAGGACCTCAAAACGTGGACATCTGGTGAAAACTCGATTTTCGAAAGTCGAGGTAAAATCAGTATCTTCCTTATCTACATACGTAGTGGGAAATTAAAAACTGGTTTGCTAAATCACGTTTTTTACATTGATTGTTAAATAACAATTTTACAAAAATTATACGACGTACCTGAAGATATTATCTAAGGAATGTGCTAACTTATTACATGATAGAATGTACTTCACTTGATGATATAAAATTCCGAAAACAGGCTAAAAAAATCTCTAAACAAATAATTTGTTAATACTATTTCTAATCATCCACATGATTTTATATGGTGATATTTAGTTAAAAAAAGAATGTTCTAAATTTTGATTTTCAGCTGAAGTCCTATATTAACGACGGGTCCCAAGAACAAAATTTTATGGAGAGATCAGACTAAATTGGTTTTATAATAAAATTCGCATTAAACACGCATAAAGCTACAATATATTTTTTATATTTATTAGTCTTTTTTGGAAATACTCAAGTGAACATCATCTTATCTACAATGTACTCCCACAAACAAACATATTGTTATTTGGTAATTTTGTAGATACGATTTTGTTCTTGGGACCCGTCGATTTATTTATCCGAAAATTAACCAGCGGTTTCAGAACATACAGCACGCGCGCCGCCGCGCCAAGCGGCCAGTAACCCCGCAACCGCTATGCCCCTGCATTTTAAATCTGTAATATCTTTGAAAATATTCATTTAAATTACATGCTGTAAACAGCCATATTTATCTATATTAAATCAGCAATATATTTAAGGTATTTAATTGGATAAGTATTAGTGTTGTATTGCTTAAAATTGCTTCGGAAAAAAGCCATTATTTCTCGTAAAATGTAAATGACAAAAAAATGCTGTTGTGTGTTATCCATAAGAGATAGACATATACCATCGCGGAGTTTTCTGTAGACCTTTTCAAGGTGTACAAATACTTGGTACATTATTTTGATAAATCTCGTAGGGTTTAGCCAGAGTTTGCAATGTAAGCGGAAAAAAATATAATTATTTACGACATGACATCAGAAAACTCAAAAATTGCAGTATTTCTCGACTCTATATTTCATGTTATTATACATATAAACCTTCCTCTTTAATCATTCTATCTATAAAAAAAACCGCATAATTATCCGTTGCGTAGTTTTAAAGATTTAAGCATACATATGGACATACGGACAGACAGAGAAAGCAACTTTGTTTTATACTATGTAGTGATATATATATATATATATATATATATATGCGTTGACCAACTCTGAAATACGGTGAGTATGAAAACATTTTATAGCATCAGAGAGCGGACAAGAAGACAGCTCTGGTGATTATAAGAAAAAATTGACAATGAAGGTACAATGATGCGTATTATCGTATGATGTGGTAAGGATGGAAGCCGGCTACTTTAGGTTCCACGCCAGAACACAAGCAGAGAGTTATTACGGCACCAACTCGGGCGAGGTAAATTACACGATATTTTAATCTCCGTGATATGAGTGTAACATACTACAGTCCGCGCGCGAGTTCCGAAGAATCGGGGACTGAGATACCTACGGGCGGGTGTGCTCTGTGTATATCGACTAATTCGCAGCTCGCGCGCGGACTGTAAATACCAGTGGGAAAGAGTCCATATAAGACGATTCCGAGCGGATTACCTTTATAATTTATTGATAGCACCAAGACCTGTATAGACACGCGTAATTACGTGAACGGTCGTCGCAAATTACGCGTAGTTAGAGGATGGATAGGTTCTTATAGATCTATTGCTTAATAATCTATCTAGCGTAATATCACCTTCCATCCCGCCTAGGGGCCGGTAACAAATATCTTCTGAGATGTCGACGCACACATCAGCCCACGGTAAAAGGAATGTTCCAATTTGTACCTTGTGTCTGTCTCGGTCGAAGAGCTAGTCGGCTTTGCCGTTTCGAGATATGAGACCGAGATATTGCAAAAATCCACGGCAAGAGTGGAACGAGGTGTCATGGCTTTTTTGCTTCGATAGTCCCGTACAATATTACGTGTGAGAAAACTAGGACGAGCAACGAAACATGTACTTTTTTTACATTAAACTTTAAATTAACAATTTTATTAGTCCGATTTTAGTAATTAAGTAAAAAAATATCAGAATAGTAGTTTTCTTATAACCACCTAATCCTAATTTTCTAATAACATGATTTGCAAAACAATGTCAAAATACGTAGCTAAGCCACGAATTTTCTAACTGGATAATGCTAGTAGAACAAAAAAAAAGTGTATTGGTAATAACCACCTCCTATACCTCACGCCGCCAAGCCTCACCCCCGTAGAGTGCGATAGCAACTGCAGCCTATACCGAAAATCCCTATGAAAATTACACAAAAACAACATTTCGTAGTCCCCTGTTTCCTCCTCCAAAACTGAACTGATTTGATTGCTTTTTTCAATATAAATTAAAGAAAGACATTATCTGTGTTCCTATGTTTTTCTTTTTTTAATATTATTTGGTCAAATTATGTTACTGCGTGTTTGAACACAACAGACAATCGGAGCAATTTTTCAGGTTTTTATCAATTTATATCTCTTTTCATATTTAATTTAGGAAAACAGAAACATAGCAATTGTAGCTATAAATTTATTACAATTTTTTTTGTTCTACTAGCATTATCCAGGGAGGGAATCAAGGGACTACGTTTGTATGGAAAAACGGCCGTAGTTATTCCCTCTTAATTACATATTTATTTGTTAGGCACCTAACATTTTTATTAAGACACAGAAAGCGATGCATTTCGGCTTGTCATAACTTATATACCAATTCCGTACAAAGCGAACAGTCTGTCTACCTTTAACATAGCATTTATACATATTTAAGGACACATACAAGCCCATATATTTCGATATGTTAAAAGTGTTATATCCCTTTCATTTCCCTACAAAAGCGAACAAACTGCCATGCTTTAGCATATGTATAATGTGACGACATACGGAGGATAAGCCGATTTGTTGTGTTATGACAGAAAACACTTTACTGCTAGGTATCTTGTACAAGGAGACAGATGGCACATATGTATTTTAAATATGGCCATTACTTTCTTTCTGCAATATCACGCAAGGGTTAACTTATTCCTTTCGCAACAGCGTCGGTGCTTGTCGCTACCGTGTTCCGGTTTGGAGGGTAAGGTAGCCAGTAAATGAATGTACGTGACATGCCAACCCCGCCATATCATAGCAAAGTATCATCCCATTTCTATCTACTTGATACCTATCCTATGAAATATAAAATAAAAATATGTTGTATTCAAAAATATATTTTGACTATATACTTAAATCTACTACACAACTGTTTCACTTGATCACAATTATTAAATAATTATTGATCGAGTGTTTATATTTTTGAGTTTTCAATATTTAATATAGTGGATATCAAAATATTTATAATTTTGTAAAATAAACAATTATCATTACCTATCTACCTATTTATTTCGATAATTTGATTTCTATATTAAAATAACGTTATGAATATAGAGTACTTAATACTGTTTTTAAATACAAAATAGAATACGTTTAAATATGCCATATAAAGTGGCGTGTTTTTAACCTCTTTAAGATTGTAATATTTTTTATTTTCTATTGACCTGATAAATATTTTTTAATAATTTTGGCCTGAATAGTATAAAAAGTCTCTTGAATAATGCATATTATACTTTTATGAAGTTCATAGGCAGAGAGTAATAAAAATTGTGGATCGTCAAAGGCATTCTGAATTTGTTTTTAATGATATTTCAAAATATTGCAACAAAATATGTTGGCCAAAACATATCGGCAGAAGCGGCTACTAAAAAGACGATGCGGTTGCTAACGCGGAGTGTTGTCCAGTTTAAAATATTCGCTAAATGTTAGAGAAATTTACGGCTAAATATGGGCATTGTAAAATACCACAATATTTTTTAAAATAGAAACACTTCGTTTTTTTCGTGTCATTGATCTATATGCGTTTTTTGGGTCGGACAGGGTTTTTGCACAGAATACTGGAGGCTAACAGAAGTCAGTGTACATACAAGTAATATTCGAGCAACACATATAGACATCTCTCACGGCCGCGATACCTCGGAACACACTGTTTCGAACACGAAATAAAGAAAACAAGGTTTCGAACCATTCCGAGATTTACTTCTGTTAGTCTCCAGTATTCTTTGGTTTTTGCTACTTACTGTATAACTTATAAGCAAATACATCATCGATGCGTCTGACAAGTTCCATAATATGGAAATTATATCACATATTATCTAACACCTTTAAACGAGCAATTCTTGTATATATAATTGGAATCTCGGAATCGGCTCCAACGATTTTCATGAAAGTCACAAATTAGGGGATTTTCGGGTCAAGGAATCGATTTATCAAGGTTCCGGGTCCAAGAAAAGCTCGGTTCCCAAGATATGGGTATGTGAAAAACCGAGCAGAGCTCGGTCAACCAAGTACAGGAAAAAAAAATTCTATAGGAATCAATTTATGAAGGTTCAAGGTCCAAGAAAAGATCGGTTCCAAAAATATGTGAAAAAACCGAGCAAGGCTCAGTCAACCAGATATTGTGATATTTATTTGGGAAACAACAAAAAAACGTGTTTTTAAATTAAGAAAAAGACTATTGGTTAATTTATTATTTGTTATTGAATAAAAAAAAGACTAGTTTTTAATTTATTATTTGTTATTAAACGACAAATAGACTATTTGTTAATTTACAAAACGTTTTTTGTTGTTTCAAAAACCTTACAAATATCACACATGGAATTTGTCAGGCGCAGCGACGACATTTTATTTTTAACAAGTACTCATATTTTTCTCTTTCACACCATAGTGTTTCCACCCATACTACTGTATTCTTTTATGGTCTATACATATATTATTTCTTACATATCATATCAATATCTGATTTAACCCCTCATGACGCAGATCGGAACAATATGACCGCTCTGTGTTTTATAACTTTCGGTCGGCTCAACTCTGTAAAATGTGACTGCACCCGTTTTCAATTTATACTCTATTTTACATCATAATAGTGATTAATTTAGTTTGAATAAGTTTGGTAATTGACAGCCTTGGATATATTCTGTGAAATGAGACAGCTATATTTACATTTACCACTTGTTAAATTTTTTAGAAATTTGTTGTAACAGCGTTGGCATGTCCTTTTAACGGTCAAAGCTCAAGCGCCAGCCTTGAGTTTTGAGGGGTTAGCGGAATTGATTTAAAGCATTGTAATTTTCATGCATTTTCGTATGATAAATTAACATTACAATGACGAATAAACAACAAAAAACCGTTTACATTGAAAACAATGGCGTTGTAATTCTTTGTATAGCAAGATACTAGTCATTATAAAAACATTAAACCCGACTGATAAAGACGAATTTAACGACACAACCCAAGATAAAATCCATCAACCCCCTTCGGCTGCAGAGCATGCTGAAATAAACATCCATACATTTACTCCAAAAACATAATCCTCAGGCCATTTTGCTATTGTTATTATTATATTTGCAACGAGTGCGCTATGTAATCCGATTTTTCTTCCTTAACATCCATGACAGTTTATTCTGTACAGTATATACCGGTCAGTATAGCTAGACTATTAGATTACTTAATAAAGTATAAGTATTCCTCTTTGACAAGAGAAAGATAAGGACTTTTTTTTAATTATAAAAATATTAAAATTATAAAAATTGCAAGCATTCCAACGCTGAACAAATAAAAATGGCTTTATCTCTGTCTAACAAGTTAGAATTTTCATAATATACAAAGCTACAAAAAATTTGTCAGTGTTCTAATTTCAAATCATTTAAGAAAATTAACGTCACCTTAAACAGCTTGCGGGCAAAAAGCCATTATTAAAATACGCTGTCAATGTAGATAAGATAAAACTTAATGTCAAATAACCTTTGATTACAAAATATTAAATTAATTTTAGCGTTTATTTGTATTTTTCTATAACTTTAGTGTGTACCTTAAATCTAAAATAAAAACTAATTATTAAAATAACATGCTCAATTGCAATATAATTTATCAATTGTTATGTAGACAATAAACAGCTGTTTTTAATTTTGCTATTGTTAGGAACGAAATGACACGGTTTTCCCTTGGTTATTTCATATCTAGTAGTAGTTCCCTTCATCTAAGATATTCCTATACTATATCACATACATTGGAATGCATTAGCACACTATTCAAATTAGCACCACGTGCCCGTCAGACATCGCAACTTTGTCCCAACCCCGCAGGCCATCAACATCGCAGGTGAGGATTACGTTTTCTCCATATCTTTTAGTCAACAATATAGTTCAACGTACTGATCCCGTATAAGTTTAAATGTCATCTGTACTGCTTAAAAGATGTAGCAGAAATATTAATTTTCGTTTGAAAAAATAAGGAGATATCTTACATTATACGTATTTCTGTTACATCTGCAAATGAGCCAATAATATGAGCAAACACTCTTAAATTTTGCTTATTTCTTTCCTACTAATATTTTCTAACGCATTCAAACCAGCTCTTAAACTATTCATCTCGATTCTATTCCATAGCGTTCCCATTACAATATAATAGAAGCATATGCCGGTCATAATAATTTTAATTATGTCTGATAGAATGTTGTTTGGCCAATATCCTACAGAACCCAACAGAAACATAAATATAAGGCCACCGGTCAAGAGGTATAGTTTTTTTGATTTTCTTATAGTGAGAGTTGCATCTTTACATACTTTGATGGCTTCGCTAATAGTGTCTGCAAAATATTTTTCCGTGTTAATGTTATGGTGTTTCTTGTTATCATCTGAAGTTTTCAGTTTAAGTTTTAGGAAAACAGCGTTGTGATCTGAATACGAAAACGTCTGTCCAGGAACTCTCTCTTCTAATGGATTACCATAATTTATAACTTCAGCCTGAAAATTATTGTTTTCTTTTAATATATTACACAAAATACACTAGGTTTTCCTGTTTACCGTTTAATATATTTGGGAGAACCTTGTTTTTTTATATCATAAAATAACAAACAAGCAGATGGGACATTAACGATGTTAATGGTGCGTTGCTATGTTGTGGCGAGGTCTAATGCCACAAACATAAGTTTACCGGCTACCTTATCCTCCAATCCGGAACACGACAGTGACTAGCACTGACGTTATTGCAGCAGGAAATGATAAGAGCGGTGGTACCAGACGCGGGCGAGACAATGCAAACCTCTACCACTTAGTAGCCACGATGGTGGTGACTGGCATAGCCAATCTGTCGCCTTTTACGACTTGCCTGGCAGAACGGCACTTGGCCTATTTTTTAACGAAGACAGCTCTAGTGCATTCCATCCCTAAAAAAGGAGAAAATTCTTATCCGTCTATCTATCGGCCTATAGTCATAACCTCCTTGTTCTCGAAAATTATGGAGACAATCATCAACTCTCAGCTCCTCAAATATTTAGAAGAGAACCAGCTGATTATCGTCCGCCAGTATGGTTTCAGTTGCGGCCGCTCAGCTAGTGATCTAGTATACCTACAACATCGGTGGGCGGAAGCAGTTGAGTCCAAGGGAGAGGCATTGGCAGTTAGTTTGGACATAGCAAAGGCCTTTGATCGGGTGTGGTACAAAGAGCTTTTCGCGAAACTACCTTCCTATGGGCTTCCCGAGAAATTATGCAAATGGATCACTAGTTTTTTGGCTGATCGGAGCATCAAGGTCGTAATCGACGGTGCGTGGATCTGACCTTAAATCTGTCAAAGCTGGTGTTCCCCAAGGCTGCATACTATCACTGACACTGTTCCTTCTGCACATCAATGGCATGATGCGAATTCGCAACATACATTGCTATGAAGATGACTGTACTGGTGATGCTACATACTCCGGCCATAGCGATATTTCTCGGGAATACGTTGAAGAGTGCCAAAACAAGCTTGTGTCCGAAGTTGAGAATCGACTAACCGATGTCTCGGAATGGGGTCGTCAAAACCTGGTCACTTTTAACCCCAAGAAGACACAGCTTTGCGAGTTCTCCGCTAAAAAAGACACCCTTTGCCGTGTCTACTCGATTTAGGGATACTCCTAACTTCTGGGCGTCGACATATCGAATTACGTTCAGTTTCGCGGTCATTTGGAAGGTAAGGCTAAACTAGCCTCCAAAAATCTCGGTGTGCTCAGCAGAGCGAGACAGTACTTCTTGCCGGCCCTTCGCCTTCAACTTTATGAGGCTCAAATCCAGCCTCATATGGAATACTGTTCTCATCTCTGAGCCGGAGCTCCTCAGTACCAGCTTCTTCTTGATCGCATTCAGCATAGAGCGGTTCGAATCGTTAACGACCAGGCTATTTTGAAAAGGCTTGACCTTTGGCATTGCGCAGAGATGTTGGTTAATTCTGTGTCTTCTATTCGTATTTTTTATGAGGAGTTTTACGATGAGTTATTTGGATTAATTCATGCCGCTGAATTCTATCATCGGACCACCATCACTGGTGACTGGACTCTTCATCTCGATGTCTGAAAATCTACAACTGCGCGTTTCTCTCGGCACTTTTTGCCTTGCACTACTCTGTTGTGAAACTAATTACCGGCAGGGATGTTTCCAATTGGATACAATTTGGGGGCCTTCAAGGAAAGAGCTTACTCATTCTTAAAAGACCGGCAACGCAACTGCAAGACCTCTGGTATTGTGGATGTCCATGGGCGGCGGTGATCACTTACCCTCAGGTGCACCTCCTGCTCGTTTGCCCCATCTTCTATAAAAAAGGCAGGCAGCGTACTTTGGGATTGGATGCATCTAGTACATTGTAAAGTATGTAAAAGTTTATTAGATGTTTGTTTGTTTTATTCACAATTGCAATTTTGCAATAAGTGAAATAAGTTATAACAATACTTTTACTGTGATGTGATCTGCGAAATTAATTTATTTTAATACCTATGTTAGTTCATGACGTGGGAAAAGTTGCTTTTTTACTAGACCTCAAAAATGATAAAAATTACAAAATAATACTCACATCCCATGAAGAGTTTGTGTGGAATAAAATATGATCTATTCTTTTTCCTCCAGGACAAACTTTAACTAGTTTTTTATCAGAATAGCTGTTATTTACATTATCACATGTACCTAAGTGATCACTTTTATTTGGGCCGCTAATACACTCTAACCCATCAATCAATGAGGCTACTTCGGTTATTAGCCTGAAATCAAATAAAATATATTGTTAAAAACACCCTTAAGATTTATTTGTAAATGGGATATTCTACAATTCATCTGTATATTGATGGAGAAATTTTTACTTACATTCACACGAGTCCTTTTATAGCACACACTGTGCTGTGTGCGAAAAAAACACTGTCTGATCCACAATTGTTTGGTAGCCTACTAAAATCATATATATGCTATTATTTTGCTGACATACATAGATAATTTTTTGCCGATCAAAATAATTAATCTTAAATATTATTAATTTTTTCGAATATTATTGTGGCTGAACAAAATGCCGGACAAAAAGTGAATATGACATCAATGACGACACGCTGACTAAGTGTAGAAATATTCTCTAAATTGTAGCGAAATTGTAGGTACATTAATTTTCGACAATATCATCAACCCATCTATATGTCCTTTTCGAGTCAGACAGGCTTTTGTTACTCACTGTATAATAAGTTAGGTAGCGGGGTAGAGTTCCACAACATATCCGTATAACATCTTTGGTTTCTATAGGCGATGGTTATATTTTTCCATCAGGAGAGCCATTTGCTATCTAAATACACACACACACACACACACACACAAATATATATATATATATATATATATATATATATATATATATATATATATATATATATATATATATAAACTAATATTTTGATGAAATTGCAATAATAAAATTTACCACCACAACACCCTTGTATTTTTAGAATTCTGTATCATGAGGGGTAGATTGTCATAATATTTTTATGGGACAAAAGGAAATCTTGGATAATCTACAGAAAAATTACATTTCTGCATATAGCATTTCATCCCCCGATTGATTTCTATGCACCATTAATGTCGAATAGGCGAAGAATGTCTGTTTCTATCGGACCATCTGCGTAACACATGTAAATATAACTAGCTGTTAGCTGCAACTTCGTTTGAGTTATCCAATTCATTACTACTATTTCTACTTCTATAACTTTTTTCATAAAAATGGCTATCATGTTATACAAAAATATAATTTTTCAAATCTGGAGATTAGAATGTTCAAACTTCATGTGGTCTGTGATTCAAACAAATAAAAATCTCTTCAGCTTAAACTATCATCACGCCCGGTTCCCTTGCGGGGTAGGCAGAATAATCTGAATATTTTCGAACGAAGACTTTTCAGTTCATAACGATGTGTGTTCACACAGTGGTGATTCGCTCATCGCCGCATTTTACCGACCTGATAACTATTATCGACTATTTCTAGCATCAATCGGGACCGACGGCTTTACGTGCTCATCCGTACAGTAGATTCCGAGCTGCTATTGATATTTTAGATTTTCGATATAAACCTCAATAGCACTTTTGCCCGACTCCTATCGAACATGGGACCTCACGATCTGAGCCAAATAGGCTAACCTCTAACCACGAACCAGTGCGCCTTCAAGCTTTATTTTTTTTTATCTGGTGTTTATATATCTATATCTCCTTTCTAGACATATTACTTAAGAGCTCTTCCTAAGTTACATCATGCAGATACAAATAATGACTCGCAGTGTCTTTGAAACAGAGAATTGCCTAGATCCTATTTCCTACCATAATTAATTACTTTTTGTAGTTCACAGTATCCATAAAAGTAGTCTGTACTATTACCTAAATGACAAGTCTCCAGGAGCAGCATTTAAATCCCCAGCTAGTATAGACAAATCGGCTGATGATGAAGTAAGCTTCACAAATTCAGCTGTAGAGTAAGCTTGCAGTACTCTATGCGCGAGATAAATATCATCTTCATGATACTCTGCATGTAACTGTAAATAAACAGAGTATTTTACCTGACATAAGTATGGTTCACTGCTGTGTTTGTTCTTTTAGTAGTGTCCACATGAAATTTGCTTTTAATAAGAATGTAATGTTTCAGAATTCTGTGCGACTCAAATGGCCTTACATATTTTTACCATCACAGTTTCTGTGCTTGCCATGTAAACTTTTTCACTTGTTCACTTAAGAATTACATTCTGAAGGATGACAATGCACCATTAGCATTTATGGTTTTATTGATTACATCTTTTCAACTGTTTGTTTGGCATCTTTACACTGATAACAAACATTTGATAAACTAGCAAGTAATATGACTGAAAAAAATGTAACCTGCTCATATTGCACCAATTGGATCTGCTGTACAAAACACCTGGTATAAAAAGTGACACTATCGGTTTCTTTTTGTACACGGCTTAGAGTCCATAAAAATACCTCTTAATAATAAATACATGGGGCACACTAAAAGTTTTGCACTTCTAGCTAATCGGAACTATTTGAATTTCGAATGTTATATTTTTAAAACTTTGGAACCTTCTTAGTAATAAAATAAATCTTTGGCGGGAAATGATTTGTCAATTGTTTTTTATCAAACATTAAAGTTCTACGTACGCAACGAAAATGGAGTTAAGTCGAAAAGATTTTAGAGCGATGATTTTTTATGATTTTAAAAGTTCACTTTCTCCGCAAGACTGTGCCGCTCGTCTTCAAAATGCTTTTGGGAGAGAAGCACCTTGTTTGAGCACCGTGAGGCGATGGTTTGCTGAATTTGAGAGAGGTCGAGTTTCTCTACATGATGAATTTCGTGAGGGCGGCCTTCAACTGCCGTCAAGGAAAATAATGTGGCTACTGTTAAGCGGTTAATTGAAGAAAACCCCCGGATTACCTATGAGACAATTCGATATTATTGGGGATTGGTATGAGCCAAATTCAGAAAATTTTACACGAAGAATTGAAAGTTCGGAAACTTTTGTTGTCGTTGGATCCCTCATGAATTGACAGCGGAGCAGAAGCGGGCTCGCGTGGAAAGATGAAACGTGGATTTATTGTTTTGAACCCGAAAAAAAACAGCAATCTTGTGAATGGGTATTTGAAAATGAGAACAGGCCAACAAAAGTGAGACAGGCGAGAAACGTTGGTAAAAAAATGATCGCGTTTTTTTGACGTGACAACGTCTTATAATTCGATAGAGCTGGCTGCACGCACGAAAAAACATGACTCATGCGGCGTTACCTCGCTCTGAGGCGTTCCGTAAATGCTACCATTCCATTAGTATTTTCTTAAGACGTTGTCACGTTCAACTATCGTCTGTAAACCAACTTTACAGACAACCGATTTTTTTTTCTCAGCTACGGGTCCCATCTGTACAATTCCACTTGAAGATCAAGAGTGTTAATGCCGAGTGGTATTCTACCATTTATTTACCCAGGGTGTTAGAAAAAGTTCGCGAAAGACGACCCAAAAGCCACATTCTCCTAAACACTTCTTCACACACGGCCAACAAAATAGTCATTTTAAGCTTCCGAAAAAGTACATCTCGTCACTCATCCGGCGCATAGCCCCGACCTAGCACCCTGTGATTTCTGTATTTTCCCCAAAATCAAAGATTTGATGAGAATTTTACTTTTACCAACTCCAAAGAGGCAGTGATAGCGTTCAATCAGCACGTAGAAAACATGCCTTCATATCCGTGGTCCTCCTGTTTTAAAAAATCGTTCGAGTGCATGAAAAAATGTTTAAAATGTAAAGGAGAGTATTTTGAAAAGCAATAAACATAATATTTTGGTTATAACATGTTTTTGTAAGTTACGCAAAAATTATAGTGTAACCTACGTAATTGTGTATACATGAAATACACTATACAATAATAATTTTTGTTATATCATACAAAATATTGAAACATCCTTTGCAATATTTGCTTACAATATTTCTAACATTATTATAACATTGTAGTATTGTCAAGCATGATTCGTTATCTTTTACAATACTATTGTTTCGGTCGATGAAGTACTAGACTGTAAGAATTAAAACTTCATTGATAAACTTGATGTAGTGCTAGATTCTCCTTGAAAGAATTGAAAGCAACATACCACAATTATACACAACTCTAAATTCTATCTAGGTGCTTGATAATCATTGCCACCCAAGGAACTTGAAATATTAAAAATCACCAATTTAGATGAAATAGTATGTGATGGATGTACAAACTAAAATAACTTATGCTGCAATTATGCACAACCCTTTCTAAGTTCACCTCGGTGCTAAATAATTGCTGTCACCTATGGATCTTGTATAAAAATATATGGAAAGCAAATAACAAATAAATCAGTTTAAAGAATAACTTAATTTGTTTTTTCTATATATAATGGTGGCACCATTGAAAACAAGGTGAGAACTTTTATTGCTTAATTGCCAAGGTCCACCATTGAGTTTTTTGTATTTAGTATACTTGTATTGACACCAAATCCCTTATGCCTAGAGAGTAATACAATGCAATCATCAATGAGATGATTACAGGTTGTAGCAAATCACCAGGAAGATCAGTCTATATAGTAGAATATAAAAAAATTAATGTCTAAAATTATTTTTGGCTCTGAATTTTAATGTATTAAAATATATATGAATAAAACAGTGTTTGACAAAGTACCTGCAATACTTACATGGGTACAGTAAATGTTAATAAGTAGATTATTGAATTTTATTCTACATAGGCCAACTCCTTTACCACCAAACCAGTCACCATGATGAATCTTATGAATATAACCATTTAATGGCCATTGATGGAAAAATACATCTTGAATAACCCATTTAGAAAAGATGCACAGTCCTGAGCCTAGTACACCACTAAAAATAACGGTAATTTTTAAAAATAATTAGTGATTTATTAAATAAATAGTAATTTAATTTATTAAATAATTAGTAAATTAGTTTTTTCCATCTTCAAGTAAATTAAATATTTTACTTGAAGATGGAAAAAACTAATCACTTTCCTAAATTATATACTTTATCATTGGAACCCATTATTTCGAATAGGACAAGAGACACTTTTTTGAAAATTACATATGGCACCAATCTATTTTTTTTTTCAGCATTTAAAGTATTCTCTGCGAAAAGGGCATATTTCTAAACACTACAAGCCAACTTCAAAAGCAAACAAAATCTCAAATCTGTATGAAAAGGACCTGGACTCCCATTAGATTTTTCACACTTTTCAATTTCAAGTCTAAACTAGGACTTGTGACAACTTGCACATCCATAGATTGTTTAGACAGTGAATATCAAGATAACAATAATCAACCAATATCTCTTCTAAAAATCTTCAGTATAATGACAAGTTCAAAAAAATTAATTAAAAATACCTAACTATCAATGCGAAAAATATTTTTTCATTATTAAGCAAATATCATAAAAATCATATATTTTTTATCTATCAACCTCTATATTCAAATAACTTAGCACCATATAATTTTTTACAAGAAACCTATTTTCCTTAATTCAGAAAAATTTTAATTAATCTACTAATGCCCTTTTCGTCATTGACGGTTTCGTTTGTTAGGTGATATACTCACCATTTTTAAAAAAGTTGTTTGCAAATAAAATAAATACATATTGTATATGAAAAATAATCATAAATTTTAAACACATTAGCTTCTATAGGAATTATCTTTGCTATAAAAAGTTTATTGTCAATCTCACAGGAACGATATATTTATCTGTGATAAAATTAGCATATGTGATAAGTTTGGATATTGTCTTTTTGTTTGCTAAATTTCATCCTATCTATCTGGTTGACTGGTAAAAGACTGGTACATACTGAAGGAGAGTGTTCAGTACTTGATTCTGATACTGAATATGTGAAAACATAGGTAATTGAAAATGTAACTAATCATCCATGTAAAAATGTTTATTGCGGAAATCCGCACACAGTTGATTTACCGAACTTGTAACTAGACTTGTTAGTAAATAGGCGGTGACTATACTTTTTGAATATTACGGCACTAATTTCGTTGAGGTTAGCTATATAGTTAAGCAATATTCTCTTTTTAATATATTTTTATTTGTTAAATATTGTAACGAGTATATTTCGCGTTCCCTACAATCGAATGGTCAATTCATGTAAACTTTTTTTTCTCCCAAAGATTTCATCGATAATTTATATATAAAATTTGTTTTTCATATATTACAATTTTTTTTCTTAACTTAGATTCTCGAAATTAACAAATAAATGTGAAACGAAACACGGTAGGCTGAATACATTTTCTTTTGCCTTATATTTATTGCTATAGTGAAAAACATCGATGTTGTATAAATTTGGACTATGTGGATTCCACATTGTTGTTGTTAGGAATCAGAATAGACTCGGGGGTGAGATATATGCGAGCCACAATGTGTGGCTCGCATATATCTCATTTGGCCAAAAAACTGAGTTCTGCTGCTTACGCAGTTAAAAAAGTCCATGAACTAACTGATATAGACACAACTCGTTTAGTTTATTTTAGCTACTTCCATAGCGTCATGTCTTATGGCATATTATTATGGGGTAGTGCCACAGACATTGATGTAATTTTTGTTTTGCAAAAAAGAGTAATTTGCTTTCTTTATAAAATGTGTAACACAGAATCTTTACGAAATAAATTTAAAGAAATAGGCATACTTACTGTGACCTCTCAATTTATTTTGGAAAATATATTGTATGTTAAAAAAAATATAAATAATTTTAATAAAAATTGTGACACCCACAGTATAAATACTAGGAATAAAGATAAGATCGTTATACACTTTTCCAGACTGAGTAAAGTTAATAAGTCCTTTTTATGCCAAAGAGTACGTTTTTATAACACACTCCCAGACCATGTTATAGACTTACCATACTGTAAATTTAAAAAATTCGTAAAGCAATAATTGAGCCAAAAGGGTTATTACAAAATACAAGATTTTATTAATGACAAGGAGGCATGGATATAATTAATATATTTTGTATTAATTGAATGTATTTTGTATTAATTGAATGTATTTTGTATTAATTGAATGAAGCATATTTTTTCTGCTCTTTAATTTGTTATATAGTAATTGTATTTTTTCAATTTAGTTATTATTATTTTTTTTGACTTTCATTTGACACCTCTTTTGACATTATTGTAATTTTTATTATAGAGTTTACACCGGACATACATACAGACAAACAGACAAAAATTCTAAAAACTATATTTTTGCCTTCGATATCGATTGTAGATCACGCCCCAAATATTCTTTTAAAAAAATATTCAAAGTACAGTTTTCTGTTTTGACTTTCCTACGATTTTATTATATGTATAGATTTGCTTCTATATTAATTTAAATTTTATTGTTATTTTAAAAATATTTAAGTACAAGTCATTTCTGAAAACAAAGAATTCTCTTTAGCTGTCTTTATTTTTCTGTATTGTACCTTAGTTTATTTTATAACTATTGTGTAACTTGTCATGTATAATTTTGCTTATAAATGACGTCGATAAGTGTTCCTATGTGTACCTACGTCGAATAAAATATTATTTAAATTTGAATTTGAATTTTGAATTATTTGAATTTGAATTTGAATTGATGTATTTGAATTTGAATTGATGTATTAAGACTATTCTGCGTCATTTTGTTATCTGTGGAATCTACTCTGTAATCTCTGCCCTTTCGATGGAGGTTGGCCATGAGGTTAGCTGACAATGTTTTCACTTTAACTTAAAAATTTGTTAAATTTAAATAAAAAACGTTATAATTCATATTTGTGGGGCCATGGTGCCTCTTGTAAGCTTTAGATAATCAAAACCGCTGAGGAGAAAGCGTTTCAATAAAATGCGTCCATCACGGGAGCCAACGCTGTTTTCCATCCGCCTAAATAATTGTTATATTGCAAATAACTAATATGGAGTGAATAACCTTTACGGGGTCATGATGCCCGTTTGTAAACTTCAGATAATAAGATTGCTTAAGATAAAGCGTGGTGAGGCGCATTTGAGTCTAGACAAAATGGCGCCGTAACATCGTAATGAATTCATTTCAATTAACTTATAATATAAAAACAATATTAGAACCCGAAGTCTATCATCAATAAGAATTTTTACCTGCTGATATTATTCAAGACCAATGAAACACAGCATCATCGCATTCTAATCTTATATTTAAATACTTAAACTTTGTATGTTTAGAGGTTATGTGTATATTGAAAAAACCCAAGATCGGGCCTGGAGTTTAGATAGAATATACAGAAAGAAAGAAGCAAATGTTCTCCGAATTATCTGGTGATAGTGCTTACAAGTTAATAGTGTATCCGGTAGTAGGGTTCCACAAGTCAATGATCTCAACCCGCAAGCCGTATGTCAGGGTGTCCCAAAAATACCATCTCAAAGTGACATGATAGATAGTTCACCCTTAGATCTGTTAGATAAAATAAACATGACCTTAGTAAAAGTAGACCTTAGAAAGAACTGGAGGAACTAAAAAAGCTGTTAAAATGCTACAGGAGTATAAAGAATGGATTCCTAAACTTAAGGACAAAACTTAAAAACCTGAGTGCTAAGTGTGAGTTTTTCTTTTCGCATTCGATCATGAGCGCATTTCGAGTTTACTAGGAATTTGTATGTGATTTGTACAGTGCCACCTAGTGGTAAACTGGTTTCTCACGTTTACCACTAGGTGGCGCTGTACAAATCACATACAAATTCCTAGTAAACTCCAAACGCACTCACGATCAAATGCGAAAAGAAAAACTCACACTTAGCACTCAGATATTATAAGTACTGCCACTGAATTTTATAAAGATTTATATTAAAAAGATATTATATTAAAAGATTTATATTGAGCTGATGGGAGATACAAATGTTACCTTGCATAATGCAATGCGATGTAGAAAGAGCAATCAGTACTCAGAAAAGAGATAAAGCTACGGGACTTGAGGATATTGCAAATGAAACACTGTTGGAAACAAAAGGGTATAATATACTAGTGTTAACTGAAATTTTTAACATAATCCTGAAAACAGAAACAATACCAAAGCAATGGACAGTATCCACCATCAAACTCTTACATAAAAGAGGCAATAGGAATGACATTAGCAATTATAGGCCCATAAGTCTTACATCTAATATTTATATAATATTTGCTAAAATTATTCTAAATCGTATTAGCAAAACATTAGACGAAAATCAGCCCAAAGAACAGGCAGGCTTTAAAAGAAACTACTCTACAGTAGACCACATACATGTAGTGAAACAGATTGTAGAAAAATGTAAAGAATATAATGTTCCCTATTAGTGCTGCTTTGTGGATTTTTGTAAAGCATGTAATACAATAGACCATCTGAAGATTTGGGAAGCATTAAAAACTCAAGGTGTAGAGCAAAAATATATAAGAATAATTAGAAACATCTATGCAGATATCACCGCTAAAATAAAGCTGGGAAAAAATGGGCCAGGAATAAAAATACAAAGACGGGTCAGACAAGGCGATCCTCTGTCGCCTAAATTATTTACAGCAATGTTGTAAGCCGTTTTTCGAAAACTAATTGGACACAGAGAGGCCTCAACATAAATGGAGAAAACTTAACTCATTTAAGATTTACTGACGACATAATAGTCTTCGCCGATACTGCAGAGGACTTACAACAAATGCTCAACGAACTCGATGCAGTGAGTAGAGAGGTAAGTCTGTCCATGAATATCCAGAAAACAAAAGCCATGACCAACAGAACAGCTCTGAACCCAATTAACTTAAACAGGAACACAATTGAATATGTAACAGAATATATATATATTTAGGGCAAATAATTTCTCCCCATGACTCAACAAATAAGGAAATTGACAGAAGAATTGGAAATTATGAAAAATAATCACAATCACACAAGCATCAATATTAAACGAAAGCTTTTCAATACATGCATTTTACCAATTTTTACCTACAGATGCCAAACTTCGGCACTTACCAAAGCACAATATAATAGATTGAAGGTAATTCAATGAATCAGGGAGAGAAGTATAATGAATAAAAAGAGAACAGATAAGATATGCAACAAGTCATTAGAAACCATACAAAATAGACCGATGTTACATATACAATAAAAAAATAAAATGGAAATGGGCAGGACACATTATGAGAGGCCCTGAAAAGTGGAGCAAAACCATTACATCATGGTATCCTAGAGGCTACAAAAGGAAAAGAGGCAGACAATTTAGGCGATGGGAGGACGAAATAGCTGGCAGAACCTGGACTAGAGTGGCAACAAATAAGGAAGAGTGGAGAAAACTGGGGGAGGCCTTTGCCCAAAGGCACACAGATGAAGACTGTTAATATAAAATGGTTACTGTACTAAATTTTACTTTATATAATGTAATTATCTGAATAAAGGCTATTATTATTATTTAGTCTGTAAAATGATTTCACTTTAGTGCCAAAAGTAATTGACGTGTGTGTCTTGTGTAATTACTGTGTTTTCTTGTTATAAAAGGTTGACAAAAGGTTTATTTAGCATATAATGATTGTATTTAGATATTATGTTGTAAGAAATAAATCATAGTAACAAAAATTAGGACCGGTAAAAGTCGGTCATGTCACCGTTTTTTTCAAGTAAATTATAACAATATTACTTTACTTTAATGCCTAATAGATAATAGATTCATTGTAAAGTAATAAAACTTATGTAAAAAAGTAATAAAACATGATGTCAATTCGGCACAATGTATCGTGCCGATGTGACATCATGACCGTTGAAGACGTGCAAACCCGCCTTGCATAGTAATTATTTCTTAATTTAGATTTTTCTTGGAGGTCGAGCAGTTAAGGTTAGAAAACATGTCACAGCACAGCTTTGATTTAGATCTTAAAGCATATATTTTAAAAGAAGTAATTTATATTATCTACTCTTAGAATTTTAAGTGCATATGTTTGAGCTTACTGAATTGTTTATAAAAAATTGAGATTTTTATACCAATCTTCATTAATAAATTGCTTGTTTATTTTATATTTAAATTGTAGCGAAAACAGAATACATCTTAAGGAGAATTATGTATAATTAATAACTAAATATTCATACCTATAAAAGTAGTGCGAATATGGAAGATAATCTTTTATAATCTCCTGCAGATACAAAAAATCTTTTTCACTCCAGATCTCTTGAAGGCAAACTATGTCATGAGAAGCTCCCTTTAAATAAATGGCAATAGCTTTAATTCTCTCAACACGATTCTTTGAAACAAATGGAATGCCCCTGAAAATCATATTTAATTAAAATGAAAAATAAAATACTTTTCGTACCATATGTAAAAAACTGAAAAAATTATAACTACTTACCAACAGTTTAAAGTAAAAACGTTAAGGGTTAACTCCATAACACTCTATGATTTCATCAAAATAAAAACATATAATTTAAGCAAGTAGATAAATGCTTGAGTTTTACAATTAATTAAATAAGAGCTAACCTACGACTTGTAGTAGGTTGCAATAATAGCTTATCAATTAATTTAACCTAATTTACACACAAAATATTTAGTAATTCTTATTTTGAGGATTACAAATTTTGAACAAAATTACTACAGAACGAAAACGTTGTAACTCGTCACTTGTGCAAAAAGTATTTTAACAAAAGGTATTCTAATGATTGTATTTTAGCGTATTTTAATTACGGTATTTACTATTTATAGACTTGTGTTAAGTGTACTGATAACACAAATTTTAGTACCAATTTAGTACTTTCGTCTTTCAATCAAAAACAAAAAGTGTCAAAACGTAGACTTGTGTAACTCAGGAGTGATTAACTCAAAAAGATATAATCTTTACAAAGGAGTGAATATATCAGTAACTCCGTAGTATTCAAACTAACTCTCTATATCTTTATATCACAGAGTGATTGTATTTCATCTAAGCGGAATAGAATGAAAGGAATGATATGTTTATCAGAGAGTAGAAAGAGAGGAAACCATCATTCGGAATGAGGAATGTTGTAGCATCGAACTACATACTGTGCACACAAAGTTATACCTTAAACTAATGGGATTAAGATATCTTTAATATTGTTCAAATGCGGATAGTAATAATAAACAACGATGAGAATTATTTTGTTTGTACTTTGTTTTAAAAACGCACGCATAATAAAAAATAAGCGTTTGTTTTTAAATAATTTAATAAAATAATATCGATTCTGTTCGATATACCATAAATACATCATTTATTTTAACTGTTTATCTTATATCGCACCGGTTAAACCCTTAAGACTAGAAACTTGAAATCTTTAATATATCGGCGAATACACCTACTTCTCATTTTAAAAACATTAAAAGTCGGTTAAATGTAATTTACATAATTCTTTCACACGCAGTGGAAGCCGCGGTCAATCCTTAGTATCAAATAAAACAAGCGTGATTGTTTTTAAATAATTAAGTAAAAGAATACCAAACAGAATCCATAAAAACATATCGTTTATTTCAACTCTTTATCATGTCTTTAAATCTGTAAATCATTTCATTTCCTTATATTATCATTAAATCTAAATATGTCACCAATCCTAATCACTCTGATTTCTACTGAGTTATAAGGAGTTGAAGATATAAATGAGTGATATATATCCGTAACTCTGAAAGATACATATCACTCTTTTCTTTTTTCGGATATATTTTGCGCAAGTCTATCAAAAAGTATCAACTCACAACTGTGGTAAATGGTAATACTAGTACCTACCTAATTAATATACAAACCACGGGGTCTTCTCTAATGTGGATGAATTTTGACATCGAAAATTGTATTAGTGTGCAACCATGTGCATGTGTGGTGGGTCATAACCAGTGTGGCCAATGTAAAATATATTTTAGATTATTTTTTTTTGTCTACTGGTAACATTTCTATATAGCTGTCATACATTTTAAGAAATTAATCAACGATAGTGATTCCAAGAACGATTATTTCAAAGAGAAACGATTTTTTAACGAATCATGACTTTTCATCTTGTTGCTGATCCACATTCATAAATATCGGTTTCTAAAAATTGTGCAATTGATATTTTTTCTGCAGAAACAATATTTAAAAAATATGTAAAAAGTTATGCAATTGTTATTTTAACTGCAGAAACAATATTTAAAAAAATATGTTCGTCAAATAAGTCAGCAAAATAAAACTTTATCAAAACATATATTTTTATAAATAAAAAAATTCCTTTGCGTAGTATGTAAGTATAATGATTTTTTTTTATATCATAAGATAGCAAACAAGCAGATGGGTCTCCTGATAGAAAGAGTCAACCATCGCCTATAGACACCAAAGATGTTAATGGGACGTCGCTATCTTGTGGCGAGGTCTAATGCCACATGTATAAGTTTACCGGCTACCTTGCCCTCTAAACCGAAACACGACAGTGACTAACACTCATCCTACTGCGGCAGAAATAGGTAAGGCAGTGGTACCAGACCCGGCCGAGACAATGCAGAACTCTATCACCTGGTAGCCACGATGGTAGTGACTCGCATAGCCAATCGGTCGGCTTTTACGACCTGACTGGCAGAACGGCAGTTGGCCTATTCTTCAAAAGAGCCCGGGACCAACACGAGGATTAATTTATAATGAATATTCATTTAATCAGAAGAAACCTAACCACTCTTACAGTTTCTTTTTTATTTTAAGGAAAAGAACGATGCTAAATTTTCACTTTTCAACAAGTTTCAACAAAATTTCATCAATGTTCAAGATTAAAAAGCTTTCTGTGTGGTGATCAATTGCGTATAAATGTTGCATAGTGCATACATATTAAATAAATACAACCAACCCTGTTAAAATATGAGATTAATATTCTATACAAGTTCAAATCAAAGCTTGTTAAGCATTTATTTTTGTATTTCTATTTATTTTATTTGATAGAATAGCAGACGAGCAGATGATTCTGTTTCATAGAAAGAGATGGATATCGTAGGTACATTACCACAAAATATGATGGTTTTCGTTGTGTCAAAAAATGAAATCCGTGGGGCGGGATTGGGATTCCACATACATAAGTTTATAAGCAGTGACATATTGCGGCAGAACTATGTAATCCGTCTTCCATCTACTTAATAGTCACCATGTTTATGACACGGGCTAGCCTTCTTTTGATTTTTACAAGATGTCTAGCAGTAAAGCAATTGATCTTTTTTTATGGGGTGCAGATCGACTCGGGAAAAGTGTTACAAATGTGAAATTTCAAAATCAAATCTGACTAGTTTCAAATACTGATACCAAAAATTATGTATACTAATAAATACATTTTCAAAAATGATCGAAAAAGAAACAAGGATAGTTACTAAATTTCAGTTGGCACTTTTTACAGTGTTTTCTTTGGAAAGATTTGATGTTTTGATTTCCTGCATCTACAAATAAAATCGATTAATTTATTTTTATTGTGATTTGTTGTGTTTTTTTTTGTTGATGAATAAATAAATAAATATAATGTTTTCTATTTCAGTGACTGGCGAAAACTCCTATAGGTTTTCAAAAGTATTAAAAAATAATGACATGAAAGCGTATCAGATTAAGGTATGGTGGGTAAATTGTGAAGTAAAAAGTGCAAGTAAATGTAGAAAATATTATGACGATTTGGAAGGTGGGATGACCATCTCACCTTCTAAATCGTCATAATATTTTCTACACAAAGTGCCAAGGAAAACGGAAAACGTTTTCTTTGGAAAGATTTGATCTTTTGATTTGACATCTACAAATAAAATCGATTAATTATTAATCGATTTTGGATTAGTTGATCTTAGAGCATCCCTAGTACCGGAGCGGTTTTCATTTCAAAGTTCAAACTTCAAACCAAATTTTGTTTTGATTTTGGGTTGATCTTGTTTGTGATTGTGAGTTTTTGGTGTTTTGTGATAATCACGCTTTTGTATACTTGTTCGCTTGAGATTACTCGTGTCAAGGCTGTGTTTTAGACAATAGTTGTTCGTTTGAGATTACTCGCGACAACGCTGTGTAGTGTTTTGGACTTTACTTGTTCGCTCGAGATTACTCGCAACAAGGCTTCTTAAAACAATAGTTGTTCGTTTGAGATTACTCGCGACAACGCGGTGTAGTGCTTTGGACCTTGCTTGTTCGCTCGAGATTACTCGCGACAAGTGTGTGCTTTAGACAATAGTTGTTCGTTTGAGATTACTCGCGACATCGCCGTGTAGTGCCTTGGACCTTGCTTGTTCGCTCGAGATTACTCGCGACAAGTGTGTGCTTTAGACAATAGTTGTTCGTTTGAGATTACTCGCGACAACGCCGTGTAGTGCCTTGGACCTTGCTTGTACGCTCGAAATTACTCGCGACAAGTGTGTGCTTTAGACCATAGTTATTCGTTTGTAATAGCTCGCGACAACGCAGTGCAGTGCCACGTTGTCATATTTATCCACTATAATCAAAGCATACTGTGTCAAAATGTCAACGGAATTGTATCGGAAATGTTCCAAGTGTGGCGCCATTCCAATACAAGATGAGTCAATTTCCTTTCACCGGTTTCCTAAACCTGGAAAGACAAATATTCTAAGGTGAGTCTTAGCGATTTTAACTCTTATTGCTTTATACAGCGTAACTTGCATACTGTGTCTATAAGTGAAGTGTAGGTACACTTTGTAAGCATTAATCTTACTAACATGTCATTTATCATAGTTCTATAAAAATATACTCAACACCTTGTAAGGTTTTGGGATTGAGGCAGCAAAAAGTTAGCTATTTTAGTTAGCTGCCTTTTTGCAGTTTGTAAAAGGCAAACGAATGGCTATATGTGTCGCTACTGAGATCATTCGGCTATATGATGCCAAGATCCCGGCCTCCTTTGTAGAATAGGCCAACTGCCGTTCTGCCAGGCAGGTCGTAAAAGGCGACCGAATGGCTATCGAGTCACTACCATCGTGGCTACTAGGTGGTAGAGTTCTGCATTGTCTCGCCCGGGTCTGGTACCACCGCCTTACCTATTCCTGCCGCAATAGCGTCAGTGCTTGTCGCTGTCGTGTTCGGGTTTGGAGGGTAAGGTAGCCGGTAAACTTTTGCATGTGGCATTAGACCTCGCCACAAGATAGCAACGCACCATTAACATCTTTGGTGTCTATAGGCGATGGTTAACTCTTTCCATCAGGAGACCCATCTGCTTGTTTGCTATCTTATAATATAAAAAAAAAAATTATTAAAATTGTAGTGGAAGAATAACATGAAAAATTTTATAAAGAGAATAAAAATTTGATAAACAAGAATTTAAGTTAAAATGAATTGAAATGAAACCTTTCCACACACAATCCACATTTTTCCTCATGTTGGTCTGGACTCCTTTAAAAAATAGACCAACTGCCATTCTGTTAGGCAGATCGTAAAAGGCGACAGATTGGTTATACATGTCACTACAATTGTGATGTGATTGATTACTAGGTGGTAGAGTCTCGCAACATCTTACCTGGGTATTTGGTATGACAGCCCTACCTGTTCTTGCCGCAATAGCTTCAATACTTGTCATTGTCGTTTTCCGATTTAGAGGGTAAGGTAGCAGGTAAACTCATACATGTGGTATTGCCATCCCGCCACATGATAGCAACCTACCATTAACATCTTTGCTGTCTATACGCAATGTTTTCCTTATCAGTAGAGCTATCTGCTTGTTTGCTGTTTTATGATACTAAAAAAAGACAATTTATGTATAACTTGCATAGCCCCAACCCAGAGTGAAAATCACAAACTTTAAACAAACTCGCAAATTTTACCTCTTTATAATATTAGTATGGACTCAGGAATAATGTAGATTTCTAGTAGTGAAATAAAATTTCAATAACCTCTTGTAATCATTGTAGATTACTTTCTAAAAACTTTGTATCTGTACAATATTATAGGATTTAAATCCTACACCCTGACTTAATGTTTCCAACTAAATTTGAAGTATTTTTTACAGAGCAAGAGCATGGGCAATATATTGCTGGCCAGAGAAAGATTGGACTTCAGTAGAGTCCCTCACCCAACTGTATACAAAACATAAAATGCTGTGTGCTAGGCATTTTGAGGATTCCTGCTTTACTGACAGTAGCAAAAAACGACTTGGAAAATTTTCAGTTCCTGGATCTTGTGATTTTGCTACAGATTTGATGTCATCATTGCGGGCTGACAGATTTGAAAATACTACAACTGAAATTGTGGTAAGTCAATTAATTATATAAAGTGATTGCTTCCTAAAACTTATTAATTGCTCAAATTTTCTATAGAAGTTGTCATATCTAAAATATCATATACAGTAAAAGCTCTTTATTCGTGGGGTATTTGTTCTATAAATATGCTGCAAATACAGAAATTGTGAATATGGAATGGTAATTATATAGAGTTATAAGGGATATGTTCCTAGGTGACAAAAAACAAATAGGTATATAAAAAACATGGTTTTGACCATATTGATAATTACATATTATCTTCAGATTTAGACAAAGGTTTAAAGAATTTTGTAATTGTTTTCCTTGCTTGGCTGTTTTGTAAAGCTCTGTCAATTCAGACTGATATTCAGCAGTGGCATTAGCAATTCGCTTCTTAAAATAGGACTTAGATCCATAGATTAATCAAAAATACTTGGGAAACCTAACAGCATAAAAACCATGTTTTCAACACCAGTAGGCAAGTATAAATTATTTAAGATCATAAATTTCCAAAAAAATACAAGTGTAATTGGTTATGATAATATTAGTACAGAACTACTCAAATGTTGCTACTGTAATATCAAAACCGCTTAGTCATATTATTAATTAATCATTTATATAAGGGAAGTTCCCAGAACAACTAAAAGTCTATAGTGAGACCAGTAGTTAAAAAAGGTGATACTAATTGTGATATGAATCATTACTCATGCATTCATATCACCTTAATTCTAGTATATTATTTTTTTTGAAAAAGTTATGCATGATAGACTTAATAATTAATTAAATATAACTTATTAAAAGTAAATATTTTTTCATTAATTATACTACTTTGACTCATTTAACTATATTGATTATAATCAATATAGCTTTAGAAAGGGTCGGTCGACAACCTTAGTATGTTTTGAATTGGTAAAGTGTATAACGGAATGCCTGAGTACAAAAAGTTTTCCACATAGAATTCTGTTGGCAAAACTTGAAAAATACAGTATTAGAGGAAAATCATTTGAGCGGATACAAAGTTATTTAGAAAATAGATTAACAGTGTTAAAATTTCAAAAAATTCTAGGAACCATCTATACATATAATAAAATCGTAGCAAAGTCAAAACTGTACATAGAATATTTTTTTAAAAGAATACTTGGGGCTTGATCTACAATCGATATTGAAGCCAAAAATATAGTTTTTAGAATTTTCATCTGTTTTTCTGTATGTATATCCGGGGTAAACTCAAAAAGTACTGCATGGATTTACTTCAAATTTTGCATGAATATTACTGACAGGTCGGGTCAACATATAGGCTACATATTATCACGCTATCGCCTACAGGGGAGGAGCAGTGCAAAGTAAACGAAGTCCGCGCGAACGAAGTCGCAGGCAGCAGCTAATAAGAAAATAATGTACTTCAAATTATAGCTGTAGTGACTGTGGAATACCACAGGAAAGCCTTTTAGGACCCTAGTTTGTTTTAAATTTATAGTAATGACCTTCCAGAAACTATCCAACACGAGTCATTATTATTTGCAGTTGGCACTACACTCCTCATCAAAAGTAAAAATAAGAATAATTTTGTAAAAGAAACAACTGAAACTTAACTCAGTTTCAAAATGGTTAAAAAGTAACAATCTAAAAATTAATTTGAAAATTAAAAAGTAACAATTAAAAAATTAAATTCAATTTCAAACATGTTACAGCAAATTTCTAGTTGATAAATCAAATATATTATTAAACAATGTAAATATAGAAAATACTGAATATACTAAATTTATTTATGTGTAATATGTGTACATTCATTGACAACCATTCCAACTGGAAAACGCAAGTAAATTCTCTATGTAAAAAAAATTATAGACTTGTCTATGTTTTGAGAAGAATAAGAAAAGTAGCCAACTTAAATGCTGCCTTAGCATAAAAAAACATCATCATTGGTTTAAAATAAATGTTGAAGTATTAGGGAACTAGAGGAGTGTCTGTTTGTAATATTAACCACTTTTTACTAGATACATATTACATATGGATGTATAGTTATATGGTACATATTAGACATGCGCAAAATGTGTCAATGAAATGAATGAAGTATATTTTTTCGCCAAATGAAGTACTTCATTGGTTTAGTTCAGTACTTCATTTCCTTCAGTGAATTTTATCTAGTCCATCTAATGTATGAATGAAAGTCAGTGTAAAGTATTATGAGACATGCGCAAAATGTCTCATAATACTTAACTCCTTCACTTCGTCAATGTTAATCGACTTCACCTACTTCAGTGGTCCATTTAGTTCAGTTGATCATAATGTGACCTTTAATTTCGTTTGGCGTTTGGAACTCGTTCCCATTCAAGTACAGAATTGTTTATTCAATTACAAAATAATTACTACAGTATCTTTTGACAATACTTTTCAAAATCAATTAGGTTAACAATGTACAAAATAGTAGTAATGGGATTATAAATAAATATTATTGTCATTTATAAACAAAGCCAGTAATGAAATCGAAATGTACTTTAACGTAATGTAATAAAGGTCATAAATAACTTTCGCCTAAAATCCGATGACGAAGAGGTATTTTCTTTTATATATCATAAGATCTTGTGGCGAGGTCTAATGCCACATGCATAAGTTTACCGGCTACCTTACCCTCCAAACCGGAACACGACAGCGACAAGCACTGACGCTATTGCGGCAGGAATAGGTAAGGCGATGGTACCTGACCCGGACGAGAGAATGCAGAACTCTACCACCTAGTAGCCACGATGGTAGTGACTCGCATAGCCAATCGGTCGCCTTTTACGACCTGCCTGGCAGAACGGCAGTTAGTCTATTCTTCAAAGGTGCCCGGAACCAACACGGTGGAAAAAAGGTATCAGTACAAAATATAATATGTGATAGCAAATCGGGTCCGTGTGTGTAGGTGCTCGGTTAGATTCGTTTAATACGATCAGCCATCGCTAGTGCTTGGGTCAGTCAACGTACTTCAATTCGTATTTCGTTCACTTGTCTGACGTTCGGCGTTCCACGATGGACTAGAACTATATGAAGTAGTGACCTAATTGAAATTCAACTTAACTAATGAAGGAATGATGTGTTTGAACTGAAGTACTTCATTTGAAGGATTCATTTGTGAACTACACACGGCTAGTATATATATCAAAATATTTTTTTTACATATTTGTGTGTCTGTCTGTTTGTTCGAGCTAATCTCTGAAACGGCTTGACCGATTTTGATGGAATTTTCACTGGCAGATAGCTTATATAATAAGGAGTAACTTAGGCTAGTTTTATTTTAGAAAATTTTCCATGTGGAAGAAGTCGCAGGTACAGCTAGTATTTATATTAAAATGCATATTGTATGACAATATAATTATACAATTATGTTCCTGATAGTCTTAAAAAATCATCACCTATAGATAAATTTCGCAAAAAAAAAGTTTCATTTACTTACTTTGATATTGGTGAATGTTTAGTCAATAAGATTAAATATTAATAAATAGAAATATAAGTTTTTTCAATTCACCTTAAAATTTAATTTTAAAATATTTTTTTAATGTGAAATAATTCTTGTTGATTTTGTAATATATAAAATAAAAAAATAAAAGACAAGGCTGCTGAGTTTCTTCCGTGGGAATTCCTCAATGTGTGGCCGCGTTTCCGATCCAGTAGTAATTCTAAAGAAATTGATCAAAATTTAAATGTTTGCACACCATATCATGGTAGAATATGTTGGCATTTTTTAGTTAATTTTTGATAACTTGTGATACCCATATTCTTGCAAATAAATAACTTTCATTTCATTTCAAATTGATATAATTGTGGTCTAGTCTTGGATATTTACTATAATATGTTTTTATAATGTTTATAAATGAATAATTTTTTATAATGTTAAAGTTTTTATAATGTTTATAAATGAATAATTGTATTGTAATTGGTTTGTTTTATTCAATTACTAGCTGTGCCCGCGACTTCGTCCGCGTGGAAAAATTTCTAAAATAAAGCTAGCCTAAGTTACTCCTTATTACTTTAGCTATCTGCCAGTAAAAGTATCGTCAAAATCGGTCCAGCTGTTTCAGAGATTATCCGGAACAAACAGACAGACTGATAGACAAAAATTGTGAAAAATGTTATTTTGGTGTATGTACCGTATATATGTATATATGCATTCAGTTAAAAGCGATTATTTTAATATTACAAACAGACACTCCAATTTTATTTATTTGTATATATTATCATATTAAAGTTTTTAGAACTCAAAATGTTAACACCTCACAAAATTAGATTAAAATATATGTTTAGCAGTTTTAATTTTTTTATGTAGTGTTATTTGTTAGTTACTAATTTAGCACCCATACAATTACATAGCCGTAATCTGAAAAACAAATATTTTCAGAGTAATGTTTCACCTGTAACTCAGCATCAATCGGTAGCTGGGTCGTCAGCTCTACATGCATCTACCAGTAGAGCTACAATTCAACACACTATCTCCTACAATAAGGTAAATTAAAATTTGTCATCTGTATGTCAGAATGAATTTTGACATACAGATTTGTCATCTGTATGTCAAAATTCATTTAGCCATATTGTAAAAAATTCTGATAGTTGAGCTAATGACACTAAGAATCTAAATTTGCTGAATCTCAATTTAATCTAAGGGTTTTTAAATCTGCAACCACCCTGCAAACAGTAATATGCAGTTTGCTGTAGAGTGAGAAAATGTTACATATTATTTCCTATCATCTTTCATATCATTCATGGTTCGAACATGTTGAAAGAATGGCAGATGAACGGTTAACAAAACAGATACGCAATGCGAATGTGGATGGGTATAGGTACCGGGGGAGATCAAGACTGATGTACCATGATCAAATTGGTCGGGTGTTATCTAAAGGTGGTGGTGGTTATGAATGTGCAGGAAGCAAGTATGTCTGGATCGTGACATAATATGGCACTCAACTCGATACTTTCTGCTTACCGTGTGGGGGATATAGCGTGAAGCTATGATGATAATGATGATCATATTCATCTCAACCCAGGGACAACTACAGCGGCAGCTAAATTATAAACCTATCTAAGCTTTTTGTGAAGAATATAATTGTCTCAATGCTAGTGCATTTCAGAATAGTTGGGAGAAGGTTAATATGTGACATTAATGTTGTGACAACTAAGTGGAAGAGTTCTGCAATATCTTGCTCAGATTTGGTACCATGCCTGTCACAATAGCATTGGTACTTGTCACTGTCTTGTTCTAGTTTGGAGGGTAAGGTAGCTGGTAAACTTATACAAGAAGCATTCTGACACTGCCACAAAGATAGTAAGGGATAGCAAGACAATCTCATAATAATGAAAAATACTCTATAAAATTCTGGATTTACCTATTTTATGGAGCTCTGTAAAATGATTAGATTCTTTAAAATATTTTGATTGCTTAAATAAACACATTATTGAACATAGTATTTTATTTTAAATGTTTGTAAATTATACTTTACTATAATAATTGCACCAGTTTGTGCTGTAAAGTGAATGGATAAATAAATAAATGTTTTTAGGGTGTGTCTGTGCCAGCAATACAGCATCAACAGACAGCTGGACCATCGGGCCTACACAGACCAGCTATAGTGCAATCAGCTATAGTACAGCCTGTTATCTCTGACCATGAGGTAAACAATCTATTTTCAAATTGAGATTCAATTTTTTCCCATACAAAAATATATATTTTGCTTTTACAATATATATGACGCCCCCACCGAAATATGAAATGGAAATCTGAAATATCAAACTTTACAGGAAAATGAAAAAAACAATTGTTTTTTAACTGTCATATAAAAAGAATTTGGTCATGTGTCACAAATTAAAGTTATGTGTCATAAATCAAATCAAATTGTTTTTACTCTGACTCACCAATATTTTATTAACTTAATTTAATTCCATTTCTAAGAGTAATTTATAAATAGTATAATACTTAAGAGCTTTAAAATCTTTTGATTGCTTAAATAAATACATTACTAAACATAATATATTATTTTAAATGTTTGTAAGTTATACTTTACTATAATAACTGTACTAGTTTGTGCTGTTAAGTGAATAAATATATAAATGTTTTAGGGTGTGTCTGTGCCAGCAATACAGCATCAACAGACAGCTGGACCGTCGGGCCTACATAGACCAGCTATAGTGCAATCATCTATAGTACAGCCTGCTATCTCTGACCATGAGGTAAACAATCTATTTTCAAATTGATGAGAATTCAATCTATTTTCTAATTTCAAATTGTAAAGCTATTGCATAGCATTTTTTATCAACTTGTGTGGCGTTATAAAGATATGATAGATACCTATACACCTATGTACTTTCTCACAAACATCGGAGCAGGTCGTCTTGATCCGTGCAAGTTTCGTACAGTCGTATCATATAGATATTATGTGTCGTCGCGATTGATCGAATTAAAAGAACCGGGTCCAAGAATCTATGATTGATAGGGTCACTTACTTGAAAGTGATTCATTCAATCGCGATGACTCGCGATCGCAAGTCCGGTAATGGGCGGGTCAAAAAAACGGGTCACGCGTTCTTCGCCGAATGGTTGTCTATATTAGGGGAGCCCAAGAGTCTTAGGGAGCTATGGAGAGATTTTTAGAATAAATTATAGGAAAAATGAAAGGTTATATAATGTTTTTCATTTCTATGGTGGGGAAAAATCTAAAGAAAAAAAAATGATTTAAACAACTGTGACATGGAAACACTAAATCGCATCAGATTAATATATGGTGGATTAATTGCCAGCTAAAATTTAGAAAATCTGCCGAATCAAGTGTAGCGTAAGGGAATGGGAGGGTCACAGAGTTTCAAAGAAAATGCTATAGAAGAAATGATGTAAGAATAACGAACAAAATATAATCTGACAATTTCCACAAGCTGAAGTTATTGGATTTTTTTTCTGTTCTAGTTACCCCACTCTATATTAAGGGCTTATATTTGGTGGAGCGCCCCAACAGCATGCTAGATACCCCTCCCCCTTCAATGTTAATCTGACGCGCTCGAGAGTAAATGCAAAAATCTCCTCTTGGGCTCCCCTACTACTACGAAAAGTTCGTTTGTATTTGTCCCCCACTCGCCGTGGTAATCGTTTCGTTTGGTTACCAGATAAAGCTGCTGTCTACTTATTGTATTAGGAATAAAGTGTATTTAACTAGTTATACGTACGTACGTTATCTAGCGATCAGTACAATCGACGTAATCGGTCAATCGCAAAGTAGAATCTCGCCACGTCGAGCCTGTCGACATTAGCTAACTCAGTGGTAGAGCGTCCCGGCTGTAAAAAGCCCTTTGCAGTTTTAAATCCCGCGTGTCGATATTTTTCTTTGTTGTTTTTAAAAATTTTCATGTTTTCCTAAGCACGGGGTGAGTGCTATAACAGAAAAATAATTAAAAACACGAAAGTACTGATTAAAATTTTAAACGTGAATTTCATTTGTAACGATGAACTCATTTAACTGGTTATATAATTATCTAGCGATCAGTACAATCGACGTAATCGATCACATAGCAAAGAAGAATTTCGCCACTTCGAGCCTGTCGACACTAGCTCAGTGGTAGAGCGTCCCGGCTTTAGGGAGACAGTCACATGTTCAAATCCCGCGTGTCGATATTTTTCTTTGCCGTTATTAAAGTTTTACAAAGTGTATTGAATTTGGGGACAAAAATAAAACAATTTCGGTGAAATAAAATGTTTTTTAAATTATTGTTGTTAGGTTCTGGAAATTAGTTTTTTAGTTTTGTCGCGTCTTCAGGTATAATAATAAATAATAACACTTACTGATCTAACCCCAAAATAAGCAAATTATTTGCTTGTGTTATGGGTGTTAGTCAATGATACTAATACGTAGAAATACATATATAAATACTTTTACATACATAATAAACACCCAAACCCGGAAATACAAACATTTGTTGCTCATCACACAAATTCTTGTCCCCGTCGGGGATCGAACCCGAGCCCCGTCGATTGCGTAGTCAGGGTCGCTAACCATTCGACCAACGGGGCGGTCAAACGGTATAAGTTACTTTAAAAACGGTTATTTACCTTATTAATTTAACAGTTTATTGCTAGAATGTGTCGACATTCGTCCGAAATTCGACATTTGATCGAAGTTCGATATTCGGTCGAAACTTAACACTTAGTCAAAATTCAACGTTTGGTCGAAATTCGGCAATTGGTCTAAATTTGACACTCGGTCGAAAAATTTGGCTGAAATTCGACGTTTGGTCGAAATTCGACATTCGGTCGAAATCCGACACGGTCAAAACTTAACATTAGGTCGAAATTCAATGATCAGTAGAATTTAGAGGTTCGGTTGAAATTACATTCGGTCGACATCATTTGCTTAAAAGTTGACGTTTGGTCGAAATTCGACAGCCAATCGAAACTCAACATTTGGTCAAAATTCGATGTTCAGTATAATTTCGATGTTCGGTCGAAATTAGCATGCGGTCGTAACTCATCGTTTGGTTAAAATTCGACGTTCGGTCGAAATTTGGGAGTTACAAAAACCTTTACACAACCAAAACAACGTGAAGTGGCCAAAGTGGCTCATTGTTACTCGTTACAACAAAACATTATTGAAAACTGATCGAAGCGATACAGTTACGTCGTGATCGTCACATACGCTATACGTTGCTTTATATGTTATCGTTGTCAAAAGTAGATAGTTTATTTTTGGTTGAAATCGAGTATTGGTTATGAAAACAATAAAATAGTTTCACAACTATCTATGTTATATAGCTCTAGCGTCTAGGGGTGTTGTTAGGTTTTATTTTCGTTACGGAATTTTTGATTCGGTCGCCGCGCTCAAAGCCCGCAATAAAAGCTATTGCTTAAAAATTTTAAAAAATAATAATTTGCACAATTCAAAAAAAGATAATAACAAATTTGGGGGATACAGTTTGGTATTATAGCTACTACTAACTATCACTAACATCCAAAATCTAATTATACCACTGGATAGCTAAAGAATCAAAGAATAAGATGAGGGTGGATTGGAACGCTTCACGGGGAGTGGAGTAGGGAGTGCCGCCATTTTTAGGCAATATCACATTTTGCATCTATATACAAATAAATAAAACTGGAGTGTCTGTTTGTCATATTAAATTAACCCTTTTTACTAAATGCATATGGATATATACACGGTACATATACCAAAATAACATTTTACAATTTTTGTCGGCCTGTCTGTCTGTTTTTTCCGGCTAATCTCTTGAACGGCTGGACCGATTGTGACGAGACTTTCACTGGCAGATAGTTGATGTGATAGGGAGTAACTTAGGCTACTTTTTTCAAAAATTTTCCACGCGGACGAAGTCGCGGGCTCAGCTAGTATAGTATAATCTTCTGACTCAGAGCAACTATAAATTTAAATCAAGTTTTATTCGAAAGCTCTACACTACATGATGGACATGATCTGGATTGGAACGTTGTGATTTAATATCATAAGATAGCAAACAAGCAGATGGGTCTCCTGATGGTAAGAGTCATCCATCGCCTATACACACCAAAGATGTTAATAGTGCGTTGCTATCTCGTGGCGAGGTCTAATGCCACATGCATAAGTTTACCGGCTACCTCACAAGCCGCAAGTGACAAGCACTGACGCTATTGCGGCAGGAATAGGTAAGGCGGTGGTACCAGACCCGGGCGAGACAATGCAGAGCTCTACCACCTAGTAGTCATGATGGTAGTGACTTGCATAGCCAATCGGTCGCCTTTTGCGACCTGCCTGGCAGAACGGCAGTTGGTCTATTCTTCAAAGGAGCCCGGAACCAACACGGGGAAGTGTCAGTTAAGTTTTCAACAGGCAGCAAATATACGTCACCTCAACAAAATTGGTGGCAGTGTACCATTGATATCTCAGGTCTATAAGAGATAGTGGTTGCATTTCATTAGTGAAGCCTGTTTTAATTCTAGATTTAAATAGAGTAAAATCATTTAGTAGCAATTTAACATGTGAACATTTATTTTTTCAGAAACTACCAACCACAAAATGCAAAGGAATTCTGAAGTCTTTGGACATAAACAAAGTGTCACAACTTAATGATAAAGAAAGAAAATTATACCTTTTGGCCAGAAAAAATATAAAAGAGATAAATAGACTCCGTAAAGAATTAAGGCGTAGAAAACAAATGTCAAAAATTGAAAATATATTTGAAGACAATAATATAAAAAATCTTTTTAATTTAAATCTGAGCCCATCTTTCGTAATTTTGCTCCAGAGCCAACTAAGAAATTGCCCAAGGAAGCAAAAAGGAAGGAGATATACTTTAAATGAAAAAATTATGGCTCTATCGTTATTTAAAAGATCTCCAGTCTGTTACAGGCTCTTGAGAAGGCTATTTACTTTACCCAGCCAAAGCACCCTCAATAAATTATTAAATAGAGTGCCATTTCGGGCTGGAATCAATACCCACGTATTTGATGCCTTAGAAGGAATGGTGAAGCTACACAGAGAATGTGAAAATTCGTACACCCTTCTATTTGACGAAATGTCAATTAGAAAACATTTAGTGTACAATCAAAGATTTGACATAATAGAAGGGTTCCAAGATCATGGAGATCATGGAAGATCAGAGCAAGTTGCTACTAATGTACTAGTTTTCATGCTCTGCGGCATCAGAAAGCGCTGGAAGCAACCAGTTGCATTTTATTTTTCTGGAAAATCAGTTACAGCAGATCGGCTTGCTGTACTTATAAAAAATGTGAGTATTACATATACGGTTTGGTGTTGTAAATGTAGTAAATAAACAGACGGCCCTCACAAACATCTTCTATAGACATGTTGAACATTGCATGAGCTATTACGATGCAATGTTACCTTTGATGAATCGAAACATCAAAGATAACACTTTGTGTACTAGTTTACTGGCAACTTTATAGCAATGCTTTAACTGCTATGCTTAGGGCTCTAGCAGATTTTATGATAAAATCAAACACATGCAACTGTGCATCTGTAGTAGTAGTGAGATGGATCGGGCCCAAGTGAGATTGACATTTTGAACAGTAATTTATGTAAATTTACTTCTTTATAACCCAGATAATGTTAAACAAAAATTCTCATTATTTGTATAAATGCTCATTTCTTTTGCACTCCCTACATCCCATATGCCTTGACAAACTTTATTTGGGTTCATTTCAATTGTAGAAGAGACATAGGTGATACCTGTATGTTGGTTCGGGTTCCTTTCAAGAATAGACCAAGTGCCATTTGGTCTGGCAGACCGTAAAAGGCACCGATTGGCTATTTGTGTCACTACCATCGTGACTACTAGGTGGTAGAGTCTCGCAACGTCTCGCCCGGGTATTTGGTACCACGGCCTTACTTATTCCTGCCACAATAGACTCAATGCGTGTAATTGTCATGTTCTGGTTCTGACGGTAAGGTAGCCAGTTAACATGTGGCATTGTCATTACACCACACACATAGCAACGCACCATTAACACATTTGGTGTCTATGTGTGTTGGTTTCTCTTTTCATCAGGAGGAGGAGGAGGCTATCTAACGATATATAATAAAAACAGTTTATACTCACTATGCAATACGAAAGCATAGCATTCAACATCCAGCTAAGAGAACCAATTTATTTAACAATTCGGAAATTTCAAAGTGGCTACTCTTGTTTCCCAAAACTTATATCTTACACTGAATGTAATTATTGTGTTCCAAAAATAATATCTTACACTGAATCTTTCTGGTTCAATAACTAGCTAAGGAGCCAATTTGCTTAACAATTCGGAAATTTCAAAGTGGCTACTTCTTGTTTCCCAAAATTAATATCTTACACTGAATGTAATTATTGTATTCCAGAAATAATATCTTACACTGAATCTTTCTGGTTCAACAACTAGCCAAGAGAACCAATTTACTTAACAATTCGGAAATTTCAGAGTGACTATTTCTTGTTTTTCAAAAATAATATCCTACGTACTGAATCTGATTACAGTTAACTTGGCTGTAATCACCACATATATCAAACTGAAGTTAATTTGAAAATTTAATTTGAAAATATTTTTAACAGGTACTGGATCAATGTTTCCGGATAAAATTAAATGTGGTCAGCACTGTGTGTGATTTATCACGAGTTAATTTAAAGGCACTAAAAATATTGGGATCCACTACAGATGCTCCTTATTTTAAACATCAAGAAAAAGAAATCGTTACAGTGTTAGACCCACCTCATCTTTTAAAATGCTTGAGAAATCTTTTCATGAAATATGATGTTGAATGTCAGATAGATGTACGATCAGACTCCAATGTTATAAAAGGTAATTATTAATGTCACTATTATTTTAACCAATCCCCTTTAGCCACTTACAGTACCAATGGGTTTCTGTGGGATGTTACACCGTATATACTAATTTACTAATAAACTTAACATATAATTTATACTTTCTATCAATAGCACTTGGTTAAACTGCATAATACTGATTTTGTTAAGCACTTGTTGTTTCACGACTTTTAATTCATTTTTAGTAACAAACGGTTATTTCTTAGAGCATCACCTATTAGAGCATCATCAGGGCCTTTATTCTTATATTATTTAAGTGTTACTGAAGACAAACACACACACACACACAGTGAGCATACTACTATGTAAATAAAATATAAACTAAAAGCCCTGTCGATGCTCTAATAGGTAAAACCTTTGACTCTAAAATAAATAATTAAAGTTGTGGAATAGTTTTTAACAAAATCAGAAATCTTAAACTCCCAGACCTTAATATGATACTTATGAACACACAATATATCGCTAGAAATAAGCAGGTTGGTGCATATTTATCCGGACATGTTGTACAGTGATGTGCACTACCAAAGAATGTGTGGTTTTGGTTTAGTTATAACTGGCAAAATTTAATACATTAATATTATCATTTACACGGACGGATTTACGGATTGGTCACAAGTTTGTTACCGGTACTCCTATAACCCAAATACATTTGAATAATCACTTAATTTTATCTTTCAACTAACACCAAAAAAGGAATAGCTTGTCAATTAGGCTGTATGTTTTCTAAAGTGCCCCATAGACCTACAATAATATTGCGCAATATTATGTATTGTGCAATATTATTGACTGTTTAGGGTTCAAATTGAAGTTGCACAAAGATTGAACGAAAGGTTGAGCGGGTTTAATTTTATTATGCTATATTTTTTCTTCCACTGTGTAGGCTTAATATTACACAATATTTTTCACTTCAGAGTTTGGAGTGGTCGTGTTCGGTCAGTCACGGTGTTTAATGTGTGGTCGTGACGTAAATTTAAGCAAAATGGCAAGCAAGAATGCTATAAAAGATAAAGAACGGGAGTTTTTATTTGAGTGTATGGAATTGTATAGATATTTATTACAAAATCACCAACATGGTTGCCGCTAAAACTTCGTCGTCAGACATATTGCTCGCACGAAAATATTGATCAGACTGGTTTGTCAATTTTATTGAGTGAATTTATTGAATGTTTGGAATCAAGGGGTATTCAATATTATTGTACAATAAAAGTGCGCAATGTTATTGTAGGTCTATGGGGCGAATAACGTCCCGCTACATATGTAGATAAGGAAGTTACTGATTTTGCCCCGATTTTCGAAAATCGAATTTTCACCAGATCTCCACGTTTTGAGGTCCTAGGAACCTTTTCCACTATTTTCACGATGACGTCAGTATGTCTGTATGTATGTATGTGTGTGTGTATGTAAACATAACTTTTGAACAGCTGGACCGATCGAAACGTGGTTGATGGCATTCGATTGGATTCCACTCAACTTAGACTTTCTGAAAATTTGAACCAAGTCGGTCCAGTAGATTTTGAGAAAGTTTAAAAAAGTCGCCTCTGTGGTGTAGTGGTCCGGTGTCGGAGTTGACCACAGAGGTCCCGGGTTCGATTCCTGGGTCGGGCAATTCAGAAATGTGTTTTTTTCAGTTTTCTGATAAAAACAACATTGCCCGGGATTGGAAAGTGCCCGGTTGGCGATAGGCTTGCCACCTATCACAATGTGGGACCAAGTATCTTCGGCTAATCGTGGGTGCACTTGTTGTACCTCTGCCTACCCTTTCGGGGATACGGGCGTAAAGATACGTTTTAAAAAACCCCAAAAAAATTTGACGAAACAGTATTTTTTTAATACAACTTCTAGATGAATGTGCCAATTGAGTACAAAAACTAATTCGCCCTATTCCTAAAGAAACTACGTTTAATGCACAAACTGCATCAAAATCGGTTTATCCGTTTGGGAGTAAACAACGATTTTTTAAAAAAAAGTGTTTTTTCGACATAACTTACGTCGAATGCCGTTACAAAAATAAAAATTTAATTTAATTTTTAATAGTTACAGCTTTTTAAATATTAAAATTACGTAGTTTTTAACCAGGAATAACTTTCAGGCTAATATACCGATTTACTTAAACATCATATCAGTTTTTCTCCTTTAAAAACTGCGTTAAATATCGTTAATTGGATCAAAATCGGTCAATTTGTTTGAGATTTATCAATGACGAAATTATTTAAAAGAAATGTTTTTTTTAACATTGCTTCGAAAGTTTTCCACCTATCCATTATTTAACTAAAGCAATATTTTAGATCTCAAAAATTGAGTTGAATGCCATTCGAAAGATTGAAATCGATCGTCGTTTGCAAAATACACAACTTTTCAAAAATCAATATACTGTTATTTTTAAGTAACTAGATGTTTGCACTGAAAAAATCTATGCTTATAGTTTTTGCTCTTTTGTGCTTAAAATACCTTAATTTAGCGGGAAGTTTCAGGGATGGCCTGCAGGGTCAACCGTTTACACATTTTTTATATTACCTCAGAACGCGGTCATTAAGGAACCGATTTTAAAAATTAGTCCTTTAAAAGTTTGGTGAAGATCTGTTACAGGGTTCCGAATATATAGGAAATCGGAGGTCTGTTACTGCAGTTTAATACCATACCATTTACCATAGAAACAAACAGAGGTGAAACTAGTGCATTCATGATTACCCAACGGTACTAACGGCTGATTTCCGAAACGCAAATTAATTTTAACAAGCAATGAGTTTAACAGATCATCTGCTTGTAAAACTTATGTTTGCTTGTAATTACGGAAACCGGCCGTAAGTCTCATAATGTGACAGGAATCCAATCTATTAACAAATTTGACACATATCAATTCTCAGAATTTTTTTTTTTTAAAACAAATTGCTTAATAGCGATCCAGGGCCAGGGCCTCGTGTATCCTATGCCAAACCTAGCACAGGACACATGAAGCCATTACACATACTATCAGACCATTGACCAAATGACTATTTACTCAATGGTCTGATGCTGATGATACTTTTTGGTTTCTGGGGCAAATACTTTCTTTATTAACATGTCTATTAACATACAGGTATAGCTAAATGGGATCACATCAAGACATTTTATGAATGTGAAAAAAAGCATGGCAATTTTGTTTATATGCCAGCTTTGACTGAAGCCCACATTTATCCTAATAGCAAACAAAAAATGCGAGTTAAACTGGCGGCGCAAGTGATTAGCTATAGTATGACGGCTGGGTTAAATGCAAGGATTGTAGGACGTAAGTATTTTTTTATTTTCATATTTAGTGCTATGCACACATTTCTGTAGATTTTTCAATTGCAATAATTATTTGATAGCAAATGGAAGCAAAAAACCGGATTTCTTATCATATTTTCCCCGTGTTGGTCCAGGTTTCCTTTGAAAAATAAGCTATCTGTCAATCTGCCACACTGTTTGTAAAATACGAACAAGCTATAGAGTATACAGTAATAAGTTAATGAGACGACCATCGCCTGTAGACACCAAAAATGTCATTAACATTGTGACTACAAGGTGGTAGAGTTCTGCAACGTCTTCTTGCCCGGGTATATGGTACCACAGCCTATTTCTTACTATCGTCAATGCTTGTTATTGTCGTGTTCCAATTTGGAGAGTAAAGAAACCGGTAGACTTGCATGTGCACCTTGCCACACTGATAGCACAACGCACAAATAACATCTTTGTTATCTAGGCGATGGCTGTCTCTTAATGGAGACCATCTGCTTGTTTGCTATCTTATAATATAAAAAAAAAAAATAGCTTAATAGATAAATGCCTTAAAGACACATGCAACAAGGAAGTTTACTAAAGCATACATTGCTAAAGAAAATATTCAAAAAAGATAAATTACATTTCATTAATTTGTGTAAAGTATAATGGCAGCAAACCAGCTGACAAGTCTCTTTATGAAAAGAGACAATTGCTGACTATAAACATCTGCAACCGAGGTTTTGCTTGCTTTTTCGAGTTGCTGTTTTCGAGTTGGGTTGTCTTATGTGCAAGTTTACTGGCAACCTTAGCTTTCAAATCAAAATGCGACAACAACAAACATCACTGTTATTGGCCTCATGAGTGGGTCAGGTGATGGAGACAGCATTTTCGTTACTGCCTTTGCAAAAGGTAGTTGCCATTTACATCATACTTATTTATTTTTTTGTTATTTCAGAGGAACTCCCAAGTGAAGCTATCGCGACGATGACATTTATAGAAAAATTTGACAAATTATTTGATTGTTTAAATGCGGACTCAGCTGATTTAAGACGAGGAAAAATTCATTCAACAAATATGACAAAATCGAGTCCGCATTTAAAATTCTTTAGTGAAATGAAATTATTTATTAATAATATGAAATTTATTAATTGTAAAACTCCACCTCCATCTCAATCTGGTTGGATACAAACCATAAACGCTGTGACGAGGCTTTGGCATAATTTGCAAAAAAATGGCATACAAAGCCTCTCCACAAGGCGCTTAAACCAGGACCCCTTGGAAAACTTTTTCGGTTGCATCCGCTATAATTGTGGCTCGAATGATAACCCTACAGTTGGTCAATTTATCGCAGGGATCAAAACTGCGATTATAAGTAATTTAAAATATAACAGCAGTCGAAAAAATTGCGAAGATGATGCTGGCATCTTGTACGACAATTTTAAAATGTTTTTGGCTGCTGAGATAGAGAAGGTAAATAATGAACCAACTGTAGAAGAGAAAGACAACAGTAACAATACAGAGGAGCTTTTAGCTGATGTAACTGAATCCATAGAACTATCAACCCCTCAAGCACAAGCTTGTGCATATGTGTGTGGGTTCATTGTCAGAAAATTAACGATTAAAGACTGTTACCAATGCCAAAACATTTTTTTGGCATCTGACATTGAACCTATACACATATTCACAAGCTGTAGAGAATACAACACAATGCACACTAGTTTAAATTACGTAAGCAAGAATATGGTGCATTGTGTTGAATTCTGTGCAACAATAATCAATAATTATTTAAAAACAGATGCATGGGGGTTAAATATTAAAGAAAGGGGTCTAATGGCGTTGGAGGTGGTGGATTTTAGTTTTTTAAGACCTTGCCAAGAACATTTTGAGAGTAATTTACATATAATAAAAGAAAGTGTTTTTTATATTTGTGTAAAACATTTTTGTTTGAAACAAAATAAAACATTTAAAGAAGAGGAAGATGACAAAAAATTAAAAAAGAAAATAAATATATTGAAAAATAAATAATGATTGAAATATATGTTTTAATATTTATTTATCCCATATTACCCATATTTATAGTCGTAGTGGTAATAGAATTAAGCAAAAGTTAAAATAAAATGGAAAATTGAAATATTTCATGTTTATTGCGACTATTTTAATTTGTTAAACTTATTAATATGTAAGCAGTATAGCAAGTTTGTCTGTAACTTTGTAATTTAGGTTCTGTTTTGGCAGGCAGGACTTAAATTATGTATTTGGAGGCAGAGGCATAGGCAAAGCGCAAGGGATTTGGAGTGAAGATATGTGTAAGATGAAAAAATACGTTTTAAATTCCAGAATTGTGCTAGTTTAATAAATTTAAAGAGATTTAATAAAATTTTCCAATTTTAATATTATATTTATGGTTGTGTTTTAAGCAGACGCAAATCATAAATATAATATTAAAATTGGAATAATAAAGTTCTTAACCGAAGTAATAATTTGAAATTGCCGCCAATAGTAATTAATTTTACTGGGTCACAACTGTGGCGCTAGTTAAAATGCGTGTATTGGCTGATGTCAATTTTATTTTCTATGTAGAGACAATTCTTCTCTCGTAGAGAGTAGTATTATATTCTTTGATACAAACAAAAGCAAAGAGTATAGAAATATTATTTTATTTAAACAAAAGTCAAAACAAAGCTTTTCAGTTTTCAGCAGTGTTGACAGACCTGTGAAAAATTATTATTAAACCAGAGCCTTAAAATTACTGTACTTTTAAGTTTTAACAAGAACACAAGCGGTTTTGGTTTTGTACAAACTAAGTACACAGGACCTTGACTGAGCACTTGGTTACAGTATATTATCCTGTAAATAATGTACTTTGTGTATATTACTTTTCAGTTTTCTCTTTGCCCTTGAGTATCTTTCGGAGTGACGAATATTAGATTTAGATAAACTAGAATAACTTTCTACGGTTTTTTAAATTAGGTAAATAAAATATTATCGCTAGGAATAATCATTTAAAAAATATTGAGACTTTAATTTGATTAACTTCTATCCTTGTTGAAGACTAAAAAATTTCACGAGATTATGGTACATATGCAATAATTATTGTAAGTCTGCTGGACTTTTATCATCATATTTAAGTGTTACCATTGTATAAGATTTTATTTTCATAGTTGCATTCAAACGGCAATAAGTTTATCATAATTTTCATTATAAGTACCAAATAAAAATTCTCCCTGTTTTGCACTAAAGAATAGTTTAAAGCTAATTTTTTTTTGTTATTTTAAGTACTTATCTAAAAAGGGTTTTGGCAGAATCAACCTAGCTTAGATTTCTGAGATTAGCAGTTGTGCTAAAGACACCCAATGATGTCACGACGAGTAAGAGGAACTCAAGGAACTTATATACGATAACTGGAATTATTACGAAGCAATATTTGAAAAATAAAAATGTACTTTATTTCCTTACTAATAAAGTTGACATTTGTTTCTTACTTAACAGAGGGGAAAAGCGTTCTGAGCGAGACAACGACAAGAGTGGATGTTGTCCCTTTCTTGCAATTGCCAGTGTAAATAAAACTATCTGATGGTAGATTTTTATATATTCGGTAATTGTTAAATCCCTTTTATTTATACACGTCGATAAATACATTAGCATTACATGTATTGTAATTAACACAGTGAGTTCTAAAATGTGCTTCTTTTAATTATTACGTAATTACTTATGCAATGCAAAAACTGTTTCTCAAATTAGTAGAATTACTTAGTAGTAATTTGCAAACTACGCATGGCCGCACTTATATATATAATATGGCGATTGGCGCTTTATTTAGTAGAAAAAGACACACTCCACTCATGTCGTGGTACTCTTCGGAACGATTTCGAAGCGCGTGTTAATAATAAAATATTCCGGGTAGAATGTAACTTCCTTGGAGAAACTACATTGATAAGATAAATACCTAAACACCACAGACCTATAAGAGGAAGTCTTTCTCTTATAAGTCTGTGCTAAACACAGACTGGTAAGGAGAGAACTGAATGTTTACGTTAACCTTACCTAAATTCCGACTTCCTTAGCTACTATTTCCCAAGTTGAAAAAACTTATTAAATGCGAGTTGATTAGAATCTTACAAATATATTAAATAAATAACGTAATAACTAAAACTTTTGGCAAAGTGCGCGTAGGGGCCACGCGCAATGTAGGTTTCCGAAGTTGCCCATCACAATAATGCGGACTAAGAAGAGCACTTTTATAGTCACATACTATGTGTACATTTAAGCTATTTAACCCGCCATTGGTGACGTTACTTTCACTTACAACATTGGTGACGCGCGTCGGTCTCACAGACCAGAGTTCCCAACCTAAGATTTTGCCAACCATTAGCTATAGCTAATGGTTGGCAAAATCTTAGGTTGGGAACAGTTGGGAATAGTTATTCCACTTTTAGTTAGTTTAGGTTTAATTGTAAACACATTTATGAAAATAGAACACAAAAATTCAGTCGGTCACAGATTGTTTATTACTTATTAAAAAATTATACTCACGACACTAAAAATATTCTATTTACCCATATGTTTATAAAAAAAAATTAATTAGTAAAAATTTTAATTTTTTGATTAAAATCAGCCTTTGTCAGTCTCATGAGTCTGAGTTGCTTAAAAATTCTGAAAATTAGTTTTTTAGTTAATTATGTCGCGTCTCCAGGCATGAGTTTGTTTAAAAACGGTAATTTTATTCATCTAGGCCAACTGCCGTTCTGCCAGGCAGGTCGTAAAAGGCGACCGATTGGCTATCGAGTCACTACCATCGTGGCTACTAGGTGGTAGAGTTCTGCATTGTCTCGCCCGGGTCTGGTACCACCGCCTTACCTATTCCTGCCGCAATAGCGTCAGTGCTTGTCGCTGTCGTGTTCCGGTTTGGAGGGTAAGGTAGCCGGTAAACTTATGCATGTGGCATTAGACCTTGCCACAAGATAGCAACGCACCATTAACATCTTTGGTGTCTATAGGCGATGGTTGACTCTTTCCATCAAGAGACCCATCTGCTTGTTTGCTATCTTATGATATAAAAAAAAAAAAAATCTAGTTAATTTAACAGTTTATTATTAGAATGGGCCAAAACTTCGACCACTGGCCGAAATTCGTCACTTGGCTGAAATTCAACATTCCGCAGATATTCTACATTCCGCTGAAATTCAACATTCGGTTGAAATTCGACAAATGGCCGAAATTCAAGATACGGCCAAAATTCGACATTCAGCCGAAATTTGGCAAATTTACGAATCAATATAAATGTTAGTAGTGTCTTCACGCAAGTATCCGGTAAAGGGTAGGCAGGGGTACAACAAGTGCACAAGTGATTAGTACAACAAGTGATTAGCCGAAGATACTTGGATCCCACAATGTGATAGGTGGCCAGCCTATCGCCAACCAGGCACTTTCCAATCCCAGGCAATGTTATTTTTATTAGAAAACTGAAAAAACACATTTTCGAATTGCCCGACCCAGGAATCGAACCCAGGACCTCATGTGGTCAACTCCGACACCGGACTACCTGACCACAGAAGCGATCAATATAAATGTTGATCGAAACAAAATCAATCAATCGATTGAATCGTAACTCTGCTCATGAGACTTGTTCACAACCCATGATTACATTGAAGTGATTACTATATCAATCAATCGATTAAAGGGGTCATAAGATCCGGGTCTTTTTGACGATAGGTCAGTATTGATATTCTTTCTGATAGAACGAACGCCATATGCCTACTGTGATGTTTACTAATTACTTTTAAGTGTTTACGGTAATAGCTAATAGGATTATAGGATAATGTTGATAGGAAAGTACTTGGCGAGGCCTCCGGAACCTGGGCTTCGGAGTTCAAATCATCAAACCGGGCGTTTTGGGCGAGCAATGTGCTTAGCCAAGAACTATAAAAATATCTTAAGAAATAGCCACTAGATAGCTATACTAGCGTGATTTATTTATGTGCAGTGACATCGAGACCAGCATAACGAACTATTTAGCATAAAATTTTAAGTAATTTGTGAAACTACATTTTATAAGTTAGTCGACTATTACTCAAAAAACTTGTAAAGCCTTCTAATCCGTGTTAGTTTTCATTTTAATGTCATTATATTTACTACAACTATGATTTTTTTGCCACCTCTAAAACCAACCGTTTAGCCTGCAGAGGGGGGAGGGGGGGGGGGGGGGACACTTGACTCTAATAAAAATTAGCACTTAAAAGTTTAATATTTTATAAACGAGTCTCTTAATCGAAAACTTGTCTTCACAGACCCACAATATTTTTTAAAAACCTATCTAAGGTACCCCATAGACCTACAATAATATTGAGCAATACTTTTAATGTGCAATTATATTGAATACGCCATTGATTCCAAACGTTCAATAAATTCGCTCAATAAAATTGACAAACCAGTCTCATCAATATATTCGTGCGAGCAACATGGCTGACCACATTGAACTATATTACTAGCGTACGTAGTAGTAATACTTCAATGGCTGACAACGAAGTTTTGGCGGCAACCATGCTGGTGAGTTTGTTAAATAAATCTCTATGTAATTCTATACATTCAAGTAAAAACTTCCGTTCTCTATCTTTTATAGCATTCTTGCTCGCCATTTTGCTTAAATTTACGACACGACAATTATTAAATACGGTAACTGACCAAACGCAACCGCTCCATACTTTCAAGTAAAGCATAATATTATATACTAGTCTATGCTTTCAAGTGAATAATATTGTGCAATATTAAGCCTACACAGTGCAAGAATAAAATATTGCGCAAAAAAATTAAACCCACTCAAACTTTCGTTCAATCATTGTGCAATCTTCAATATTAACCCTAAACGGTCAATAATATTGCACAATACGTAATATTGCGCAATATTATTGTACATCTATGGGGCACCGTTTAGGGTTAATATTGAAGACATAGGTCTATGGGGCGCCTAATAACTAAAGCATTGAGGGAACGTGACATTTAAGTCTAGTTTTACTCTTTACACTTGTTACACAACCAGTGTGAAAAACAAGGACAGATAGAAGGTTATAAGGGTTGCTTAAGGCAATGCTGTCTACTTTTTTGTCTTGGTAGTGATTTGCCGTATTTTGCAGGGGTATCGATATTAATTTATTTTGACAGATTTAACCTGTTGCATTGAATGTACTTACCACAGAACAATATACTCCTAACGGGTACATACGTTCTAGTCATGTCCTGTGGTCATGTCTATAACAGGTTATCATACCGATACGTATGTATGTAATATTGTTGGATTTGTACAATATTCACATAATGCTATTTCGTGTGAGCCTGTGGTGTGGGCTGCTTAACACGTGTGCCAAATTTTATGTGTTCGTATACATGTATGATTGTCCATGCATTACTCTGAGACTCATAATCAGATTAAGAACATTCTTTTTTTATTGGATTAGTTATTTCTCAACTAATAGGAAACAGTACAATTTATCAAAATCAGTTCAGCAGTTCTCAAGATATGGAATATCCAACTAAACTCCTTAACGACAAACAGCATGATCATGGAAATTTTGTATTTTGTCAATCCTCCTTATTAAAGAAATTGCTCATTTTTATTATTGGTGACTTGCTCGTATTAAAAAAAAATTATACACTACTCAAAAATTTTCTTTAAGCATCTCTAAACTGTGAAAAAATGCTTTAATAGCATTTAGTTACGCCTTTGTACAATTTTTGTGCAATAAAGTATTTAAATGAAATAAATGACCGCCTCGTTGGTCGAATAGTTAGCAACCCTGACTACGCGATAGACAGGGCTCGGGTTTGATCCCCGACGGGGACAAGCATTTGTGTGATGACCATCAATGTTTGTATTTCCGTGTTTGGGTGTTTATTAAATATATTCTTGTATTTATATAATATGTATTTCTACGTATTAGTATCGTTGACTAACACCCATAACACAAGCAAATAATTTGCTTACTTTGGGGTTAGATCAGTAAGTGTAGTTTGTCCCGTGAATATTTATTATTTTTTTATTATATAAATAAATAAACTAAAAAGAGATTTTTTTCACAAAAATAAACTCCTAAAGCAAAATATATTACTTTCGCTTTGGAAGTCGGTATCGTTAAACGACAAAAATATAACAGGTAAAGATATTGGGACACGTCAGATGAAAAAACTAAAGTTATTTTAGCTTTTTAGTCTTTTGCTTTGGCGGGCAGTCAATTATTGTGATTTTTTTTTACCTAAAATTAATGAAATGAATTAGAAACAATCGGATTAAAATGATATTTTGTATTTAATACTAGCTGACCTGCTCTGGCTTCGCCTAGGTGGAACATTTCTACATTTTCTCACCGTTTAAACCTTACATTTTATTTTATTCTCTTAGCTACATATTGTCGAATTAATGTCAAAAATATTTTTTTTTCAAAAATTATCATCATTGAAAAATCCCAAAAAATTCGACAGATTTTGATCTAATTTGACGCAGATTTTTAGAGAAAAAGCTATATCAAAAAACGAAAAGGCGAGGTTCATTCGGTATAGTTAAATTCAGTAGAAAAATATTTAATTAAATTAAATACCTACTAATAAATCTATCAATGTTTTATTTGCTTATAAAACCTACAACCCTATTTTTGTATTTATTGTTCGATTCAATGTGCCGGGCGCTGGTGGCACGTCAACTGATAAAAAGTCGGGCGGTTAAAAGGTTAATGGTGCGTTGCTATCTTGTGGCGAGGTCTAATGCCACATGCATAAGTTTACCGGCTATCTTACCCTCCAACCCAGCAGATTTTGAAATATTTTGAAAAACCTCAAGAAAAATTCTGGTGGAACAATATTTTTCTAAATAACTTTTAGTGTACCAATTAAGTACAAAATCTAATCAGCTCTATTTCTTATAAAACTGCATCCAATTTCGTAAATTGCGTCAAAATAATTTTATTTCTTTATGACTTATTGTTGACGAAAATTTTGAAAAAATTGTTTTTTCGACATAAGTACTTCGAGTTTTTTTTAACTACTCATTTTTTGACCTTCTACAATATTTTAGTACCTAACAGAACTACGTCAAATGCAGTTTCAAAAATCAAAATCTAATCAAGTCTTTGAAAACTTGATTAGATTTAGTCACAGCTTTTTAAATATTAATATTTTGTTGTTTTTAACAATGTCTTATTAACTTTCTCTTTAAAAAACTCCGCCAAATACCGTTAATTAGATCAAAATCGGCCAATTGTTTGGGATTTATCAATGACTAAAATTTCTGAATTTTTTTAGAAATTTTTTAACCTGTCGATTATGTAACTAAAACAATATTTTAGATCTCAAAAATTTATTTGCTATGCCATTCTAAAAATCAAAATTCACCATCGTTTCCAAAATATAACTTTTAAAATTCAATATACCGTCATTTGCATTTAATTAGATATTTGATCTGATAATATCTAGGCTTATAGTTTTTACTCCTTTGAGCTTAAAATACCTCAATTGAGCGGGAAGTTTGTGAGGAAGCCTGCAGGGTCAACCGTTTACACATTTCTAAAACAGCATTGTCGAAAGTTAAAATATGACTAGAAAATCTCGAAGTTATGACGAATAAATAATTTTAAGATTTTTCGTCAACGATAATTCTTGAACGGATAAACCTATTTTAATGTAATTTACGCATTGAATGTAGTTTTTTAAGTAACAGAGCTGATTGAGTTTTGTGTTCAATCGGTACATAAATATGGAAGTAATATAAAAACTAGCAAAAAGCAGAGCTTTGTAGGGGCTCGCAAAGTTATACTATCTAGTAATATTGTTAGAAAAGTATTTTTATGAGAATTACATCTTTTAACGTATAGACTTTATTTATAATAATAAAGTCTATAATCTTTTAATGTATAGAAAAATAAATAATAAAGTATTTCATCTCTCGCATTGTATATCTGTTTTGTTAATCTTTCACCTACCATTCTTTGTACTTACATGTCCGAACCAACGGAGCATGCCCTTTCTCATCTTTACACCAACACTTTCTTTCAAGCATAACTTCTCTCTCACTTCAACATTACGAACCTGGTCCTGCGTTGATACTTTCATGCCCTTCTAACATACCCAACTCTCACTTTCATACAATATCGTTGGGATAGGCATAGGCAGGCATAGGAATGATTATGCAGGGCAAGAGGGGCACCCTGACTTAAAACTAACGCTCTATTCACTCTGTTCCCCGCCAGCCAGCCAGCCCCCCCCTTCTCTCTCCCTCCCCCTCTCCCTTTTCCTACCCCTCTCCCTCTCCTTCTTCCTCCCCCTCCCTCCCCCGCCCCCTCCCTCTCCCTCTCTCTATTTTTATGGTAGATAACATATCTAGACATGAATTTAAACTACTACGTCGAAGCACAAACCTAAAAGTCCGATAATTTTTGAGTAAAATGTACCACAAAAATGCATAGAAAGTGGCCTAGTGTAGGGCTCGCTTCGCTCGCCCTAATAATTTTTCAATTTTTTTAGGTATTTTAAAACTTCTCAAAATCTACTGGGCCGAATCGGTTTAATTTGCAGGAAGTATAAGTTAAAAGAAACCAATCGAATGCCATCAACTGCGTTTCGATCGGTAAAGCCGTTCAAAAGTTATGAAATCTTTACATAGATACTTACAACGCATACTCTCTCTCTCTCTCTCTCTCACACACACACACACATACAGACATACAGTCCAGGAAAGTTTCCTAAGACCTCAAACAAGATGTGGGAAATTCTCGATTTTCGAAAATCGGAGCAATATCATTAACTTCCTTAAGTTAAAAATTTAATACAAAAATTGCGATATTCGAATATTCGGCCAATTTTCTTCACACCAAATGCAGCACTGACGTACACAAACATAATTTATTTAATAATTTATATAGTACGGCAGGATAATACCTTGAATATTCGAATAACTAAATTTCCGACTATTTGCAAGCCCTAGTACTAAGCGAGCGCACATGAAGATGACTTTATTTATTTGTAATATGGATGGTATGGCGCAAGGTTTAAGTCTTTTCCATTTATCGCTACTTACAAGCGGTCGTCTGTAAAATGTTTCGAGCATTTTCGGCTATACTTAGTCCAATAAATTCTGGCTTTCGGAATCGCCTTACATAAATAAATTAATATAAAGTTTAGCCAATCGTTCGCCTTTTAAAAACTGGCAGGAAAGCAGTCTATAAGGCGTCTGGACCAATATGAAGAAAATGTCATATGAGCAAATTATCGGCAGTACTGCCATCAAAATGAAACCCAAAATTAGGGTAGCAATGCATCTAGGTGAGTCGACGCCGAATACTATAGTAAACACGGTGGTTTAGCTTTCACGGACTGCTTGGAAAAAAGACTTTTCGGGCAGGCTTCTTCCCGAGCCTTTGTAGACCAAGAGTCTGCAGGATCATTGACATAAAATCTAATCTTCAAATAATAAACTAAAAATTCAGGTAACAATTTAATCACAAATTAAAATTCTCATATCGGTTGCTAGATAATTTTTACCATGCTATTTATTATGAAGAAAATGTTTTGAAGGGTGACAATTTCTCTCATGATTACTTTTTTCTCTAATCAGGTTGGTCTGTATCTGAATAAGAGTCATTCATTTCTTCCTGGAACGAGTTATTATTGTGTGTTTTTTTGATTCTATTCTCCATTTCAACTTTTACTAATCCAGCAAGTTTGACAGCAGACATTATCCTAGTGGAATTCTCATCTTTTCTCTTCTTGCGGCCATGTTCTAAAGTTTTTGGTGTTCTAGGTATGCCTTCTGCACGGAAATGTCGTTCAATATGATCATTTAACCTTGCCTGTAACAGTTAGGGATATTATTAAGGGAGTGTATTCAGTGCCGCTTGTGGCACTGTTTTGCTATCAATAAAAGTATCATAAGTTTAGCGGCATTATAGTAGCATCACCTCATCCATCTAAATGTATGCTTGCTTACGGCAAATGAACAAGTCCTTTAAAATTATCATAAAGGAGTATGCTTCATTGCAGTGTCACCTACAATAGGCTTGTGTCTATTATCAATGAATCGGATATATCGTAGTTTTTAATTATTAACAATATGGAGATAACAAAAACTACAAAATTTGTTATAAAGATAAGGATTATTAATATTTTTAGGATATAATTTGGGCAAAGAGAGATCAAATCATGTGACAGTGAAAGCAAATCTGGTAGAAAACACAAAAACTCATCGCCGAAATGGATCTAGGGGACCAAAAGCCGTCCTAGCTGCTACGCCGTGAGTTGGCACGGGATAAGATTAATAACGAAACTCTTAACATCCTCTGGCAAAACTATCTGCCAGCTTCCATACGAGCAGTGTTAGTCGTCACTGATAGCAAAGATCTGCACACTTTGGGTTCTGTTGCTGACAAAGTGATGGAGACTATTAAGCCAGTAGCAATAGCAAAGGTCCACACATCTGCCTCGCTTTTAGCATAGATTGCCCAAATAAATAGAAGACTAGATAAGACGGTTGTAACGCGACCTAAGTACCGAGGTAGCAGCACTGGCCGCTGGCGCTCCCGATCTTTTGGGCGTCCGCACCGTTCGCAAACTCCCAAGCGTATCGCGTCGGGGACCCTAGTATGGAGCATGTAACCTTAAAATGTGTGTTTTGTGGACTATAAATAAAAGTCTTTAATAAAGTATATCTGTTATTTAATTGATGCGCGTGATAGAGGTGACGGCGAGTTACATTCTGTCATACTTTCATACGATTCAACATTACAAGCGTGGAGGAATAATATAAACATGACACCGTTACAGAGTTTGCATATTAAAATTTCTTTTTTAAGTTATGCATTTCCGCAAAGTAACACCTGAAGTATAGATGTAAAGAGGACCGACTTATATAGCGGGATAGATTATTTGTGAAAATTATAAAAAAAACGCTTATATCGCTTTCTTTCTAAAAAATGTTAAGCAACAGTGATGCAACCACTATAGGACGGTTTTTCATGAATACTTTTTATCCACAAAGTTGGTCCTCCGTACCTCTATACTCAATGGCCTGAATCTATACAATAACAAGTAAAATGTCAAATAAGTACCTTTGTTGATAAACCAGCACCGCACACGGTACAGTTGAATGTAAGTCCCTTGTGCTTGACCAAAATATGTTGCTTCAAATTACTGTTTCTTGAATAACGTCTGCAAAATATTACATGTCTGTACGGTTTTTTTTAAAATTCTAGTTCCTCTGATGAAGATTTATTTAGAGTCTTTGTTTATCTAAGATTTAATTATTTTGAGTTACTATTTTCTCACATGTGATGATGTATTTAATTTCTCTTTGATTTCATTATCCTTTTTCTATTTTCTTAAAGTCAGTTGATAAAGTTATTTTGATACTAGCTGTTGCCCGCGACTTTGCTCGCGCGGACTTCGTTTACTCCGCACAGCTCCTCCTCCTCCTCCTCCGTAGGTGATAGCGTGATAATATGTAGCCTATATGTTGACCCGACCTGTTAGTCATATTCATGCAAAATTTGAAGTAAATCCATGCAGTACTTTTTGAGTTTACCCCGGACATACATACTGACAAACAGACAAAAATTCTAAAACTATATTTTTGGCTTCGATATCGATTGTAGATCACGTCGCAAGTATTCTTTTAAAAAAATATTCAATGTACAGTTTTGACTTTCCTACGATTTTATTATATGTATAGTTTTGATATAAATAATATTTCATGTACGTACTTCACTGTTTACTTTACCTTATACTATGTTAATACTTTTTCTATATTTCGTAGTGAAATCGTTGTGAATGTACACTAACCGCCCGGCCACACGAACTGGCGGCGGCGGAGGCACGGCGGGTGAGGCGAAAATTCGCGCGCGCGGATTTTCAGGCCACGAGAACTTGCGTCCGCCGCGACCAGTATAGTCCGAGAGCAAGATGACTTTTTCAACTTTGTCTCGATATTGCTTGGAAAGGAGTAGTTTTGTACTTCAAAACTTACTATTTGGAACAGAATATGTAGTACATGATTTAAATAAGAATCGGGGTATAGTATAGATGTTGAATTTCGCAAGAAGTATGAGAAATTCGTACTATATCAAGACAAATTTTTGGAATGAGTGTCGAAACTCGAAACCTTTGCTTTATAGTGTACCTCAATTACTACAATACTATCAATAAACAGCAAGCAATACAATCGATAGCATCGATAATATTCATTATTAAAAAAATTAACTATCAAAAGAATCGATAGTATTGCTATTTAACATTGCATTAATCACAAATACTATCGATAGTATCGATACTATTAAAACTATCGATAGTCAACATTATTCTAATACTGACCGATGCTATCGATTGTACAAACTATCTATAGTATCGAATACATCGATAGTCAATGCAATATTGTCTGACAACACTAGTGATAGAATCGATACTTTGTTTATCTCCAATAATTGATACTATAGACGCAATCGATAGTTTATTTACTTGCAGCGTTCAATACTATTGATACTATCGACGTTATGGCGTTTCTAGATTAAAACTATCGATTTTATGGCGACACTACTTACATTCTTATGAATATTCAACATTGTGGGAAGAAAGAAGAATTGTATCTCTGGACTTTGTTTATACTTATGCTGTGATGACCAGACTTACAAATTACTGGCCTAGTAAGTATTTGAAAATTAAATTTAAAATGTTTACAGTGTATTTTCTCGGTAACTTCAACTAAACCATTCTGGTTCCTAGACTATACGCTAAGGCCGCCGCCATGCGCTGTGCTGATTCATATATTTGTCTCACTCGCTCGCCGCGTCCCGCACCGCGCCACAGTGTATCGCGTGGAACATGCTAGGTGGACAATATTATTTTATGTTATATAACGATGCTCTTACTTATTTCAAATATGGGTAGTCATGTTTTTGTAATAAAAAACGAAAAAAATTATGATAGCAAAAAAATATTTTCAAAAATAATATATGAGCAACAATTAACTTAGCGAGTACTATGAATGCTGTAAATTGCATGCAGTTCAGATCGAATAAGTATCAAGAGGTATGTACAATATAAATCTAAATACATAAAATTACAAATAGTAACAAAACAATCATAGGTTTATTTACAATAAAAGAAAATATATGCATGAAAACTAAAACTAAGCAGCAAAGATAATATTTCATAACGTAACCTAATAATCATCATCAGAGTCTTCTGATGAATCGTTTACTGTGTAATCGTCATCATTTTGTGGAACTGTGCGATAATATGATGACGTTTCCAGTCTTGATTCTACTATACTAGGGCTTAAAATTAACTTTAAAACCTCTGAACATATTTTTTCCGGCTTTTTTTGGGGAATCTCTCGAAGGCTATTGATCAAGGGATCAGATGTTATAACCAACATTGACAGCAAGTCTCTGTTCGTGGCAACACGCGAGCACTTGCGGGTGTTGTACTCCCTAAATCTGCGGCAATCTTTATTACGTGCTTCCTGAGCCTCTTCGGAAAGCTGCCCAATTGGAAGCAATGCAGCTTTGATGACCTCTGTACTATGAATTAATATTTTATGTACAGTAGCAGGCATACAGTACCACGAATAGAGACTTAGATAATGTCTTCTGGTTTCAAGACAAAATTTATTAAATTCAACTAAGTTTATCTCGAATCCAGAAGACAAAGTCCTCAATATTACATCGAACTGTTTGATGATTTCAACATCCAATCCCGTGATCTGAGCACTCATCTCAGCATTCTTAAAAAACCGACGAGCCGTGTTTCCATCGTTTGAAGAACCAAATCCTGGCTTTGGTTTATCTACAATAAGTCCCATCTCGTTCTTAAATTTTAACTTAATTTCGTCGGAACGAACCTTGATATCTGCTTTGTCTTCGTTGCTTCTAGCCTGCCATTTCTTAATATTCAACTTGTAGCTGATATGTAAAAGGCATTCGAAGCAACGAATCCAAGCATGAAGTGTAGATAAACCAAAGCCAAAATGATCTTGGTTGCTGTTGAAGTTCGCGGGTTCATCATTCATCGTCTTGGGGGTGGCGCCACAGATGAAACACTTTTGAGTTGAACGAGTTTCCGTTAAAGCGTTGCATACCTTTCCGTCTGTCATTGTCAGCAAAAGTTCGTGTTTCACAGAGATTTGAGAATCACCAAAGTCGATACGTGTTGGAAGAAGAGCGTTAACTTCTTCCAACAATCTATTTGTCTCCGTTAACGTGAAGTCATTCGTTTCTTTAGCAAATATTAATTTGATTGGGCGACAATACAATGTTGATGAAGACCGAGGATTTTGCCAAACAATTTTGGCCCCATCATATAATCTAAGGGGAACTAAAGAAAATACGAAAAGAAATTCGTCCGTATCTTCAGTGTTCTCAAATCTCTGTTTGTATGTGCTGTGCCCAGAACTTCCATCACATCCCCATTTACTTACAAGTGTAAAAGACGAACTTGTTGCGAGGACACTGCTGATAACTTCATGCTGTGCTAATACTAAACGTTCCACTGTTTTGTTTAATAATGCTTGCAAATTTATTTCAGCACGTGTTTCTGTTACAGCAATGTGCTCCTGTGCAGGATAACAGGCCTGTTTAGATTTTGTCAAACTATAATATGATGGAAACACATTATGTCCTGCCTTCATAGACCACTTTCTTGTTTGTTTGTACGCATGTGTTGTTGACTTAGAATCTATATAGTAAGCTAACGCTTCGTCACTACTTAACTGCCTAGGATTAACATTACTGGTATCCTTAGACTTAACATTAATAACTGAGCTTTCACTAATGTCTCTAATTACGCTGGCAATTTTCCGTTGTCCTGCTGAACGCGCAGCAATTTCGGCAGCTGTCACCAATTCACTGACACTTCGCGATTCTACGAGATCCACGACTCGACGTTTTTTGGTTTTAAACGACGATTCTTCGAATTCTTTGCGAGGCCTTCCTGCTGAAATCACAGCCTCACTCGAAGTTGATGGTTGTGGCTCAAAAGAACTCACAGTAAACTGTATATCTTCTTCATCCAGCCAGGTCTTATTTTTAATTAAAAAACGCTCCTTCGATTTTCCTGAAGCCAACCATTTGACACCAATTTTATTGGAAAAGTTGGATATCTTCAACTTTATTTCTTTTTGGCTACATTCAGTAATGTTACCAAAGTGAAATTTTGAAGAAAGGTACTCATATATACCCGAGTTCTTTTCATTTTTTGTGGGTTTCAACCACTCTTCAAAAAATTCTACCCTAGAAATAGAGTATAAGCGTTCTGAAAAAAAAAAAGAAAAGAATATGTTGTACTGAAGTGTGCTAAACAATTTGTGTATTTTTATGAAGAATAAAGTATTTCCTATGATATATCAAAGAACTAGCCCGGATAAAGGTGAATGTCTGCAAAATTAACTCTTTAAAACTATTCTTTCATAAAAAAAATACGTTAAAATATATAAGCTATGTTAAAATTATACCTAAAATTCATTTGAACAGATTCAGATTTTAAAAAAGGTTTTTTAAATAATAGGACTTACCCTCCGTGTTGATATCCATCACAAACACTCAAAATATTAACTATAAGCCACTATGGATGTGTACGAAAGTGTCACTAAACTGCAACTGATTGACTGTAACGATTTCATTAAACTCAATACCTGACTTCTAACCACTATTCCTTATCAGTTAAGCATTTGACAAACAACCGATTCTTGGAATCTGGAGATTAGGGGTGTTGTTTACGTTTTGCAATTAAGATTTCCTGGAAATGATAACATGAATTTTGTCCACCTAGCATGTTCTAGGCGAAATACTGTGCGCGCGCTCGATTCGCTCGTCAAAAATCGTCCGTCGCCCCACCGGTCGCTGCGCCGCGTGGCATGTTTAGTATTTCCCCATTACATTTGTTTTAGACGCCAGACGCTTCGCCGTTCGCGCCGCGCGAAAAATCGCAAGCGCGAATTTCCCGTGGCCAGGCCGTAATTGTTTAGTTTTAATTATTTACATGGCTGTATTACAATGGGCGTGTTCGTAGTTATTAGTAGTCTAACGTTTCTTAACCTTTTTCAGTCTGCAGACCCTAAGAAAACATCAAGCACAATTACAAGGACCCCCTTATTAAAAAACATTGCCAATTATTTATTAGTTTAAGTTTCCATAGATAAGACGGCGGACCTCCATACACATACTCGCGGACCCCCATGGGTCTGTGGACCACAGGTTAAGAAATACTGGTTTAAGTAATTTACTCGGAATTCTGAACTAAGATTTCCATCGGGACACCATTGATAAATTAGAATCTTTCCAATGCTGCCATATTACTTAATATGTATGTCATGAGCCACGGCTCATTGTATAATTCTGACACTTCTATAAGTTTTAAGATTTGTAGGTAGCAAAAGGTAGAAGGTGTGTCCAGATCGAAACAGGCAATCTTTAAATGCTCAAAATAAAATTTTATTTATCTAAGATATTAGTTCCGCCGAAGACGCCCAATGACTAGTTTAGAAAGTTTTACTGGGTAGTGGGTAGAAGGGTTCTATAGTGCGCTTGGGTTTGGTTCCACTGCCTTACCTTTTCTATTGCAATATTAGTATTTACTGTCGTCTTACGGGTTATCTATATACGTCTATAGATACCAAAGATGTTAATGGTGAGTTGCTATCCGTTTGGTGGGGTACACATTCATTAGTTTTTCACTATGTTGGTCCGAGCCCCTTTTGAAGAATAGACATCTGCCATGCTGCTAGGCAGTTTGTAAAAGGCGGACGATTAACTATACGTGACACTTCCGTTGTGACTACTAGGTGGTAGAGTTTCGCAACGTCTCACCCGTGTGTTTGGTATCACCGCCTTACCTATTCCTGCCGAAATAGCGTAAATGCTCGTCATTGGCATGTTCTGGTTTGGAGGGTAAGGTAACCGGTAAACAGGAGTGTTATGGAGAGGAAAGGATAGCAACGCACTATCAACATCTTTGGTGCTTAGTATAGGCGACGGGTTTCTCTTTCCATCGGGAGAGCTATCTGCTTGTTTTTTTTTTTATTGAATTTGCAGGCATACGAGCGAGTGGGCCACCTGATGGAAGCGGTCACCACTGCCCATGGACATTTACAACATAAGGGGTTAGTTGCCAATGCGATGCCGACTTTTAAGGAATTGTTGATCCTCCTCTTAAAAATCCCAAGATCATAGCTACTCGGAAAAACCATGTGAGGTAAACTGTTCCAAAGCATGACTGTTCGTATAAAGAAGGTACGTGCAAATCGAACAGTCGTAAATGACCAATCGTCAAGATGGTGTGAGTGGAATCCCTCACTACGGCGTGTAGTGCGTTGGCGGAACGTGGTAGCCGGTATTAGATTAAAAAGCTCATCAGAACACTCCCCATTATATAAGCGGTAGAAAACACATAGAGAACTCACATCTCTCCGGTGGCTAAGGGGTTCAAGACCACTAGTAAGAGTGGGGCTGTCGACAAGGCGCTCCAGTCTGCGTTGATTTTGTCGAATTGTAGGGTTTGATACTGGGGTGCACCGGGCCCATAGGTGCGAACAGTACTTCATGTGCGGTCGGACTTGCACTTTGTAAAGCATTAATATATGGACAGGAGTGAAGTACCACCTAGCCCGATTTAATATCCCCAGTTTCTTGGAAGTAATTTAGCTTTACCCTCCAAATGATGACGAAATTGGACGTCACTTGCAATTTCAACGCCTAAAACATTATTGCTATTAGAAATGGTAAGGGGAGTGTTTTGGAATATTGGAGCTTTATTAAGAGGATTCCTTTTAGTGGAAAACGCACAGGCTTGTGTCTTGTGGGGGTTAATTTGGCAAGATTCTCGCCCCAATCTGAGACCAGCTCCAGAGATGTCTCAATTTCAGACACCAGCCTATTCCGACTCTCATTTACTTGTGCCTTCGAAAGATTCGCACGGCCTGTGTATATAGCATCTCCCGTACTGTCGTCTGCATAGCAATGAATGCTGTTGTTTTGCAGCATATCATTGATGTGCAGAAGAAACAGTGTAGGTGATAGTATAGAGCCTTGTGGAACGCCACCTTTAATTGTTTTCGCTTTAGAGAATACGCCATCAACAACGACTTGGATGCTGCGGTCTTTCAAGAAGCTGGCGATCCACATTTGCTGTTGTGAAGGCAAGCCATAAGATGGTAGTTTTGATAGAAGTGTCCTATGCCAAACCCTATCAAACGCCTTAGCAATATCAATGCTGACTGCAAATGCCTCTCCTTTGCACTCAATGGCTGAAGCCCAGCAATGGATAAGGTAGATCAGATCACCGGCAGAGCGTCCTCGACGGAAACCGTATTGTTTGTCGCTAATAAGTTGGTGATCTTCAAAGTACTGTAGTAACTTTTTATTGACTATGGACCATATCCATCCTATCACTTTAGAGAGCAAAGAGGTAATTGCTATGGGCCTATTATTAGCGGGGTTGGATTCGTCACCCTTTTTAGGAACCGGGTGAACAAGGGTAGTCTTCCATGTCGCGGGAACAATACCCTAGATGTAAGACAGACGGAAAGGTGCGTTAACGCCGGCGTAAGCTCAGGAGCGCATGTTCGAAGTAGTATAGCGGGGATACCGTCTGGCCCGTTCGATTTGTTGAGTCGAGGGAGAGCAGAGCCCGTCTAACAGCCATCTGTGTAAATATAACGTCAGGCATTGAATTTACACTTTGTTTGCTATCTTACAAAATAAAAAAAAGCAGATGAATCTCCTGATGGAAACAAACGTCGATTGTCACACCAAGTATGTTAATGGTGCGTTGCTATCCGTGTGGCGAGCTGTTAATGCCACACGCATTAGTTTACCGGCTACCTTATCCTCCATACCGGATCACTACAGTGACAAGCATTGAGAGCTGATGACCTTGAAAAGGCTGAATCGACTTTTGATAGTTCACTCTCTCACTCAACTCGAAATTTCAAATAAAAAAACTGCATTCTCGGTTCATCCATTTAAGAGCTACATTTGCACAAACACAATTACATAGTGGTCAAACTTATAGCGTCCTATTTGCGTCGGGGTTTAAAAATATTTATTCTGTAACAGGGGGCACAATACCTGTAAGTTTCTTACCTTAAACAATTCTCGTACGTACAGTAGAATACGGGGCTCTGAGCATTGTTAGGCTGATGTCTTCTTACATGTTGTATGATGTGTATTCTCTTATTAAAAGTAGCACCACAATCGTTACAAACATACTCTGAAACTATAAATTAGCACTATAACGAACATTTCGCATTCAGCGTTAAAAGCTATCTAGTTAGCTTTAAAATTTAAAAGGTATAGAAGAAATGTCAGAATTATACAGTGGCGCGTGCGCCGTGGTATACTGTATGCGAAGTAAAATTGCGGAGCCATAAGGGTCCAGCGAAATCTTGGCTCAGAACTATGTCTATCTTACTCACGTTTCTGACTTAGAAGTTACGCTGAATACATCCATTTATTAAAATAAATCTAAACTTCACTAGCATAAGCTTCATAAGCCGAAAATTTATTCGGTCCAAAAATATCAAACTTGTCTGGGAGAAATATTGTTTTTGCGGGTCTTTAATATTTTCATGGCTTTCACTGAGTTTTTTTTTAAATTTCTTAGGCAACTTTTCTTATTGACATTGTAGGAATCATATAATATGAATATTAGTGGAAAATTGCCACTTAAATTACTTCAATTTCTTCTTGAGCACGTTACATTCGCCGCGGTGCAATTGAATTGCCTGGGGACCATGTAATGCCATCATAATTGTCAGGTTTGATTCCCAAGAGGCACAAATGTTTGTTTGATATGAATAAATGCTTTTTAATTTGGGTCTGGTGTTATTAAAAATATTTTTGTATTTATACAAGTACTAGCTGACCCGGCAAGCATTGTTTTACTATACTCGTATTGAATATTTAGGTGGAGTACTTAGGGAGGGGGGGGGGGGGGGGGGGGGTGTAAATGATTTACTTTTCATGTTTAACTAAAAAGTATATCTATTTATAAATTTTGTCAAATGATATTTATGTTTATAATTTAGAAATATTCATAATCGTCTCTGTGGTTTAATGGTCTGGCGTTGGTGTTGACCACATGAGGTCTCATGTTCAATTTTCTGGTTGGGTAATTAAAAAAATGTGTTTTTCCAATTTTCTAATAAAAAACAACATTGCCTGGGATTGGATAGGTGCCCAGTTGGCGCTATGCTTGCCGTCTACCACTTCGGGGAGATGGGCGTGAAGATACTTTTTTTAAATAATTCATTGGCTAAGTCATTTTACAAATCAGAATGGGATGGAGATAAGCAATGTCATTGCTACAGAAAAGGGTAAGGTGGTATTAAACACTTGTGAGATGATGAACAACTTTACCACCTAGTAAAGTGAAAACATACCTTGTGACCGGTGCTCTGTCCTTTTGTGTGCAAGTAGATGTCTGTATCGCGGGAACTCTGTCGTACAGTGTTCGCATTTGTAGGTTTTGTGGTTTCTCATGTGTTTTCTTCTGGCATAGGGGCTTATAAAATCTTTAGTACACAATGAACATCTGTAAAAGTCATTGGTTTTGGCATTACTAAAGCGAACCAATGGCTAACAGCAAACAAGCAGATGGCTGCCCTGATGGAAAGAGAAACCATAGGCTATAGCCACCAAAGATGTTAATGGTGCGTTGCTATATGTGTGGCGAGATGGCAATGCCACATGCATAAGTTTAACTGCTACCTTACCTTTCAAACTGGAATACGACAATGACAAGCATTGAAGCAATTGGGGCAGGTATAGGAAAAGCTTCAATTATAATAGCTTAATAGGATGAGCAACTGTTCACCTTTTTACGAACTGCTTGGCTGAATGGCAGATGGTCTATTTTTTAACCAGACTAACACAAAAAACTTGATAAGATTGTAGTTTAAAAGTTTAGATTTTTCAGTATATCATAGTAATCAGCCACATTAAATATTTATTTAACCTAAAGCTGCGTCCCCACTTGTAACATTACAACGGACTGGACAGCGTGGCATCGCTATAGACATGTTACGCTAAATGTGGATGGTGTAAGTTGCACTGACAAGGTCACAAGCCACAAGGTCACATCTCATCGCTACACGTGGTTACACGGCGCAGTCTTAGATCAAACATACTATAGATGTAGTGTTCCATACAAATGTTAACACAAAATGTGGCACTGTGTTACCACTAGCGCATATATCTGTGTGCGTATTTTCGTGTCAGACAAAGAAATTTTATGGATAATAAAACAAAACATAATATAAAAAAACTGTATTACAAAATCAAGCTTAGCTCTAATAAATACCTTATCCGACACAAAACGAAATTTTGTTAAAACGTGCTTAAGGTAGATTCTTATTTTTTGCTCAAAATTTTGAAGGGCTATTTTTTTTAGATATTCGGTAACGAGAACAATAATGTAGTGGAGGCGCATTATCAATTCGGGTACGCAAATACAGAGTTATATTAACCAACATTATTATTTTAATTACATTTATTATACCTGCACATTTAAACCCACCCACAATCTATAGTATATTTAATCTAAGGTCACAGTACAAAACTAAACAACGTATACAACAATGTTTATAGCGTACACTCCAACCCATTGTCTGTGTCTGTGTCATCGGGCGTACTTCGACGCGTGTCATAAATACAAGTGTGGACGTCTCCTAGTCCACGGACAATAGCGAAAATCCTTTGAAATAAACAGACTTTCGATGGATCGGCTGGTAACTCGTGGCTTCGATCGTGACAGTACACAGACCAACGTCCACACTGGGCCCGGCTAGTAGATCCTAACTTCGCACATTGTTCTGCCGTTTATTCTGAGTTCGGCAGTTTCTTTCAGTGTTCGGAATGGATGGAAACAGTACTGCAGGTCGTGACAATCGTACGCGTAACAAAATACGTCCACATTAATCGGTACTGACACACGTGTCTGACACGGTCACGAAATAATGTACGGTAAATTGTTACAAGTGGGGACGCAGCTTAAAAGTACACAAAACAAGTAGACAAAAACCTATCAAGTCATTCAAATTTGTAGAAAACTAGGCCAAAGGAAAAATTTAACTTTACCGTTCAATTCTTAGACATGGCTTTAAGTGCTATATAAAATTACATATTTACATTTTTCAAATTTTTTCCTTTACAAGTGCCTTAAATGTTAGGTGTGTTTCTAGTTCTAACGGTAAGTACCCGATAAGTTTGATTCTCTTGTAAAATCGTAAAAAATGATAAATATGTGACATAAACTGTTATTATCTTTTGATTGCATTGAATAATATTTACAGCTGAATGAGTCTAGACTAAATTTTAACTTTATACCTTTAACATGTTTGTGAGAAAAAGGATTTTTACATACGGACAATAAAGTGATTCTACAAGGGTTCCATTTTTTATTTTGACGCACAGAACCCTTAAATTAAATAAAGAAACATTAGCAAACAAACCTGAATGATTTAACACCTGTGTGTTGGAACATATGAGCCTCAAGTTGAGTTTTTTTCTTGAAAAGTGCCTTACAGTGATCACATATAAATGTGTTACTGTTTTTGCTATGGTTTACTTTCATGTGCCTCTTCAGGTTTTGCCGATTCGCATACTTTTTCATACATATTGGACAACTATAACACAGAAATACATAATATTAAAAATGTAATACAATACAGATTTTTTATATATATCATCGGATAGAAATCAAGCAGATGGCTCCCCTGATAAAGACAACCATTGCCTTTAGACACCAAAGGTGTTGATGGTGCGTAGCCGTCCATGAGGCAAGGTGTTATTACTTCCAATTTTAAATATAAGTACCTAACTGTTATCACAGATTTTTTGTAATAATGTTATATGCTTCAGGTTTGCAATTTGTAAGAAAACGCCACTTATATTAAACCGTGTATTTACAACACAAATACACAAAACAACACAATGTAATACTTAAATACTCTGATTAACACTAGTCACTCACTGTACTAACACTAATCCTAACTACACAATAAAACACTTCACGCTTCGCACTGGTCGTTTGAGGTATCGCTCTCGATTGCTTTATAAAAACTACCTTCTATTTGACAACACATTTCTATTTATACCCGAGATACAGTTCTACCTGGATCCAGAAAAATCTAAATTTATCGCATAAACAGTAAAAATTCTTATCGTAAACAATGTATGATAAAAAAATCCTTGCACACACTATTTTCACCCTTATGCCCTATACCAGAAAGTCCATTATGGCATAGATATTCAGGTAATGGTCAACTATTTGTTTATCAATAGGAGTAGCTATATCCTTCTTTTATTTCTAGATCTCTTCAGCGTTCCAACTCTTCACGTTTCTAGGTTATTCACAATGATAAATTACCTATGTGGGATCTGGCCCCTTTTGAACAACAGATCATTGGCTTTCCTACCAGGCAGAATGTAAAAGGCAGAAAATTAGATAAAAATGTTGTTAAGGATACATATAAGTGCGTGAAAGGGGTGGGGGCTTGTGGGGAGCAGGCCCTCCTGCGGGCTGGCGAACACGCATTAGTTAGCACGTGGCACTCGCGCACATACGCTAACCGCTCGTCGTTTATAACTACGATACCTTCCTATTGTCTACACATGTCAATATCACCATGAGTATTAGTTGATAGAGTTCTACAAAATCTTTCCTCTTCAGCCAAAAAATTTTAATGTACTAAGCATTAGAAAAGCTATGCTAAGTAGTTGTGTTTCATTTCGTCAACACTCGCCGCAGCACTGTAAATTGTGCACCTAAAGTCAAAATTAAGCAGTGGTGCAGCATATAATAGAATATTATATTCACAACCAAAAGGTCGTAACCACAGTGAATTTCATGGCGCTTACTGGTTTCATTCAACTATCTCTGACGTAAACGTGCAGTCCATTGACTGAATTTAAGTGGAACACATGTGGCATAGGCCGTGGTGCATGCTTTGTTATTTTTACTAGGTGGTAGAGTTCTGCATTGTTTTGTCCGAGTCTGGTACCACCGCGTTACCTATTTCTGCTGCATTAGCATCAGTTCTTGTCATTGTCGTGTTCCAGTTTGGAGGGTAAGGTAGCTGGTAAACTTATGTATTTGGCATTAGACCTCACCACAAGATAGCAACGCACCATTAACATCTTTGATGTCTATAGGCGATGGTTGACTCTTTCCATCAGGAGACCCATCTGCTTATTTGCGATAGCAAAGACAAAAACTTCTATGTTTTTTTATATAACATAAGATATTATGATATATAAAAAAAACATAGAAGTCTTTGTCCTCACTCAGGTTTGGGACCTCTGCCTTATATATTCTTGCAGAGAATGTAAATGCTTGTAACTGTCATGTCTAAGTTGGTGCCCCTGCCTTATTTATTTCTTCAGAGAATGTTAATGCTAATAATTGTCATGTTTAAGTTTGAAAGGTAAGGTAACTGGAAACTTACGCATGTAGCATTTCAATTCACAGGAATAGCAACTCACCACTAACATCTGCGGTGTCTATAAATGCAGTGTGCAAATTTTTGGTATATTCTGATACTAGCGACCTGCCCGCGGTTTCACCCTCGTAGCTTTTGTTCCCGTGGTAATATCGGAAAGGTTTATATACTAAAACCTTCCATAAGAATCAATCTATCTGTTAAAGAAAACCGCATCAAAATCTGTTCCGTAGTTTTAAAGATTTAGGCATACATAGGGACAGAAAGAGAAAGCGACTTTGTTTTATACTATGTAGTGATATGAAAAAAATCTAATGTCATTATTGTTGTTGTCATTGTACTCACCAAAATAGTATCTCTAGCTCAGTTTGTTTGTGTGCATTTTTAAAATGGCGATCTAAATGACTTTTACTTGTGTAAGCTTTTTTACAATTTTCTGCTTGACATCTGAATGGTCTCTAAAACAGAAGCATACCTTTTTTTCATATAAACAAATTGTACAATGTTATAAAATCTGAATTAATATTACAAAAAATAGAACATAGACTTTTTGTTAACTTATTACAATTAATTTGGTTATGAGTTTTTATTTGTTTGTAGGTCGAGTGGTTAGCAACCCTATCTATGCAATGCATTAGATGGGGTTCAGGATTGATTCATGACTGAAAAATGAAAAAATATTTATTTGCAAGAATATTTTACAAGTTATTAAAATAAATTAAATTACCATCATATTCTACCATAATATGGTGTGCAAACATTTTAATTTAGGTTAATTTCTTTATAATTACTACCGGATCGGAATGTGGCCACACACTGAGAAGATCCAGCGGAAGAAACTCAGCGGGCTTCTTTTTTCTATTTCATGTATTACAATTTACTAGAATTATTTCACATAAAAATTATTTTTACAATTTACAAAATATCATCTTATGCTCAATCCAAATTTTTACAATTTACAAAAAAAAATACCATTTTATAAAATTTGCCATTCAATTTTTATTACATTTAAATTTTAAGGTAAATTGTACAAGCTTATATTTCTGTTTATTAACATTTAATCTTATCTGCTAAAAATTGTATGTTTTATTTAGCAGTAAATTAAACAATTTTTTGCGAAATTTATTTATAGGTAATAATTTTAGACTATCAGGAATATGATTGTATATATTAATTGCCATACAATATGCATTTTTTTTATAAATATTTAGTCTTTGGCTTGGCACATGTAGCTTCTCACTGTTCCTAAAATATGAGTTCCCTAATACTTGAGCATTTGTTTTAAACAAATGTTGATGATTTTTTACAAATATGTATACGGACAGTATGTAAAGACAAGGTAAAGGTAGTGATGAACATAGATGTTTGTATTTCTGGGTTGAAATATATTTTAGTTTCTATGTATGTATGTAACTCCATGTTTGATACATGGAAATATACATCCATATGCTGCCTGCCCCATTGGTCGAGTGGTTAGAGACCCTGATGACGCAATCAATAGGGCTCGGGTTTGATCGCCGACGGGGACAAGCATTTGTGTGATGAGCATAAATGTTTCGTTTTTCCAGGTTTGGGCGTTTATTAAATCTATTCCAGTTATTATATATGTATTTCTATGTATTAGTATCGTTGAGTAACACCCATAACACAAGCAAATAATTTGCTTACTTTGGGGTTAGATCAGTAAGTGTTAATTTGTCCCGTGCATATTTATTTATTTTATTTATTAAATCTGAACAGTAGGTGGTCCATGGCAAGACAGATATTTTGTAAAGTGGTCCATCATCCCTAAAAGGTTAAGAACCACTGGTCTAAAATGTGTGGTTTTGAATCCTCTTCACCCAGGGGCGAGGAGGGGTGAAGGGGGAATCATGATCCTGTCTGTGGAGTAAAACCAAATACCTGTTGTTTTCATCTAGCCTAGTGTCTTTTTATACAATGTTTTGTCTGCATTTGTTGCCAATTTAAGTTTTTAGCCCTGATGATGCAGTAAAATATGAAACCAGTTAGCTATATATTTAAAAAAAAATATAGTTTGTAAATTGTGAATATGATTATTTTAAATTTAACACTTGTACTGTACAAGTGTTAAATTTAAAATAATCATTATGACAGAGTTTCAACAAGTGCCGACGATGGAAATTATAAACTATAGACTGTATATAAGTTTGAGTATCTGGTAAACTTAAGTAAAGCATTTCATACCCACCACATGGATAGAAACCCATCCATAACATTTTTGGTGTCTATAGGGGATACTTGTCTCTATCAGAATAGCCTTCTGCTTGTTTTCTAATTTAAGACTATAGATTAGAATAAATTTTTTTTGGAAGATTCTCTTTAATCGACACTGAAGCGAAAAATGTATTTTTTTTAATTTTTGTCTGTCTGTCTGTCTGTCTGTATCAAGGCCGCGCATCACGCCGAATCTACTGAACGGATTCAAATGAAATTTAGCATGGTTAAAATTCATACTCCGAAGAAGGTTATAGAATACTTTTTATCCCAAAATTCAATACCGTTCCCGTAGAATAGGGGATGAAGATAAAAACATATATTTAGCTTTAATTCATTAACCTGCAGTCCGAAATCATTTATTATTTTTTTGTTCAAAAGTAAGTACTATAAAGATTATCCCTTAAAAATTTCAAAGTCATCAGTTTTATAATTTAGAAGTTACAGACATCACAAGTTTCAACGGTTTCCGGGTGGTAAGTCCAGTTGAACGTGACACCCGGATTGTATACAAAACCTTTGGACGCACGGCTCATTATAAGTTAGTGTTTCATTTCAATGTGTTTGTATAATGGATATAACCCGAGAGATCAGTTTAAATATATACTGTTTTATTAAAATGTTATAAATGCAATTTTACTAGCCTAAAAATGAGTAAAATATGTGTAAAATGTAAACCTAAACATTTTATTTATTTATATAAGAATAATTATAATATATTTGAAAATAAAACAGGTAATTTTTCAGTTTTTTGCCAATATCTCAAAAATATGCATTTGTTCTTTATAAAATTTTACGTAAGGATAGGCTATTGGGAAAATTCACTATTTTGTTTTTACATTGCCTAACGTAAAAAAGGGTAAAAAAAGTATCTAACCGTCCATACCCGGAATACGTAGGCAGAGGTACAAGAAGTGTACCCACGATTAGCCGTATATACCATCGCATACAATGTGATAGGTGGCAAGCCAATTGCCAACCGGGCCCTTTTCAATCCCGGGCAACGTTGTTTTATTAGAAAAGTTAAAAACACGTTTTGTTTTGCCCGACCCGGGAAGCGAACCCGGGACCTCATATGGTCAACGATGACACCGGACCACTAAACAACACGGTGAATATTTCAAAATTCTTTGAAAAGACACCGGACCGCTAAACAACACGATGAATATTTCAAAATTCTTAGAAAATGAATGAAACTTCTGCGAAGTGTAGATGTTGGAGTGCCTAAACTACTTAGTGTACTCAGACTCCAAAATACTTTTTAAAAAATTGTTAAGTAGAATATACGAACATGTACATATAACTTCAGTCCTGGATAAGATCAACATCTTACAGAAAAAACTTTAGCCAAGATAACTTCATCAAAACAAATTCAATAAAAGGTTACTTAACTTTCCTTTATTTGTGAGAATCGAAAATCAAAAATGTGAAAAAAAAATACGTGACTTTGTTGTTTTTTTATTGAAGTATCATCACTCCCAGTTCCCTTGCGGGGTAGGCAGAGTAGATCGAACGTCTATAGACTTTCCGTTTCACCGCGACTCACCGGTTTGTCGGTTGGTGATATAAATGGTAATCCTCATCGCCGCATATACCGACACGATAACGATTATCGACTATTTTTAGCGATAACTGGGACCGAAAGTTTTACGTGCTCATCCGAGGCATGGGAGTGGTCCGCCAGTCTCCGAGTTGCTACTGAGATTTTAGATTTTCGAGAAAATCCTTGAAAATATCTCAATAACACGTTTGCCCGATCCGGGGATCAAACCCGGGACCACATATCGGGAGCCGAATAGGCTATCCCGAGACCACGAGACAGAGTAGTTTGTTATTAATTAAAAAAACCCTTGACTGCTCATCTTGCTTATTGAAAATGATACAAATTTACATTAAATCTTTTAGAGATTTAAAAATAATAATAAATTTATGAAAAGTGCAACAAGATTTTTTTACTGCAAATCGTTTTCAATGAACAAAGATAAGCTTCTAAGTCAAAAGTTATTTTGGTTTTTGTTAATAACAAACTACAAAGCCATGTGTTAATTAATTTATTTTTAAACATCCCGCTACAAAAAGTGCCTTAAATAAAAATGATTCAAAAAAATAAAACTGAATAAATAACTTTTCATCTTTCTAACTAGGTATATATTTTTAACTTCCCGCTACGTGTCTAGATAAGTAAGTTACTGATTTTACCCCGATTTACAAAAATCGAGTGTTCACCATATCTCCACGTTTTGAGGACCTACGAACCATTTTCGACTACTTTCATGATGACGTGTGTGTGTGTGTGTGTACATATGCGTATGTGTGTGTATGCGTATGCGTATGCGTATGCGTATGCGCATGCGTATGCGTATGCGTATGCGTATGCGTATGCGTATGCGAATGCGTAGGTGTATGCGTATGCGTATGCGTAGGCGTAGGCGTATGCGTAGGCGTATGCGTATGCGTATGCGTATGCGTATGCGTTTGTGTATGCGTTTGTGTATGCGTATGCGTATGCGTATGCGTATGCATATGCGTAGGCGTATGCGTATGCGTATGCGTATGCCTATGCCTATGCGTACGCGTACGCGTATGCGTAGGCGTAGACGTAGGCGTAGGCGTAGGCGTATGCGTATGCGTATGCGTATGCGTATGCGTATGCGTAGGCGTATGCGTATGCGTATGCGTAGGCGTATGAGTATGCGTATGCGTATGCGTATGCGTATGAGTATGCGTATGCGTATGCGTATGCGTATGCGTATGCGTATGCGTATGCGTATGCGTATGCGTATGCGTATGCGTATGCGCATGCGTATGCTTATGCGTATGTGTATGTGAATGTGTATGTGTATGTGTGTATGTAAACATCTCATAACTTTGAACGGCTTGACCGATCGAAACGCGGTTAATAGTATTCGATTGGATTCGACTCAATTTAGACTTCAGTCAAGGAGATTGTGAGTAATTTTGAAAAAACCTCACATAAGTTTTTGGTGAAACAGTATTTTTAATACAATTTCCAGATTAATGTACCGATAGAGTACAAAATTTAATCAGCTTTACATCCAACTGCGACCAATGCATAAATTGCATCAAAATTTATTTATCTGTTCGGGAGTTTATAGTTGACGAAAAATTTTGCAAAAAAATTTTGGCATAATTTCGAAATTTTTTAACTAATCATTTTTAATCTTCTGCAATATTTTAGTACTTACTAAAAACTACATTGAATGCCGTTTCAAAAATCAAAATCGAATCAAATTTTCAAAAGTTATAGCTTTTCAAACAATAAAATTACGTTGTTTACAGTAAACTTACTACATATTGTTTAAATAACTTTCAGGTTTATATACCGATTGATATAAAAATTGAATTAGACTTTCGATTTTTATATCAATCGGTCGGTATAAAGTAAACTTACTACATATTGTTTAAATAACTTTCAGGTTTGTATACCGATTGATATAAAAATCGAATTAGAGTTTCCCTCTAAAAAACTGTGCCAAATACTGGAAATTGGATCAAAATAAACGATTTATTTGGGATTAAAAAAAGTCTCTTTTTTACATTTATAAGAGAGAGAGAGAGAGAAATACTGTAGTCAATTACTAATTAATTAATAATTACTCTGCAAGGATAGCCAAACGCGAACGAAGTCGCGGGTACAGCTAGTGTCATACTAAGATTATATGTCACTCAATCGTGGTAAATTGCACTGCCTATTCCAATCTATTCTTAATATGACATGTCAAAAAATTAAGGCTATTGATTAAATTGTAGCTATATAGCATAACAATCACAATATATTATACTAGCTGTTGCCAGCGACTTCGTCCATGCGGATTTCGTTTACTCTGCACTGCTCCTCCCCCGTAGGTGATAGCGTGATAATATGTAGCCTATATGTTGACCCGACCTGTTATTAATATACATGCAAAATTTGAAGTAAATCCATACAGTACTTTTTGAGTTTACCCCAGACATACATATAGACAAAAATTCTAAAAACTATATTTTTGGCTTTGATATTGATTGTAGATCATGCCCCAAGTATTCTTTTTAAAATATATTCAATGTACAGTTTTGACTTTCCTACGATTTTATTATATGTATAGATTAAGTTAGTAGGAGTAGTATTATTCCCTAGAACCATAATTTCTTAAAAATCAATATGAATTAGTGATTTACTTTAAAATGAGACCTTATATGGTAACAGTTTAGAAACGTGTCGCGTCGATGGGGTCCCCCCCATCGGGAGCGGATGCGGGAGCAAGTTGGGGCGCTCTGATTCAGATCTGTCATTAACTTAACTTACAGTTTATCATAAATATTTACACGCCTAACCTGAAAATATTTTTTTTTTTAATTTGCGTGTCTGGCAAAAAAAATTGACGGAATGCTATCGGAAGACCTTCTAGAAGCTCCCCACAGCTTCAGATTTCCTCTATCGATGCAGCATGTTTCTAAATCCAACCCCCTTTTATTTTAAAATTGTATTGTCAAGTTTGACCAATCATTGGTGTTTTACGAAATGCCTGATTGGAAGGGGCCTGAACTGAAATGGAGATAATTTGGATTTAACAAGTTTTATCATAATAAAGTAAATTCGGATTAATTACGATGTTTTATAAAATATAACAAATACACATAACTTACCACATTAACGTGGGTTAAACGGTGTTGAGCCAGCCTATAAGGTCTGTTAAAAACACTTTTACAGCCTTGAAAAGGGCAACCGTACGTTTTGTTTGAACTTGCGTCTTTAACATCGACAACATTTTGTTTTAAATGTATAACTTGGTCAGCCATTATTGAAAATAGACAATTTTGTAAGATAAACAGCAACTATGTTATTTTCATTGAATTGTAGCGAAATTAAACTTGTTTTCCTATTTTAGCAGAATCTTAAGCTGCTGTATTATTATTTTACATAAGTTATCCTGAAAATCTATCATAAAATATACTTTTTATAAAACTGTTCTGTTATAAACACTAATCCAAATTCCAAAATGTATTATAATTTAAATTTTAAATTATGTCTTAATTCTAAAGTAAATAATAAATAAGAATTAATTTAATCGGTCTGTGATAAGAATCACAGACCAATTAGAGTACTACCAAGGAACTTATATAACTGGAATAGTTACCAAGCAATATTTGAAAAATAAAAATGTACTTTATTTCGTAACAAATAAAGTTGACATTTGTTTCTTACTTAACAGAGGGGAAAAACGTTCTGAGCAAGACAACGACATGAGTGGATGTTGTCCCTTTCTTGCAATTGCCAGTGTAAATATAACTATTTGATGGTAGATTTTTATATATTCTGTAATCGTTAAATCCCTTTTATTCATACACGTCGATAAATACATTAGCATAAAATGTATTGCAATTAAAATAGTGAGTTCTAAAATGTGCTTATTTTAATTATTACGTAATTACTTATGCAATGCAAAGCTGTTTCTCAATTAGTAGAATTACGTAGTAGTAATTTGCGAACTATGCATGGCTGTACTTATATATGGCGATTGGCGCTTTATTTAGTAGAAAGAGACACACTCCACTCATGTCGTGGTACTCTTCGGAACGATTTAGAAGCGCGTGTAAGCATTCCGGGTAGAATATAACTTCCTTGCCTTAGACCGCTGGTGATACATGAAAGTTATTTTTTTTTCTTTGAAACGGGCACCATGACGGCACAGAATGCTCTATATTATGCCTTCTTTAAAGTATACGCGTATACATATCCAAGGCCTTATTATTCTTATTCATGGTTTCTTTAATAATAAAACACGAAATAATTTAATAAAACATTTATTTTTAAAATAATATTTAATGAAACAATATTGTTTATTAAATGATTTATTTTTTAAGCGTTGTCTTGTACTTCAAAGAGCCTTTTTTGCATCGCAGGCAAAACTCTATTACCTAACCTGCCATTTATAATTTTATTAATGGTATTAGACCAATTAATAACAGTAAACCTAAATGTGACCCCGATAAACTGCTTTAAAACTTTATTCTGATGTTCAGTACAGTCGATAAAATCAAATGAATACTTGGAAAGAAGAATGTAATTTGCGACTTTTTTCAACGTATTCATTTGTTTCCTTCACAACTGCACCAAAACTGAATGAAAAATGAAATGAAATATATTTATTTGCAAGAATATGGGTGTCACAAGTTATTAAAAACAAATTAAATTACCATCATGTTCAATCATAAGGGGCCATTCAAGTATTATGTAAGTACTAGAGGGGGGCGGGGGGCCTACCATTTGCTTATTTTGATGACAAGGGGGATGTGAGGGGCTAGATAGTGATTACGTCAGTAATTTTTTTTACTGTTCGAGTTTTCTACATATTTACTGCTTGCTACATTAAGCAGAGTCTCCACCGAACAAAAATTGCTAACTTTTATGTTGTCAAAACGTGTTGGTGACAAAAGTTTCTCTAATTTCCTTGAGTTGAAAACAAAAATTGTAAACAAATGTTGGAAACCGTATTTCCGTTTTTGGCAGTAAACCTCAAAAGAATACACTTGTTGCAGATATAAACTGGCTCTGTGGAGACGCTTAATTGGCAACAAAAAGAAACAATCATGTCCGATGCGTAAACGAACGCATCAATCGTGTTGTTGATTTATATTGCATACAATTAGTACTATGAATTATTGATTAAAAATAGAAGAAAAAATTATGAAAAATAAATAATATTCACGGGACATATTACACTTACTGATCTAACCCCAAAGTAAGCAAATTATTTGTTTGTGTTATGGGTGTTAGTCAATGATTCTAATACATAGAAATACATATATAAATACTTTTACATACATAATAAACACCCAAACCCTGAAATTCAAGCTCATCACAAATAATTGTCCCCGTCGGGGTCCAACCCGAGCCCATCGATTGCGTCGTCAGGGTCGCTAACAACTCGGCCAACAGAGCGGTCGAGTTGTTAGCGAAAAAGGATGCAAAGAAAGCTATCAGTGATGCTATGAGGCTGCAAAAACGTAGGAAAGTTAAAAATGTTCCTTTCATATGATGAAAGTTTCTGATTTGTCCATCAATAATGCGACCTGCTAACGATCATTATCATCATATTCTCTTCTCAAAGCATTTAACAGTTCAATCTCTCCATATTCTTTTCTTCCTTTCAGGCTTGCATTTGCACACCATATATTGATAGAATATGTCGGTAACTTAATTTATTTTTAACAACTTGTAAAACCCATATTCTTGCAAATAAATATTTTCTTTCTTTCTTTCTTGGTCGTGCCTAATATATATGTTTCCGTTTCTTTTTGCAAAAAATAATAAATACTGCGGGTGCCAGCATAACGTTCTCGTCATTCAAAAATACATTTTGCCGTGGAGACAGCTGGTTGACAACTAAAATGTTTTTCTAATTGTTGGCAACTCGGTGTAGACACAATTGAAACAAAAGTTGGCGAATTTTTGAAGAGTTGCAAACAGTTGGAAACACTAAAATTGCCAACAATTTTGGTGGAAACGCGCCTTAAAATGTTTACGTTAAACTCTTTTATCTTACCTACCTAACCCCATTACTTAAATTTAAAGTTACAAAATGCTACTCATAAATCAATCACAAAACTAAGGATCAGATTAAAAAATAAATTTACAAATGTTTACATAAGCAAGGGGGGAGGGGGAAGTGATTTGCTTACTTTTGCTGACATGAGGGAGGGGGGAGTCAATAATTGTAAAAAATATGCTTACGTAATACTTGAACGACCCCTAATATGGTGTGCAAGCAATTTAGGTCGATTTCCTTATAATTACTACCGGATCGGAACGCGGCCACACACTGAGAGGATCCGGCGGAAGGAACTCAGTGGGCTTGATTTTTTTTCTATTTCATGTATTACCAAGGAAGTTATATTCTACCCGGAATGCTTACACGTACTTCAAAATCGTTCCGAAGAGTACCACGACATGAGTGGAGTGTGTCTCTTTCTACTAAATAAAGCGCCAATCGCCATATATAAGTGTGGCCATGCGTAGTTTGCAAATTTCTACTAAGTAATTCTACTAATTTGAGAAACAGTTTTTACATTGCATAAGTAATTACGTAATAATTAAAATAAGCACATTTTAGAATTCACTATGTTAACTACAATACATTTAATGCTAATTTATTTATCGACGTGTATGAATAAAAAGGAATTAACGATTACCGAATATATAAAATTCTACCATTTAGATAGTTTTATTTACACTGGCAATTGCAAGAAAGGGACAACATCCACTCTTGTCGTTGTCTTGCTCAGAACGTTTTTCCCCTCTGTTAAGTAAGAAACAAATGTCAACTTTATTTGTTACGAAATAAAGTACATTTTTATTTTTCAAATATTGCTTCGTAGTAATTCCAGTTATCGTATATAAGTTCCTTGTGTATTACAATGATGCATTTGACAATTATTGACATATGAAATCAGTGCTGCCAGGTCAAATTTATACATTTATCGTGTTTTTGATATAAAAATACAGTAGTTTGGTATAAAAATATAGTAAATCACAAAATTAAATACAGCGCTTTTACAGTAAATAAAAGTAGCATTTTTTTGCTGGCTCTATATAGTATTTTTTTCTCAATTTCTATCGATTGTTGTTCATTTTTAAATATGATGTGGCTAAATTTAATGTACCAAGACTGTTATATTCATATGTATCTAGTTTTATGATTATTGTACACTATTTTAACATTTCGATAATTATTGTGTTTACTCTTATTCGGGTCAGCTGGAAGAAATCTCTTTTATTGGGGATAAGCTCTCCCATTGTACAGTCTGTTTTTAATAAGTCTCTATGTATTACATCTCTTTTAATTGTGTACATTAAAGCATTAAATAAATAAATAAATAAAATACACCACAATGTAATCAAATTATATATTTTTAATAAAATTATCATTATTCATTGTCCGTTTCACTCAGAGATGGTTCGTATCGATCATAATTTTTTTCTTGTTCTTCGATTTCTTTTAAAGATAATTGTACATAGTAGTCCAGGAGGAATCGGTGCATGAGTGGGTACCGAAAACTATTCCACCTCAATTTTTTATGGGATCCTCTTCAAATTGCCCTACTGATGATATAAATGCATGTTGCAATGGGGCAACCCGGTGCCATATTGTTTAAACCGAAATTGTTTAAACAATTGCAAGGAATTGTTATTTTTCAACCGGACAATTTTTTTTTATATTCTTTATTGAAATACCAATAAAAAATGTCCTATGATTTTTCACTGCTTCGTAATAATTCCAGTTTTCGTATATAAGTTCCCTGCCTACTTACTACACGTCAATGTTACTAGTTCATACGTCTCTTTTTGCGCGAATGACAATGATCATTGAGTTCTGCCTGTGTCGAGTGAACTCTGAAATTATTGATGGGTTCTGTTGCCCATAGCTTGGGGCCTATATATTATGTTTTTTTGTGCCTGAGGCACTGAAATTTCGTTAACGTCTATAGATTTCTAGATATTTCTTACAGCCAACTTGGTAAAGTGAAATACTTGACCATAACTATAAGTGCCGGAAATTCGCCTCCGTCAGACTGAGGTTCTAAAACGCTGCGGAATCTGGATGTGAACAAAGCCAGTGGCCCTGATGGGATTCCAGCAATGGTACTTAAAACCTGTGCGCCTGAACTCGCTCCTGTCTTGAAACGTCTCTTTCGCCTTTCGATGACGACTGGAAAAGTACCTAAATCATGGAAGCACGTTAGCAAGACGTGCAACCTGTGCCTAAAAAGGGCTGTGCCTTTAACTATAGGCCAATTTGGCCATATTCATATTAGGCCATACTCTGCAAGACTATAGAGCATGTACTGATTAGGAGGCTAATGGCACACCTAGAAGCAAACGATTTACTCAGTGACCGCCGATACGGGTTTCGCCGAAATCAGTCCACTGGGGATCTTCTAGCGTATGCCATCTACGCCTTGAGTGCAGCCATCGAGAATCATGGTGAAACGTGAGCTGTCTCCCTTGACATATCTAAGGCCTTTGACAGGGTCTGTAACGAGAGTCTTATTAGCAAGCTTTCTTCGTACTGTATACCTACTGGTCTTTGCGTCTGAATCTCAGATTTTCTGAGTGGCCGGTCGATTAGGGTAGTCGTCGACGGCTGCTTGTCCGACCAAATGGATATAAATGCCGGAGTCCCTCCGGGATCAGTTCTGTCCGCAACCCTGTTCCTGCTACATATATATCAACGGTCTGCTGAAGCCCGGTATCTATGGTTACGCAGACGCATATATATATATATATATATATATATATATATATATATATATATATATATATATATATATATATATATATATATATATATACAGTAGGGAAAGGTAGAAATATGTTAGGAGGAAGGGAGAAGATAGATGGTAGACTGGTCAAGGTAATGGGAAGGTAGCGGAATACCGGGAAATTAGCAAGAAGACAGCAGGAAGATAGTGGAAAGGACGGGGGACGGAAGAGACAAGGTAGGGGTGAATGAGGTAGGGGAAATGTAGAGAGAACGTAGAGATGAGGTAGCGGGAAGGTAGCAAGAAGGTAGGAACGAGGTAAGGGATAGGAGTGAGGTGGGGAAGTAAGGGAATAATAGGGAAAGAATGGGATGGTAGTTCAACTTTCTTGGGTATTAGGTATCACTGCCTTACCTATTCCTGCTACATCAACGCTTATCATGCTACCTGCTACATCGATTAAAATGTATAATGTACGTACATTTATATTTATTGATAATTGTACTATGACTGATAGTTACCTAAGCTTTTATGTATATTTGTTTTTAAGATTGACGTTCGAAAAATGTATCATAGAAATACTTATTTTGAATAAAAGCTTATTCTATTCTATTCTATTCTATTCTATTCTATCATTGTCGTGTCCTAGTTTAAAGGGTTGGGTAGTCGGTAGATTTGCATGTGACATTAGCAGGGATAGCTACGCATCATTTACATTTTACATCTTTAATGTCTATAGTCGATGGTTCCACCAGGAGAGCCAACTGCTGGTCAGCTATCTAATTGTATTATTAAAAGAAATAATGGAATGGTAGTGAAAAGGTAGGAAGAAGGTAATGGGAAAGTAGGAGGAAGGTAGGGGGAAGGTAGCTTAATGATTACGTGAAGGTTGTATAAAGTAAGGGAAAGGCAGCAGAAAGATAGTTGGAAGGTAGGAAGAAGGTATGAATGTATTTAAAGTGCTTGTAAATGCCGTTTCAAGTTTTTACTTATAACCAGCGCTGCCAGTTGGTGGGTAATTACCCGCATTGCGGGTAACTTGACCATTTCTCAATAAAAAGGTGGGTAATTTCACGGGTATTTGTTGTCTTGAGGGTAAAAACGGGTATTTTGTATTGTAGACTATTTTAATTCAAAAAAAAATATTGACTGTTTGAATGCTAAGTCAATGTCTGTATTTTCACAATATGAAACAATTTATATTTTTTATGGTGAGGGGTTCACCACGGATTGGAAAAGCTAGGGGCATTGTAGCATTTCAACTTAATGCTTATATGCTAAAAACAAAATTAATAATTTACTTTAGATAAAAGTTTCCATTAAGTTTCAAAATTATACAAGTTATTAGAAAAAAATCGTTTTATTAATAGCCCTAAAAATATATTCTCTTCATGGGTATTTTGTGTTTGAGGGCGGGTAAAAATGGGTATTTTTATGACTCGTTGTGGGTAATCTGATGATTTATGCCTGGCTGCCCTGCTTATAACGGCAGTCCTCAAGACTGCCTTCGATTTTTTTTCAGGCGCAAAATCTAATAAAAAATAAAATATTTTTATTTTGATAAATTGTCGTATACGTAGATATCATTAATGTTAATTGAACAAACTTAAATTAAACACGTTTAAAGTTTAAACTTTCATTGTTTATGAAGTAGGTAATTCAGTAACCGTAGATTATTTATGTATAAATCAGTAACGTAGAAAATGAATATGATTAAAAAAGTTTAATTGTACAGTATTCTAAAAGAAAAACAGACGTGAAAATAAAAAAAAAATGGTTTAAATTACATTACAATAATATCTCACGTTTCTAATATTACTTGTTTCCTAATTTCGTCTGGTAATAAATACGGGAAATAATTAATAAGAACTACCAACACTGGTGGTTTTTTTCTACCGAATTCTAAATAAAATAATCACAAATGTCAGATATCTACACACAGGATCACAGATTTGATTTTGGATCAGAATTTCTGGATACCGATTAAAACTCATCGAGCTACGCACTTAATTAATTTTTGTAACATTAATTTTAATATTTATCTTTAAAGTATTTGTAGTGGTACTTGTATTTAATCTTCTAAAAAAGTAAATTTTAATAAAAAGTCAGCTGACGCATATAAACAAAGGGAATGTCAATAGTGAAGTGGTTAATTAATTAGAAAAAGTGCCTATAATAAGTAATAATAATAATAAGCAATATGGATGTAGAAGATTCAGCCGGCGAATTAGGTCAAAGTGGTGGAGAGATAGATCAGAATCTTCTTTTACAATTTAGCTGTATGAATACTACTGATAAAGAGGAGCTCATAAGTCAAATGCAAAGACTGTTAGGACCTAGTATGAATTATAATACAGCAAGTTTCTTTTTAGATATGAGTAATTGGTAAATAGAGTTACTTGCATAGTCATACTTCTAACCGTTAATTATATTTCATAACATTGTAACTTGGGCTTTTAGGAATCTACAGGCTGCTATATGTTGTTATTTAGATTATAGCCTTCCACAAAAGCTTCCATCAATGTCATTGAAAGCAGCCCAAAGTCAAGAGTCTGCAGTAGGACCTTTAACTCAGTAAGTTTGACCTTATTTGAATTCTATTTGTAAGTATAAGTATCAGAATTATCATATTTGTTTTTTAAAAAAAGTATCTTCACACCTGTGTCCCTGAAGACGTAGGCAGAGGTACAACTAGTGCACCCATGATTAGCAAAAGATACTTAATCTTACAATGTGATAGGTGGCAAGCCTATTGCCAACTAGACACTTTCCAATCCTGGGCAACACTGTTTTTATCAGAAAACATTAAAAACACATTTTTGTATTGCTCAATCTGGGAATCGAATCTGAGACCTCATGTGGTCAACACCGTCATTGGACCACTAGACCACAGAAAATTAAGGTAACTAAATTTGAAACTTTCCATGACATTATGTGACTTTTGCAAAGCTACTGATGCAAAAAGTAGTGTAATTGAATTTATGGATTGGATTGAATTTACCAAAGGCCTGAAAATGAGGGGAGACCTCAGAAGCTTTAACTGAAGATGGGTAAATTACGATTCCTAATTATACACATATGTATGTAGGTCACACTATAAGTTTTGCGTAACTTAAAAAAACAACATGTTATAACCAAAATATTATGTTTATTGCTTTTAAAAATAATCTCCTTTACATTTTAAACATTTTTTCATGCGATCGAACCATTTTTTAAAACAGGAGGACCACAAATCTGAAGGCTTGTTTTCTACGTGCTGATTGAACGCTATCACTGCCTCTTCTGAGTTGGTAAAAGTAAAATCTCTCATCAAATCTTTGATTTTGGGGAAAATACAGAAATCACAGCATGCTAGGTTGGGGCTATGCGCAGGATGAGTGACGAGATGTACTTTTCGGAAGCTAAAAATGACTTAGTTTTGTTGGCCGTGTGTGAAGAAGCGTTATCATGGTGTAGGAGAATGCGGATTTTGGGTCGTCTTTTGCGAACTTTTTCTAATACCCTTGGTAAACAAATAGTAGAATACCACTTGGCATTAACACTCTTTTGATCTTCAAGTGGAATTGTACAGATGGGACCCGTAGCTGAGAAAGAAAACGCGATTATTTTTTTACCAACGTTTCTCGCCTGTCTTACTTTTGTTGGCCTGTTCTCATTTTCAAACACCCATTCACAAGATTGCTGTTTTTTTTCGGGTTCAAAACAATAAATCCACATTTTGTCTTCTTTGACAATGTCATAAACAGCATTAGAATGTCCATGGTGGTACTTCAGTAGCATCTGTGGGCACCACTTCACACGAGCCCACTTCTGCTCTGCTGTCAGTTCTTGAGGGATCCAATGAAAACAAAGTTTCCTAACTTTCAATTCTTCATGTAAAATTTTTTAAATTTGGCTCATACCAATCCCCAATAATCCTCAAATTATCTCATAGGTAATCCAGGGGTTTTCTTCAATTAACCGCTTAACAGTAGCCACATTATTTTCGTTGACGGCAGTTGTAGGCCGCCCTTCACGAAATTCGTCATGTGAAGAAACTCGACCTCTCTCAAATTCTGCAAACCATCGCCTCACGGTGCTTAAACAAGGTGCTTCTCTCCCAAAAGCATTTTGAAGACGAGCAACACAGTCTTGGGGAGAAAGAGGACTTTTAAAATCATAAAAAATCATTGCTCTAAAATCTTTTTGACTTAATTCCATTTTTGTTGCATACGTAGAACTTTGATGTGTGATAAAAAAAAGCAATTGACAAATCATTTCCTGCCAATTGTTTTTTTTTATTACTAAGAAGGTTGCAACGTTTTAAAAATATAACATTCGAAATTAATAATAGTTCCGATTAGCTAGAAGTGCAAAACTTTTAGTGTGCCCTATGTATAACTAGGTATCTTAATTAATGTTATCTATGAAAACTAATGAAATGTGTTAGTAAAGTATATGGTGAACTAGGAAGAACTGTAATTTACTTTAATAACATCTTTTTGTACGCCTATTTCCTGCAAATTAAGAATTATTATTATTATTATGAAAATGGAGATGCTGAAATTGCATTAATTGAGCTACTAGCATCCAATTTTTATTTCTTCAACACACTTTCTGCAATAATTACATAAAAAATATGAGTCAAAGAATTTGTTGACATTTTTATTACAGTTTTGTTCAAAATTGGACTATTGCCAACACAGGATCTGAGGCATGGCCGGGCAGTTGCAGATTAATGCAGGCAGGCGGTGAATCATTTAGTGCAACTCCTGTTTATGTACCACCATTACCTCCTGGACATACAACAAATGTCACTATGAAATTATTAGCACCTAGTAATCCGGGCGTGCATAGAGGTTTTTTTCATATGGTTAGTGATAAAGGTGAACAAATTGGTGGTAAGTAATTTTTACTTATTATGAATATTAAAATTATAGTTTAAACTATAGTTCAGTTATGAAATATCTCAGGTTGTTTCAATTTTGTTAAGCATAAATTAATGGATGGTTATCAAAGAGAGTTTGATATATTTTTTAATAATTTGAATGATTCCATCGTTAATAGTTTAACCCATTCATTGCTCCGTTCGAAACTACGATTTCTTTTCATATGCGGCCTTCTTATTAAAGGAGCGCCAATCGGTGTCCGTCGCAGGTGATAAGGAAATTTTTAGATGCCTAGATTTTTAGATGTCTCAAGTATTTTTTAAAAAAAATATTCAATGTACAGTTTTGACTTTCTTACGATTTTATTATATGTATAGATTACTATGAGAATCCAACTGCCGACTAGCGCCACCACTGAATAAAATATATTCAATAATACAGTGTAACACATATATTTCGCATTCCCTTCAATCAAATGGTCAATTCATATAAACTTTTTTCCTTCCCAAAAATTACATCGATAATTCATACATAAATTTTTTTTTGTCTTCTTCTTAACTTAGATTCTCGAAAAAAAATAATAAATGTGAAATGAAACAACATGGCTGAATGTACTTTTGTTTGAATTATATTTATTGCCATAGGAAAAAATAAAAGGCACATCAAGCCTTTGTATTAACTAATGTCTGTGTCACTTTATTTATCTGTGGAATTTGGTCTCTTGTCTGTGGCTTTTCGAATATGGTCGCGCCACGTGAGGCGACGCTATCCATTTAAAATCCAAAAATGGGTAATTTACGAGTATATTAAACAAAAAAAAGGTTATAGTGGGGTCATGAAGGTCCGAGTGACGTAATAACAATAAAGTCGCCGCGAATACTTATTTTTTTTTATATCATAAGATAGCATACAAGCAGATGAGTCTCCTGATGGAAAGAGTCAACCATCGCCTATAGACACCAAAAATGTTAATGGTCCATTGCTATCTTGTGGCGAGGTCTAATGCCACATGCATAAGTTTACCGACTAACTTACCCTCCAAACCGGAACACGACAGGAACAAGCACTGTCGCTATTGCGGCAGGAATAGGTAAGGCAGTGGTACCTGACCCGGGCGAGACAATGGAGAACTCTACCACCTAGTAGCCACGATGGTAGTGACTCGCATAGCCAATCGGTCGCCTTTTACGAACTGCCTGGCAGAATGGTAGTTGGTCTATTCTTCAAAAGAGCCCGGAACCAACACAGGGAAAAATACCTACCTAACCTAAACCTAGAGAATGAACCTAATAAACAACTCGCAATAGTGTTATGTGGTTGACGTCTATTTCAACATAAAATATTAATCTTGCAAGTAGAATTAATTATACACAGAATTATATTACAAACCAATTACTAAAGTATTGGGTACACATCTACATATTTTAATTGTTGTATTTGACTCACCTCATTCAGAAATTATTAATTAGGCATTGGAACAAATCTTATATGGTAGTGATAACGAGGAGGTGGATTTATTTGTAATTTGAGTTTATTGAATTTGCATTTATAAGAAGCAAATCGATAATCTCTGAACAAATCACGAGGTGGTTTATGTGTTGCAAGTTAATGCTTTTTGTTTTTCAACAACTTTTCTAACAGTCAGTAGTACTTAGAGTGACCGCCAAGGTATTTTGCTTATACCTGTGAACTTATAAGTGGTGGTTTAACAAATCTTTGCATCAACAGTATTGTGACAGCAAGAGTGCAATCAATGCTATCATGTAAATTTCACATTAATGTCTAGAGGACGTAAGATAATATTTGTTATTAAAAATATTTAAATTAATATGAATATCCTTCTTTAATGAAATGTCTTGGTTGAGAGTTTACAAAGCAAACATTGGGTTGTATTAACATTCTTCTTATTTAAGTATTAATTTATGTATCCCCTGAAGTCTGTATGAATGGGTATCGATTACTAATCATAAGGGTTAGGTTCCTATTGCCGTTTTATAAGTTGCTATGTTTTCACTGAAGTTTTAAAAAGAAAAATGCACATGCTTAGGGCGAGCGAAGCGAGCCCTACACTAGGCGACTTTCTATGCACTTTTCTGGTACATTTTACTGAAAAAGTATCGCACTTTTGAGTTTGAGTTATGACGTGGTGGTTTAAATTCATTGCTAGATATGTTATCTACCATTAAAATGCTATTTCATAAACATTAAAAAATAGAAGATACATTTTGCATTAGCATTTTATTACTTTTAACGCCATCTATTATAAAATTAACAAGTTAAAATGCTACAAAGCTACACTAGGCAACGATCTGTGCCCTTTAGTGGTACATTTTACTGAAAAATAATCGCACTTTTAGGTTTAAACTTTGGCGTGGTAGTTTTATTTCATTTAATTAATTTTCATTCACTCCATTTTAATACAATATTAATCTATTAAAACACTTGTACTTTTTAACTTCCCTACTAACTAACGTATGTAGATAGGGAGGTTAGGGGCCGTTCATAAAATACGTTCGCATACAAGGGGGGGGGGGGGGTCTGGCTGAATGTGACAAGATGTGACAAGGGGGGACGGGGGGTATACGGTAAACGTGACGTTCGCCGTTTATTATTTTTTGACATGAGCGCTAGCTCTGTGGCGCGACTAGCGGCGTTGCGATCCGTCACAACGGGTTTCTTTGTTTTTCCAATACTTGAGACAGTAACGTTTCCACGTACCCCTGCGCGTAATGTTATTATAATAACTAAATAAATATTTTTAATTTTCGCAATTTGTGTACTATCATTTAGAATTTATCATACTCAGCAGAGGGGGGGGGGGGGTCTTAGTTTTTGTGACGAAATATTTCTAGGGGGGTCACAAAAAGTGTGACACAGCGTGACAATGGGGGGGGGAGGGGGTCAAAAAAAGCTGATTTTAGTGTGACGTATTTTATGAACGGCCCCTTACTGATTTTGCTCCGATTTTCAAAAATTAAGTTTTCACCATATGTCCACGTTTTGTGGTCTTAGGAACCATTTTCGACTATTTTTGCGATGAGTTTGTCTGTATGTATGTGTGTGTGTGTATGTGTCAACAACTCATAAGTTTTGAACGCCTGGACCGATCGAAACGCGGTTGATGGCATTCAATTGGATTCCACTCAACTTATACTTCCTGAAAATTTTAACCAAATGAGCCCAAGAGATTTTGAGAAATTTTGAAAAAACCCAAAAAAAATGTGGCGAAACAGAATTTTTTTAAATAACTTCCAGATTAATGTACCGATTGAGTACAAAAACTAATCAGCTCTATTCCTCAAAAAATTACGTCTAATGCATAAATTATCTCAAAATCAGTTTATTCGTTTGGAAGTAATCGTTGACGAAAATTTTGAAATAAGTGTTTTTTCGACATAACTTCGAAATATTTCAACCAATCATTTTTTGGTATTCTACGATATTTTAGTATTAAAAAAATTACGTCGAATGCCCTTTTAAAAATCAAAACCGAATCTTATTTTCAAAAGTTACAGCTTTTCAAATATTAAAATTACGTTTTCTTTAGCAAAATTACTTAATATTTTTGAAATAACTTTCAGGCTAATGTACCGATTGACTTCAAAATCTTATCATCTTAATTGGATAAAAATCGGTCAAATTGTTTGGGATCTATCAATGACGAACATTTTTGAAAAAAATGTTTTTTGACATTGCTTCGAAATTTTTGAACCTACCGATTTTTTAGCTAAAGCAATATTTAAATTGAGTTGAATGCCATTTAAAAGATCAAAATCGATCATCGTTTCCAAAATATACAGCTTTTCAAAAATCAATATACTGCCATTTTTATCAAAATAGATGTTTATACTGAAAAAACCTATGCTTATAGTTTTTACAATTTGAGTTTAAAATACGTTAATTTAGCGGGAAGTTTAAGAGACGGCTTGCAAGGTCAACCATTTACAGATTACAAACAGTGATAGGTGATCAGTCTATCACCAACTGAGTACTTTTCCAATCCCGGGCAACGTTGTTTTTATCAGCAAACTGAAAAAACACATTTTTGATTTGCCTGACTCGGGAATCGAACCTCAAAGGTTTCTCTGAGGGAAAAATTCGAAAAATTTATTCGCTGAGTTTCTACCGCCAATTCTTCGTGCCTGCAGTAAGTCCAATATTAATTCTAAAAATTTTGAAGGTTAATTAAATTAAATTTTCTTTATAAGTTCAACTTTTATTTTTAAAACTCATTTTTTCCTAGAAAACTCTTTTACAAGAAAGTTACCATAAATAAAAATTTATTTCTATCAATATTAGACTTCAAGAGCGAAGTGGTGGCGCGAGATAGATCTTGAGTTGCTACATATTATAGGTACTATATTATAGGTAGACTAGAAAAATGGTGTAAAATATGTAGATAATCTTTATACTTGTTCTGTGTAGATAACATTGATAATTATTGAAATCGTGTTTTTAATAAATCAAGAAAACTTCAAGAATTTTTCTTATAGTTAAGTACTAAAAAAAATTATCTTAGAAACATTTTATTTTTTATTTTGGTTTTATTTTTCTGCGCCTCCCAAGATACAAAGCCTGACGACGGCTTTGATGCGAATATAATAAATAAAGTCCATGATACATTAAAAGATGTAATTCGCATAAAAATACTTTTCTAAGAATATTATTAGGTAATATAACTTAGCGAGCCCTTAAAAAGCTCTGCTTTTTGTTAGTATATTCAATACTTGCCATTTGGCTATCCTGTGTGCATTCATAAGCTGATGAGATTAGGCGAGGCGTCCGTTAAGTAAAATATCTTGCCTAAACAACTCATTCCGTGATGCTCCACCCCACGGCTCATCAGATTTTTTTGTAAGTATAACCTTATCTTAAGGAATCATGAATACCATTACTAGTTTAAATTAAAATCAAAAATATATATTTTTTTATACTACATTGGACACCTTAATAGTATGATTATAAATATTATTTTCTTAATAACTTTTTTTAAAACTACAACAGTCTATATTTTAATTCAAGAACTAAGAATTTGTTTGAATAGCTACACTTAAGGTACCTTTGGGTACAAGAGCAAATTAATTATTAAAAAATCTTAAATAAGTTATGTACACTAATGTGTTATATTGAAGTACTTATATTTTTATCTGAAGGATTGCTCGTGAAATTTCCATAACAGATTTACATTAAGTTACAATTCCTAGGGTCATTATTATAAAAATATCTAAATAAACTTTGGTAAAAAAAATTACAATTCTTAAAATGTATGTATGTATACGTTGTCTTAGTTAAGGAGCGATATATTTTTCCTAGAGTGTGCTTTAAGGCCAAGTTGTTAAAAATTGTCAAAAATGGCCGTTTTTAGCAATTATTCAAAACAAAATAACTCATCAAACAAATAAAACTGATGGTGATATAAATATGAGTTACACAATAAGCTTACTAGACAATAATAAATAATGTATTTATACAATATTGTCTAAGTTATGCATATAAAGTAAACTATTAAAACTAAATGTATATAAAAATAAAAGCAACAAATAGAAATGTTGCTTTACTATTTCCAATTCTTTATTTTCTCGATGACAGATCAACGACCATGTAATTTTGTGTTGTTTACATTAAAATGTCTCACAAATAATACTGTACTTCATGGATGGGTAGTGATGTGCTACACATAATGATTATTATAGGAGCTACATATCGATAAAAGTAACACGATAACAAACCCGTTTTTTTTTACAAAATGTAAGAAACTAAACTACTGCCGGATACTTTTGTACAAATTTATGAACTATAATATTATATTATATATAAGTATAATATTATATTTCATTACAAGATGTAACACATATAAATTCTTGATTGATAAGGACCCAACCATAAATTACGTCACACGTTAAGGGGGAAGGAAGGGGTCGACTAAGTGTGACATTGTATGACAAGGGTGGGAAGGGGTTCCAACTTTTGTGACATCACATTTTTTGAAAGTATAATTAAACACTAAATTTAAAAAGCCACCTGTGTAGATAAAAAATAAACAAATGAGATCATTATTCCAGTGTAAAATTGCAAAATATGAGACGTCACACTAGGTAGGGGGGGGGTCTCACGAATGTGACCAGCTGTGGCAAGGAAGGGGAGGGGTCAAAAATCATGAAATTCGTGTGACGTAATTTATGGATGGCCCCTTATGCCTACTACTTTAAAATTCTCAGAGCTATTATAAAATAAGTAGGTATAATTAGGTACTCGATAATGAAACGAAATAATTATAATGACAGGTAATCTTTATTTATTTATTTTAATCAAAATCTGATAAATCGTCATTGTCACTTGATGAGCTCTACCCAACATTTATTATAAATTCCTGTTTTTGTATATTATCGAATGCCACATGAATTTCCCAATCCAACGCTATAATGTTTTGGGTTCTTTTCACAACTTTTCCCAGTTTTCAGCCGTTACTTCCGCACAAGCATTTTTTAATAAATTTAACATTTTGTTTGCTGTAAAAGGGGGATGGGTATTGTTTCGAGCGGCGTGTCCTTTATTTGTGCCCATATTAGTTCTATAGCATTCTACTGGCAATAAAACGGCGGAAGGAAGAACCCAATGACCACATTCGGCAGCTATTTCGTCGATAACATATCTTTTAGAGAGGCTTTTTTTCGATTTTAAAATATTCACAAATTGTACTTTCAATAAAGTACTATCCACATTTTCGCCTTGACGTTGGAGCCAGTCAATTTACAGAGATTGCAACATTTCCCAAACTCAGAAATACAAATAATCTATGCTCATCACACAAATGTTTGTTCCTGTCGGGAATCGAACCCGTACCCCGTCTATTCGCAGTTAGGTCCGCTAACCACTCGGTTAATGGGGTGTTCATTTTGGTATATGTTTTGATCTGATGAAAATCCAAAATTTTAGAAGCAGCTCGAAGTCTTGTGGATGGTCTGCTGCCACCCTTTGCCTCATTTGAACACATTAAACTGTCGGTTTTGGTTATTGCTAGAAAAAACATAAGTGCATAACAAAAATGTGTTGATAGGATCATCACTTATCTTACCAATGGAGAGATTGGGGTGAACTGTGAAAGTTGCAGACATTCTGTTCACTCTGCTTATCCCGAAAAGAAACCGACTTGATCTTAATAAATAAATAAAATTCCTTTTTGTAGTGGATGCTCTTAATATCAAATTTTAAACATTGCTTTTAAAATTTACTGACAGATTGTGAAATTAATTCCAATCAAATTTTGTTCAGGGACTTCTAACGATTAAATATTATGACCACCTAGTCTAGTCTATGTGATATATGATAGTGATAATCGCCTCTGTGGTTTAGTGGTCCAGCGTTGGCGTTGACCACATGAGGTCCCAGGTTCGATTCCCGGGTCAGGCACATAAAAGTTTTTCAGTTTTCTGAGAAACACCAAGCTGCCCGGGATTGGAAAGTGCCCGGTTGGCGATAGGCTTGCCACCTATCACATTTGTGGGACCAAGTATCTTCGGCTAATCGTGGGTGCACTTGTTGTACCTCTGCCTACCCCTTCGGGGATATGGGCGTGAAGATACTAAAATAATATGGACCACCTAGTCTATTTGTGATAATATATACCGCTTATTTTGGCTAAGATTGCCAGGATTTGGAATGCTGGAAACTCATGTTTGTATTTCTATCATTTGGATATTATACTCGTATTTGGTGATGGCTAACTTAAAATCATGATAGGAGGAGTTAGATATTATATATTTCTTATGAAGAATAAATTGGTTACGTGCGTGTCGGGCTACATGCAATGTGGGGCTCCGAAGTTGCCCATCACAGTAACTAGGAAGAAGGTTTTTATTGTTTCATGCTATGAACATTTAACCTATTTAACTTCAATGACGGACATATCCGCACCAGATTCACCGGCTATAAAAACTTTTCCAAGTACATTTTGAAGAGAGAAAATTGGTAGAGACTTCTTTAAAACTAGAGGCACAAATATTGTTTTATATATTTAATATAATAGTGGTGTATTGTTGTGTTATTAATTTGAAAATAACTTATTCAGGTTTTTGTGAATCATCATGTCTTTCTCCTAAACTGAAATGACAGCATATCTCTTTCTGCTAAGTTGATAATGAAAGCCATTGCAGTACTTGATATTTAGGAATTAGTGGATAATCATATTATTAGAAACAAAATTTTGCTACTAACTATTTATAGAATTGTGATTTTATTTATAAATAATCATCTAATCGTGATGTATGGCACTTGGTTCTCTCTGCCTACCTCGTAAGGGATCTGGCGTGAAGATATGTATTTTTATGTTATTTAAAATTGCTTTATTATTCATTAATTATAACACTTTTTTTTATTACAACTTTTAATAAAAAATTGAAGTAATATTATAATTACAATAAAATAAAATATTTTGTTTAAGATACATTATGGGTTGAAGTAACGGTAGAGTCCGAAGAAACTGTGGCTCTTGCTGAGCAACTTGCTGCCTTACCAGTACCCAGTAGTCGGCCAGATGCAATATCACAGGTGAGTGTTCCAAATAATTTTGGTGGTAGGGTGATATTGGTGAATTATGTCAATATTTCTGTCTGAGCTTCCATATATGGAAGTATTTCGGAGAGAAATAGCCTTTGTGTAGCCTCACCTTGTTCTGTATCTGCCAGTGAATATCTCCTTAAAATCCGTTTAGCACTTTCGAAGATAAGTTCAATGTTAAAAAGTCTATAGGTATTATAGAAATTTAAAATATACTACAAATTGGTTCTTTGCGTCCATAATTGTTGTGTTTACCATATCATGTTTTGTATTTATGTAGAATTGAGTTTTTTTTATACAATGTGTCCCAAAATTCAATGATAAGCTGGCATCAGTGGGTAGACCTGATCGTAACTACTCTAGAAAAAAATAAAACATTTCCATTTTTTTAAATTACAAAAAGAATTTAAAATTCTTAGAAAATTTACGTAATGTAAGTTGAGAAGATGGTTTTAATCACCATGAGAAAAAAATTGTTTTTTTAACTTCCCGTTACATATATATTTTCACGATGACGTCAGTATGTATGTGTGTGTGTGTATGTATGTATGTAAAATCTCATAACTTTTGAACGGCTTGACCGATCGAAATGCGGTTGATAGCATTCAATTGGATTCCGCTCAACTTGACTTCCTGAAAATTTGAACCAATTTGGTGCATCAAAATCTGTTTATCTGTTCATGAGTTATCATTGACGAAAATTTATGAAAAAAGTGTATATTCATTCGACTTTGAAATTTCTCAAGCAATATTTTTTTATCTTCTATATTTTAGTACTTCAGAAACTATGTCTAATACTGTTTCAAAAATTAAAATCGAATCAAATTTTCAAAAGTTACAGCTTTACAAATATTAAAATTACGTTTATTACAGCAAACTTACTTCATATTTTTAAAATAAATTTCAGGCTATTGTACAGATTTATTTAAAAACCTAGTCAGGTCATCTACTTAAAAAACTGCGTCAAAAATCGTGAATTTGATCAAAATCGGTAGATTTATTTTGGATTCTAGGCAGGTCCTCTAAATATTTTGGCAAATTTATACTGTAAGAAGTTTAAATGACTACTGTTTTTTAATATCTACCCTATGTAGGTCCAGGTCCCCGGATATAAAAAAAAATCATAAGATAGCAACAAGCAGATGGCTGTCCTGATGGAGAGAGTATCGCCTATAAACACCAAAGATGTAAATGGTGCGTTGCTATTCGTGTGGCGGGATGGCAATGCCATATGCATAAGTTTACCAGCTACCTTACCCTCCAAACGAAACACGATAATGACAAGTATTAACGGTATTGTGGCTGAATAGGTATGGCGGTGGTACCAAATACCCGGGCGAGACGTTCCGGAACTTTACCTGGTAGTCACGGTGGTCTAGCAATTCGTTTGCCTTTTATAAAATATCTGTCAGAATGACCTATGGCAGCTGTATTCTTCGAAGGGGGCCCGGACCAATACGCAGTGCCGGATTACCCACGTAGCAAGAGTACCAAAGTTTTCTGATCACAAGGAAGTATTTTGGTAAGATTGAAGTGTGAAAATATTTTTTCCAGTCAATGCATCCATAATACAAAGAAAATAGTTCCATCTAATTGTCCAACCAAAATTTAAACAAGTTGGCCATACTACAAAACTAATTGGAAAATTCCATTATATTTTCCTTGGCCAAGTCGTAATATCGGATCAATTTGAAAAGGGTTTTATGGACTATACAATCAATTCGAGCGATATTTTCGTTGGAAGATAATAGCAGTACTTTCGATTGTACCATTCTTGAGAAAAATGATTTCATTAAAAATTTATATACATTTTTCTGCTTCTACCTATCGATGGGGGTGGGTCGACTTACGAACGTACTTAAAGAAAATACGTCAAAAATTCATGTTTTGAAATGTTGTAGGACTCGGGTGTAGCTTCAGCTATGTTATAGAGGGTCCATGGTTTTAAAATATCCAAAAATTAGTCGTACCTCAAATTTCTAAATGGTGCAATGAGTATTTGTAATTTACAAAAATATGTATTTCAGATCCTTTATGGGGTAGACAGAGAGAACCAAGTGCCATATATCACGATTATAGATTTTTATTGCTTTCTTCACATTTATTAATCTTTTCATACAAACACGCCGGTGATAAAGAAACTTGACACCACCCGGTCAATCGGATCATTGTGTGCCAGTCTTGGTCTTCTCTAGTACCTACATCCTTCCACATCCACATTGTATTAACCGGGTGTTCTGGGGCAGCCCGGCCACAGTCAATTACGCAACTTATAGACGTAACATTTAAATGTTCTTTTATTGTTCTTGCAGTACCAATGAATGGATCAAATGTACCTCAAGTATATCTACGATTTTATTATATGTATATGTATTATCTATACATATAATAAAATCGTAGGAAAGTCAAAACTGTACATTGAATATTTTTTAAAAGAATACTTGGGGCGTGATCTACAATCGATATGGAAGCCAAAAATATAGCTTTTTAAAATATTTTCTGTTTGTATGTCCGGGTTAAACTCAAAAAGTACTGCATGGACTTACTTCCAATTTTGCATGTATATATTACTAACAGGTCGGGTCAACACATAGGCTACATATTATCACGCTATCACCTACGGGGAAGGAGCTGTGCGGAATAAACGAAGTCCGCGCGGACTAAGTCGCGGGCAACAGCTAGTTAGTAATAAACTTGATAATCCAAGGGCCCTTGATAGAATTTGTTACGGGCCCCGCGCTGGTTTAATCGGGCACTGCTAATACGGGTATCTAATATTATTAAATATTTCGATATTTATGTTGCTCTTGCTTACTCGCTTGAGGTTTTCCTCACAATTCAAATTTTAATAGCAGCTCTAGAGTCTTGTAGTGGTGTGTTAATGTAACCGTGTCTTCGATATATACAGCTGTCCGCTAGAAATAAGCGGTAATCATTATCAGGCCGGTAAAATGCGGTGATGAGGATGATCACCATCCATAGCGCCCACCAAAGAACTGGTGACTAGTGTAGATCTTGTTGCTGACTGGATCATCACCAAGGAACTTATATACGATAACTGGAATTATTACGAAACAATATTTGAAAAATAAAAATGTACTTTATTTCGTTACTTATAAAGTTGACATTTGTTTCTTACTTAACAGAGGGGGAAAAACGTTCTGAACAAGACAACGACAAGAGTGGATGTTGTCCCTTTCTTACAATTGCCAGTGTTTAAATAAAACTACTGATGGTAGATTTTTATATATTCAGTAATCGTTAGATCCCTTTTATTCATACACGTCGATAAATACATTATCATAAAATGTATTGAAATTAACATAGTGAGTTCTAAAATGTGCTTATTTTAATTATTACATAATTACTTATGCAATGTAAAGCTGTTTCTCAAATTAATAGAATTATTTAGTAGTAATTTGCAAACTACGCATGGCCGCACTTATATATGGCGATTGGCGCTTTATTTAGTAGAAAGAGACACACTCCACCCATGTCGTGATACTTTTCGGAACGATTTTGAAGCGCGTGTGAACATTCCGGGTAGAATGTAACTTCCTTGATCATCACACAGCTTATTCCGCAAGGAAAATGGCGTGATATTGTGTGAAATGTGATTTGTATATTTTACTAATGTAAGAGCGAAGTTTGAGATTAAATTGTATAATTTAATACATATTTATACATTAAATATGTTTATAATTCTTTATTTCAGGTACCATCACAAGATGACCAAATGTGTTGATATTGCTGAGCACTGATCTCAATAATATTCAAGGAATAGACCATTTACAAACTACATTTGTTTAAGTTTCCCATTTCGTCGTCTTCTTCATTACACCCAAGTTTTATTTAAAGAAAAATCAATTTATTTATATTTCTTTATTGTAAATTATCACTTGTATACATTTTTAAACATAACTGACATTAATTTACAATATATTTACACTAGTAGACCCATAGTCAAATATAATTCTGATTGTACTTTAGTACATAATAAAATGAACACTTAATTTTGTTTCAATTTTTTGGTATGTGTTAACTTTCAGAAGTTTTAATTAATACTTATACACTCTCAATATGTAAGAAATGATCATTATACTCAACAGGGCACAACAAATCACACTAGAAATTATTCTCTATGACTTAAAAACTTATTTTATAAATTCGTTAACTGGCAATATTAACTTGATTTATACTTGTTGAGTCTGTGTTCAAAGGCCAATCTGCTGTTGAATGTTGAAATGTACAAATTATAACTGTTTAAGTAGCTGTAAGATAAGTGAATTATAATAAAACTGTTATAATTGTAAATAAGAGAATGTAAAGTAAATTTAACATCACTTACTTTTTGACATTATTTGCCGTTATTATGGGGGTTTATTTTGTAGTTTTTATTTAATTTTTAATAAAATATTTAAATTTAAGGCATTATTATTTTATCTGGAATATATCAAAAATAAGATTTCACATTATTAAAATCAAGCAACTTTTATAATTATCTTAACATTTGTTTGTAGTCAATAATTAAAAAAGAAACCTTAAAATTAAATACACAACTAAGCATCAGCGCACACCAAGAACAGAGCAGAATATTTCTGAGACTACTGGAAAATGAATCTTCTGACAAATTACATACATCGCAAAATTGAATACATATCCAAACTTGATGCTTGACCATGCTCGAACTTGCAGGATCTGCAGTGTTGGTAGATCCGTGAAAAATTAATGGAGAGTGGAGGTTAATTTAAAACATGGTTTGTGCTGTTTCCCAAATACCACATGTGGGACTTGTCAGGAGCAGCGATGAAATATTGCAACTGGATAGGAGATCACTTTAGGGTGATCCTATATATAATATGATCTATAAATGCAACTTTAACAAATACTGATAAAAACTAGATAATAGCATTTTAATACAGTTCCCCGGACAAATCAAACAGCCATTTCCATTTCAATTTTTGGATGAGGTTTGTAATTTTCAATGATAAAATCTTCAAATTTAAAATCATCAATTGATTCTATTTTCCTTGCAAATTTTAATGTAGGGAATGGCCTGGGTTCCCTTTGTAGTTGTTCTTTTAATGGCGCAACGTGGTTGAGGTATACATGAGTATCTCCAATTGTGTGGATAAACTCACCAGCCTGAAAGTGCACATTAGTAAATATCAATTTAATTTATTTGAGAACTCAACTTACAAAATATGCAAGTTCTCAACTCATTGTTCTTAAATTGAAGTGTTAAACAGTTAGGTTGTAACTATTTTTGTGCTTGTCAAAATTTATTTATCAGTACTTGAAAAAAACCTACTAGTACTGTATCACAATTTGTTCACTTTATATTCACTGTTATTGATAAGAAGCTAAATGGGTCAATAGTGCAACAGCCAATTAAGTATTAGACTTTAGTTCCCCGCGTGTTGGTCCAGACACCTTTGAAGAATAGGCCAACTGCAGTTCTCCTATTAGGTTGTAAAAGGCAACCGATTGGCTATACGAGTCACTACTATCGTGGCTACTAGGTGATAGAGTTCTGCATCGTCTCAGCTCTCACCCGGGTCTGGTACCACTGCGTTTATTTATTTCTACTGCAACAGGATCAGTGCTTGTCACTGTTTTGTTCTGGTTTGGAGGGTAAGGTAGCCGGTAAACTTATGCATGTGGCATTAGACCTAGTCACAAGATAGTAACGCACTATTAAAAACTTTGTTGTCTATAGGCGATGGTTGACTCCATCAAGGAACCCATCTGCTTGTTTGGTATATTATCTTTTTACATATAATAAAATCGTAGGAAAGTCAAAACTGTATATTGAATATTTTTTTAAAAGAATACTTGGGGCGTAATCTACAATCGATATCGAAGCCAAAAATGTAGTTTTTAGAATTTTTGTCTGTATGTATGTCCGGGGTAAACTCAAAAAGTAGTGCATGGATTTACTTCAAAGTTTGCATAAATATTACTAACAGGCCGGGTCAACATATAGGCTACATATTATCACGCTATCACCTACGGGGGGAAGCTGTGCGCAGTAAACGAAGTGCGCACGGACGAAGTCGCTGGCAACAGCTAGTGATATATAAAAAAGACTTGTTTTTGAGTATGAGAATTGTAGTGATTCGGAGTGTAATTTTTAAATTCTGCAAAATTTTTGCAATGAAATTGAGACAAATCTCCAAAGTAAATAACTTGTTTGTTTGTTTTCTGGAACACAAATATAAGGCATAAGAAATAAAACAAACATAAAAGAATGGACTGAGTGAGTGCATAAAGCAATAGCCTGGCTAGTGTTGCTAACTTAAAAATAATAATAATAATAATTCACGGGACAAATTACACTTACTTATCTAACCCCAAAGTAAGCAAATTATTTGCTTGTGTTATGGGTGTTAGTCAACGATACTAATACATAGAAATACATATATAAATACCAGAATATATATAATAAACACCCAAACCCGGAAATACAAACATTTATGTTCATCACACATCACATCACACAATCCCGTTCGGGATCGAACCCGAGCCTCGTTGATTGCGTAGTCAGGGTCTCTAACCACTTGACCAATGGGGCGGTCAAAAATAACATAATATTGTAGAGATGGATGTAATAAAAGGGTATGAAATGAGTTGTTTCGTATATTTTCTCCTGTGTTGGTCCAGGCTCCTTTCAGGAATCAAATAACTGCCGTTCTGCCAGGCAGGTCATAAAAGGCGACTGATTGGCTATACATGTCACTACCAGGTGGTTGAATTTCGCCATTGCGAGTAAATACCCGGGCGAGAAATTCTCGCCCGGGTATTTGGTAACCCGCCGTCTTACCTATTCCTGCTTTGCTGGATGACATAACTTGCCTGAAAATAGGTATTTGTTTTATTTGTTGATTTATTGGCCACAATGGGAACTAATACTGTTGGGTAATGACGGATGCACTGCATCTTTGCTTATGAATACAAAACAAGCATTACAGTATTTAAATTTCTAAGGATTAGGGATTTAATGCTAACATTTAAGATATTGGTATCTTTTAGAAATGTTTACATTTTACCATCACTTACCTTTAAGTTAGTAATGTGTGCAATCATGTGAGTCAAAAGCGAATAGCTTGCTATATTGAAAGGAACTCCCAACCCCATATCGGCACTTCTCTGGTACATATTACAAGACAATTCACCATTGGCTACGTAAAATTGCACAAGACAGTGGCAAGGAGGTAGTGCCATTTTTTTTAAATCTGCTGGATTCCAAGCACATATTATCATTCTTCTATCATTTGGGTTAGTTCTGGAAATGACAATATTTCAATTAAATAATGAAACTTATTAAATACTAGTGGACTTGTCAGATGTTCTGCACAAACTCAATCTCAGTGCAAACTACCTGGATTAATGTGACTCGGGACCCACATTTCATAGGAAAAGTAAATAAAAGTGGTATTCATTCATAAGTATTGTATTAAAATGGAGTTTTACCAAGTGCCAACGATAAAAAGTGTTGAATATAAGAACAAACTTACTTGATGGTATCTATGACATTTTGTAACTGGTCCACACCTTGTCCAGTGTAATCAGTTTTTTCATCTTTGTACTCAGCTCCACTATGTCTCCATTGGAAGCCATAAACTGGACCAAGATCTCCTTAAATTTCAAATATTAATATTAAGGGGGCTAGCAAATTTAATATTAATACTATACAAGTAATAAAATATTGGTCAGACAGATTAGACAGATTTTTTCCAATAGAGTGCTAAGAATTTCAACTATTATGTCCAATCCAATTTTTTATGGGTTTTTGTGTTGTCCCCCGAAAACCTTAAACGGCACTCAGTCAATCTATAAGAGACACATTATTAGTGTTATTAAATTTTATTATAATCAATAGGGAAGCGCTTGACCAGAATCTTGCCTGATGGTAAGCTAAGATACGGCCTAAGATGGCACACACTTCCCTATACTAGTGGACTTGTTAGATGTTCTGCACAAACTCAATCTTAGTGCAAACTACCTGGATTGTTATTAGTGTTATTAAATAGGATGATGAAGTTTAAAATTTTGTATAATTATATTGGGAAACAGAGATGTAGTATGGGGGTATGGATTTATATATAGATCTTACTATCATAACAGGTATAACTGCACAAAGTGTAACCACTAATAATAACAGTATTTATGAAAATACTTCATAATAATGAAAAATATGTAATAAATTATATTGTTTTGTAGATAAAAGTAGTCTTTTTGATGTGAAAAATTTTATTTTAGGTTTACAATATATTGCAACATTTTTATACTATGGCATAGTGTCCATTAATTTGCCAATGAGAACTTGAAAATTTGTCAAAGTGAAAGTTGTTAGCTTATATAATTATATAGTCTATATAAATTTTAGGTTCTGTCTTTACATTCAAATTTTTTCTCAAAGTTGTGGTTTTATGACTCACATGACAATAATTTTACCATTAAAAAAATTCACTATCTATATTTCCCATTATAACTCAAGAACTGCTTGAACATACAGTGAGAAAACTTGATTGCACAAATGACAGGACTTATAATTTATGCTCAGTGCCTCAAGCACGAACTCCCTGCAAAAAAATATTCGTATCGTCATCGAGAAAGAAATGTATGAAAAATTATCAGCGCCCCTATCGTACGTAAATGGAACTAAATTTCGAAGCACAAGCAAATTATTAAACTTTTGTATCGCAAACGTATCGAGAAATACGTAAAACGTAACACTTATAAACAAAATTGCGAGCATGAACGGTGAAGTATCGTATCGCAAATTTCGAAGGCTGGGTATCAAGAAGTGATGAATCTTTTTTCACTTACAATTTGTCAGTGAGAAAAGTTTCGAGTTGCTTAAAATTATTTATTACACTCGTTTTTTCAAAAATTAAGTAGTTTTAGTTACTTCCGGATATTAATACAATCAACAGAAGGCTAAAAAATGCAAAGACCACCTATATTTCAACGTAATTCTCTATTATATACTCATTGGAAGTTTACTTCAAGATGAAGAAAATAATAGACGAGATTCGAGGTAAGCAATTTTTATTCTCACATTTTTATTTGTGGTAATTTTTCACTGTTTACATTTATGTTACAATATTATTTTTCACAGAAGTTAGACGCAGGGCTAAACAGAGAAAAATATTTGATCCCATAGATTTAAATGATACTGAATTTAAAAATAAATATCGCCTTAACAAAGAGGCTTTTACATTTCTCTGTGAGCAACTCTGTCGAAAAACTTCATTAAGACCGAGTTCCAGGATAACTCTAGAGCTTCACTTCACATCACGAAATACAAAACTGCACATAATAAATAAGTTACATAAAACTTCTAGGACATACTTTTCCATGATTTCCACCATAGTTGTGTACTGCTTAAAGCTAGTTTTTGTTTTATAATATTTATATTTAATGCGAGGAAACAATTTAAATGTAATGTTTTCGAGAGTATGTACGTTTGTAAACTAACTTGACCTTTTCTGTAGACTTAGGTTGGGCCACTGCTGTACACCGGTATTTCTAAACAAAATAAGAGTGAAGGATAACTCGCTCTGTGAATGTGGCATGGACGAAGGTACTTTAGATCACATTTTTTTCTCATGTCCAAAAAACAATACCACTTTCTTAATGTATGACAAGTTACATAAATTAAATATTCCTTTACCTATAAATTTTCCTTCTCTATTAACCCATTCATCTCATAATTTGATAAAGCTTTTAATTAAATTCATTGCAAAGAACAAAATCAAATTGTAAACCTTGTTGTAGAAAAGATGGGCATTGCCACTATAAATAATTGAATTGAATTGAAACTTGACCTTTGTTTGGCATCGTAAACGTCAAGCACCAAGAGGTTGTCTTGTTCAAAAACCGTAGAAATCTTACGTTGTTAGAATGGTTTCGTCAAAATAAATTTGATTTTTCTTAGAGTAGAGAATGCATTTCTTTATTTTTGTGTATTTTATTAATTATGCTTGAGTTAGGTATGATTTTAGTTATCAATAAATATATTTCTATATGGAATATAATGAAACCGGTAATATACGATTAAGTTTTTGTACGAAACTAGCACCTCCCTGCTTATGTTAGGATGACGTTACTAACGTAATTGTATCGAGGTCTCGAGAGTCGATAGAAGGTGCTTCGTGCTTCCTACAATGCTTAAAGTTCATGCTTGAGGCCTTGCAAAGTGGACGGGTAAAAGCTAATTTAGTAATTTATCTTTGGATTTTTGTTATTTTTTACTATAAGTTAAATTTAAATATACTAATATACTTTCAAACCTTCATTTCTTTCTGTGAATCCAAGCTTATCAAGAAAGTCTCTGGAACCATTAGCATCCCATATGTGAACTTTCTTATCAGCAAGGACTTTACTGTCTGTAGAACCAGAGATTATCCACAACAATTCTTCAATAACACCCCTGGTGAAAACTCTCTTTGTGGTGAGTAATGGTAGTGTGTCATTTTGTAAAGAAAATCTCATTAAAGCACCAAATGTAGACAAAGTACCTGTTCCAGTTCTATCACAACGTTTGACACCTATAAAACAATAAATATGTTGTTCCCATAATCTATATAAATCAAAATATTATGTGTTGTTAAGCACAAAACTTTAGAATGGCTTGACGAATTTGGACATATATTTTTTTAAATATACACTGAAGTCCGAAGAAAGTTTATATGAAGAAAAAAAATAATAGAAAAATTGCAAGGAAAGTAATAGAAAAAAAAACACTCATTATCCTATAGAAATTTGCTTGGATGTCACATTTAATAATTTTAAATATATTTTAAGGCGGTAAGTTCACCAGCTCAGGTTAGTAATAAAAATGAAAGTTTTTGAAAATATTTTTGAGTGTTTATGACCTAATTTCATATTTCTATTATTTATAGAACATGGCATTCATCTAGAACTTGTATAAAACTAAGTATATAGTAGACCTTACCTCGACTAACATATGTAATTTTATTCCTGAAAACTGTACTGATTCCAGGATCTTAGGGAAATAGAGTTTTAATAGATGACAGTACATGACATTGTAGATTTAAGTACAACAGCCAGTAACAGCTGATTCAATAACAAAGACTTTTTATGAAGAATCTAAAGCAGAAAGGGCTACGCTTTATATATATATATATATATATATATATATATATATATATATATATATATATATATATATATATATATAAATATGTAAAAGAAAAGCATACCCATATGTTATGTATGAACTTAACTCTGATAACATAGTTATTGTTGTGACTCAACTATGCCAAATCGGATGGAAAGGATGACTGGAACGCCTACCTAAACAAATATTATGCTTAAGATGTAAGCAGCTAATTTAGATATGCACAGCCACTGCACAGCACTGTTTTCCCAGAACAAAATTATTTCAAAGAAAAATTACCTGATTCGATTATTTGTTTCACCAGATTTAAGTATTGGTTTTCATCGTGTTGTTGATTATCGCCGTTACTAATTTGATTCATTATTTTGATCCGCGGTTAATTTATAAATTATAATGAAATATGAATTGTATCCTGAGGTAATAATTTTATATATTACAAATCTTGCAAACACTAGTTAATTATAAGCTCACTTTATCTATTTTCTTTAATTTTTCTGGGTCTAACAAAACAAAATACAAAATACTTAAAGATTTATCACTCAAGCAACGAGCTCAGCAGATAACTTTTGTTTTGGCGCCAAAATTTTCTTTGACAGTGACAATAAGTGTTGGCAGCAGTGTTAGGTGCACCACAGATCTACAATAATAATTGCGCAATATTACGTATTGTGCAATATTATTGATCGTTTAGGGTTAATATTGAAGATTGCACAATGATTGATCTAAAGTTTGAGCGGATTTAATTTTTATTGTGCAATATTTTTTTCTTGCACTGTATGGGCGTAATATTGACCAATATTTTTTCACTTTAGAGTTTGGAGCGGTCGTGTTCGGCCAGTCACGGTGTTTAATGTGCGGTCGTGTCTAAATTTAAGCAAAATGGCGAGCTAGAATGCTATAAAGAAAGAAAGAAGAAAATATTTATTTGCAAGAATATGGGTGTTACAAGTTGTTAAAAATAAATTAAGTTACCAAAATATTCTACCAATATATGGTGTACAAATATTTAAAAAAATATCATTATGTAATATTACATTTTAAACATTGTATCGATTTTTTAGAATTACTAGGTATCGGATCGGAACGCGGCCACACACTGAGAAGATCCGGTGGAAGAAACTCAGCGGGCTGGTCTTGTTTTTCTCTATTTTATGTACTTGTTATAAATGTACAAGGTGATTTCATATTACAAAAGTTATTTTTATCATTACAAGTTTCATATTTTAAGTAATTAATTTTTTTATAATTTATAAAATGTTCACCATTTATAAAATGTTACCTACTACATTGAAATTTTTTTAAGGACAATTCAACACACTTATATTTCTATCCATTAATATTTAATTTTATTGGCTAAAAATTCTTTAATATCATAATAAGTTTTATCCAAGTAAGTTACATTCTACCCGGAATGTTCACACGCGCTTCAAAATCGTTCCGAAGAGTACCACGACATGGGTGGAGTGTGTCTTTTTCTACTAAATAAAGCGCCAATCGCCACATAGAAGTGCGTTCATGCGTAGTTTGCAAATTACTACTAAGTAATTCTATTAATTTGAGAAACAGGTTTTGCATTGCATAAATAATAACGTAATAATTAAAATAAGCACATTTTAGAACTCACTATGTTAATTACAATACATTTTATGCTAATGTATTTATCGACGTGTATGTATAAAAAGATTCAACGATTACCGAATATATAAAAATCTACTATCTAGATTGTTTTATTTACACTGGCAATTGCAAGAAAGGGACAACATCCACAATTGTCGTTGCCTTGCTTAGAACGTTTTTCCCTTCTGTTAAGTAAGAAACAAATGTCAACTTTATTAGTTATGAAATAAAGTACATTTTTATTTTTCAAAATTGCTTCGTAATAATTCCAGTTATCGTATATAAGTTCCTTGGTTTTATCTAACAGCAAATCAAACAACTTTTTGCGAAATTTATTTATAGGCAATGATTTAAGACTATCAGGAATATTATTGCACCTATATAATAATAGACGTACGATACACATTTTTTGTAAAAATATTTAATATTTGGTTAGGCACATATAATTTCTTACTATTCCTAAAATATGAGTTACCAGTAACTTCAGCATTTGTTTTAAATAAATTTTGGTGCTTTTTACAAATACGCATATCTCTAAAATATACAATCATGGTAAGGGAAGTACCTTAAGAGACTTGAAAAGTGGTTTACAGGAATGTAACTCATTAACACCACATATTGCTCGAATACATTTCTTTTGGACTCTAAAAATTCGTACCAATTCAACAGAATTTCCCCAAACAGGAACTCCATATAGGAATAGGAAAAGATAAAATACGGGAGTTTTTAAAATTGTATAGAGATTTGGTGCCAAAACTTTGTCGTCAACAATATGTTGCTCGCACGAAAATATTGATCAGACTGGTTTGTCAGTTTAATTGAGTGAATTTACTGAACGTTTGGGATCAAAGAGTATTCAATATTATTGCACAATAAAAGTATTGCGTAAATTATTGTTCATCTATGGGGCGGCTTAGGTGTCCCACAGACCTACAATAATATTGCGCAATACTTTTATTGTGCAATAATATTGAATACCCCTTTGTTTCCAGACGTTCAATAAATAAATTCACACAATAAAACTGACAAACCAGTCTGATCAATATTTTCGAGAGAGCAACATGTCTGACAACGAAGTTTTGGCGGCAACCATGCTGGTGATTTAGCTAAATAAATCTCCAATCTCCATACAATTCTATACATTCAAGTAAAAAACGCCGGTTCTTTATCTTTTATAGCATTCTTGCTCGTCATTTTGCTTAAATTTACGACACGATTATACATTAAACACCGTGACTGCTATGCTATTGACTGTTTAGTAGACATGGGTAGGTGATGCGTGTAATATCACAAAAGTAATATCACTCGGAAAGGTGATGCAACATCACATATCACACTAGCGTTTCAACCATCACACATTACTTCATTCATCACTCGGTACAGTTCGGTTAGTGTCGTTTCTGGCCGTATCACATATTATACTACCAAGAGAAGAGTGTGGTGCGCAACGTGCGTGAGATATACAACTGGCAGTATAACTCAAATAAATCGAATAATACCGAAATATATACTCAGTGTAATGACTCGTAGTTCGCACAAAAAAGCGATGCGTACATCACATGCAACGCAAGACACTAAACGCTACTCGAAATGATATTTCCTTAAGGTGATGTGATGCCTAAATAGCTTCTTACACATAGGTAGGTATCTATGGCATCATGTTTAGACTCAGCCTAACAATAACTACGGTGCTAGTTACTATGGTTTAAATGTTCCTTTTCCCTGCGTTTTCCAGTAAAGTTAGTTTAGGTATAACATGACTATCAATAAAGCTTATGACCAAATACTCTAAAATTGTGGCATTTGGTTGGAAGATACATACTTTTCCAAGGGCGATTATTGTAACGTCGAGTTGAGTTGCATCAAAATAATATTCATCCAACGTCCAAATAATAATTCCATTTTGTCTACCATGCAATCCTTCATTAATTTTCACTCACTAGATTTACAGAATAAATTTCGGTTAAAATCCCTCATATCATGGCTAAATTGACTATATGGGCAGTTTGCAGTTAGGGATGGTTCCATCGATTTGTTCAGTGATAAATAGGAAAAATATGTAGGTAAAGATTAAGTCGCTAGTCGCTGGATTTGACATGAGAAATATTCTTGAATCAGAAGTCGTACGTAAGTACATAGACTTGTAATAGAATAACGTTACTTGCTAGAATGCAAGTCCTCTATAGGAGATGGCAAGTACGTAAATCCACATTAAGAAAGTTGCGCTTTCTATATTACACCTACAAAAAATTTTTAGCCACACGACTTTAATCGATTCGTTGCGGCGCATATTTTCCAAAACTTTTAGTATTGGCGGCGTACAAATATTTCGTGACATGGTTGCCGTGTCAAACGACATATAAGTTAATGACACGGTTACCGTGTCAGCCGCCAATTTAAAAGGTTCTACCCTGAACAAAAAATCAAGGTAAAACCTTCTAAAATGCAATTTGAGGGAGTTATAATCGATTTAAAAATGACACGACTGCCGTGTCATATGCCATATGTTAAAAACAATAATGAAAAGGCTGCCGTGTCATCCGCAACGAATGATTAATATGCATGCTCTAACCACGGTATTAGATATAATACAGCTTCATGGCTGTAACTATCTTGATAAGTGAAATTATATGTAAACTAGGACATATCTACCTAGTGTTTGTTCTGTGTACCTACTCTTTGATTAAAAACGGTACCTGACTTTGTGGTTTTACGTAACTATAACAACAACTTGTTTTTATAAAAGTCTTATTCTATGCTTTACGTAGCCATATTGTTTATCAAGAAGTTTAGCTCTATATTTGGAATATAAATAAAATACAATGCTCAAAGTATTATTCAAAGAGTATACAATACTACTTATGAGTATTATTCTTTAAACTACTATAATTGTATAAATTTATTCATTTTTATAGAGCGTTTAAAGGATTGGATTAGTTTCCTCGATTATTGTTAAAAATTTAAATGAGACATATTTCTTTTTATTATTAGTTAAACTAATTTAAATATGCCCACATTAGAAGCACCAAATTTAGAGTTGGGGTCTGCCCCACAAACACCGAGTGTAGTTTTGTCGCCAACACCTTCAGAGATATCAAGTGCAAGTTCATCAGAACCACAAAACATACGACCGTCTCCCTTGTTTAGGTAGGTATCTACTCAGAATTTATATTAAAGCGTATTTTATATTTAATTCTATTTATTATATAGGTAGTCGCTACGCATACAAAAACTGTGATCCATTTATCCTTCCCCGCCAACGAACTCTATCTTCTTCCCCCGCCGTTTCCCGTCAAATTCAGTTTTAATGTAGTCTAAGAGCTACTCCGCCTAACCTAAAGTTAGAATTTTTTAAATAGAGAAGAACAAAAAGCTAGAACTTTTAAATAGTGTTTAATTATCCGTCATTCATCACGTAAGAAAATGCCATTCTACGTTCTGCCAGGCAACTTGCGGTTGCGTCATCATCTTTTAAAGTGTTATAATTCATAACCTGCTTCTACACGCCTACAATATTTAATTGACGGTTGCAAGGCTGACATTTTGAGGTCATATTCTTTCAACAGTTTAAATAGTACTAAAAGAAACAGCCTTCAGCTATCTATTTTGGCGGGTGCAAGTGTCTGCTAGACGGCTGACGGGTATACGCGTAAATCCACAGGTAAATCTATGGGGTTGATTGGTACAAGACAGTACATACTGAAGGGAAGTTAGTCTGCTCGACAAGTTGAAAGTCGTCTATGCTCTTAAAATTATGTGCGATAGCTTATTGGATCCGGAATGACGCCAAGAAAAATGTACTAAAAGCGTGACTTATTTTCAGCGTTAAATTAAAATTATAAATAATGGAGATAGAGTTCCGGGATCTAAGAGTTTTTTCTTGGAAATTTTCTCCTTTTTCCGAATCTGTTTTTGAAATTTCTTAAATATGAATAGTTTATGAAATATTGGCAAAAAACGAAATGCCTTTTCTTTCATCTTTAATTGTTTATAACTTTAGCAATTTTTTATGTGCTAATACACGTTCTTAGCACATTTTTCTAGGTGTCATTCCGGATTCAATGAGCTATCACACATAATTTTAAGAGCAGCATATCATCTACGTGGGAGGAGCTGTAGTGAGTAAACGAAGTTCGCGCGGACGAAGTTGCGGGCAACAGCTAGTGTTAAAATAATGTTATAATAAATGTAAAAAGTGTATAAAAAAAGAAAATATAAAAATACAAATAGATTTATTTTTATAATATATATATATATATATATATATATATATATATATATATATATATATATATATATATATATATATATATGTATATATATATATATACATATATATATATATTACTATATAACTGAGTTGATAAAATGTGCGTGCCAATAAAACTTAAAAGGGAGTCCCGGTACGATAAAGGGACTTATATAGTGTGATAGCCCTTTATCCCCCTCGAACAAACAAAGAAAGTTCCCATTTTAATCTAAAGGGCGTATTTTTAAAGATATTAGGGCTTTTCTAACCCTTCAACTTGGTAGTGGCGCCATCTGTTGTCGAGTATTTGAACTTCATTCAGAACAACGATTATTTGGGTTGCATTTCGAAATGCGCCGCGAACAATGGCAGCATGTGTAGTAATGGCGCACAATTTAAAATTCCATTTTCAATACAGTCTTAAATTACATTTGTTATATTTCAACTACCACGTAATCTCATATTAACTCCCGAGCGAAGCCGGTATCATAGCTAGTATATAATAAAACTAAGTTAATAAAATGTGCGTGCCGATAAAACTTAAAATGGAGTTCCGGTACGATAAAGGCACTTATATAGTGTGATAGCCCTTTATCCCCCCTCGAACAAGAAAGTTCCCGTTTTTACCTAAAGGGTGTGTTTTAAAGATATAAGGGCTTTTCCAATCTTTCAACTTGGAAATTAAGTGTAGTGGCGCCATCTGTTGTCGGATATTTGAACTTCATTCAGAACAACGATTATTTGGGTTGCATTTTGAAAGGCGCTGCAAGCAATTGCAGCATGTGTAGTAATGACGCGAAATTTAAAATTGCAATTTTAATAAAGTTCAATAAATAAATTACATTTGTTATATTTCAACTACATATTTATATTTATTAATGATATGAAGTTGACAACAAGCGTGATCTTATTCTCAGTTGAAACGCATAGTAATGTTCTTCAAGACGTATAATCTTTTACTAGTCAATAGTGTAATAGCCATGACATTCGACAGGAATGAGCGCGCAGTATATTCGTACGTCCATCAATTATTATATTTATTATTATTACAGAAAAGATTATTCATCTACGCTGAATTGGTTTTTAATGGAAAAAATGAGAGCGCATGAAATGCTGAGGGCTATATGATATATATGAGATGAAGAAACTCGCAAGATTAGCTGATCGGTTACAACGCAATCAGCGACGGCTATAAAAAACAGTCGCAAAAAGATATTATTCTGCACCTTTTTGACCATGTCAAAGCTGAATTTTGAAGTGAAAGCTAAAAAGCTAAGCATAGATATGAGATTAAGGAATTATGATTTCTTAATCTCATATTTATGTCCTGTCATATGTTCGTCTATGGTCGAATTTCGACCAAGAGCGATCGCTTTTAATTAAATGTACATTACCTGTATATTTTTTACTTAAGGTGTGTATGAATATTTATAGAGCCTTGGCAATGCCACCTCCAGACCCAGAACAGCCATCAGGACAAGATGAGCTAGAACGTCGATTGCCCGGTTATAGACGCATAGTCATTCCTCGAGAATTGACCCTTATAGAGCTTTTGGTAAGGCAAGTTCTATTTTCTTTCTTGCCCAGTTGGCATCAAATTACATGATTTTAAATTAATTATATTTTTGTTTGAAGGCTATGATTAATTTGTAATATTTTATATTTGCGAGTATTGTGTATTTGAATCAAAGGACCATTTTGAAATTGTCAAATAGTGGTAATTATAGGTTTTACAACACGTTGGGCCCGGTCCTCATTGAAGAATAAATCATCTGCTATCTGCTAAGCAAGTAGTAAAAGGCGAACGTCTGGCTATACGTGTCACTGTCATCTATATCATGACTACTATGTGGTAGAGTTCCACAACGTCTCGCTTGGATATTTGCTACCATCGCCTTAGTTATTCCTGTCGCAGTAGCGTCATGTTTGTCATTATCATGTTTCGGTTCGGAGGGTAAGGTAGCTGATAAACTTATGTAAGTGACATGAATACCTCGCCACACGGATAGCAACTCATCATTCAAATCTTTGATGTGTTATAGGTGATGGTTTTTCTTTCCATTAGGAGAGCCATTTGTTTGTTTGCTATCATATATAAAAAACAGCGATACGATTCAGACCAAAAGGCGCATCAGCCAGGCACAGACGGTAATTCACAATGCAGTAAAGGAAATTGGAATGTGTAAATAGGATATACAATTTATATTTCCGTCACATTCACGTTTTGCGGTGGCTGAATGGCTCTGAACTGCTCCGAACTGCACCAGACGGCTCTGTACGGCTCTGTACGGCTCTATGCGGCTCTAAACGGACTCGGCGACATATAGCTACTACTACATCGGCATTCGTCAGATTCAAAGTCTACCGGCTTCCTTACCCTCTAAACCGGAATACGACGATGACAAGAGTTGACGCTATTGCAGCAGGAATAGTTAAGGCGGTGGTACCAAATATCCGCCCGAGACGTAGTAGTCACGATGATAACGACACGTATTTTTTATTATAGATGGGGAAGTGCTTGACCACGATCTCGTTTCATGGTAAGCTAAGATGCGGCCTAAGATGGAACGTGCTTCCCTAGAAAGTATCTGTTCACTGTTCTCTTGAAGATCCCTAGATTGTACTCGTCGGGGAATACAGACTCAGGAAGCATGTTCTAGTCCCTTGCGGTTCGAATGAAGAATGTCGAGTCGAACCGCTTTGTCCGGGTACGTGGGACGTCCACCATATGGCGATGCCTAGAATCTGTGCGCCACGACGATCGGTAGAAAAACGGGGATGGCGGAATCAAGTCGTGCTATTCCGCAGCGCACTCTTCAAAGTGTATCCGATAAAAAACCGATAAACTAGCCACTCTGCGGCGATGAGCAAGGCTCTGGAGTTTTTTGTCTACCTTGTCGTTTATGAGCCTCTTGGCACTCCGCTCTATCGTCTCAAGTGTTTCCAGCTGGTATTTGGCAGATCCATTTCAGATGTGAGAGCAATATTCCATGCACGAACGGACTTGTGTTTGCTAAAGGTTACGCAGCTGTCCCGGGCTGAAATACTGTTTCAGCATCGCCAGAATACCAAGCTTTTTTGAGGCAACTTAAGTTAAGAGTAGTCGTTAAGGTGATCTCGAGGTGGTCAGTTATCGGTACGGAAACACCCTGGAAAGACAAAGATAGGTGGAATTGACTCCGTTTAGCGAAGAATAGACGCATTAAACTTGAACAGATTGGCATTGCCCCAATCGGAGACTGTCTGTAAGGGCAGATTCAAACGATCGACCATCGCCTCTCTGAAAGACCGGATCTGTGCCGTACTGGCCCGCGCGCTGGATGCGTAACTCTCCACAACAGTGCTATCGTTTGCGTACCCATAGATACCGGATCGATTCAGCAGGTTGTTAATGTGTAGCAGGAATAGAGTTGCGGAGAGAACTGATCCCTGAGGGCCTCCGGCATTTATTGTCATTTGGTCGGACGAGCAGCCGTCAACGACTACTCTAATAGACCGGCCACTCAGAAAATCATAGGTAGGTAGGCATAGGTACGTAGGCAGACCATACGATGGAAGCTTGCCAATAAGACTATCATGCCAGACCCTGTCAAAGGCCTTCGAGGTATCAAGGGAGACAGCTAGTACTTCTTCATGATTCTCGATGGCCGCACTCAAGATGTAGGTGGCATACACTAGAAGATCCCCAGTGAACCTATTTCGGCGAAACCCGTATTGGTGATCATTGAGTAGATCGTTCGCTTCTAGGTGTGCCATGAGCCTGCTGTTCAGTACACGCTCCATAGTCTTGCAGAGTATGGACGTGACTGAAATTGGTCTATAGTTGGAGGGGTCGGCACGACTGCCTTTTTTGGTTGATTCTAAAGAAGTTGCGCTTTAGAAAAGTTATAGATTTTGTAAAATTTTTGGATGTTAGTTGCTCAGTCATGTTTTGACTGCTGGAAATATTGGCGTAACATTTATTCACAAATAACATTTATTCACAAACTAATTCTAATCACGCATTGAGCTTCAGGGCACAGTTAGTATTATGCTAAATATTTACCCAGGTATTCAATCGTATATCAATGCAATTGTGGCAAGTATGAAAAAACTTTCTCTTTGCCGCTTCGCTAATTAAATGACGTAACGTTTTTTATATCATCTTTTGTTTCCGATAGTCTATAGGCGCTAAAGATGTTAATAATGAGTTGCTGTTCGTATGGCGGGATGACTATCTGTTTACAATCATCGATTTTGATCTTAAGAACAAAAATTTTTTGAGCTCTTAAAATAATGTCTTAGCTACATTGAAAAATATCGAAGTGATTCCGCTTTACTGTATTCAGTGCAGTGCAGTGACGCCCTTGTAGCTATTAGGTCACGTCTGGAAGTTTGTTTGAATCAGAGCTGTTTGCCCGCAAGGCGGTTGCGTATAATTTTTGCGATTGCAGGCGCCATCGCTACCATCCTGCGGCATGCCGCCCTGTAGATGGCGGACTTTGAGACACCAGTCATAAACATCACTCTTATCTACTTCACGAATTTTCGTACTTCTTTGCCTAAATAGAGACCATGAATAAATTCATATCAGTATAATAATTCTGTATTGAGTCAATCTTAAAGTAAGTTAAGGCTTAAAAAGGCATTTCCACGATTACAATAATATATTTGTTGATTAATTAGAAACAGTCCAGTGGCGTTACAACTGACGAAGAGGTGTTGAACATTCGAGAAGCCAAGTTACGTGTTGTAGCGGAAAGAGTTGGCTTACGACGACTCCACGTTCTAGCTCCGAGACTTAAATCCTTGACGTTGGATGGAAGCGCTATGTCCTCCTTACGGGATCTTGGTATTGGTTTAGTTCATTTGAAGGTTAGTATTTCCTTATTGTGGAAATTCAGTATAATAGGTTTTAAAGGGGTTCTAAAATATCTTTATCTTCCTAAAAAAAACTAATGTTACTGTTACTTTAATAAATCAAGGTTTTGCATTTTTTTAATTTTCAACCGGCGAAAAACGGAGAGGGTTTTCAATTCGATACGTATACTTTTTTATGTTAGACTACACAATTTTTTACAGAGTAGTTCAATTAAAAAAATGTGTAAACGGTTGACCCTATAGGCCATCTTTGAAACTTCCCGGTAAATTAAGGTATGTGAGCTCAAAAGAGTAAAAACTATAAGCATATAATTTTTCAGTTCAATCATATATTTTATTAAAATGGCAGTATGTTGATTTTTAAAAAGCTGTATATTTTGGAAACGATGATAGAATTTGATCTTTTGAATGGCATTCAACTCAATATTTGAGATATTAAATAATCGAAGGGTTGAAAAATTTCGAAGCAATGTCAAATACATTTTTTCACAAATTTTGGTAATTTATAAATCCTAAACAAATTAACCGATTTAATCCAATTAACGGTATTTGACGCAGTTTTTAAAAGAAAAAGCTAAAAGATTTTTCAGTCAATCGGTGTATTAAATTGAAAGTTATTTCAAAAATGTTAAGTAAATTTGCTAAAAACAACGTAATTTTAATATTTGAAAAGCTGTAACTTTTGAAAATTTGGTTCGATTTTAATTTAAAAAACGGCATATTCGACGTAGTTTTTTTAATACTAAAATATCGTACCACACCAAAAAATGATTGGCTGAAAAATTTCGAAGTTATGTCGAAAGAACACTTTTTCAAAAATTTTCGTCAACGATTTCTCCCAAACGGATCAACCGATTTTGATGCAATTTATGCATTAGACGTAGTTTTTTGAGGAATACAAGAGATAGCATGTAAACAAGGGATGATTGGTTGTTGTTGTTGATGTATGATTAAGCATAACTTTATACAAAGTAGTTCCATTTCATAATTCTTCTTTTATTAGATTGACTACAGCGCATTGATACCCCAGCGTTGTCTCATATAATTAAAAAAAAATAACCGAAAACTACCCTACTAACCGGTACGAAAACTGAAGATGACTACTGATTTTAATGTTTGACCAAGTATAACTTATCGTTGGTTTCATTTTTTTTATTAAAGAGATACTATTGAACCTTAGTCCTTATTCAGTATTACCCTTACTATTTCATATTTGTTCAGAAAAAGAAAACGTTTACTGAAACATAACCTTTTTAGTTTTCAAAACGAGAGTTGTTTTCAAATTGTGTAGTTTCTTCTTGAAAGTATTAAGACAATCCCGATGTTCAGTATATTCATTTGGCTCAATTTGTTTCCAGATAGCCAAATCACTCTCAGTTTTATGAGTGAGATTTTACAATTAGATTCGTAGTATTTCTTTCTAAAATTGTTATCGATATGTAGTCAGCAACAGCTAAAATTTCTTCGGCTACAGATGTACTGTAAACTAGTGTTATAGCTACGTCTGAGGCGGGTCTAAGCTTATCAGTAAAATTATGTTTGTAGATTTTAAGCGTTAACCGCTGTGGTTTGACATGTTTGGATGGCGTTTGGGGATTAAGTGCACTGCGAGAATTACACGCAGCAGGGAATAGACTTCGCGATCTGCATCCTTTAGCAGCACTACAAAAACTGCATACGCTTAATATCGCAAAGTAAGTTGATTTTTTTGATTAAGAGTTAAATATTAATAAGAAGGTTAGGTTAGATTTGAAAGAAAGTGTTGGTGTAAAGATGAGAAAGGGCATGCTCCGTTGGTTCGGACATGTAGAAAGAATGGTAGATGAAAGGTTAACAAAACAGATATACAACGCGAATGTGGAAGGATGTAGGTACCGGGGAAGACCAAGACTGACATACCACGATCAGATTGATCGAGTACTGTCCGAAGGTGGTGTCAAGAGTCTTCGCAACCGGCGTGTGTGTATGAAGAGAGTGATGAATGTGGAAGAAGCGAGACTAGCCTGCAAGGATCGTGATGTATGGCACTCGGTTCTCTCTGCCTACCCCGTAAGGGATCTGGCGTGAAGATATGTATGTATTAATAAGAATGTACTGTTACTATTATATATACATATATTCTGTGTTACTGTAAAGTCTAACTAAACCGGATCCCCACCATCATGGCGTTCATGCTAGTCAATTTTATGTTCCATCTTCAATCTTTGAGGGTTAGCGCTCCGATTAACCTTTTTTTCCCAATCAATAGCAAACCATTATTTATATTTTTCACTACAGGCAAAAGCTGCTTCTCGCAATCAGAGAATATTTTACTTTAATTCATCGAGACTTGGTTTAAACAATTTACCCTTGTTCAATGTCAATATTGGTGCAAAGCAGGGTTTTATGTCACCAGCTCGCTTGGAAAAAACAAGCATCGCGATTGATTTAGTGTAAACTTCTATTATATAATTCTAGTGTATACCTCTCGTAAGAGATATCGCAAAAATAATATTTTGCGATATCTCTTACCAGATGGGAAGTTACCTATATGTATGCATGTATACGGGGTGACTGGTAAGAGACTGTACATATCGAAGGACACGACAGTTAATGGTCTATTGTAACAAATAAAAGTAGTAGTACTACTACTACTAGCTGTTGCCCACGACTTCGTCCGCGCGGACTTCGTTTACTCCGCACAGCTCCTCCCTCGTAGGTAATAGCGCGATAATATGTAGCCTATATGTTGACCCGATCTGTAAGTAATATTCATGCAAAATTGAAGTAAATCCATGCGGTACTTTTTGAGTTTACCCCGGACATACATACAAACAGACAGACAGACAGACGGACAGACGGACGGACGGACGGACGGACGGACGGACGGACGAACGTACGGACGGAAGGAAGGACGGACATACAGACATACAGACATACAGACATACAGACATACAGACATACAGACATACAGACATACAGACATACAGACATACAGACATACAGACATACAGACATACAGACATACAGACATACAGACATACAGACATACAGACATACAGACATACAGACATACAGACATACAGACATAGAGACATAGAGACATACAGACATACAGACATACAGACATACAGACATACAGACATACAGACATACAGACATACAGACATACAGACATACAGACATACAGACATACAGACATACAGACATACAGACATACAGACATACAGACATACAGACATACAGACATACAGACATACAGACATACAGACATACAGACATACAGACATACATACATACAGACATACAGACATACAGACATACAGACATACAGACATACATACATACAGACATACAGACATACATACATACACACATACAGACATACCGACATACAGACATACAGACATACAGACATACAGACATACATACATACATACATACAGACATACAGACATACATACATACCGACATACAGACATACAGACGTACCGACATACAGACGTACAGACGTACAGACGTACAGACGTACAGACGTACAGACGTACAGACGTACAGACGTACAGACGTACAGACGTACAGACGTACAGACGTACAGACGTACAGACGTACAGACGTACAGACGTACAGACGTACAGACGTGGGTGATTCTTCAATGTTGAGGATAATACGGTTCCAGGCAGTTTTTACTGTTATAACTACGATGAAGAAAAACAATGTTTTCCTATTCCATTATTACTTTTTTAACTATCAACAAGTAAAAGAAAAACATTTCTTATAATTAATTAACAAAAAAACGCAAAAATCTACTGAAATTGTCATTATTTCGCGTGTCCAGATCACCTGTTCTTGGCTATTTGGTCTTCTAAAATATTCAAATACCACTTAATAAAATTATTTATAGTAAAAAATTGTATTTAAAGGTCTATTGTTTCTGTTTCTTAACAATTTAAAGTATTAACTTAATTCTAAAATAGTAAAACACTCTTTCAAATGTTTGTCACAAAAAAAGCGTCATTGTAAAAACAGGAATAGTTTTCAAATTTTTTCCAAGATGATTGCAATTTTGGGGCATATTTCGTGCCTACCGGATGCCCCTCGGTACTCTTCGGTTAGGCCACACACTTTGAACGGATTGGACAGGTCATATTTCTCTCAAGGTAAGCTTGAATATGGTTCTTCGAAATTTGTCATCTTTATAATCATTCTCCTTATTCACTTTATCGTGGTAAATAATATGTTCATTGATTTTATTCATGGCTTTATTTATGTATCGAACTGCAAATAACTCCCCATAGATATTTATTAGCTGTATCTAATCTTTTAAGACAAATTTCGAGATGTTTTCTGGAATTCGTCATTATTGCTGACATCATTATCCTGAAAACGACTGTTGAGAATAATGATGTATGGGTTAGAATAATGATTTGCGGATTTTGAACAATGACAAACGTTGAGAATAATGACGTCAATACAATTATTAGCATATATAACCATTAAAATAAAGTAAGCTGGTACATCAATTGATTAATTTTTTTCGTAATGTCTCTGCAGTTGTTTTGGGAAAAAAATCAGCATGCCTAGAAGTAAGGAATCCTATGAGAATCGTAAAGTCTAATATAAAATGTGTCAGAAACGGAGGTATCAACAAATGATTATTGATCTAGAACTGCTAGCCTTAGAACAAGTGAGAAGGCGACAGAATATAAAAAAAGAAAGAAAAGCGTAAACTGACGAGTATTGCTGCACCGCGCGATTTTCGCTTGCTAGGTTACGTCTAGTTATATAAGAACATATATAAAATAAGACTCGCTCATATCGAACAACGTTCATTTCAGCGGTCATTTGGGAGGAGAGGCTAACTTTGCCCCCAATAAGCTTGGTGTACTCAGCAGAGTAAAGCTTTATCCCAGTCCATCGCCTCCAACTTTACAAGACCCAAATTCGACCTCACATGGAGTACTGTTCCCACCTTTGGGCCGGAGCTCCTCAGTACTAGCTCCTTCCTCTTGATTGCATTCAACGTAGAGCGGTTCGAATCGTCGACGACCAGGCTATTTCTAATTGGCTTGACTCTTTGGCGTTGCGCAGAGATGTAGGTTCGCTCTGCATCTTTTACCGCAATCATAATGGGGAGTGTTCCGACGAATTGTTCGGATTAATTCCTGCCGTTAAATTCCACCATCGGACATCGCGTCAAAATTTAAAGTTCCATCCCCACCACCTCGATGCCTGGAAAACCACAACAGTGCGCCTTTGTCGGCACTGTTTGCCTCGCACTACTCCTTTATGGAATCAATTACGACTTGGGGACCTTCAAGAAACGAGCTTACTCATTTTTAAAAAGCCGACAACGCATCTGCAAGACCCCTGGTATTGCAGATGTACAAAGGTACTGCTTTTGCCATCAGGTGCAGTACCTTTGCTCATTGGCCCCCTCTACTATAAAATAAAACAATGGAAAGATTAATTAAGAAACTAAAAGACCAGCCGAAGCGAATCTTTCAGAATTTCCAACCCTTTAGGAGTAATTGCCCTTGCCAAACACATTAAATGTATCTCTTCCTATGCCATCGGCAACGACAATATCAGTTAGCGCATGGTGGCTTCACTGTTCCCCGTCCTAACATATATTATCAATTTTTCCTTTTTTTCTGGCACTTTTCCTTAAGCCTAGAAGACAGCTCACGTCATTCCTTTTTCTAAAGTCTCAGCTCCTACTAATTTCTCTAAATATCGCCCTATACCAATTCTTCCATATTTGTCCAAGATTTTGGACACGCAGTTTAGCCTTTACCTGCAGGATAGTAATTTGTTCAATCCGTATCAATCTGGTTTCCGTTCGGGGCACAGTACTGTTACTGCTATTGTTAAAGTCACTGATGACATAAGACATGCTATTGGTAATAAACAACCTACTTTATTGGTTTTCTTTGACTTCAGTAACGATTTTATCTCTGTGGACTTTGATGTGCTGCTTGGTACTCTTCGTTCGCTGAATCTTTCCCCTCAATCTGTATCCTGGTTTGACTCATATCTCCGAGATCGTTCTCAATGTGTTCATTTCGAGGATTCTTTCTCAGGTTTTAGTAAATTAACAGTTGGTATTTCACAGGGGGGTGTTCTAGCTCCACTCCTATTTTTCGTGTTTATCAACATAACATCCAATGCCATGTCCTCCAGTTTTCATTCGTCATCATCATATGCGGATGCGGATCATATGCGGATGATCTGCAATCGTATCGTCCTTTCTCTGCTCCGGATGTTCTTGAGGCAATCAGCGCTATATATGAGGATCTGTCGCGTATTCACTCATGAGCGGAGTCATCTGGTTTATTAGTAAATCCCAAAAGTTACAGTTTTTAATTATAGGTAGTGCAAATGCTAATGTTCCTGATCTCGTATATAGCAGCAGTGTTATACTGTATAGCAAATCAGCTAAAAATTTAGGTCAAATTATAAGTGAATATTTCCTTTGGAATGCTTATATATCAGAAGTATGCAAAAAAGTTCATTCCACCTTTCATGCTATCAAACGTTTGCAAAGATTTCTTCCTTTTAAGACTAGAGTTATTTTAGTGCAAACATAAATCTTTCCTTTATAGATTATGCTGATATTTGCTATCTTGATATCACAGAAGAAGGCCTGAATAAACTCGAGCGTTTACAGAATGTAGGAATTCGCTTTGTTTTTGGTTTTAGAAGATTTGACCAGATTTCCAATTTCAGAACATAACTCACGTAGCTTCCTATTCGGGAGCGCAGAAACGCTCCGCAGGAACGCAGACGAGCTTTTCATCGATATTACAATCAAATCTAGTTGTTTTGATTGTAATATCGATGAAAAGTATATCCATAGGTATAATAAAAACCATATCCCAAATAATAACTGTAAGTACACTGAGAATATTAATCCAAATCCTGTCGTTTCATTATCTAGTACACATAAAGAAGAGAGCCGCGATCCAAATCTCAGAAAAACAAATATCCTTTCTTCCTATTTAACCAGTGTTATACTCTTAACAATGTTAAGTTTTATCTATTTCGATTTTATTTCTTTGAGCTGGTAGTTATTAGTTAATATAATGTGATGCAGGATATAACAATTGAAAAATAATAAAAATATTGTTATATTTTAATTATATACAAGAAGTTATATTTCTGTTCATCAATATGTAATTTTTTGATTAACATTATTTGTTAAATTATATTAATTACACAAGAATTTATGTTTGTGTTTATCAATGCGTGATTTTACGACTAAATATAATTATGTTGATTCTTAATATTTTGTTTTATTTCAATGATAATAATGCAATAAAACAGGTGTAAAATCATTATCCTCAACAAAAGTCATTTATCCTAATTAAATTGTCATTATCATCAAAAAGTTGTCATTGACCTCAGCAAGCATATTTAAAATTTTCGAATATCTCCCTAAATATTAATAATACAAAGATGCCTCTTACACCGATATCAAAGATTTGAATCAAGTAACAGTTCTAGTACTGATCACTTGTTGTGCCACGAGGTTTTTATTTTTTTCACCAAATCATTGAAAATATATTACGATCGAAGAATGACCCACGTACAGACGTACAGACGTACAGACGTACAGACGTACAGACGTACAGACGTACAGACGTACAGACGTACAGACGTACAGACGTACAGACGTACAGACGTACAGACGTACAGACGTACAGACGTACAGACGTACAGACGTACAGACGTACAGACGTACAGACGTACAGACGTACAGACGTACAGACGTACAGACGTACAGACGTACAGACGTACAGACGTACAGACGTACAGACGTACAGACGTACAGACGTACAGACGTACAGACGTACAGACGTACAGACATACAGACATACAGACAAACAGACAAACAGACAAAAATTCTAAAAACCATATTTTTGGCTTCGATATCGATTGTAGATCACGCCCTAAGTATTCTTTTAAAAAAATATTCAATGTACAGTTTTGACTTTCCTACGATTTTATTATATGTATACAAAGACCTACAAAAAATATTTTTTGTAGGTCTTTGTATGTATAGATAATTTATACAATGTAGAATGTGTAGAAATTTTTAACAGAAAGTAGTTCTTTGTGTAAAATGTCTTAATCGAAAGTCTGTTCCAAATAAACGAAATTATTTCAAGAAACAGTTTCTTATTTTAATTTTAATAGAAAATAAAATCATCAAGCACCGTTACTGGATTTAGCTGAAAATTTTCACAGTAAAATAAAAATGGAATATTTCTTTACTACGTCGTAAACCTCAACGGCATTAGTGTATTATTAATATTCAAAACATAATAATATGGTCGCCACGCAGGCTTTACCTAGACGCGCGTTTTTTACCTATACGCGCCGCGCAGAAAGTAGCTGTTTGTAAATAATGTACTTCGATATTTATATGCGGGTGTCCGTAATAAACATTTTTATTGGATGATCAACATTTTTTTTGGTCAAAATTTTAGCACCTATTTTTTACATATACGGTATCAGAATCGAGTACTGAACACCTTCTTTCAGAATGTACAGTATTCTAACAGACAACCTGTAGGTATATAGTGATTTAGTAGAGTACTCGAGATTCAACTTTTATCTTGTGTGAAAAATTATTGTTTTCTTAATTTTCTAGCAATCCAATCGAAGAATCAAGCCGAATTTGGACCCTTGGAGTTTGTAGCTCTCTTAGAAGACTAACACTGTCTGGAACTCCTTTTGCGGACACGTTCAACTATCGTCCTAATGTCGCATCAGCCCTGCCGATGCTGATGTACTTGGACGACAGGCCGTTGCATTTAGATGCTGATAGTGTGTTATTTTTCATATTTTGGGACAGTAAAACTTTTGAGTCTTTTCTTAATACATTTACGAGTTTACCGCTCCTTACTTCTATTGTTTGCAAACTCAGACAAAAATAATTAGCTTATTTCGGCATTTATAACCATCATAGGACCAGTATTACAAATATTTATTTATAGGATAGTAAAACAAGAAGACGTTTTTCCTGATCGTGAGAGGCAACTACCGCCTACGATACTATCCTATTATATTAATGGTGCATTGGCAGGTATATCAAGCTACCAACTTAAGTTTATCGACTACCTTGCTCTCCTAACTGAAATACTATCACCTAAAATCTATCAAATATTAGTCACGCTAGCACTGTCTCATTTGCTTTTTTAAGAACTGCCAAGCAGGTAGGAAAAAAGGCTAATCTTTAAAATATGTGGTCTAAATCTACACGAGCAAAATCACAAGCTCGAATACGAACTGGGTCTACCACGCCATTCCCGGGACTTCGTTTCGTTTGCTTGCGTGAAAAAATTCGTTTGCTTGTGGTTTTTATACAATTTGCCGATGCAGTGGAAAGTTAATAAAGAGGTGAAACTATTCTGTTTTTTCTATATCATTTTTTATCTCTTTTCTAGATCCTAGAATTTTTAAGGTTTAACAGCATCAAAAAGAAGGGTTTTATATTTTGACAGCAAAATCAAAGTGGAAATATTTTATAACAATATCTTTCATTTTTAAATCTAGATTTCTTGTCAGAAAAAAATCTTTAAAAAGATAATTATTTTGCAAATAAAAATGTATAAAAGTCTTTACATGCTAACTTAAAATTACATTTTGTTTGAAGCTTGGCCTTGATGGTAATTGGTATCAATATTAATTCCGTCCGCCTCTCGGAAACAATGAATGGATATAGGTACAAAATGGCGCATTGCTATCTTATGGCGAGGTCTAATGCCACATGCATAAGTTTACCGGCTACCTTAACCTCCAAACCGGAATACGACCGTGACAAGCACTGACGCTATTGCGGCAGGAATAGGTAAGGCGGTGGTACCAGACTCCAGACCGGGCGAGACAATGCAGAACTCTACCACCTAGTGCCCACGATGGTAGTAACTCGCATAGCTAATCGGTACCCTTTTACGACCTGAATTGTAGAATGGTAGTTGTCCTACCTATTCTTCAAAGGAGCCCAAACTAACACGGGGAAAACATAAATATAGGTAAGTCTAAGTACCTATATATGGAAAGTTTACGCATTAAATTACATTAACTACTAAAGATATTCGCAAAATAACGTCCGCGTAGGTGTCATGCCTGAGCTGTATATAGCATTTGTGAAGGGATTCTGGATAGGGGAACAATTTTAGAGTATTGTTGGTACTCCCAATGATGCTCTAAAATTCTTCCCATATTCCAATATGTAACTTAGATCACATTTTGTTTGAATTACTTTTGCTTTTGGTTGCTTGATCATATTTTATAAAATTAGTTTTGGCTTTAGCTGACACTTACCTAGTACAAAGTGGAATTATCTTGAAAAGGAGTTCAATGTTAAGCAAACTGAACATAATATGAACATGTTAAGGTTAAAGGTACACTGTGAAAAAATATTTTATATCTTTAAAATTATACTCTTGTGCTTACTTTGAGCTACAGATTATTTAAATTAAGAATTTTTGACAGTTGACTTAACCGATGTTCCCTTTGATGGCTCGTCATGCTCTGAAAATGACGATGACGTGGAATTGCCTAAAAGTAATCCTAAATCGATGCCTGAAGAACCTCAGCCAGGCCCGTCCAAAGAACAATTGGTAAGTAGAAAGACACATTTAGAATGGTGTGGCTTAACTCTTGCAGCCCTAACATCTCGCAATACGGATAACAACGCACCATTAACATCTTTGGTGTCTATACGCGATGGGTTCTCTTTACACAGTAAAGTTATCTGCTTGTTTGCTATGTTATAATATACTCGTAAAAAATGTTACCATTGAGTGAAGTTTGAAATAGATTTAGTTAGACTATGGCTCAGGTAACTAGTAAATAATAGGTACAGTTGAATTCACACGAAGATTTTTTTTATATCATAAGATAGCAAACAACCAGATGGGTCTCCCGATGGAAAGAGTCAACCATCGCCTATAGACACCAAATATGTTAATGGTGCGTTGCTATCTTGTGGCGAGGTCGAATGCCACATGCATAAGTTTACCGACTACCTTACCCTCCAAACCGGAACACGACAGCGACAAGCACTGACGCTATTGATCAGGTAAGGCGGTGGTACCAGACCCGGGCGAGACAATACAGAACTCTACCACCTAGTAGCCACGATGGTAGTGACTCGATAGCCAATCGGTCGCCTTTTACGACATCCCTGGTAGAACAGCAGTTGGCCTATTCTTCAAAGGAGGCCGGTACCAACACGGCGTAAATAACCAAAATACCTAATTGAGCTTTGAGAATTTTTTTTTTTTTTATATCATAAGATAGCAAACAAGCAGATGGGTCTCCTGATGGGAAGAGTCAACCATCGCCTATAGACACCAAAGATGTTAATGGTGCGTTGCTATCTTGTGGCGAGGTCTAATGCCACATGCATAAGTTTACCGGCTACCTTACCCTCCAAACCGGAACACGACAGCGACAAGCACTGACGCTATTGCGGCAGGAATAGGTAAGGCGGTGGTACCAGACCCGGGCGAGACAATGCAGAACTCTACCACCTAGTAGCCACGATGGTAGTGACTCGATAGCCAATCGGTCGCCTTTTACGACCTGCCTGGCAGAACGGCAGTTGGCCTATTCTACAAAGGAGGCCGGGACCAACACGGCGAATAAAAATAAATAGTATATTAGTGGAAATAAATGCGCAAGGGTACTTAATATAACCAAACCTGTTTATTCTCTTCCGTTTATTGTGATTTATCTACTGCGACCTGCGCTGTAGACCTTCGTGTAAGAGGACTGAATTCAGTAAACATAATATTGTTGTATCAAGTTATTAACGAGCTTCAATTTGCATATTTACTACTGGCAGCGCCATCCGCTGCCTTTAGCACTCTTACCGCATGGCCACGGGAAATTCGCGCTCACGAATTCTCGCGCAGTGCGAACGGCGAAGTGTCTAGAGACGCATGCTTAGTACGTTCCCGTACATTTGCTTCAGTCGTTAGATGCACTGCAGTGCACACCACGTGAAAATTCGCGGATGCGAATTTCCCGTAGTCAGGCGGTTATGCTGGATCCGCACTTGCGTCTATCGTCATAAAGTTTCATGCAATAACACCATAAATGCAGATGTGATCGGCTATTTTCGCATACATTCCGGACTGCGTGCGTCTTAGCACGCATATAACTTCGGGACGATAGACGCTAGTGCGGCTCTAGCAATAGTGAAAAGATAGTCATTGGCTGTAGATGTCAATGATTTTAACGGTGTAATCGGTGAGGAATGCAACGAATAATCCAAGGGCGGATCCAGGAGGGGGTCATGGTGGTTATGAACCCCCCTGGGTAGGGGTCTAGGTGTGGATTTATTAGAATTAGATAAGGATTAGAGCCTATCATGACTGAACCTCAAATATGTGACCCCCCCCCCCCCCCCCCCCGAACCGAAAGCTGGAACGGCTCTTGTGTATGTGACCCCCCTGAACCTAAAAGGCTGGATCCGCCCTTGGAATAGTCATACAAACACAAATCGGAACAGGGCAGTGACAAGTGGCTACTTACGATTTTGCGTCAAGAAAATGTAAGGCGACGTTATCAAACTTGGGCAACGTTACAAAACTTTACCATCTAGAATTTAAACTGTATTGATAAATTTGGCTTTCAGATACAGCTCTATTTTAGTTTGTTGTAGTTTATGTTTAAAACCGCGAGAGAAAAATTGTTTTAGCCGGAGATTCTAGATCGGTCTGTTGGGGCAGACGAGGAAACATATTCTCATTGGAACAGTAAAGCTGGACGCACAGTACGGCGGCGACCGGCCACCAGCGCGTGCGCAGGCGAGCGGCCGCCGCGCCCTGCGCTCGCGCCGCGACCGCGCACCGCCATCGACCGTGTGCCCGATTCCCCTACCAGGCTGCAAATATTGAACACGCTTATGGGTATGTACAGATTAACAAATGTTAAACCGTTACATTATCACCAGTCACATTGCCAATATACTTACGCCCCAGTTGCGCATAATCTATTAAAATTAATTTTAAGTTATTGCTAACTTTCTCTGAAAGAAGTGATCAGAAAGGAACATTATTAATTACATTAAATAAATTTGCACGTAGCAGTTCTATAGTGTTTATCGAGAACTGAAAATATAAAGGGTCAAAGATAAGCATTTTTATTACTATATAATATAATTTTTCCTATTTTTCTGGTCTTAAAAGATGACCGGTTGGCTACGTAAGTCACTACCATCGTGGCTACTAGGTGGTAAAGTTCTACATTGTCTCGCCAGGGTCTGGTACTACCACTTTACATAGGTAATAGTCCTGCTAAAATACAAGGAATAGTCCTGCTGCAATAATGTCAGTGCTTGTCACTGTCGTGTTCTGGGTTGGAGATCAAGGTAGCTGGTAAACTTATGCATGTGGCATTATACCTCGGTGTGTGTGTATGTAGTAACGTCTCAACGGGTGAATATATATTTCTATACGTTATATTGGTAGACAAAGATAGTATTTCGTTATACACAACGTGTATTTTGTATAACGAAATTCTATCTTTGTCTACCTGTGAAAACCGCATCAAAACCTGTTTGGGTAATTTGGTCAGACATGTCCGCGCATAAACACTTAGGGAGCTAGCTATTAATCAAAAATCGTTTTTTATACCATAGGATAAAAAACAAACAGATGGCTCTCCGGATGGATAGAGGCAACCATGACCATAGCCTATTGCGCCTTTGTTGCCATTGGTAAAGTAGATTGAAAAATTACATGCGTAAGTTCACCGGGCGACTGGCCCTCTAAATCGGAATACAATAGTGACAAGCACTAACGCTTTAGTGACTGAAAAAATAAAACGGTGGTACCAAAATTAGGTAAGACGTTGCATAGCTAGTAGTCACGATTTTGCGAATTGCCTTATAAGAAGGATTTCTTCAAAAGGGGCCGTTATCAACACGAAGAATTCGTGTTCTTATAACTTTCTGTTAATAGTATTATAACTGTTTGTTATAGTAATGTATAAGGTAGCCGGTAACGTAATGCATGTGGCATTAAGACCTTGCCACAAGGATAGAATTGTCACGTTTCACGTTCGGTTCTGAATTAACCATTCGTTCGAGTAAACCAAACGTCTTATGGGCTTTCCAGTTCACCATGATTCATCAGTTTATCTTTTTAAAAGTGTTGCATGTTTTTTTCTTTTTCTTTGTTTACTGTATATGTGGCTTTTTTGTCTTATTTGTACGCTTGTTCTTGTTTTTATTGTATATGTATAGTATGTGTGGTAAATAAAACAATTCTTATTCTTAAATATATGTGTTGTATGTGTAATTCTTTTAATTTTCAAGTTAGTTTGTTCTCTTTTGATTTGTCTTTACAAGTTAAGATTACTCTATTAAATTACTCTATTAAAAGTAAATTAAGATGCACCACCTCGATTAGTCATGTTTCTGTTTTGCTTGAGGTTGGCTAGTATAGAATGCCCTTAAGCGTTAAGTTTAACCTGTGTACGTTTTTATTGTGCATGAATATAAATAAATAAATAAAAATAATTAAACAAGGATGGCATCGCACCATTAACATCTTTAGTGTCTATAGTCGATGGTACCTCCTTCCATCGGGTGAGCCAGCTGCTTATTTGATATCTTATGATTAAAAAAAAACAGAAAACAGATGATTGTAATGCTTTTATTACCATGGTATCGCAAGTGATGTAACGCCAATGTTACGATTGTCATTGTTACACCGACTATTGTAATCAAGACAGTTCACCAACTCATAGCCTCCTCTAGGATATACGGACCGTATGATCGTATCGTAGCCGAATTATGCGAGTTGTACTAGGAAAGATTTAGCGTGTAATGTTTTATTATTTACCGCCCCGCGCGTTGGTCGACTAGTAAGCGACCCTAACTGGCAATCAATGAGGCTCGGGCTCATTTCTCGACAGGGTGAAGCATTCGTGTGATGAACATATATGTTTGTATTTCTGGGTTTGGGGGATAATATAATATAGATATTTGAGCATTTATATGTGTATTTATATGTAATGATATCGTTGACTAAAACCTGTATCCAATGTCCTTCTAATAGGTACTAGAAGGACATTGCCTGTATCACAAGGAAATATGAGTTATTTGTTACTTCGGTGTTAGATCAATTCGAGTTATTTGTCCAGTAATATTATATTATTTTAGTATACATAAATATTATATACTAGCTGTTGCCAGTGACTTCGTCCGCGCGGACTTCGTTTACTCCGCACTGCTACTCCCCCGTAGGTGATAGCGTGATAATGAAAGTAGCCTATATGTTGACCCGACCTGTTAGTAATATTCGTGCAAAATTTGAAGTAAATCCATGCAGTACTTTTTGAGTTTACCTCGGACATACATACAGACAAACATACAAACAGACAAAAATTCTAAAAACTATATTTTTGGCTTCGATATCGATTGTTGATCACGCCCCAAGTATTCTTTTAAAAAATATATTTAATGTACAGTTTTGACTTTCCTACGATTTTATTATATGTATAGATATGTACATGTACAGATGAAGAATGGCGATGTAGCGGCAGCAGTTTGACGTCCCAGCAAGCGGTATGTGGAAACATAGCGAGAGCGTTGCGTCGACCAACGAAGTGCAGTCAACCTGGTTCTAGTGAGTTGTCTTACATTTATTGAATTAAGTGTTATTGCATCTCTGTTATTGTAACTCCGTTGATCGAGTGGTTAGCGACCCTGACTATATTATACTACTAGCTGACCCGCGCAGCTTCGCCCGTGAGTAGATTAACATGTCGTCTAAATAAATTTTCATACAACTTTCATCTCCTATTTCAGCCTTTAAAGGGTTGATTTTTGAAAAAAAGTTAGCTTATGTTTGACCCCAGATCTTCAATTATTTCCATGCCGAATTTCATGCAAATCGGTCCAGCGGTTTAGCCGTGAAAGCGTAACAGACAGACAGATAGACTTTCACATTTATAATATTAGTATGGATACCAACATTTTTTTTTAATTTTTTTATTACATATATGAACTTAAATAAAACATTGTTATTGAGAATAACCAGGGGCTCTCAAACTAGGCAGAGCCTGTATCTTGAGAAACCATTATTAATTATATAATTTGAATTAACGCAAACAAACATATAACTAATAAATTGTATAATAAAATAAAAATAATTGTATATAATAAAACAAAAATTACAAATTTAGATTACCAATTATTTTAGTGAGTTTCATACTGTGTCTAAAATTGATTCAGTACTTTTATAGTCAAGAGTTTTTAACCATTTGGTAATTTCGTATGAACATTGTTTCGCAGTAAAATTTTTTATGTCACATGACTTTAAGACTTTATTATAAATTGCTTTGTGTGCATAAAATGGAAATCTTTTAGCAAAAGCAGATTTCACATTTGGTAACATTACGTTAAAAACTCTTTTCTGTAATAACATCTTGTAACAGTTGGAATTTATCTTCACCTTGTGTGTTGAGATGCAAGCTTTTAATATGAATAGTTGCCGAACCCTCAAAACCCCGATTTCCCTGTAAAGAGCATCTGTAGAGAACCGAAATGGTTTATGAAGCATGACTTTTAAGACGGCACGCTGCGCTCTTTCAAGAATAAGGTTAAACTTTTTAGCCACACCACCCCACACACTAATGCAATAGGTAATCAAGGACTGGCAGATGGCAAGATAAACGATTTTGCGGATTTCAACATTAGCAGAGTGGCGCAATATTTTCATTATACCTATCACTTTGCGGATCCTGTTTGACAGTGTTAAAATGTGCATTTCAAAGTCTAGACGTTCGTCTAATATAAGCCCTAAATACTTAAGGTTTTTGGAGTGTTGTATAACGTCACAATTATAGGTTCCTACGTTGTTATATTCACATGTGTGGATCTTGAGATCTGGTGTTTGTGGAGGCTGACTTTTAATGGTTTTGTGGAAACACATGAATTTTGTTTTTTTTTTGTATTTAATGTAAGGAGGTTATTTTGCAGCCATTTATTTATTAATAACATACCTTTCTCCGCAGCAGTTCTAGCATTTTCCCACCCTTTTCCATAAAAGAGAATTGCAGTATCGTCCGCATAGCACACAATATCTGACGCATCTATGTTAAGATTGTGGATATCATTGACATATATGATGAAAAGTAGAGGACCCAAAATGCTGCCTTGTGGTACACCAAACTCAACAGAGACTATCGAACTCTTGATATTATCAATTTTAACAAGCTGCTTCCTATTTGTGAGGTAACTCCGGAACCATTCCAATGAAATCCCACGAATTCCCATCCCCTCCAGCTTACGTAGAAGAATAGGGACAGAAACTGTGTCGAAAACCTTTGCAAGATCAAGAAATACCCCATAGCAACAAAAACTATCATCCATGTGCGTCACTACCAAGTCAACCAGCTTCTGAACTGCGTCTTCTGTTGAGGCGTGCGTCCGAAAACCAAATTGTCGACTCGATAGCAACCGATTTTCATCTAGAAATGTTCTTAAGCGTTTATTCATAATTTTCTCTAGCAACTTAGAAAAAACACTCAAAAGAGCAATTGGTCTATAGTTGCTGGGGGAATCTGTATCCAATGTCCTTCTAATAGGTACTAATGTCCTTCTAATAGGACATTTATATCAAAAGTAAATAATTTGCTTTCTTTGAGTTTGATCAGTTAATGTAATTTTTCCATTGAGCATTTATTATTTATTAGCGTGCAGCCCGGTGTACTATAAAATATTTTATGGTGAATCCCGCGGGAACAACTCAACTTTCAGGATAAAAAGTAACCTATGTGTTATTCCAGGTCATCATCTACCAGTGTGCCAAATTTCATCGAAATCCGTTCAATTACTTCGGGTACTTCGCTTAGTTTAGTTCTGTATTCGCTCCGTCGTTATAATAAATTGTAAATAAATATAAACAGTGAGTTATGTGTATCAAATTCCGTATATATCTCGTGCAAAATAATTTATATATCTGCTTGTGTAATTAATCAAACCAAAACATTAAGAAAATATCCAAATTCAGTGAAAAAGTGTCAGTGATAATATTTCCATATTTACCAGTGAGAGGTACTTTGAAAATTAAAAGTATTTAATATTTATCGTTAAAACAGTGTAAAACTACCATACTATACGTTAATTTCAACGCTACGTACATGGAACGAATAGTACAAAGGTACACGCTAAGCGTCTGTGAATTATAGACGCTGGTTCGAATCTTACCTGGAACTAATTTTACCATACATGGAATTTTTTTATGTTTTGTTATCATATAATTTCTATTTTTTTTCTCATAATATAAATATTTTTAACTGCTGTTCATAATGGCTTCCAAATCAAATAAATGTGCCGGATGTTTTAATGCCATAAAAAGAACATGTAGAATCACTCAAGTGCTGTGAATGTAGCCAATCCTATGATCTCCTATGTGCAAATGTAAATGCTAAATGGTTTCGAAGTATGTCAAATGAACACAGAAATACTTGGATGTGTCAAACCTGCAAAAGTAAGCAACCTAAGGGCAACAAATCAGACACGCCTATTCGCTCCACTAAGCAGGTCTCACCTGAAGATTCATCGGATAACGATAGTGATAATATAAACTATGTTACCATGCGTAAGAGTACAAAAACGATAACAGGGAGTAGTGTTTCTAAATCATATTTATCGCAGCAACAATTTAGTCCTACTAATGAGGAAATGCTGGATGCAGTTACAACCCGAATCTTTGAGCTGATAAAATCTGAACTTCCTTCATTGTTGTCAATTGTAGTAAGATCAGAAATAAAAGCATTAAGGGAAGATATGATTGAGTTTCGCAAATCTTTGGACTTTCTGAGCGAGTCACATGATAAACTGAAAGACGTTGTAACTATTCTCACGCAAGATAACAAAACACTTAAGGAGGAAAATAGTGCGTTACGTAACACTACTTTAGAACTATCTGAACTACTAAATAACTTAGAGCAAAATATGCGTGAAAACAACTTAGAACTTCACGACATACCTGAGCATAAAACAGAAAATATTCCGAATTTGCTACAACAGTGCGCTAAGGTTGTTGGCTATAAATTAAATGAGGTCGATGTCAACCATTGCACTCGATTAACTAAACTAAACAAGGAGAGTAAAGCACCTCGTACTATCATCGTTAAATTTAGAAGCGTACGATGTCGTGATGAGTTCTATTCGGCTGTGCATAGATATAATAAAGCAAACCCAAACAACAAACTGAACACCTCTTTGTTGGGTTTTTCTGACAAAAAACCTACCTTTGTATCAGAGCATTTACCTCCAGCTAATAAATTATTGCATGCTGCCACTCGTCAAAAAGCTAAGGAAATGGGTTATAATTTTGTCTGGATTCGTAACGGTCGCATCTACGTTAGGAAACAACCCGATTCACAATACATACTTACTAGAAATACTGAAAGTTTAAAAAAATTACCTGAACTGACAATTCCTTTTCTGTGGTATAACGTATACAAGTAAGAATAACAATAACAATGTTAGGAACTATATCAGTTTTTTATCAAAATATACGTGGAATGAAAAGTAAACTTTCTGACACTTACAAATCAATACTTAATCATAACTATGATATCATACGTCTTTGTGAAACTTGGTTAGATGATACAGTTTCATCTTCAGAATTTATCGATTGTTGTTATGATGTTACGCGCAGAGATAGAAGTAATTATTTTCTGAAAACATTTAATAAACATCACGGAGGTGGAGTTCTTATTGCCACTGTTAAACACATTAACATTAATGTCCGACATGACAGAATGTCCGAATTATTGGAGGATCTATCGGTAGACATTAGTTACCGCAACAAACTTATCTTTGTGCATTGTTTATCTTCCTGATTATTTGCCATTTGCGGTTTTTGAAGAATTTACAAGAAATTGTGAAACTATAAAGAATACGGTTTCTAGTGGTAACTTTTGTATACTTGGAGATTTCAATCTGGGTGATATTGTTTGGTCTGAGTTGGACAGTAATGATTTCACTAATGTGAGTGACAAATCTAACAATCTTATAAATTTTATTAATAACTGCTCTTTAACGCAATTGAACAATTTTCATAATTTCAAAAATAGAATCCTTGACTTAATTCTCATTGACAATACTGAAAATTTTAACTTAGATAAGGCTCCTTCTCTTAGTCACCTTGATGCTCATCTCATTTTTAGCCGACAATCCGGATATTTATAAATTATGATTCTATAAAACTGACTACAAGAAGTGAAGAGAGGATCTGGAACAAATTGACTGGGATCAATACGCGGCTTCTTTAAACTGTGAAGAACTATTACAAAAATTCTATAACACTTTATACACCATCATAGAGAAGTATACTCCCAAGTTTAAATATCAAAAAAATACATTCCCTGTTTGGTTCTCAAAAGAACTTAAGAAATTAATTAAAAGTAAAGACAAATTCCATCTAAAATTTAAGCGTTATTCCTACACCTATTCTATTCTAAGATCTAGAACTAGAAAATTAATTGACAAAGATTTCAAATTTTATATTATGAGGATTGAAAACGGCCTAACTAATAATATCAAAGCTTTTTGGAAATATACGAAAACCAAAAGAATTACAAATAGCATCCCCAGTCAGGTTTTCCTGGGTAATCGATCAGCCGATAAGGGAGTGGATATTGCTAACTTATTTGCAGATTATTTCTCTTCTGTGTATGGTTCCAGCTTGACTTCCAGTTACACACCCGACTTCAAATCATCCCATTATTCTATTAATGCGATAAAAATATCATCAGATTCCGTACTTAGCAAACTAAACAATATTGACGTAACCAAAGGTTCTGGGCCTGATGGCATACCTCCCGTTTTTATACGCCTCTGTTCTTCTGCATTGGTCAAGCCACTTACCCTGATATTTAACTAATCCGTTCAACTAGGTGACTTTCCATCTATGTGGAAAATGGCCAAAATCACGCCGGTACACAAGTCGGGCAATAAAAATGACGTAAGAATTTATCGCCCAATTTGTATACTGAGTTGCTTTGCTAAGTAGTCCAGTAAAAAGTTTAACGAAACTATGATCTGACCAGTTTTGGCGCAATAAGTAAAAATGTGTTCATTAATACTTAAATAATGATATTATGAAAGAAATTTTGATTTAAATTTAGGGGAAAGAGATGAAAAAATTAAAAAAAGGGTTGAAAAATGCCTTTTTTGACGTGACAACGTCTTATAATTCAATAGAGCTGGCTGCACGCACGAAAAAACATGACTCATGCGGCGTTACCTCGCTCTGAGGCGTTCCGTAAATGCTACCATTCCATTAGTATTTTCTTAAGACGTTGTCACGTTCAACTATCGTCTGTAAACCAACTTTACAGACAACCGATTTTTTTTTAAATAACTTAACGGTAGGAAATAGAAAAAAAAGTTTCAAGTAAAAGTTGTAGAGAAAAAAATTCTACACAAAAAAGTTCCTTTTAATTTTTTTGTTATCTGCTTTAGTTTAGCTACAAAAAATAGAAATTAAATTTGTAGTAAAATATGTAAAAATATATAAATATGGGAAAACATATGTAGTAGTGTTAGTACATATTTATGTGATGCGCGCGCTGCATGGTACAGGGCCGTAATAATTCTGGTAAGTTTTTATAATTAATTACAAAGCAAATTTAATTTTTATTTTTTGTAGCTAAACTAAAGCAGATAACAAAAAAATAAAGAGGAACTTTTTATGTAGAATTTTTTTCTCTACAACTTTTACTTGAAACTTTTTTTCTATTTCCTACCGTTATTAAGTTATTTAAAAAAAGGCATTTATCAACCCTTTTTTTAATTTTTTTCATCCCTTTCCCCTAAATTTAAATCAAAATTTCTTTCATAATATCATTATTTAAGTATTAATGAAAACATTTTTACTAATTGCGCCAAAACTGGTCAGATCATGGTTTCGTTAAACTTTTTACTGGACTAAAGATATTTAAGAGCCTAGTATATGAACATATCTATAGTCATATTAAAAATAGCTTATATTCCTGCCAACATGGTTTCATACCTGAAAGATCAACATGCTCAAATCTTTTGAACTACACTTCTTATTTATGTGAAGCTTTTAATGACAAAGTCCAAGTTGATTGTATATATACTGACTTCTGTAAGGCTTTTGACAAAGTCAATCACTCCATATTGTTAGCAAAAGTTCATCACATGGGTATTCATGTTAACTTGTATAGATGGCTGGTATCATATCTCCAGAATAGATCTCAATTGGTAGCTCTATACGGATATGAATCTAGTCCATTTGTTCCAAAAACAGGAGTTCCTCAGGGCTCTATTTTAGGGCCTATGTTGTTTTTATTATTTATAAATGATTTATTTGAGAAAATTAATAGTGACTGTTTGGCATATGCTGATGATGTCAAAATTTTCTGTCGCATCTATAATATTAATGACTGTAAAAATTTGCAAGAAGACCTTGATGTAATCTATGAATGGTGTGAGACTAATAATATGGAACTGAACATTAAAAAATGTCAAATAATATCATTTACCAAATCTAAAAAGCCAATTTTATATAACTACAACAAAATTAAAATTGTAAGAGTTAATTCATGTCGTGATTTGGGCGTTGTTTTTGATTCGTCGTTGTCATTCAAATATCACTTTAACTTCATTATAAATAAATAAAATAAAATGCTTTCATTTATCTTTCGCACCGCTAAACCGTTTACAAATATTCGTTCTTGGATCCTCCTATACTATTCGTTGGTTAGGTCAATACTTGAGTATTGTTCAATTATATGGTCACCTATGTGCAAAGTTCACATTAATCAAATTGAATCAATTCAATGTAAATTCCTTAGATACTTATGCAATAGATTTGGATTGCGTCGCGATCTGTCTAACTATGACCAAAGGCTTAAAAAGTTTAACATGCAATCTTTGGAAGATCGTCGACGTATATCTGATGTACATATATCAGATATACGTCGACGTTTACATAAAATAGTTAATGGACATTTGAGCAGTGAGTTATTGGAAAAAATTAATTTTAAAGTACCTTCACGATCTGTGCGTGTACATCAACTATTTCATTTACCTATAACTAGAAATAATACTTCACAGAATAACCCTCTCATCAGAATGTGTAGTTTATTAAATAACTTATGTACTTGTAAAGATATATTCTTTAAAGATATATTGTAAAGATATATTCTTTACAAGTATTAAATCCCTAAAAAAATCATTACATTAAAAAGTATTGTAACATCGTTATGTAATTTTGTAACATAACAATTCGGATTGTATTCAAATAATAGTTAGAAAGTACCTGAGTCCGGTTAACACTAATCCTATTTTTGTGAAAGTTGTGTACAGTATTAACCGGAAGACAGTTTTAAATTGTTATTATGCCATAGCTTATTTTTGTATTATCTACTCTGTTTTCTGTTACTGTACCTATTTTAAATAAATAAATAAATAATTTGTTTTGCCGTGATTGAGTAACAAATATATAACATTCACCCATACCTAATATTCATACATCCAAACTTTCACATATATAATATAGATTTTATTATACAGTTTTTATTGTAAGTTTTCACATGCAACAGTTAGCCTCAACATTAGTATTTGTAAATTAAACACCGTCATAGCGGTTTATTTGTGATGCGAATTTGTGGCGGAAGGGAAGGGACCAAAACGGATGTCACAGTTGTGGTTAATGATGTTGTGTTGGAACAGGATGAGTTTGTATATTTTGGAAGTGCTTTTAGCAGAGATGAAAGATATATATATATATATATATATATATATATATATATATATATATATATATATATATATATATATATATATATATATATATATATATATATATATATATAATGTAATAATATTTGATTGTTATTGAAAGAATCCTGTATAAAAATTAAAAATTAAAAATTATAAAAAAAATTAAATATTATAAAATCGAAAAAAAAACTTGTGTCTAAACTGTTGAACTTCTTAGTTTAATTTTTTGTACACAAAAATATTCCAATGCACCGTTATAATTAAGTGTTAACTATGTATAAAGCCCCGTTTTCACTTTGATCAGTGCGAGTGCGAGTGTTTAATGCAGGTGCTTAGTATTAAGGTAAAATACGTGAAGACAGCCGTTGATCAGTGCGAGTGATTAGTATTCAGCGTTGTAAAAGCGATTAGACGCTGATTACTAAATACTCGCACTGATAAACTGCTGTCTTCACGTATTTTTTGCTCAATACTAAGCACCTGCATTAAACACTCGCATTTGCACTAATCAAAGTGAAAACGGGGCTTATATTACAGTACTCATGATTTCTGGATCGCGTGTTTACTGCGTATTGATATGAAAAAACCGGCCAAGTCCGAGTCGGACTTTCGCACGAAGGGTTCCGTGCCACCATCTAGGAAAAAAACAGCAAAAAAATCACATTTAAATATTTTATTTTAATTTAATTATTTATTTTTTAAGTAAAAATATATAACCAAATATTCTGTGAATATTTCAAGTGTCTATCAGTAAATAGCTGTCGTTATTAAGATCTATAAAGAAAAAAATGCAAAAAAATCTCGTTTGTTGGTGTCAAAAAGTCACGTTACGTTGAGCCCCCTTTAAATATTTTTTTTTTCTGTTTTTAGTATTTGTTTATAATAGGCAATATAAATATATCATATGTCTTACGGTTCATGAAATACAGCCTGGTGACAGACGGACAGACAGACAGACAGATGGAATAGTAATAGAGGGGCCCTACCCTAAGTAGACATGAGATGCTCTTAATAGTTACAGTAAAGCATGAGAAAATCACGAGAACCAGTTGTGTTTTTTTTTTTTGAAACTGGAATAAGTAATCCCCTTTATCAAAATAGTGACAGAGGTTTAAAAGATAAAAAATTACATTTAGTAATAAATTGCAAGGTTTTTGTAACGCAAGTTGGTACAGCTAAAAATCATCTTATTTTTAAGATGTATCTTGTTTTCACTGCCTCCTGGTCTAGGGGTTAGCAACCAATCAGGCTCAGATTATGAGGTCCCGGGTTCGCTCCCCGGGTCGGGCAAAAGTGTTATTGAGGGCTTTCCGAGGTTTTTTTAGAGAGTCTTAGAGTCTAGCGGGATAGTGTCTTGCCTCTCCTGTGCCTCGGATGAGCACGTAAAGCTGTTTGTCCCGGTTATCACTAAACATAGTCAATAATCGTTACCTGGCCTGTGAAATACAGCGAGAGGCTCACCACTCACCTCGCCAACTGATAAAACATTTAATCGTGGTAAACCGAAAAGTTTATAGACGTTTGGTTTACTTTGCCTACCCTGCAAGGGAACTGGGTGTGATGATATCTATCTCGTTGTCATACAAAAAAGAGTCTAATTTGACCAGCGTTATTTTGCCTCTAAATATTTTTACTGTAGGTAGGTGCGGTATTAGCTCATAGTAACAATTGAGTAGTATGAAAGTTATTTCCATTGTAGTGTGTTGTATAAACATTTTATATAGTTAGTTTGCAGTGTATATTTGGATACTTTTGTTTGGCAATTGCGTTATTTGTTAAGCAATAAACTTATAACGCCAAGCCACGAATATGTATGAGTACGTTGTTGATACACGCAGCTTTACAATCTGTTAAATAAAAATGTATATATATATATATATATATATATATATATATATATATATATATATATATATATATATATATTGTATGTAATGTATATATATAAAAATGTATATAACCAATTTGGCCCGGAGATTTTGATAATCAAAATTGGTTTATCTGTTCGGGAGTTATTTGGAAAAGAATTGGTTAAAAAAGTACCATTGTCAATAGACGTCAAAAATGTTATTATGGTGCATTATAGCATCTATGTCTACATTAATTTACTGCTACCTGAAGTTACATTTTTATCATTTCGTAAGTTAGCAATCAAGCAGATGACTTTCCTAATGGAAAGGGACTACCATCTCCTATGGACACCAAAGACAGCAATTATGTTGCTATCAGCATAGCGAGATGGTAAAGCTATATGCATAAGTTTGCCGGCTAACCTTCCAACCGGAACACGACAGTGACAAGCATTGACGTTATAGATGTATAGTGACACGTTGGAGTACATAGCTGCTCTAAGTCGATTTTGATCAAAAATAAATCCTTCGTGTTGGTTTGGGCCTCCTTTAAAGTATAAACTATGTGCCATTATACCAGGCAATTTTTAAAAGTGAACGTTTGGCTATATGTTAATCATTACCATTGTGACTACTAGTGGTAGAGTTCTGCAAACGTTACGCTCGTGTCGGGCACACCTATTGTGCCACTTTATCGTCATTGTCACAGTCATGTACTAGCGCACCTTTTTAATCATTGGTATCTATAGGCGATTGGATCTTTCTAGCAGAAAAGACATTGCTTGTTTGCTGTCCTATGATATATAAAAAAAAGTTTAATGATAACCACGGATTAAATGGATACGCGTTTCAAGACAATTTCTTACTTTGTCAGTGTAGCTTGCATTCACACACAGAAATACAGAGTTATACTACTTGCCGACGTAATAAAAAATCACTTCAATGGTAATTTTTAAACCTTGTTATCTCATTCGGTACGGTAAAACAGTACAACATGGTTTATTTCTAATTTTTCACGATATAATACATCTACAAATGTGTGACATTTTTGACAATGATAGAAGCGTTTGCTCATACGCGCGGTGTCACGTTGCCTTCCCAATGGCGTGTCTACTAGTATTCAAATGGTCTGTGATAATAACGCAGCGCCGAAAGAGCGTGGCTTGCACAATGTACGTAGCAGTCAACACACGTAAGTGAGCCTAATGAGGTTCGCAGTGTCAATAGGACCATGTTGCATGTGACATTAATTTTCACTTTCGTAGTCTATACGCAATGTTTATGAAGTTCTGTTTACTGTAATTTCTTTTTTAACCTTTATCTTTTTATTATTATCGTGGATGTGAAACCTGGTTCATTATTGATTACAAAAAATTTCTAGACATTCATAGTTATAAACATAAATTGATGAAGTATTGGGAAATAATAATTAAACCAAATTATCGGACGTTTTGTCATATATATCAAGTAACAAATGTTTAAGGAATGTAATGCCTTGTATTCTATTCTTCCTGATAGACCGAAAGAGATTTGGTGTGATTTTTAACTTCCCGCTACGTATATAGATAAGGAAATTTTCATCCCATTTAATTATTCTTCCCTATATTTCACCACGTTGAGCTAGGCGTACCTGAGGTGGCCGGTGCGCTGCGCTTGGCGACGCATCACAATGTCTCCAGTAATAGATAGTTGAACTTTCTATCTGAAGATTTACTTACTTTCTTGCTATCCTGTGATTTAAAAAAAGGAAAATTTAAATTTTTTTTGGATAATTGGGGTAGATTGATTGAGTATCGCTTTTGTGGTCTAGTGGTCCGATGTCGGTGCTACTAGGACACCCTCTGAGCTTACTGTCTTTTAGGTTCCAGATCATAACAGTAAATCCAGCTTTAGTTACCCGTAGGGGTCAGGACCTAAATTTTCATGGAGAATTTCGCGCACTTTACTCATACTGATGCCAAAGCTTGCCCGAATCTGCTGATAGGTCACACTTTTTTCAGTGACTATTATACGCCCGCACAACACTGATTGCCGTAGAAGATCATCGCACGTGTCACGTCGTCACGCAGACCATCGGTGAGATTAGTGCGACCACGTTTAACTCAGTAAATCAGTCGTAAACAGTGGAAAGAGATAGGGCTTCATCGTGACAGGCCAATCGAAGTCCATTATAACTTTCTTGTTGACTTAATGACACCGAAAGTTTATAAAACATGCTACGAAAATTTTCTCGTGTTAAATTCATGCCGACATGACACAGATAATTTTTAATTTGCCACAAAATCTTAAAAGAAATGACAAATGAATGAATTACATATTCATTAATAGTAACGATCGCCTGTGGTCGAAATTCGACCATAGATTTAACAATAAAATCTCTTTTAGGTTTGACGACTTATTTAGCCGTAAGGAAAATAGTACCTTTACATGTGTGTATATTATCATGTATGTCTCATGTATTTAGTATACGTGTAACGTTTATTTTTATTAATTTAATTTATTTCAAATGCATTTTATTTCAAAATATTAGGTTTCTACAGCCATCCGCCATATGACCTTTAACTGAGCCAATTTCATATTTTACCGATCGCGCAATTGTCTTAAAAAAGGGTACAAACTTTTCCATTCACGTATTAGTATAGGTATAAATTGGCAAAGAGTTCTATTTTCAAAATTTAAACTTATTTCTTTATTATATTGTTTACAAGTGGCCAGCTATAAAAACTTTCATTTTGACCCTCGCATTGAATTGAATAATGCCAATTAATTATCGGGGCGTAACAAAACGAGTAGACATATCTTTATACGAGTATATAAATTGATATCAGTGTTATAAAGAAATCACGTCATTTGTTTACTGGTAATTTGGATGTAGTTAAATACAGGCGATTAAGAAATAAAAATGATGCTCAATTGGTAAAGTAATAGTAAAGGTAAAGTAATTTGTATATAAATTACTTTTTGAATTATTTTACAGTTGAGACTGAGCTAAATTTAGTTGAACGAAAAATGGACGAGGCGTGTCGCGCATTAGCTGCAGAAATTCCTCGGGTACCAAATATAAACGAGTGGGCTAAATTCAAACAAGATACTGGGTAAGTATTATTTAATTGCTTTGAAATTATATACGTATATAATACGTAATAAACGAGTATATAATACGTAATAAATACGTAATAAACGAGCAATTTTAATCAATGTTTGGCGTAAAATTTATTGTGATCGACTCTGAAACTACTCAATCAATTATTATAATTGTTAAGTAGTCTACTGGGTGTATGACTTACTATCTCGTCGTATATTCTATATTCAAAATTGTTTAATCTTTTCTAATACAAAAATTACATTCTACTTCTGTTCCAGTACGGAACAATAATATATTGTTGCAATGTCATATGTTCCAACTTAGGTCACAGAATAGGTTACCAAAAATGGCTGTAACGATTTTTATGAAATTTTCAATATGCCGGCTTACGGGGGCGATAAATCGGTCTAGCTAGATCATACTTGGGAAAAAAACATTTTGTCTGCATTTTCATGAATAAAGATATTTGTGCGAAATTCAATTCGTAATATATTTTGTTTCTTTTTCATTTAGCTAGTTATTTGTACTTTTTTGGAAAACCATATTTTATTGTTTTTGTATAGGAATCGATCACAAAACACATAGGTACAGAAATTAAACTCATATATGACTTTTCATGCCTACGTTCGGCGGTCACACTAGGGCTATCAACTTTGACTTATGCAGAAAAAACTGGTAATAGTAATCAGCTATTTTCTTTATGTTGAGAATGAAACGGGAAGAACGGAAATGTAAACCAGTAATAACTTAAATACTTTAATTGTTATATCACCTGTTACAAATTTTACGCACAAATTACACTGACGCTTTACTCAAGCGGGTGGCACTCGTACTTGCACTATTCCCAACAATTTTGAGATCGTGTCATTGAGTTATGAGTGTGTGCGTTACTCGAGCGCCCTTTGTATGTAGATTGAGTTCTGTACCTATTTGTTTTGTGGTGCTGTTTTCTCTTCGTTATTCTTAAAGTGGGTAATTGAATTTCTCCGAAAGTAAAAAGCTTTGCTTGTTTTAAATTGTTAATCACTATTCACTGCACAGTATAAGCAAATAATATGAAATAAATAGCGGGTTGTGCCTAAAATAGGTAGGCAAAGTAGATTTAAGAGGTAATTGCGCTCGTTTTAAACTTTAAATAGTGGCTATGGATTATTTAGAGAACATAGTAAGGAATCCTAAAGTGTATTCTTGAATACGTACCGCTCAGATAACTTTATTTGCTTCAAAAATAATACAATCTATTTTATATCTAAATGAGAAAAAGGAATACCTTTACAATTTTAAATACAATCCATATGATTTACATAAAATATAGAATAGGTTTGGATTCATTTATATTAATCCAGAGTCCCTTATAGGTATAACCACAGACTATACAAATACGAAAATACGAATAGACACGGTGTTCGGTGGAAAACGTATAGCCGCCCATAAATGTTTGTAAATGATAAACGTTTATACCTATATTAGGTAGGTATATTGTAAAAAAAACATAAAATTTACCATGTAAGTCTATTTTATCATGCCGAATAAGAAGCCAAGATTTAAAAATGTGGGTGTTACCTACAAAAGTTCAAGAAAAACTTTTTTCTATATTCTCCTAAAAAACCTTGAATAGTTTGTATCTAGCATTTTTTCTTTGTTAGCAGACAGCGACCACTGTTAGACCTTATGTCTACATGTTGAAGAATAATTTATAGTTAGTTCTATTCAGCTGTCACGATAGGATTTTTGTTATTGCGTATTGCGTGAATTACCAAAACTGACTTATTAATATTTTTGTCCTAGAATTGAAATTGATATTGATTTCAACGAGAGGCCACAAGAAGGAGATCCAACAGTTGCATTAGAAAGATTGGAAAAAATTGAAAGGGAGACGATACAGAGATTTAATAACCAATCAAATAATGGTGAAAATGCTCAAAATAACACAATTTTAATTTCAACACCGTATAGAACGTTCTCTCCTGCTATGTTAAATCATCACGATATTTGGAATGAAATCCAAAACTTAGCACCTGTGACAGATACGCCACGAAGTGTCGAGGAACTATTTCAGAACTTACGTCCAAATCGTATTCAAAGAATAAGTTCTCAAGGAGATGCTAACATAAAATAAAGAAAATGTTAAATTGATATTATGTATCTATTTAATGACGTATTTAATTCATATTGCCATATTAAGTTATATATTATATAGATATCTATTTATTATAGTATCTGGGAAAATTTGTCAGAATGTTCCCGAATCCTGATTCTAAGAGAGAATTTTGTATTGTATGCCACTGAAAAATAGAAGAGGTATTTATAAAACGTTTAAAAAAATTCTACGAAATTAATGAACTCGAGATAATAAAATAAATTTTTGTAACATACCTACCAATTGACATATTATTATGTATTAATATTATGTATATGGTATTATGTAATTAACATACCATCTACATGAATGTGCAAATTATGCAAATACATGAAATATGCAAATTATCTAGGAATATACTTGTATCTACTATTCTTTTATTGTCTTCTTATTATTGTTATTCTTTATTATCTAATCTTGAATATACTTGAATACAATCGTGCCTTCCTTGGAGACGAGAGCAAGTTTAAAGTAGTCAGAAAAAGTATATAATAAATTACAAATTATTAAATTGTTACCCTGTTCATAATGACGATGATTCACTTAACATCTGCGATAGGCTTGCCCACCGAATCTATAAATACCTATATAAAACATAGAATAAATGTTTTACCTTTGTAGATTTTGACACCATCAAACTGAAGTTCCCGAAACTGGATTCATTTGAAAGGGGATAATGTGAAGATGGTTTTTTAGACCATCATATACTACTTATTTGTGCGAATAAGTAAAAGGAAGTAATGTTTTTGTATCACGTGAACGAGGTCGCCGCCACTAGCTAGATAATAGTATAATATAAGCTGCTTATTGAATAAAGAAACATTTACTAAAATCAGTCGGTTGCAAGTCAGTGTTGTTTTCTGATTTCTCTTCGTTGCCTTACTTACATCATTTCATAAACATGATTTTGTAAATATTTTGTCTGTGACGCTACAAAAACTAAAATTTGTAGGTTCAATTTTTGATTAATGAGGTTAATTTGTGATTTTAGTTTTTCTAAAACAGATTTTGATAAAAACTGATGTAATTTTGGATTATATTATAACCCGATCAATAGTTCACTTATGGATTAATCTGTGTAACATTCTGACAAAATATAGAATATTAAATCTTGTGGGAGTATAAGTTGGTCATAAATCTTAAGAAGCTGTTCTAAAATATTTTTTAAATTGGTATTTTTTGTTTTACTACATTATTAGATAAAATGTTATTTAGGGGTTTATCTATTCGTTTCATGTATTAATTAAGATCGGAGTAATGTTCTTTTGCATATATTAATATAGATATAATATTATATTATTTTGCTTATGTGTAAAATAGTACAGGAAAGATTTACTACCTAAATATTTTTATAAAAAAAATTTCATTTGAATGTGTCACATGTTTGTACATTGACGATCATATTTTTAACATAAATAAACAAATGTATCGAAAATAATGTTGTTCAATATATTATTATGAAATTCTGTATTATGAATGAGCCTCTGGTATTATGTAGATACATTAGTAGTTGTTGAATTAGGTAAGTGCGAGAAAATTATGTACTTTACGTTCAGGTACAAGATCCATTAAAAGAAAAGCTTAAATTATTTTCGTCCTAATTTTATTTATAAGCAGATTATATAATGTGATTTTTTCCCATAATAGTGCCCGTTAGGCGATAGGTTTGGCACCTATTACATTGTGGGACTAAGGATATAAAAATAAATAACAAGTGATAATCGTTAAAGTTACAATCATACTTAACAAGCGATCTATGTATGGTTGGAATCTATCCCGTTATTACATATATCTAAAAATTTATAAAAGTTGTAAGCTATCTGTTTTAAATTACAAATGCGAGAATAAAGTGATAATTATTATAGTTGGAAACTGTACGATTCTTACAAAAACAAGCGTTAATCGTAAAAGTAAGAAACTATCGGGTGATTACAAATAATAATTGTTAAGTTGGAATCTGTCCGATGGTTACAAATAACAAGCGATAGATTTATGGTTGAAATCTGTCCAATTATTACAAATAGCCAGCGATAATTGATAAAAGTTGTAAGCTGTCGGGCGATAAGTGATTACAAATAACAAGCCATAATGGTTATAGTTAGAATCATAATTAACAAGCGATATATTTACATATAATTTTTCATGATATTTGAGTGCATGTAGATTAAGAGAGCACCTTCTAAATTAAATTATAAATATGCCAGCTATTTAGTAAAACATCTTAAACAATTGTAAAATTTAAAAAAAAAACATAAAAGATATATCACTTTTGTTTGTAAAAAAGAAACATAAAAGATATATCACTTTATGTGCTGTGTTCACTCAATCCTCGCAGAGGATCGACCAAATCTATGAATTTAATGAGTATACACACAAAGATTTATATTATATTTTTGTAAAAGTTGTGTTGTTATAATTTTTATTTACAATTGTCTCAGTTAAGTATTTAAAATTTTATAAATATTTTATGTGCTCACTCAAGTCACACACTTGTCTCATCAAATCTGATGTTCTACGAAACAGATGTAGACTGAAATGTTATTACACATCTAGGTTTTGAAAAAGCTATGTAGAAATTTGTAAAGTACTAAAAACTGCTAAGGTGGCTTGTTTTTGAAAAATAAACTTTTATGAGTGCTCACTCAAAATCCTAACATTTATAAGTTAATATCTTTAATTCCGTAAGTGTTACAAAATCTTTTTATATTTCAACTTTTTGTAAAAATTGTTACTAAAAAAAAATGTTACTAAATTACTGTCATTTTACTTTTTTAATTTTTGTGCATATTAAATAATATTCATGTTTGTTTGAAAACTTATTAAGTAAGATTACCACGCAATTTAAAATGTCGGGCTTATTCTATTTATTTTTATCCATTAAGGTAAATAAGAATCGAAAGATATAGCAATAGGGAAAGCACCAATTTATTTTATTTGTTTAATCCACTTTTCACTTCGTTTTCACATAGGAAAAATTATAAAAACTTTGGGAATGTTCCAATTACATAATTTTTAAAATAATGTATAAAATATCGATTAATTGTACCGTGTTTGAAAGTCTCCATTTTACGCGCGCTTTATATGACTTCATAATGGTTTCCGTGTTGTTTACCATATTATGCAGTTATTATTATGGGAATTTTAGTTCTTACCGCTATTCGCATAATGGAAAATACTAAAATAATATTTTACTATTATTGCCAAGAACCAATTTGCTAAAATACTACTATAAATACTCCAGTTTAAATGTATTTTTGTTTAGAGACTCTGTGGTTTACCACCTTTTTTACTGGTTTGGCCTTTTGCGAGATCAGTGGTAATCTCTATCGCCATATTTAACCAATCAGAAAATCATTGTAGCTTATTTACTAACGTACTAAGTAACGTACCACCGACCAGACTGGGGCTTCCGAGGTTTTGAATATTAAGAAAACCTCAATAACATTAACACTTGCCCGATCTGGGGATGGAACCCAAGACGTCATAATCCTAGCCGAATTGGTTACGAGGACGTCAAGAATTAGTAAAGAGACAATCCTGTGACTAGAAAAAAATCTACTATTCTACTATAAATGTATTCTTGTGATAAAAATGATTTTTCTAAGTAAATTATTCTTTTTAGTTCTTTTTTTATTTTAATCGGACATACTAAATTTTTTAACTAATTTATCTAATTAGTTAAAAAATTTAGTATGTCCGATATTTTTGTTGAATTGTATGGTAACCTTATTACATATGTTTTAAAACAAACATTGAAACATGAATATTATTTAAAATCCACAAAATAAAAAAGTAAAATTACAGTCATTTAGTAAAACTTTTTACTAAAAGTTGAAATAAAAGATAGATCTTACGGAATTTAAGATATTAACTTTTATAACTACTATAATGTGAGAATTGAGTGAGCATCCATAAAAATTAATTATTCAAAAACCAGTCAGTTTCAAAAATTTCTACATAGCTTTCTACAAAACCTAGATTTTTTTTACAAATAAGTATAAGTACAAATGCGTAACTTAATGCTATTAAGCATTTTTTCACAGTTTACCTTCGGTGATGCTGCGAAAAAAAGCTTGGGTAGTGCGTAACAACTTATTACGATACTAGCTGTTGCCCGCGACTTCGTCCGCGCGGACTTTGTTTACTCCGCTCTTACTGGTCGTAGCAAGATGTTATATAGCCTATAACATTCCTCGACAAACAGGCTATCCAACTCAAAAAGAATTATTCGAATCGGTTGAGCAGTTTTCGATATTACCGCGTACAACCAAACAGAAAAACAAACAAACAAACTACAATTTTATAATATTAGTATAGATAACGATTAAGCTTTATTTAACTAATACTTAATAAGCTTGTTATTATGGCTAAACTAAATATTATTAAATTAAAATAACAAAATAATAACTATAAATTATATACTATATATACATACCATACTTATGTACCATATGTACACATAATCTAACTACTTACATAAATAAAAATACACTTTATAATACTTAATATACAGCTTGTTAGGTAAGTCGACCTAAACCTTGAAGGGGGTAATAAGGTATCTGATTTTCATTCTTAATAAATAAAAAAACATACCCTTAAATTTTAACCCTCATTGTCCAATAAATTCATAATTTATACGCACCAACACGTTTACCTAGTATCACATATATCAATAGATAGATAAATAGGTAGTTACGTAAATATTTATTGCCTATTTACGTAACAACCTATTTATCTATCTATCGATATTACGTTACTTACGCGAACGTGTTGGTGCGAATGAATTACGAATTTATTGGGTAATTAGGTTAAAATTTAAGGGTATTTTTGTAATTTTTATTTATTTGTAATGAGAATCAGATACCTTATTACCCTCTTCAAGGTTTAGGTCGATTTACCTAACAGGCGGTATAACAATAATGCAATACTTATCTTAAATACTACTCACATACAAGCATTATATAAAATACAAATAGATACAATACTTAAAAAGTTTGACGTTTTGAAAATAATCGTTCAGTGTACACTCGGCTTTTAAAAATAGATAGGGACGGCGCAACATATAATTGAGCCGGGAGACTATTCCATAATCTAACTGCCATAAGCGTGAAAGAATTATAGTAAGTTGCAGTGTTGTGGCCAATGTACATTAGCCTATAAGAAATTTGAGACCGCTGGGGCTTACCATGACTATAGATATACTTAAAGCGTTCTCTCACGTATATTGGAAAGGATGGATTCTGAAAAATGTTAAACAAACACGAAAGAACATGTGCATTCTCGGAACTTCGGAACCGGATATTTAGCCACTTCAACTGTGACCGAAATTGGGTAATGTGGTCATATTTACGTAATCCGAAAATAAAAGGTATACATAAGTTATTAGTATATAATAATATTTCAGTCTACATCTGTTTCATAGAAAAACGGATTTTTGAAAGTTTGAGCGAGCACACAAAAATTATTTGTGAAATTTTAAATACTTAACTGGGACACCTGGAAATAAAAATTATACCTTAACATCACTTTTACAAAAAATATAATACCGATCATTATGTGTATACTCATTACATTCATAAATGTGTTGCATAACCTGCATAAGCGGTGTTCTGTGAGGATTGAGTGGGCACACATAATGTGATGTATCTTTTCTGTTTTCCTTTACAAATTAGATTAATTTTACAATTGTTTGAGAGATTTTACTAAATAACTGGCATATTTATAATTTAACTAGCTGACCCGGCAAACGTTGTTTTGCCTTACATATTATGAACCCATAGCGGACAAACAACGTGACACGTAATTTATATAAGACTACGGGATTGTCCTTCCACGCAGCCAAAATGGCATTAAACTTTATATGGTGGTTAAGTATTCTTAAATTTTCTAATTTTCCGCGCAATTTTCTTGATATTTTCTTTTATAAGAACCTTCTCCTTACAATTACAAATACAACAAAAAAAAAATACCGAAATTGGTCCAGCCATTCAGGCGTGATGTCGAGACCAAGGAAAATAGGGATTGATTTGTATATATATAGATTTAGAAGATGCTCACTCAATCCACATGTACGCTACAGCCTGGCAAAAAAGAGTAAAAAATAATTGAGACCGCTATTATCGTTTATATGGTATCACATATACTGCATAATTGTTTTTGATACTTCGAAGTTAAGCTACAACACACAAGATTTGATCGTTTGTTTGTTTCATTGAATGGGCCCCAAAACTATTAGACTAGAATTATAATAAAAATGTGAAATTATTGGAAAGTAAACAAGAAAATATTGACTGTTATGACTCAAATCTCGATAACATTAGTGTTGCCATAACCATAAGTAATGTATTTTAGTTCAATCCGTCACCGCAACGCACTCTTTTTTGCCAAGAAATATTTTAGTACTTTTTGACAAACCACAAAAACACGGCGGTGACATTAAATTGGCTACACCATTGTTTATATTTTTAATTTCAAATTACATTCCCAAGCAGCAATCAAGCATGTTTAATACCCATAAAGCAGCTCATATAGAACTTAAAGTTTTATTGCAGCCGTACAATGGTGTAAAAAGATGCTTTTATCGGTATAAGAGACCTTTATGAGTTTTTATAATGCTGTACAAGGCCTTTATAACAGTTCCGCGTAAGCTTTAGGCGTTATATCTGAATATTAATACACTACTGTACAGCTTTAAGCAATTTGTAACTCATTAGGCTGATTTTAATCCTTAAAGCTGTACATTAGCTGTATTTTGTTTAGCACGGGAATTTATTACAGCTTTAAGTGTTATTATAGTATCACTCAACGCTTGTTTCTGTAAAATGGGACATGCAATCACCGTTCTACAGCTAATATTTATGGCGTAATTGTAGACTGTTATGCAGCCAATGGTGTTAAAAAATCTGCATATACAGCTATAGTACAGCTCAAGGCTGTATTACTGAGAAAATTGTTGTTTGCTGTTTTTATATCTGCATAGTTGATATCATGTGGAAAAAAATCAAGAGGAAGATTGAAGAGGAATATTTAAATATTATAAATTACCAACCAAGTAATCGTGATGAAAATAAAGCTGAAAAAATACTAATTCAGGTAAACCTACAATCGTCATTTTTATTAATGTTCAAGGAAAAGGGTTCCGTAACAAAAACATTAAAAAGTGATTGTAGGTTATCTGATTTATTATTTTTTATGCTTATCTTCTTCATTAATGTTACTTGGTTGGTAATTTACAATAACTGTTTTTTTTTAATGTCATAAGATAGCAAACAAGCAGATCGGTCTCCTGATGAAAAGAATCAACCATCGCCTACAGACAGCAAAATGTTTATGGTGGTTGCTCTCTTGTGGCGAGGCCTAATGCCCCATACATAAGTTTACCGGCCACCTTATCCTCCAAACCGGAACATGACAGTGACTAGCACTGACGCTTTGCAGCAGGAATAGATAAGGCGGTGGTACCAGACCCGGTCGAGCCAATGCAGAGCTCTATCACCTAGTAACCACGATGGAAGTGACTCGCATAGCCCATCGGTTGTCTTTTATGACCTGCCTGGCAGAAAGGCAATTGGTCTATTCTTCAAAGAATATATAAAAAAAGAGTTAAAAAGAGAAATAAAAATCATTACACTGAGAAAATTTGTATTTTTTTATTTTTAACTTGCTACTATACGGAGTTTTACAAAAGCGGTATAGTAAGTCGAAAGGGGTGACTCAGAGGGTCATTTTGAACAACTTTTGTTCAACGATTTGTGAAAATTCCCGAAAAACAATTTTGTTTTTCCATTCTGAAAAGTCACGTGACCAACAAAGTTTCTATGGAGAATCAATATTTTTTTCGCGAATTTCCAAAAGTCGTTAAACAAAAGTTGTTAAGAATGACCCCCTGAGCCACCCCCTTTCGGCTTACTGTACCACTTTTGCAACACCCTGTATATATGTATACTTACAATCGTTTTAAAAATATTATATACTTAGATACAATTACAGGCAAAAGAGTATGTGTTTCTCTTTGAAGAACTAATAATATTAAATCACAAGCACGAAATAACGTATTCTTCTTAAAAATATTTTGTGATAGACCAATATTTAAAGGGCTTGATTTTTCGTTCTTGATCAACTTAGTTATATCAAGTTGTTTTCTTGGTCATTATAATTCACCTTTATCCTCCCACAAACTGGGTACGATACAAATACGGGTTTGGCTTCTCTCAATTGTTTTTATTATTTTATAAGGCATATTTCCCTGAAAAATAAAGTAAAACATGATTGAAATACATGTCCCATAAGTTATAGTTAACAATAAGTTGGTTTAGTTGTAAAGTCAAACGACCGACATCAATACAACACAATAGCAAAATCAAGTGACAAACATATGTTTTGTATTTAGGGTTCTTCAATTTTTGTACGCATCTCTAAACATAAGTTAAGTGATTAAAAGCCAATTACTGCACAATAGATTTATATAGGGACTTAGTACAGCCTAAAGTGTATTTGGACGGTAATTAAAAGCCAATAGCCGTATAATAGAACAAAAAAGAGATTATCACCCTCCAAATACACTTTAGGCTGTATAACAAAACGCCGCCATTATTGTGTATTAAAAACAAAATTAAAGAAATATATTGTTAAATAAAAGATATATTTAGCAATAGCTAAAGCTATATCTTGACAAGCAACTTATATTATGATCATTATGCCTTTATATACAATATTGTACCATAAATACTTGTATATTCTAACCTTAAACACAAACACTTACCGTATTTTGCAATGATTTTATTTGTGTTATCTTGATTATTTCGTTGGCGCGTGAATATTTTGAGAGAAATCATATATAATTTCTCAATAAATTATAATTTGCACTTTGAATACACCGTTTCATACTGCTCCAAGTCCAAGAATTTATCGTTTATTAATATATTTTTAATTATGGCGTCTGCAGATACCAATATGTGATATAATTAATGTTATACAATATCAAAAACCGATTGTTACTTTTTATCATTTTCAAACACCTATTAAGAACGTTTAGCTGTACAAGAGAGTATATTTAGTGTTATAGTTTTTTTATACACCGAATAACGGCCTTTGTACAGCCTATAACAGCTTGTACAGCTATTGTGCAGCCTATTTAACTCTTAGCTGTACAAGACAGTTACAAGAGAGTATCCTTAGTGTTATAGTTTCTTTATACACCAAATAACAGCCCTTGTACAGCCTATAACAGCTTGTACAGCTATTGTGCAGCCTACATAACGCAATAAGCTGTATAACTTGGGGCCCTTTTTGGTGTTATATCGGCTGTAGAAGCGCTTCTACAGCCTTTGTACGGCTTCGTATACAGCTTTAAGTTTAAAAATGAACCTAAATGCAGCCTATATACAGCTTAACGTGCTACTTGGGTTGCCGAATATAATGTATATTCTAATTTCTGTCTCATTCTCTCGCCGGCTTAATCCCATACATTTGTGTATTTGAAGTCGCAGTTTCGTTTGCGAGGGTCAAACTGAAAGTTCTTAGAAAATCAAAAACGGAGCAAATTAGCGTGCGTCTAAAAACTTTTATTTTGATCCTCGTAAACGAGTTTCAAATTTGCAAATCAAATTAAAAAAAATAATTATTTAATTAAACCTTTACAGGCACTTTTGACGAGTCGACAATTTTTTTAAATTATTACCGGATTGGAACACGGCCACACACTGAGATGTGGCGGAAAAAACTAAGCGGGTTTGTCTCTTTTGAATATTATTTTTTTTTGTAATAAATTTGTTACACAAGAATTATTTCAAATTAAAAAAAATATAAGAGTATTAGGAGTAATTAGTTTATGGAGCAATTAATCCCAGGCTTGTTTGTCTGCTAAATAGTCTTAGATTTTATAATACCCTTTCTAAACAGTTTTAATTTTTTTTTAATTTGTTTATTGGTAGATCCCTTATAGTATCGCGAAGTTTATTGTAAAACTGTATACATCATTGCCCATGAAAGAGTCACTTACTCTGTGGAGACGAAATGCACAAGATTTTTTGTTCCTTGTATTTAGATCATTTAGAACAGTGATGTACATCACTATTGTTTTAAACGAGCAAAAATATTTTTAGGAACATACCTACATTAAGTTTTCAAATATGTATTGGAATATTCCAGTAAGAATATTGATTTCTTTGATTTTTTCTCTCAGGAAAACTTTCGGGCTAAGATTGTACATGGATCTTATAGTTCTTTTCAGCAATACAAATATAGTATTTATTTCAGCCGAATTTCACCAGAGAAGAATCCCGTACGACATAATGCTGTGAAAGCAACTAAAATACACAATTCTTGCAGTGTCGACTTCAGTTAACTGTCTCATTTTTTTACCTGCATAAATTGCTGAACTAAGTCTATTTGTTAACTTATTAATGTGCGGTCCCCATCGTAATTTCTTATCTAAAGTTAAACCTAGGAACACAGTGGAATCCAGGAGATCAAGTTAAACCTAGGAACACAGTGGAATCCAGGAGATCAAGTTCGTTTCCATCTAGATGTACATTCGTATCTACATGTCTTACATTAGGCAACGAAAATTTGACACATGTTACAACCCCAATTCCCTGTGCCCCGCTAGCTATACTTCTTATATTCAGTTCAGTGTTACTTATTATGTTCAGTTGCGAAATTTGGTACAATATAAAAATGTATTTACTTAAATGATTTATAAAATGGTATCACTAAATATTAACTGTTATCTCTATTTATAAAAATCGTGAGGGTATTTAAATTATCTTGGTTCTGATTGTATAAATACTGTTGTTGGGCATTTTGAATTTTCACTTAATAAACGATCGTCCATCTATTCTGGATCTATCAATTTAACCACTCTGAAACTGAACCTTTTAACAGTTCAGAAGTGGGATGGAGCGTCACCACGGCCCTTATTATCTTGGCTTAGGGAAGAGAAGACCCAGCGACGCATTAAGCGATAATGGAATTGAACAAGAAAACGACAACTTTTTTTTTGCCGCGCCAGAAGAAAATCACCCACTACCCACCAAGAAAATAAGAATCACTCATCTAGATGCTGAAATTATGCCTAAATTTGATCCTGGAAAGAAGACTACAAATGTTAAAGGTTGGCTGCACAAAATTGACCAACTGGGTGATTTATACGATTGGGAAGAAAAAGACAAAATTTTCGTTATGCAAACTCGGCTACGAGGAGCAGCTCGCGATTGGTATGATGACCTTGATGATTACGAGGCAACTTGGACATCATGGAAAGAAAGGTTAACAAAAGCGTTCCCTCGTTCGACAGACTTCGTAGATAGACTTGAAGAAATGCTGGGGCGTGTGAAAAGTAGCAATGAAACCATGACCCGTTACTATCACGATAAGATATCTCTTATGAAGAAATGTGATATAGAAGGTGAAAATGCAATCTCATGTCTCATTCGCGGCCTTCCCAACGAATTACGTGCAAACGCAAAGGCCTGCTGCTCTAAAACTCCAGATGAATTATACTATAGCTTCCTGTCTTCACTTGAAAACTATAAGAAAGTTGAAACCAGAATATCTGAAATGAAGTCGGTGTGGCAACGCGGATCTACCAACTACATGCCGAAGATATGTTACAAGTGTCGCAAAACAGGACATGCCGCCCGTGAATGCCGAGCTGTGCGCTGCCAGGTCTGCCAGCGCCCGGGACATGCCGCCAACGCCTGCTGGTTTGCAGAAGGGACTTCACGAGACCTACAAATTACAAGGCAGCAACAGGTACGTTGTATTAAATCTGTATCAACTGAAGTTATTAACAATTTATACAATAAATATGTAACCATTAATGGTTACACGGCACTTGCATACATAGATACAGGTAGTAAAGTTAATATTATCACTCAAAAGCTAGTAGGGTTGCTTGGATTGAATTCCATACATTCAAATCTAATCATGAGAGGATTCGGTGGACTTTTGATTAATTCATTGGGCACAACAAATTTTAAGCTTATTATCGACGATTTTTGCTTTCATACTAGTGCTGAAGTCACCGATGTTAGCTTGAATGCTACAGATTTAATTATAGGGCAACCTATAATCAATCAAAGGGACATAAGTTTGCTGATAACTGCAAGTTCTGTTACATTACTGCGAAACGCTGAACCAGAACCACTACTATCTAGTATATCTTTAAGTAATGAAGATTTTAGTACTAAAATTTGTTTATTTTTATCTACCAACATAAATGTGAAACCGGGTTTAAGTTGTAATATAAGCGTTTGTGTTACAACTAAATTATTGCCATGTAACATACTTATTACTCAGCCAGTATTATATTCATTAGGCAAAGAATCTTACTTTATACCACAGGCTATTTTGACTCCTGATAACCTCCAACTGCTTTTAACTAACCTCGGTGATTCAAGTATACAGTGGAAGGTAGGTAGGCTCGTAGCTCGCGCAGAAATATTTTTACAAACCGATATTTCATTAATCACTAATAAACCTTGCCCTATGAATATCAATGACCAATGCAACCAAAGAAATAATATTTTACGGTCTGACCTAGACATGGGAGATTTAGATACTGAAGAAACTAATCTGTTATTATCTTTGCTTAATAAATATCAACATTGCTTTGCTGAATGCAGTGGTGAACTAGGGTGTACAGACTTAATCGAAATGCAGATAACTACTAGCACTGATAAACCTGTTTATTGCAAGCCGTATAGGTTATCTCACCAAGAAAACGGAATTGTACAGGAAAAAGTAGATGAACTTTTATCCGCCGGTATTATTAGGGAGTCTAATTCCAATTACGCTAGCCCTGTGATTTTGGTCAAGAAAAAAGGGGGTGATTATAGGCTATGCATTGACTATCGCGCCTTAAATGCACGCACCGTTAAAGATCGTTTTCCGTTGCCACATATCGATGATCAATTAAACAGGTTGGCCGGGAAGGTATACTTCACAGTTCTCGACATGGCCCAAAGCTATTATCAGGTACGCGTCGCGGAAGACTCTATACATAAGACCGCGTTCATAACGTCAACAGGGCAATTCGAATTTTTGAAAATGCCTTTTGGCTTAGCTAATGCTCCCGCAGTTTTCTCCCGCCTAATACGTAAAGCACTAGGATCCTTGAACAATAGGATTGCCACGTATCTTGATGACGTAACCTTGCCAACTATAACAATAAGAGAAGGTATTCAATTATTAGAAGAAGTGTTAAAACTTCTTTCTCAGGCAAATCTCAAACTTAATCTTAAAAAATGTTCCTTTTTAAAAACCAGCGTTAACTATTTAGGGCATGAAATATCTGAGGGTTCTGTACGACCGGGACAGTCAAAAATTAATAGCGTAACACAATTCAGACAACCTCGAAATGTACATGAGTTACGTCAATTTATCGGATTGGCATCGTATTTTCGAAAATTTGTCAGAGGCTTTGCTGAAATTGCTAGACCACTAACCCATTTAACGAAAAAGAATGTCAGCTGGTTTTGGGGACACGAACAGGATGATGCCTTTACTCGATTAAAATTAATTCTCACTGAACGACCTGTTCTTGCCATCTACGATCCCCGAGCAAAGACCGAAATCCACACTGACGCTAGTAAAATAGGGCTAGGTGGAATACTACTTCAATATCAACAAGATAATTCTCTTAAGCCTGTAGCTTACTTCAGTCGCGTTACAAGCCCTGAAGAAATGCATTATCATAGTTACGAATTGGAAACTCTTGCCGTAGTAGAATCATTAAAACGTTTCCGTATATATGTTACGGGTATCCCGGTAAAAGTTGTAACTGATTGCGCCGCACTGCGAACGACACTTAGTAAAAAGGATCTAATACCACGAATTGCCCGGTGGTGGCTCACTATACAAGATTTTGACTTAGAAATTGAATACCGACCTGGTGACCGTATGAAGCACGTGGATGCACTTAGTCGAAATCCCGTAGAAGTGGTTCCAGTGCTCCATATTGACGAAACTGACTGGCGACTAACTTTACAAGCACAAGATGACGGTATTCAGGGAATTATAAGGCAACTCAGTGAAGGAAATACAAACCCTGATATTATTAAAAATTATAAAGTTATTGACGGATATTTATTCCGAAAAACCTTACACGGGGATAGATTTGTTATACCGAAACTATCTAAATGGTCGCTATTACAAAAATATCACGATGAAGTAGGTCACTTAGGGTTTGATAAGTGCGAAAAAAACATAGACACATTTCTGGTTTCCTAATATGACAAGGTTTATACGAAAATACGTAAGCGCGTGCCTACGTTGTGCTTATGCCAAAAGTAATTACGGCAAAACTGAAGGGGAGCTACATCCTATTGAAAAAGCCGCTGTGCCTATGCATACTTTACACGTAGATCACTTAGGCCCTTTCCTTAAAACTCGAAGCGGTAATTGTTACATACTAGTAGTTATAGACTCATTTACGAAATTTGTTTTTGCCAAAGCGGTCAGGAGAACTAGTTCCATTGAAACTATAAGGGGCTTAAAAGAAATAATCTCTGTATTCGGGAATCCCCAAAGAATAATTACCGATCGGGGCGTGGCATTCACAAGTAGGTATTTTAAAGATTTCGCCGCACAAAAACAATTCAAGCATATTTTAAATGCTATAGCTTGTCCACGGTCAAATGGTCAGGTAGAACGCGTAAATCGAACGATCATTAATGGCTTAAACACTACTGCTGAGAGTGAGTGCACTTGGGATGAAAAACTTTCAGACGTGGTCTGGGGCATAAATAATTCACCCCATGCAGTCACGGGGGTCGCACCATTTAACCTAATGTTCTCGCACAATAATGCACTTTTGCCTGCTTACCCTAATATTTCTTCAAGTAATACTAACCCCAGAGACGCACTAGATGAGCGAAGGCGACTAGCTAAGTTACGTATAGATAAACATATGACAATCATGAAAACTCGGTACGACAAAAAACACAAAAAGTGTAGGAAGTATAAGCTGGGAGAGTTAGTATTGTGGAAGGGAGGTTTAGCACGCGACCACAAAGCGGGTGTTACAAGAAAACTGGGCAGTGTTTATACGGGGCCATATAAAATTACTAAAGTCAACCATAATATTGACCGGTATACAATAAATAGTATCCAAGGTATGAAAGGGTACCGAAAATTCAGTGCTGTCGTGCCCTCCGATTCCTTACGACCCTATAAAGCATCTATATCCGATAGTTCCACTGAATCCGATCATGAAGTGGATAGGGATGATCTGATCGATTTATTAGAGAGCTAAACTTTTTTTTTTTTTAATTATGTAATGTATTCATTTTCTTTCTTATCATTACTTAAAAGTTATAACAAAACGTACAAAATGAAAATATAATATTCTGTCAAATATGTGTTTTAAACAATAATTCTGTATATTGTAACGAATATAATATATGTATGACTATTTAATATATTAAACATACTATTCACAACAATATTTATTATTTTGCTTGTCATATAAGTGGACTAGTTGACCCAGCAAACGCTGTTTTGCTGTATAAATTATGATATACATAAAAACCTTCCTCTTGAATCACTCTATTAAAAACGCATCAAAATCCGTCATATATAGTTTTAAAGATCTAAACATACATAAGGGCAGACAGCGGAAAGCGACTTTGTTTTATACTATGCAGTGATGCGCGACATCAATGCAAACATTTCACGTACCTACTACTCCCAGTTATTATCAATATCTATCATGTTGCTGTGTGATATGACTGATAGATCTGTGTGACTAATAAAATAAAAAAAAATCACATCTTTCAATATCTGTTCTGTTGCTGTGTGATACAACATAATATTGATCTGTGTGATTCTGGTAGAAACAATATTTGCCAATTTTCAGTATTTATTCTGTTGCTATGTGATACAACAGATAAATCTGTGTGACTAGTAAAAAGATATTTTTAAATTTTCAATATCTGTTCTGTTGCTGTGTGATACAACAGATAGATCTGTGTGACTAGTAAAAAGATAATTTTAAATTTTCAATATCTGTTCTGTTGCTGTGTGATACAACAGTTAGATCTGTGTGACTAGTTAAAAGATATTTTTTAATTTTCAATATCTATTCTGTTGCTGTGTGATACAACAGATAGATCTGTGTGATTCTGGTGGAAGCAATATTTTCCAATTTTCAATATTTATTCTGTTGCAATGTGATACAACAGATAAATCTGTGTGACTCCAGTAGAAACATTTTGCTACGTTCAAGATTTATTATGTTGATGTATGATACAATAGAATTACTAGATAGACTTAGATCTTTGCGACTCTAACCACAACTATATTTCTATAATTTTCAATATCTATTTTGTTGCCGTGTTATACAACAGATGAACATATTATGTTACTTCCTAACTATGCAGAGACTACACTTAGTATTAAAATATCTATCATATTCTCTGGAAATAGATTAATATTTATAATAACAACTAATTTGATGCTGTGTAAAATAACAGATATGGAATAGTGATGGCATAATTAATAAGGGGCATAAATCTGAGTCTCTTGCAAAATCTGTCAAGCCGTCGACGAACCTCCTTATTTACACGTGTGGGCAAGCTCTCTTCTTGCCTGATATCACTATAGCGTAGCAATACATGTTAAAAGGAAAGGCAGAACAGCTGTTGGCTTACATCCACGATTAAACATAATTGTTAATTACGCCGTTTTATTTTATCCGTTTCGAGTAACAAGACGGATTTTTTAGGATGTTAATTATACTACAGTACTTATAGACATAACATAAAAATGTCAATACATATATGTAATCTACACAATTTTCTATCTAGCTATATAACTATATAAAACAAATATAGGTACTGCGTTTTTTTTTCCTACATTCCAGACGTCGGCGCCATCAGGGGAGCAACGAGCAGACAGACAGAATCAGAAATGCCGCGAGGTGCCGCGGCAACTGCAGGATGGCCGAGTGTTACAACCCCAATTCCCTGTGCCCCGCTAGCTATACTTCTTATATTCAGTTCAGTGTTACTTATTATGTTCAGTTGCGAAATTTGGTACAATATAAAAATGTATTTACTTAAATGATTTATAAAATGGTATCACTAAATATTAACTGTTATCTCTATTTATAAAAATCGTGAGGGTATTTAAATTATCTTGGTTCTGATTGTATAAATACTGTTGTTGGGCATTTTGAATTTTCACTTAATAAACGATCGTCCATCTATTCTGGATCTATCAATTTAACCACTCTGAAACTGAACCTTTTAACACACACTTGGTTTGTTATGGTTTAATAAAAGTTTGTTCGTACTGAACCAGTGTACAACTTTTGAAATCGCATTATTCACTTCGTCATACTCATCTTTTCACCAAAGTTATTCAAAAATAAAAGTGAAGTGTCATCCGCAAACATTATGATTCCATGATTATCCCCTACGTAGTAAGGTAAGTCATTTATGTATATGAGAAACATGAACGGACCAAGAATGGAGCCCTGTGGGACGCCCATGACTACAGCAGCATCAGCAGATCTTTTCCTTTTGAAGTCAATCTTCTGAATTTTTTCATTTAGGTAAGAAATCAAAAGATCGAGAGTATAGCTAGAAAGATGTAAAACTCAAAAATAATATCCTTAAGTAGGCGCCACAAAATTTGTGTCCAGGACGTCATTGGCAATTATGCTGTACTGGATGTAGAGATTGACACACACACGCACACATACACACTCAGTCTCTCACTCTCACTCACCCACTGAAATCAATTTCACCATTTTGAATTTTTTGTTACCTTTATATATTTTTAATATTAAGATTCCTTCTGCTTCATCAGGAGAGCCTTCTACTTGCACGATTTCCTTAATCATAAGATAGCAAACAAGTAGAAGGCTCTCCTGATGGTATTTTCTTTTACCATCACGAGAGCCATCGCCTATAAATACTAGAGATGTGAATCACATGCATACGTTGACAGGCTACCTTACTTCCGTGTGTTGGTCCTGTCCCCTTTGCCTGCCTGGCAGAATGGCAGTTGGTCTATTCTTAAAAGGAACCTGTACCAACACGGGCGTCTACTTGTATGTCCAATAATAACCCAAGTACGGCTTGAGTCTTTGATTGAGAGAAGATTGGTCAATCTTGGTAATTGGCATATAGTGAGAAAGCGTGTTTGTATAAAATTTAGGTACCTATGTTCATTCACATATAGACGATAAAATATCGAAACAGCCCCCCTAGACAAGTGGCAAACGCTCAGTAACTATTCAAATATTACGCTTTGGCGATATTTAGGCCAAATTGGTAGCCAAGTGGATCATGGCTTGTTCAACGTTCGTTCCATACGAACTTTACGAATTATATCGAATATTGTCTCTGAATTGACGGTAAACGTCACTTTGAAGTATTATTTTTACCGAGGTTATAAGTTTTATTTATATGAAAAGTGCATTAAAAGCAAAAAAGACTTGCCCCCCAAGATGTGGCATCAACGTTAGTACAATAGAAAGAGAAATTTATGGATTTGTCATAAGCTGTTGACACGAGCGTAAACGAATTTGTAATTGGTAGCCAAGTGTCATTCGTGAAACGAAACGTCATATTGCATCGATCATTTTTGTCAATTTTCGTACAAGACCGTAGCCAAGTGGCACTTTTGACAAGCAAAATAGTAGCGAATTATTCGATAATCAGCGAACGCTAGAACCCTGCAGATTACGCTTAAAATGGCGGTTGATCACTATTATTCAATCAGCTGTTCTAAAGCGTGGATAACATCTGTGAGAATTTTTGATAATTTTAATGTAAAATTAACGCAAATTAAGAAGGCTTTTGGTGGCACATTATTAATGGTGCTTTGATATCCTTGTGGCGGGGGGGGGGGGGGGGTATTAATGTCACATGCATACATTTACCGGCTACCTTACCCTCCAAACCGGAACACGACAGTAACAAGCACTGTTGCTATTGCTGCAGAAATAGGTGGGTCAGTGGTATTAGACCCGGGCGAGACAATGCAGAACCCTACCACTTAGAAGCCACAATACTAGTGACTCGTTTACCCAATTGTTCGCTTCTAACGAACTGCCTAGACACATTGTAAGTAGTGATAGGTTTGCAAAATGCTGACAATGTCTTAATGATGATAAATATAATATTTCGTCTTTAAATATTTTACAGACACTATAAGTTCAAGTTATAAACACTATATTCTTGTTACAACCCTTGTATTTTGTAAATTTAATGAAACAAAGAAAGATAGTTTATTTTTCAGTGTAGCAATAGATTTCGATCAATTTTACATTTCTGTAAATATGTATGCCAAAAAATACGTAAAAAAGAAGTTTTATATGTTCAGTTTTGCATATTTTTGTTCATTTTTAATAATAAATTTATCATCAGCTTTCATAAATCTGAAACATAAGTTTTAAAATGTGACTATTGATAACATTTTGCACAATTCTACGTTCACTTGTAAGGTAGGTAAAGAGGATTTACTTAAAATATGTTAAAACAATCAAATTTGATAGCAATGAAGATAAATACATAAATCTTGGTGACAGTATTTAATTTTATAACTCTTTAAATTGGTAGTCCGTAGTACTGACAGAGTTCAATTAACATGTTAGCTATATAGAAACTTACGGCATGACAGTAATTAAGAAGAAAAGATAGTATATTTTATCTTATTCGCACTCACGCGGTACATACAATCAAAATTGAATCAGATATAGCGACTCTGTTCTTATTTTTATTATATTCAATTCAGAGACAATATTAGATATAATTCGTAAAGTTCGTATGGAACGAACGTTAAACAAGCCATAATCCACTTGGCTACCAATTTGGTCGAAATGACGCCAATGCGTTATATTAGAATGAACAGAGAGCTCGGTTGGCGGTCAGAGCGTGCGCAGGACTTAGAAAAATGTTGATGGAAAATTTCAACCCTATATAACACCCCTTTTTTGTTGCACCATTACGTGGAGGGGGTAAGGGACACCAACTTTTGTCAAGGTCACTTTGCTCTGAGTTAATTCCCCGTGGAGTTAGGGGATGAAAACCGAAATTCATTACAAAGGCGTCTGCGACTTAAAAAAAGAAAATGTATTGAAAACCCCCTAGTTAGGTTAGGACTCTTAAATTATGGCAATTTGCGTTCATTTTACTTTAAAATTATCAAAAATTCTAACAGATATTATCCACGATTTAGAACAGCTGATTAAATAATAGTGATTATCCGCCATTTTTAGCGTAATTTACAGGGTTCTAGCGTTCGCTAATCATTGGATCACCAATTTTGCTTGTCAAAAGTGCCACTTGGCTAAGGTTTTGTACGAAATTGATCAAAAATGATCGATACAATATAACGTTTCGTTTCACGAATGACACTTGGCTACCAATTACAAATTCGTTTACGCTCGTATCAACAGCTTATGTCAAATCCATACATTTTGTTTTCTATTCTCCTAGCGTTGATGCCACTTGTCTTGGGGGGCAGGTTAGATTTGATGACGCGTAAGTTTTTATTGCGAACGATAAAAATAAAATATACTAGAGATGCCACGAATATTAGTTATTATTCGGTATTCGGTAGTCGCCCGAATATTATTAACTATTCGGACGAATACCGAATAATTAATCATGAGAAAACGTTGCTCTTATTACTTAAACAAATAATATATTTTACTAAGAAATATTACAATTACTATAAGACTTAAAATTTATCAAATGAAAATTATTTTTTAATATTTCTGATTAGTCTTTGGACAATATTTTTAACAGCGTAATATGGCAAGAACTATTATAAATTAAAATAAAATAAATGTTCCAGGGGGCTCCGTGTTTTTTTGCCGTTTTTCATAGATGATGGTTCGGAACCGTTTGTGCGCGAGTTTGGCTCACACTTAGCCGCTTTTTTTTATATCTATCTACCATGAAGGTAGCGACTTTAGGTAATTTTTATGTTTTATCAATAAAAAAATCATGTTTTGGTAATGTTTTGTTAGACGTCAACAAGATAATTTAATGTGAATTAAAATACATTTAGGTACTTTAATAAAATTATTATCAGTATCTGCAGTGACAATTTATAAAACTGCGCGGTGGAAGAGATAAGATTAAGTGTTGTCGGGTGATCCGTACTGCTCACACATTACTTCACGTTTCCATTTATCAATATGAAAATGTGTCTATTAACTTTAGCATGGAGGTTTCTTGTTGCAAATATAATTACAGTTTGCTCTAGTTGTGTTTTTCTACCATTGGCTATTCTTTTTGAGCTTGTGAAAAATCCATTTAGTAATCCGTTCAAAGTAAATCCTGCTATAGAACCGCCTTCGCGTTTGTCAGATCCAAAATATGGAACTCACAAGTTTATTAAAGCGAACGTAAGTACCTACTATTCTATTATCTATACATATAATAAAATCGTAGGAAAGTCAAAATTGTACATTGAATATTTTTTTTAAAAAATACTTGGGGCGTGATCTATAATCGATATCGAAGCCAAAAATATAGTTTTTAGAATTTTTGTCTGTTTGTCTGTTTATCTGTTTGTCTGTTTGTCTGTATGTATGTCCGGGGTAAACTTCGAAGTCCGCTCGGACGAAGTCGTGGGCAACAGCTAGTATTTACATAATTACTTAGTACTTACCTATTTTGTAGACCCAGCCCCCTTTGAACCATCTGGCTATTTGCCAGGCAGTTCGTAAAAGGTGAACGATTGGCTGTACGAGTCACCACTATCATGACTAGGTAATAGAATTTTGCAAGGTCTTGTTCAGGTCTATGCCTCCGCCTTACCTATTCCTGCCGTAATAACACAAAAGGTTTTTTCTTTTGTGGCAATAGCGTCAGTGGTTGTCGCTGTCATGTTCCACTTTGGCGGGTAAGGGATGGATTTCTCTTTCCATCCGGAGAACCATCACCACACCATGTAAACTACCCGTGTAAATCAAACTAAACATTTATTATTATAAATAGTACCAGTGCTTTGCTTATAATAAAATTATGAGAATTCTATATTAAATATATTTAAAGTTAAAGTTCATCCATTACGATTTACAAATAAACAAATCTTACCTCTTCATAATATTATCATTACCTATAGACAAATTTACTGCTTCATATAAGCAATTACAATAAAATCTTTATGCATTCAATAAACGTACATTTAAGTAATCTATATTATATTACATATAATAAAATTGTAGGAAAGTCAATCGGGTCAACATATAGGCTACATATTATCACGCTATCACCTATGGGGGAGTTGCTGTGCGGAGTAAAGGAAGTCCGCGCGGACGAAGTCGCGGGCAACAGCTAGTCATTAAATATAGTTGAGCTTGATTATAACAGATTCCACAAGAACAATACATTTCACTTAAGACAAAAATTAGTTAACGTGCTATGTCTGAACTCTGAACGTAGACTTCCCGTATAGCAATTATTTTTCCTCTGTTTTTGAAGAATAGACCATCTGCAAGGCAGAAAGAGGCAAATGATTAGTCTCAGGTCTTACTACCATCTTCACTTTATGGTGATAGTTATTACAAAAGCTCTACGACATAGGTATTCGCGGCGTACCTTTACAATGGTTCAAATTCTACCAAGTAACCGCCAGCAATGTGTAACAATAGAAAACTGATATCAAAAACTGTAAAATTGATGTCACAAAATCTAAAATGATACAAATAGAAAATTCTATCCCACAGGGTGTTCTAGGATGTCTCCTGTTTTTATTGTATATTAATGACCTTCCAAAAATAAATAATGAATATTGTGTAGGTACTATTTGCGGACGACATCTCATTTTTGATATGTAAAAATAATATAAATTTAAATCGAAATCTTACTGACATTTTTAATAATTTAAATAACTGGATGAAAGACCAAAACCTTGACATAAATTTTTCAAAGACGAAACTAATTCAATTCAGACCCTATCAAAAAATCCCCCTTGACATTAACTTTAAATATAATAATGTAAAAATAGAATGCATTGATACGTTCACATTATTAGGCTTGGACATAGATTCAAATTTAAACTGGAAGAATCATATAAAAAAAATTAAAACAAAAATATCGAGCTTTACCAATGCTTTAAGAGAACTTCGCAATGCAACGGATCTTAACACCGCATTGTCTGTATATTGTGCATATGCAAACTCATGGCTTACATATGGCATTCTATAATGGGGAAATAGTGTTAATGTACAAGATATATTTATTTCCCAAAATAAATGTATACGTATTCTCAAGAATATTAAAGACACCGTGTGTTTCCGCCGTGTTGGTCCCGGCCTCCGCCGTGTTGGTCCCGGCCTCCTTTGTAGAATAGGCCAACTGCCGTTCTGCCAGGCAGGTCGTAAAAGGCGACCGATTGGCTATCGAGTCACTACCATCGTGGCTACTAGGTGGTAGAGTTCTGTATTGTCTCGCCCGGGTCTGGTACCACCGCCTTACCTATTCCTGCCGCAATAGCGTCAGTGCTTGTCGCTGTCGTGTTCCGGTTTAGAGGGTAAGGTAGCCGGTAAACTTATGCATGTGGCATTAGATCTCGCCACAAGATAGCAACGCACCATTAACACCTTTGGTGTCTATAGGCGATGGTTGACTCTTTCCATCAGGAGACCCATCTGCTTGTTTGCTATCTTATGATATAAAAAAAAGACACCGAAAGCTGCAAACCATATTTTAAAAGTCAAAAAATGTTAACACAGCTGCAAACCATATTTTAAAAGCCAAAAAATGTTAAGCCGATTTTTCGTAATTGAGTAGGTTATAAAAATTTATGTTTTAGCATTATCAAATGTTAGTAGGATTTAAATCAAACAAATGTGTGATGCAAAAAGAATAATTTAGCATCCAGTTCGGTTTAAGGCGATTACAGCTGCGAACGACCTTGAGTTTCTAACAGGAGCCGCGCAAATATTATTCCGCTCGCTGGCATGCTCCAAAGTCAGAGTATTTACAGTGATGCAGATACCTACGTTTTAACATTTTTGTTCACCTATATGAACTTTTATCATCATGAATCGACTGAATGTTGTCAAACTCAAAACCAATAACCAGTAATCGCTCATTTATCGATTACATGTACATTCATTTTAGAAAAACGATAAATATCTAAAGAAAAAAAAATATACCGAAAATCGACAAAAAATTATATAACAATTTACACAATAATAACAGTTACGTATCCTATTTCTTTGAAAGTTTTGTAATATACAATACATCCCGTGTAGCACTTTATTTTAATACATACAATCAACAATTAATATTTAACAAAACCTTTCAAAATTTGATTTTGTAAAATGTAATCTCTTGAATAATATTTTAAAACTAATTAGCTTCTTAGTTTTTGTTTCAAAATCTCGTAATAAAAAAGAAGATATATAAATTGATTTAATGTTTATAGAGGAAACTACTAAATAAGTTGGTTTATTTAGACTATTTGTATGTATAATATATTTAATTTATTTATTTTTAGTTGCGAAGTCCTTACTACCTTCAAATAGTACCAATTTTTTTTTTCTTTAGAGTTTTGCTTTTGTATTCGCTTGCATGAATTATCTTCGTTGTTTATATGTTTTTATTTTTTATTTTTGTACATTTATACAAAATATTGACAAAATACTTATCTATCTATAGCTAATAAAAAATTCAAGCGTAAACGTAGGTAAGTACATGAATAGTCTCAAAATATTATTCAGCGTCTACTCGCAAACAAAACTATTTATAAAGTACTAGCTTTCAGTCCCTTTAATACCCTCTTTTACCTCTTTAAGAGATAAAACTCACAGCATCCTCACATGCACGTTTAATTAATTGAATTAAAAACATGACTAATAAATTTGAAGAGATTTTGATAAAACATATTTTATTTTTTCTACAAACTTTACCACTTTTTTCATCGTTTGAAGAGATGAAATTTGAAAACCTTAAACTCGCATTCATTTAATTGTATTAAAAATCATAAATACTAAGTTTTAAATAATTTCTACAATATTCTACAATAAACAATCTATTTTTATACAAACATCAATGCTTTTTTTACCCTTTAAGGAATGAAATTTAAAAAAAATCCCCAAATATATGATTCTTAAATTGTGTTGAAGAACGTAAGTGCTGAATTTCAAGTTATTTTGACCATAAACGTTTGATTTTTCATATAAATTGTAACACAAACTTTCACTCCTTTAATGGATGAAACTTCTAACATTACATGCATGTTTCTTCAATTTCGATTGAAGAGCATAAGTACTAAAAAAATCCGAAAATTTGTACTTCTTAATTGTATTAAAAATCATAAATACTAAATTAAAATAATTTAGATTTTATAGTAATGCAATTACTAAACAATTCATTTTTGACACAAACTTTAAAGCCTCTTTTTACCTATCTATGGGCTAGAATTCAAAAAAATATTAAATTTGTATTTAATTTTTTTTCAGTTAAAGGATAATTTAATTACGGCATATCATTCATTTCAACTCAAAAATGACAGAGTTTCATACAAACTTTCACCCCCTATTTCACCTTCTTAGGGGATGAATTAAAAAAAATCCTTTCTTATTCCTTGTCTATATAATAAGAACAACATCTGTAAAAAACAGCCTTCTCGGTCCAAGCTCATTATCTACTATAAAAAAACATCCAAGCGTAAACGAAATGTTCAATTTCCAAACGGCACAACCTTACTATTGTGCCAAACGTTCTATCTGTACTATTACTCTTTGACTCGAATATGGAGAGCGGAGCACGCAAACATGCGACACAGCCTCCCCGTATGAACGCTACCGGGAGACTGACCACAGACTAAACACTATATATGGTGAGACTGACTTTTGACGCGAGCGCTGTCCGCGAATTAAATAATAAGGTTTTTATTGATTTAATAGCACACTATAATGATTTTGTAAAATTTTGAACTTAAATTTTATAAAGCAATAAATTGTCTGTAATAAAAAGGAAAAATTATCAAAATCGTTACAGTAGTTTGGAAGTTATAGGTAAATTTTTGCGTAAAAATAAGAAAGATATTCGATTTTTTTGCGTCAAAAATAACAATAACACTTAAAAAGACGAACTTAAAATTTAAACTTAATTATATTATACGTATAATGCATATTTTTTTTAAATTATTGGACCAACCGGTTAGCAGTAGTAGGCTTTCAAAGAGGTGTCTATTTCGTAGTTTGGCATTACCTATCGCCTTAACTATTCTTTCGTAATTAAGGAGATACGCTTTTAAAATCCAGATTTTGTCCTTAGTAATCTAAAATCTATATGTTTATTTAGTTATTTCTACTAAATATTACACAAAGAATATAAAACAAATTATTTTTGCAAATTTCCAAAGAGAGAAACTTCGGCTCTTGTTGAGTGAAGTAGGACTCGTGAAAATGCTTCGCTTGCGAAGTGAACGTGCTCTAAGTGCTAAAACTCTGTGCCTTTGTTTTTCCTACTGGTGTGGTAGTGTGTTGACGGGGTGGATAATTGTGCAACTGGCGTTATTTAACGGACTGGTGAGTTTTTCATTTCTAACACTGCTTGTTTATTTTTCTTGCAGTGATATTGCAAAGGTCACACGCGAGTGCCACACACAGGCGGAAGTTTGCAATTAAATTGGTCAAATCTTCTATAGGTACATTATGGAATTTCACAAAGTACCTACCGCCTGTCTTTCTATATATATATAAATCAATTGCTGTTCGTTAGTGTCGCTAAAACTCGAGAACGGCTGAACCGATTTGCTAATTTTGGTTTTGAATTAATTGTTGAAGTCCAGGGAAGGTGAGAAAAGTAAGTTGAGAAAATATATAAAAAAATAAGAGTAGTTAAAAGGCAGAACAATGTTTGCCGCGTCAGCTAGTAAAATATATATGACAAAGCGTATAGGTACAATTACTACGTTTTATAATGGTACCTATAGCGCAGATAATTGTTACCATTCGCCTATAGTTGCGTATGTGCCGCATGTAGTTGACTATCAAGGTTATAATTAGGGTTACCGCCCGTACAGCTATGATATATAGTATCGCACTATACTTTAGTCAATGGGGTCGGCAACTGTCGAAGTGGCCAGCATACCTAGTACCCTTTTTTTATGGAATTTTAAATAAAATGACAAGTGACATGTGTTTCTTTCTTTTATTGACGGATGACTCTTTGATTGGTTTGCCTAATCTATGTATATTTTTTATGCGTTAAAAAGGAAAGTAGATATGTTTGCCCCAGCCCCCATCTATGATTTACTTGTACCTGCCAGCCCTATTGTAGATACTATATATTATTATGTGTAGCATCCATCTTGGTTTTAATCGATTATGATATAGCGGGAATGTGAACGTTTCTTATAAAAAGATTATTATTCAAACGTGCTTATTCTTTATATACATACATATGTTTCAATATGTTAAAATATAAGTTAGGTATATATTTAAACATACATATATTTTAAAACATGACATATTTCAATAAATTTATTTGAATAACACTGTTCTGGTATTGTGTATGCTTTTATATGACTGATGAAGGTTTCGAGCCAAAATGCATCAAAAATAATAATGTATTATTAATAGTAACGTTTTAGACGAACTGTCCACATTCCCGCTATATCATAATGTCATAATCAAATATATCATTAAAACATAAGGGGCCGTTCACAAAATACGTTCGCATACAACGACGCGTGTTGGTTCTGAGTAGGATGGGTGATAGGCGATACGAGTGCGGATTTAGTTATTTTTTCTATCAAGGAAACTACAAGTTATCATGTTGTCAAGTTGTAGAATTTATGGTTTAAATCCTTTAGTACTTACTAATGAATATTATATCTAAAACATAGCAAAATCTTTAATAATAATGATAAAGCAAGGGATCTACCGAACACATTTATTTCGAAATTAGCTCGACGCAACCTTTATAGTGTCTGAAATGCACCCGCAACGCAGTATAAAGAGTTTTAGAATGAAACGTCAAAACAACGCGAAAGGTCAACTTTTTGCTACCGCTAAGCCAAAGATGATAAAAACAGATGTAAGAATAAATGGTGGTAAAGAAATGTGTACTATTTAATGTTTTGAAAAATATTTAAATATAATTAATTTAAGTATAATTATAACTATTTAAATATTTATTAAAAAACTAGCTGTTGACAGCGACTTCGTCCGCGCGGACTTCGTTTACTCCGCACAGCCTCACCCTCGTAGGTGATAGCGTCATAATATGTAGCCTATATGTTGACCCGACCTGTTAGTAATATTCATGTAAAATTTGAAGTAAATCCATGCAGTACTTTTTGAGTTTACCCCAGACATACATACAGACAAATAGACAACAATTCTAAAAACTATATTTTTGGCTTCGATATCGATTGTAGATCACGCCCCAAGTAAAAAAATATTTCTAATCTTTTATAAAAAATATTCAATGTACAGTTTTGACTTTCCTACGATTTTATTATAATATGTATAGATAGATAAGGCGGCAACCCTAGTTATAATGCTCGTTATACAAGCGATTGTGGCATTTGAGTGGAAACAAAAACAATAAACTATAAAAACTATTATTATGCCCATCTATTTTTATTAAACTGTTAGTTATAATTATTCATTAATACTATCAATCGGTTAATTTATTAGTAACAGTGATAGACCTATGCTTGATATTCGACCGTTATTTGTCGACAGTATACAATGGGTGTGTTCCTGTTTACTTGTCTTACTTAAACTAGTCTTACTTAAGACAAATGCATTGTTCCCGTGGGATTCATAAAACGGGTAAATCGCAGAGTGGTTTCGGGGACACAAAAAGTTTTTCATAAACAAAAAATAACAAAAACAAATTTTATTTTAGGGCATAAAATTACATTATGTGGAAAGTGGTGAACTTCAAAAGCCTCTCATACTGTTTATGCACGGTTTCCCCGAATTCTGGTACTCATGGCGACACCAAATTGCTCATTTCAACAAAAACTACAGGTAAATATTCATTACTAGGCCACGATCTGTGCACTTTTGTGGTACATTTTACTGAAAAACCATCGCATTTTTTAGGTTTGAGCTTCGACGTGGTCGCTTATATTCATGCCTAGATTTGTTATCTACCATAAAAATACCATTTTATAAACATTAAAAAATGGAAGTTACAATTTGTATTAGAATTTTATTACTACTAACGCCATCTCTTATTAAAGTAACGAGTTAAAATTGATAGAAGATACATTTTGTATTAGAATTTTTGAACTTATTAAGAGACTACTTCATGAATTGTTTCTTCATATTTGACTGACGGCGCGCGGTCATCGTGCCCTCGTATAAAGGCGAGGTTCATGTATAAACTGCAATAGCTATAGAGCCATCAGTTTGATCAGCTTGGCATCGAAGGTGTATGATAAAATCATTGAAAGGAGAATGCAAGGGAAGTTCGAAGGAATGTTGTGGAAGGCACAAGGGGAATGTAGGTCTAGAGCAGGGATGTTTGCAGGGAACAGAGTAAATAGAGCGTTAGAGAGTTTTTTTTTTATATCATAAGATAGCAAATAAGCTGATGGGTCTCCTGATGGAAAGAGTTAACCATCGCCTATAGACACCAAAGATGTTATGTTCTGAGTTTCACAAAATGCTTATTGTGAAACAGTACAGATGTATTAATTGATTTATATTGTATTGAGATCAATTCCCAATCTTAGCCCAAGTGTAAAAAGCTAAAAAGGTAGGTAGAGGTACAACGTGTGCATCCACGGTTAGCCGAAGATACTTAAGTCCCACAATGTGACTCCCTCTAAACCCGGGCAAAGTTGTTTTTGTCAGAAAACTGAAAAAACACATTTTTTCATTTGCCTGACTCCTGGAATCGAACTCCGATGGTTTTTGAAGGTTTATTTAAATAAAATATTTTTTGATTTTGAGTTCGTAAATCGTCGTAAAACCAGGAACTTCCTGATTTTAGAAAAAAAATCAATTATTTCAGTAGAATGTTAAAAATGTGTTTTTTTATAAGATCAATCTTCATTTTTAATACCCATTTTTCCTTGAAAATAGAACAAATATTCCTAGTCCAAAGCCTGACGACGCCTTTGATGCGAATGTAATGTTTAGATGAAAATGCGCTGGGTTTTTTAGGTTAGATAATTGTAAATAAAGTCCATACATTAAAAGATGTAATTCTCATAAAAATACTTTTCTAACAATATTACTAGATAGTATAACTTTGTGAGCCCTTCCAAAGCTCTGCTTTTGGCTAGTTTATAACTATATATATATATATATATATATATATATATATATATATATATATATATATATATATATATATATATATATATATATATATATATATGTACTATATATATCTATGTAATAGGTAATTATTTAATTATTATTAGATAAATAGGTAATTACTGAAAATTAATTACCTATTTATCTAAGGTTGGTATCTATAGAATAGGATATATTTTTATTCAAAATGAGTATATATAAAATACATTTTTTGAACGCCAAAACTATTGTCACACAAAAAATAAATAATGTAAATACATTACTTATCTAGGTTTTAAGGGACTTTTATTTCTTAGAAACATGCTAGTCCCTCGTATCCTAAACTAAACTTATTTTTACACAAGCATAAGTGATGCAGAAGTATGCCGATTAGAGATTTTGTAACTTCTGATGCTAACCGCATTATATGTCTGTTTGTCCGATAAAATCTCAGATCTCCCTTCCATTATTTAAGACGTGGAGAAAGAATCGGAGAAATATATGTCACAGTTTATTCATTTGCTTGCTGTTTTGACTGTTAAAAAAATGTGACCTCGATTTTCGTTGCTAGTCCCAACAAACTTTAGGTATTATAAATAAAATTTTTCCGAAGCCAGTTACAGGTTTCACGTGTGGGTAACTAAGTAACACTAAAAAAACTTGAGAGGTGTCGAGGGACACCCGGATGGAACGAAGTTCCTTTCGATTAATTATTCGCGAAATAGAAATGAAAATATCTGGCTTGCTTTCTATAAGAGAAACATGCGTACGCCGCACAGCTTACAATAGCTTACTATAGCAAAAAGTGTCGTGACAACTTTTCGTAAGATTTTTTTCCGTCTAGCCCCGTTTCACAACAGACACATACAACAGAACATTTTTTAAACATACATTAGTTACCAGCGTTAAAAAATCTATTGGTCAATGCACTTTGAGTATATAAACGTTTAATATATCTATGTCAACGCATTTCTCGCCTCAAGCACACTAGTATTAAACGGGTCGAGGGATAATTCCTTGCAGATTTTAAATTATTGCTCGCTCGCACCAAGAAAGAATTTTCTCTGTAGTTGGTAAAACATCGGGGCACTGACAAAGGAGGTTTATACCGAAGGGATCGACGGAACATTTATATAAAAGCTCAGGACCACTCAGGATAATCGATTTTGTTTTGTAGATTTTTTATTAAAAAGGTACAATCAGAGCTATTTCTCGTCGATTTTTAAGAGGAAGGAGGAGAAATTTGGCTCATAAATTCATGTAATTTTCTGAATTGAATTTTAGTTTTGTAACATAGATATTTGATAAATATTTTTTGAATATTTTTAATTCTGTCAATATATTTGTTATATTGTGGGTTCCATATCTGGGGACTGGGATGCGTACTTAAGCTGAGTCCTAACAAATGAGCAATAAATAATTTTTAAAGGTGTAACTGTGAAACATTTCGTAATTCTCATGATGAATCAAATGCTTTAGATGCGTTGTTAACTATTTTATCGATGTGATCGGCGAAGACGAGTTTAGTATCGTGATATAGGGACGCCAAGATCGCGTATAATAGACGTTTTAGGCAGGGGTTGATTGTTTTGTGTATAAGTAGAAGCAATGTTATTTAGTTTCATATTGTACGATATAATGCTACATTTTGATGGATTAATATCAAGCTTATTGTTAGTATAGTAAGATTATAAGCGTGATAATTCATTTTGGAGAATCGAAACATCAGCCGGTTTTTATAGATAAAAATACTTTCATATTATCCACAAAACTAAGTAGGTACGTTAGATAAATTGAAACAAAGGATGACATCATTAACATAGGTTGTGAACAAATGAGACGCTAAGTGCTCCCGCGCATTTGGCCGCTGTTCGCGCGGCCAGCGGCCAGCGGACAGAGCGCGCAGCTCATAATACTGTTACGTACTCGGGTTCGTAATTGTAAGAAAACACCACTCATATTAAATCCGTGTATTTACACAACACAACACAACGTAATACTAAAATACACTTTACACCCTAGTCACTCGCTGTACTATCAATGAACTTAGAACACTACACAATAAAACACTTCTCGCTTCGCACTGGTCACTTGATGTATCGCTCTCGATCGCTTGATAAAAACTGCCTTGTGTTTGTCAACACCTCTCTATTTATAGGCTGGGTAAAGTCCTAGCTGGATCCAGAAAAATCTAAATGTATCGGGAAACAATGAATCACTTCTTTCGTAAACATGTTATGAGTTATAAATCCTAGTACACGCTACTTTCAACCTTATGCCATATCCCACAAAGTCCACTATGGCATAGCCTAGGTCAACTATTTGTTTGTCAATAGGAGTAGCTATCTCTTTCTTTTATTTCTAGATAGTTAGCGCGCGCGCGCTCCAACTTTACATGCTTCTAGATTATTCGTAACAATACGTATAATTTAGCGACCACATTCAGCAACCACTCACCACATGCGTCAGTTGAATGCACAACGTGGCCAACGTCCAGGCATGAGTACAAAAACTAATCAGCTCTATTCCTCAAAAAACTACATCTAATGTATTAATTGCATCAAAATCGGTTTATCTGTTTGGGAAAAATCGTTGATGAAAAATTTACAAAAAAGTGTTTTTTCGACATAGCTTCGAAATTTTTCAACCAATCATTTTTTGGTGTTCTACAATATTTTAGTACTAAAAAAATACGTCAGATGGCATTTGCAATGGCAAGAATCAAAATCGAATCTAATTTTCAAAAGTTACAGCTTTAATATTAAAATTACGTCATTTTTAGCATATTTACTTTATATTTTTAAAACAATTTTCAGGCTAATACACCGATGGACTTAAAAATCTTATCAGCTTTTCTCCTTTAAAAACTGCGTCAAATACCGTTAATTGGATCAAAATCAGTCAATTTGTTTAGGATTTATTAATGATGAAAAAATTTGATAAAAATGTTTTTTGACATTGCTACGAAATTTTTCAACCTATCGATTATTTAGCTAAAGCAATATTTTAGATCTCAAAAATTGACTTGAATGTCATTCGAAAGATTAAATTCAATCAGCGTTTCCAAAATATACAACTTTTCAAAAATCAATACACTGCCATTTTAACAAAATAGATGTTTGAACTGAAAAAATCTATGTTCATAGTTTTTACTCTTTTGAGCTTAAAATACCTTAATTTAGCGGGAAGTTTCAGGGATGGCCTGTAGGGTCAACCGCCTCCACATTTTTTCCATTGATTCAGAGACATAATCGTTCAAAAGGATAAGATTAGTTAGCGTGGAATGTCTTGGCAGGAATTCATGTTGATGGTGGTTGAATGAAATTTTTAGAATAGCATATAAATCGCCATAGATGATTCTTTCAAATACTTTGGCTATGATATGATAATTTGCAAATAATTTGGAAATAGGACGTAAGAATTCTTTAAATAAGAAAGTTTAGTTGTCTCGGGTTTGATTTTCGGACGAAAAAAAGTTTATTAAGCTCTTTCGAGTAAATATTTAAGCGTCAGTCCGAACTCCGAAGTCGTGCCTCGGTTAAACGCGATAAGTTGTCGGTTTCCGTACGCTAAGAAGCAAACGATAAGTGTTAAATAGAGCAATGTGAATCATCCATCACCCTGTACCTACCTTACCAGCCCAATGCCCTCGATTTACATTACCCGTCTGCATACAAATTATGATATATTTTTTTTATATCATAAGATAGGAAACAAGCAGATGGGTCTTCTGATGGAAAGAGTCAACCATCGCCTATAGACACCAAAGGTGTTAATGGTGCGTTGCTATCTTGTGGCAAGATCTAATGCCACATGCATAAGTTTACCAGCTACCTTACCCTCCAAACCAGAACACGACAGTGACAAGCACTGACGCTATTGTGCCCTGAATAGGCAAGGCGGTGGTACCAGACCCGGGCGAGACAATACAGAACTCTACCACCTAGTAGCCACGATGGTTGTGACTCGCATAGCCAATTGGTCGCCTTTTACGACCTGCCTGGCAGAACGGTAGTTGGTCTATTCTTCAAAGGAGCCCGGAACCAACACGGGGGATTTTATTTTTATTTAAATATATTTTATAAAGATGTTTTCATCATAAAGGTAATCTAACACCAGTGCTTACGAAGCTACATCAAAGTCACTTTTACTTTAAATTCCTAATTAAAAATGCCTTTTATGGCACAATAGTTATGTAGGTACCATAAATACTTGAAAATTTAATGCAATTCAGAATTCCCAAACATTTCACCTGAGACATAATCACAAGGACCCTCCCAGATAATTTCAACGGCATCTTGTAGACCGCAAATGTGAGTGGATTTTATAAAAAGATAGAAGATATAAAAATATGGCAAAAATAAACATTTTCCCCGAATTAGAGGAGAAAAAAAAGTTACAGTCATTTTTATGTCATTTTTATTGTAGGTGTGTTGCTGTGGATATGAGAGGTTACGGTGATTCGGAAAAACCAGAAGGTAAAAAGTCATACAAGATTGAAATATTAGTTGAAGACATCAGAGATCTTATTCGTCAGCTAGGTGTGTTTATTTACAAATTATATATCTAAGTGGATATAAGTATTTACAATTATTTTAAGTAATATTTCGATAGTTACATGCATATCTTAACGTCCGGTCTCTTATGTCGTAGGCAGATAAAAATAATGTGTGTATTAAATACACTTTGTTTAACCCGAAAGTAAGTATAAAATCATAGTACCTACACCGATTAAATGTGAGTGTAGCCGTATTTAATTTTTCGGTTAATACATAATATCTCACGAAAGTTTTAGTAATTTTATATTAAGACTAGTTGACCCGGCAAACGTTGTTCTGCCTTTTTAACTACTTTTATTTTCTATATCTTCTCACCTTTTAAACCTTCCTTGGACTTCAACAATTAATTCAAAACCAAAATTAGCGAAATCGATTCAGCCGTTCTCGTTCGTCCTCTTATGATTTGTTAAAATGACACTATCTTAGTTGTCACCCAAGTCCACCAAATTTAGTAGACTTTTAATGAGGACACTTTTTATCGCCCAATTATAAATCTGGACGTGTAGTAAGTATATCTATGGCATTGGAAATACCACGACGAATCGAATTTCATTTAAAAAGTCAACTCTCAGCTATCAAAATATTAATATCATCTATTTAATGTTTCCATCATCAGCCAGACACAAACAGTGCAACCAAAGACATTTTACTGCAACTTTCAGAAGTTTCATTTCTACTGCTTTGAGCTCACACTCGATGTTTTTTTAACAATGCTTTTACTCAGTGAGTTTCACAAGTTTCAATTATACGGTGTATTGTTTACTAGGTGTGGAAAAGTGCATTCTTGTGTCTCACGATTGGGGCGGTATTGTGGCGTGCAAGTTCCGCGACACTTATCCGGATGTCACCCGAGGTCTAGTTATGTTGGCCAGTACTTCCCTTGAGGCATGGTTTTATCAAATATGGAACTCATTCGAACAACGATTCCATTCGGCGTAAGTATTCGAATGATTGATATTATTCTTTATTGTAATTTTAAGTAGACTGACGTCAGTCCTGTGACCTGACAAACGTAGTCCTGAGCAAATTTGATTGTAGCGCCATATACAAGGGTAATCCAGACACTACTCTAACGTACAAAGATACATATCTTCACGCCAAATCCCTTATGGGATAGGCAGTGCACTGAGTGCCATACATCACGATCTTTCACTATAAATACAGAATCTTTGTAGAAAAAAGAACTGTACCACGTAGTTTAACATGTATTGTATTTGGTCTCCTTGTTTTATTACAATGGACTTGCAATCGACTCTCAAAAATGTTATGGTCCAAACATCTTTGTGGACTAAAACTGTGTCTATTATATTCATATGTCATAGTAAAATAAGTAGGCGGTTACAAAGAATAATCTTTTTATAACACATTAAACACATTTTATAGTTTGAAAAATACTTTTCAAATAAGATAGTAGATGTATAAAAAACGAATTAAAAAAACTTGGACTTCATTCAGGATGTTTGTATGTATGGATGTGCTACGATTACGCTCAAAATCGGTACCACTTTTTTACAACTTCAGTACATACTGAAGATCTATCTCGTGATATCACGGGGTTGTTTCCTATTAAAAATTACTATCTAATACAGGGTTGTTCAATTATTTTTAAATTAACCAGCGTTATAAAGCGTGCAATTTGGATTTTTCCAATTTTTTTAATATCAAGGGAAAATACAGCTATACAAGTGGATAAATAAAAACGATAATAAGAAAAATTGGTAATGTGCGTTTCGGGTCACGCGCAATATAGGATTCCGAAACTTCGGAACCCTGCATTGGTGGTGGACAACCGCCCATCACAATAGTGCGGACTGTGAAGTGTTATTACTTAATATGTTGCAGGCCTAAACAAAGAATGTGTAAGCGTTAGCGCACACCAAGAGCAGAGCAGAGCAGAACATTTTCTGAGAGTACTGAAAAATTAACCTTATGACGAATTCCCTACCGGCGGAGAATCCTTAAGGGAGAATCCTTTAAGCTAGCAATACAGAGTATATTTATATTTAAGTTTATCCACAACTTTTTAAAAATGCTTTGTTTACGTCTTATCTAAAGTTAAACTGTCAGTAAAGAATATTACGTCATGAAGATGCTTTAAAAACCGAAACCGGTCGATTAATCTAAAATTATATGTCTATATTTGTAGTGAAATTAAAGTGCAAGTGATTATAACCTTGTTTGGACTTATAACAATGGAATTTCACGAAGTGCCGACGATTGAAAGTGTAAAACCATTTTTAGGGATTTTCTCTTTTATATAGGAAACTGTTTTAACTACAAAACCTGCCAAACTAAATTTATTTGCTAACTTATTGTAATTATATCTAAAGCAAACCTAAAAATACGGTGGAGTCCACCAGAGTTTATAGACATAAGATAGCAAACAGGCAGATATGTCTCCTGATGGAAAGAGTCACCCATCGCCTATAGACACCAAAGGTGTTAATGGTGCGTTGCTATCTTGTGATTAGGTGTTAAATGCAACATGTATAAGTTTACCGGCTACCTTATCCTCCAAACCGCCGCCGCCCGGCGGTCAAAACTCGGCAACCGATCGAAATTCGACACTTCCGTCGTCCGTCCGTCCGTCCGTCCGTCGAAATTTAAATTTTGGTCGAAATTCGACATTCGGCCGAAATTCTGTATAAATGTCGAACATTTGGCACTGGAAAAAAAGTTAGCTCAATCAGATAGTAGATAGACTCTTTCACTTTCAGTGCACGAGCTAAAGGGAAGTGGCTGGATATTTCTGTGCTTACAATACCTTACTATAGCAAAAAGTGTCGTGACAACTTTTCGTAAGAATTTTTTCCGTCTAGCCCCCTTTCACAACGATAAGAAACTTCGTTCCAAAAAATTAACACTCCCATTTAATTACATGTAGAGGAGCCACCTTGAAAATAATTTTCAAGATTTTATGTTGCCACTTTATTGCCGTAATTAATATTATGTCCCCTGAGTTTTGGTGTCTTTATTGGCTATAGGCGTCTATGTATATATAGCTTTGGTGTCTATAGGCGATGGTTTCTCTTACCATTAGAAGATCCATCTGCGTCTTTGCTATCTGTTACAAAAAAATGTAAAATCACGAATCAGGTTTGTACTTCGATTTTTTAATATTATTTCTTTTTGTAAGCTGCAAAAAGAAATAATATAAAAAAAATAATATTGAAAACAAAAAACCCGACTGCATTTAATCTTTAGAAAAGGTTCATTGCCTGAAATGAAAGCTAAAAAGAAAGAAACAAGCCCAGTAGTTTAGAATCATGTTAAGTAATAATGAATAACTTCACCATTGAAATAGTTTTATAATCGATGTAGGTACATACATATAAAACAATTCATGAATTTTAATTCATCACAGAACGATTAACAGTCGGGGCCCTATAGGCGATGGTTGATTCTTTCTATCAGGAGACCCATCTGCTTGTTTGCTATCTTATGATCTAAAAAAAACATTAGCGAGTTCGGAGTTGATCGTATCATAAGGTACAGGTATTGTTTATGACGATTTAGTGCTGTAAGATGATGGTTCTCCTGATAGAAAGATGGAAAGATAAAACATCGCCTATAGACACCAAAGATGTTAATGGTGTGACGGGATGGCAATGCCACATGCATAGGTGTACCGGCTACCTTACCCTCTTAACCGGAACACGACAATAATAATCATTGACGCTATTGTGGCAGGAATAGGTAAGGCAGTGGTACTAAATATCCGGGCAAGACGTTGCAGAAATCTAACACCTAGTAGTCACGATGGTAGTGACGAAAATAGCCAATCAATCGCCTCTTACGACCTGCCTGGTAGAACGACAATTGGCCTATTCTTCAAAGAAGCCCGGACCTGCACGGAGTAAGAACTACTGAACCGATTTTGATAAAACTTAGACAGTTCCCTAAGTTGTTATATAACTTATTTTAAATTAAAAATAATTATCTCGATATGTCTTGTATTTCCCGAAAAATTATTGGAAAAACATACAAATATACATACATTTACGCAATTTTAGTACACGTGCGTGGACGCTTAAATATATCACCATACCTACTCAAATGTTCTCCAATTCTAACAATATTACATATATACATGTCAAACTGATAACCTCCATTTTTTTCGTCGGTTGAAAATATTGTCTAACTGATGATAAATACTGATTAATGAAATGAATAACGAATAATAAATACTGAAGTAGGTAGATATATAGGTGTGTATAAAGTACGTGAATACAAATAGGAAAATTAACTTTAAATCCTTATACTATATCTTAAACTATTATTTAAAAAGAAAAATGATGAATAAAACCCAAAATTATTTTTAAATACCTATTTAACAATACCCCACATGATATTGTTTATCAATATATATTTTTTAAATTTTGACAATATGGCGCCTGGTGGTTTCCATGGTGGGTTTTAATAAATGTTATGTCTTTAGTGACACTCGCAAGATTAAGACGAATCGATTGACATGTGAATCATCAAAATCAGCCTGCGCGTTTGGCCTCTAGAATGCCACATAGGAACAAACATACATACATACATACATACATACATATACAGGGTATAACAAAAATAAGCACTAACTTTCAAGGGTATACATGTACATGAACTAAACAAACACCTGGTAAAATATTATACCAAAAGGCACACATTTTTTGTTTCATATAAATTTAGTAAAATAAGAAATTAAAATTTATTTTCACACCCCTACCTTGAAGATGGAAGTGATGTGACGTCAGCAACACGTTGAATGAATAGCGTGACGCACACATAGACATGAAGAATACCGCCTACTTGTACTTACACATAATTTTTTACATATCACTTTCGTCACTGATTATTATACATTCATCCAAATTCACTATTTACAGGCAATAATAAAACAACACTCTCTTCAAATTAATTTATAAGTAAGGTTCAAAATGACCACCACCCTTCTCAATGCAAAGAGCAGTTCTGCGTAACATTGATAACCTTACATTATGCAACATATGTGGGGTTATGGACCTAAATGCTGCATTAATTTAACCTTCCATCTCTTCACGTGTATGACATTCCACAGAGTAAACTTTATTTTTCACATAACCCCATAAAAAGTAGTCTAGGCACGTGAGATCTGGAGAACGAGGTGGCCAAGGCACCGGGCCACTTCGACCTATCCACTCTGCAAATCGATCGTTTAAATAATAACGCACAGGGCGTGAAAAGTGAGCGGGTGCTCCATCGTGCTGAAAAATTATATGACGGTATACATTCAATGGAAGATTTTCCAGATGTTCTTCTAAATCCTCTCTCAGGTGTTGTAGGTACCTTTGAGCGTTAAGGCCCCGAGGTAAAATAGTCGGCCCCAAAACATAGTCCCCAACGATGCCTGCCCAGACATTAATTCTCCACTGGTGCTGAAAGCTACTTTCACTCGAGGCATGCGGGTTATTATGTGCCCACACATGCTCATTGTGCAAATTGAGCACACCATTTCTTGTGAAAGAAGCCTCATCTGTCCATAAAATATTAAAAGCAAATTTGGGATTTGCTTCAGCACGGTTCTGGTACCACCTACAAAAGTCCATTCTGGGCATATGGTCTGCAAGTCCTATCTCCTGAGTCCTTTAAAAATGGTAGGGATGTCGTCCATCATCCTGCAGAGTACGCCACACCACCATATGGTTTACATTTAACATAGCACTGCATCGGCGTGTGCTGGTCCGAGGATTCTCGTCAAAATGATTTAGAATTCGAGTCTCAATAGCAGTACCTACTCTTGAATTAGGACGTCCAACGTTTCGTTCGCGGTGGAAGGAACCAGTACGCTGAAGTCGTACACATGTTACGGAATACCGAGTACGGAGGTAAATGACGTTGTTCTGCTGGTGGCCTTCCATCAATAAACCGTTGTCGGTAAATCTCCCTCGCTTCATTAATGCTACCATTCCTAGCAGCACCAACACATAGCATCATTTCGTAAAATTCACTATTAGTGTAAAGGTGACGGTCATTATTATTTCTACGTGGCATTTTTAAAATCGCGATTTCCAATCAATGGGTATTAAGTAAGATTCACAAAAAATCGGCAATAATAGCAATAGTTACGCTCTCCAAAGACAAACGGCAACTGAATAAAAAAATAAAAATGCCTTTACAATTATCTAGGTACTTTTCCGAACTAATTAGGGTTCAGTGAAACAAATTTAAAAATAATCTTCTTCATCTTAGAGTTTATTCCGGTTATTCCCCACGCTTGCGCTAGGAACGAGTTTGAGTTTGCCGTAGCGACTGCCGTCTAACCTCCGAACCTCTCAGGAGAAAGCCGGTGCCAGGACCTCTTTCATTGTACAGCAGTCAGGTTGTCTTGGGTCCCGAAGGTGGTGGTGGGACCCCTTGCACCATAAATAAAAAAAAATCTTTTCCCGTGTTAGTTTGAGTGCCTTAAGAAGAATTACCCTCCATTCTACCAGGCGAACTGAGAATCGAACCCAGTACCTTACGAAGAAATGCCTAAACCGGCATCACTCTTATCATAAAAGTGACAAAAATGTTGACTAAAACTATACGGAACTACATATTATTATGATTTTACATAAAAACAAAATGGCAGAAAAAAGGGAGTGTCTTGTCACTTTCCGAAAGTGGTCTTTTCGCCAATCAAAGCGTTTCGTTGCACTTTGTATAAGCCGCAAAACACGTGTAAGTTCTAAAGGCCTGTACAAACGACCGGCGGCGGCTTTAAAGTTAACTTAATACTTTTTTATTTCCAGTATGATAAACAATATTTTGATGAAAAAGATTAATTTTTCTGAATGAATGAACAGGTTGATATGTAATCCCGGCAATCGCTAAAATTAGCAATAGTTTTCGTTGCTAAAGATGATCTTTTACCTCGTTAACTAGCAGTTAATATTATTGTATCGGCTGTTTGATATAATTGTATTATTAGCAAGTATCTTTGGCTAATCGTGGGTACACTAGTTGTACCTCTGCGTACCTGCATATGGTTTTAATTGTTGTAAATTTGTTTCCATGGATTTCAATGCGTTTTTTTTAATATTAAAGTGATTCAAGAGGAAAGTTTATTTGTATTTAGCCTTTGCCCCCGGTTTCGCTTGCGTGGTTTATTTTTGACATTCACAAAAAACTCTAACCACGCGTGCGAAGCCGCGGGCAACGGCTAGTATTTTATAAAATCTTTGATCTAAAATGTAATCAAAAAAACGTAGTCAAAAATTATCTTTTTCCTGAAATAACTACTACTTAGAAAGGTCTTGCCTATTTCTCCCGTGAAACAGCTTTGCTGTGTTTCGGAGAGAAGGGCAAGACAGGCACTGTAATTACTGGCACCGAGACTTAACATCTTATGTCTCAGGATAGGTAACACATGAATGGAATACCTGGGCTAGTTCCAGCCCAGGTATCCCATTTTTGTTCATTGGCGACGTCGACCACTTACCATCAGGTGGCACGTCTGCTAGTTTGCCTATCTCAATAACATAAAAAAAGGTAAAAAGAGGTAAACAAACTTTAGGTAGGTACTAAGTTCCATCAGCCATGTAGTGATAGTGACAAACGATCCTATCAACTCACCGGGAACATTCCGATTCTTGACATTTTTTTAGCAGTGCTAGCCATGTCAAATTTCATATGTAACGAAAATTAATTTGCGCAATTAAAATACCCACGGAAAATAGTCAGTAGTGTGTGTGAGAAAGGCCTTAGGCGCTTGGTTGGCCGCGTTGAGACGCCTAGCGCGAAGTCGGTAATACTTCAAATCAAAGGACTTCTAGGCTAATCAATGCGTAGGTTTATTTGTCAAAAATGCTTATAAAAGGTTGTGTTGTGTCTTAATTCTTAATGATAATGCATATTTATTTTGCGAAGTGTCGTGTAATCAACGAGAAAGTTTTACTAAGTTTTTAGAATTGTGTGTAATAAAAGTGATAATAGATATGATTTACCTGCTCAAAACTAATTACCTACTTAGACACCTTGTTATGTGAAGTTAGAAGCAAACAGGGTAGGTACTAGGTACTAGAGGTAAGTATTATGCCATTAAAACAGTTTGTAAGTTAAAACCATGCCAGATAATACATTGTAAAATGCCTATGAATCACGGAATTGATTTAGGTACCTACACTGAAAACACATGTGAATAGTTGACTTTGAAGGTGGATATTGTGTGATGAAGTAATTTATGTAATGTGTTTTCATAACAAAAAGATACCTTAATTAGTTATATTGGATTATTTGCCACGATTGTTTTAGAATGTATGTACCTAGTACTTACTAAGCAAAAAATCTCTACACAAATAACTAATAGTTTCACTCAGAGTTAGAAATAATAATCCAGGTCACAATAAATTTTAGGTACACAGCTGATATAATTTTGTTGCCAGGCGGGAGATTTTCCTGCATGAAATACCTAATAGCCGCAGGTTTGCCTTACGTAAACTAGGTATGAGACTACTAGGTAGGTATTTACGATTAATAAAATTTTATGGGATTTTTTTTTATTGAATATGAGTATAGTAATTAATAATTATTTTAATATGATCGTAATATGCTATCGAGTGACACCAATAGTCGGACAGTGTTTTTTTAACATAATGTAATAATTATGGCTATCAAATCCCAGTTAAGTTACCTATGAATCAAATTGTCCAGCCTGGTAATCGAACTAAGGACCCTCATGGGTTTATTCCAACATCAGTCCTGGTAGAAAAAAATATAAAAAAACTCTTTAAATAATATCTACATTATTTACTCTGTCAAGTAATTAGTACTTTGTTGTGCGTCTAGCAGTTCATTGACATCTATCATATGATTGTGACCTTTCATAGCTGCGTAAACCGTGCGCGTACGTTACTGCGTGCTATACTTCAGGGCTGCCACAGATCATTTTGAAAAAAAACTTTGACATTCATTTTCTCAGAAATTTCATAGTTTTTATTTATTAAAAATGTATAATTAAATAGCTAACCACACATCCTAAACGCTCCTTCAGTATTAGTGCTTATTTTTGTTATACCCTGTATATATATATATATATATATATATATATATATATATATATATATATATATATATATATATATATATATATATATATATATATATAGACTGATAAACACAATACCCTCCTGCAGTCGGGTAAAAATTTAAAGCTTACCGCAACGTATGTAGATATTAAGGAATTCCTACTGATTTTGCTCCGATTTTCGAAAATCGAGTTTTCACCAGATCTCCATATTTTGAGGTCCTAGGAACATTTTCCCACTATTTTCACGATGTTAGTATGTCTGTATGTTTGTATGTATGTGTGTTTGTGCGTGTGTGCATGTGTGTATGTAAACATAATTTTTGAATGGCTTGACACATCGAAACGCGGTTGATGGCATTTGATTGGATTCCGTTCAACTTAGACTTCCTGGAAATTTGAACAATTTCGGTCCAGAAAATTTAGAGAAAATTTGAAAAAACCTCAAAAAATTTTTGGCAACACAGTATTTTTTTTAACTTTCAGATTAATCGATTGAGTACAAAACCGTATTAGCTCTTTTCCTCAAAAAACTGCGTCCAATGCTTAAAAAATAATAATAATAATAATAATAATAATACGTTTATTTTCTCAAAACCAAGATTTACATGTTTTTGTACATATCAAAAATTTATAATAAAATCTATACTAGAGTGCTTACATACAAATGGGTGTACATTGGCGCGCAGAACCTACACTAAGTGCTAAACTTGTGTCGTAGGATCTGCTAACCCTTCCTATTGTACATGATAATTTTATGTGAGCAATTAGTCTTCCAATTTTAACATTCTTTCTAATCAATATTACTATATCTATATTATAAAAAATAAACGTGTGGTATTTTGTCAGGTGTGTATATGTGTGTGTGTGTGTGTGTATGTGTGTGTGTGTGTATTAAAATCGGTTAGGAATAAATAGCATTAAAATCGGTTTATCCGTCCGGAAGTTATCATTGACGAAACATTTTGAAAAAAAATCGGTTGTCTGTAAAGTTGGTTTACAGACGATAGTTGAACGTGACAACGTCTTAAGCTCTCGCTTGTACTCCAAGCCTTAAACGGAACGCCTCAGAGCGAGGTAACGCCGCATGAGTCATGTTTTTTCGTGCGTGCAGCCAGCTCTATCGAATTATAAGACGTTGTCACGTCAAAAGTGTTTTTTTTGACATATGTTCGAGAATTTTTAAATAGTAATTTTTCGACCTTTTACAATATTTTATTACTTAAAAAATGCGTCAAATGCAGTTCCAAAAATCAAAATCAAATCAAGTTTTTAAAAGTTACAGCTCTATAAATATCAATATTTTGCTGTTTACAGCAAAACTCAATAATTTTAAAATAACTTTCAGGCTAATTATACATACCAATTGATTTAAAAATTTAATCAGATTTTCTCTCTAAAAACTGTGTCAAATGCCGTTAATTGGATCAAAATCTCATCATCAAAAAATTTTTGAAAAAAGTGTTTTTTGACATTCCTTTAACATTTTTAAAGCTATAGATTATGTAGTTAAGAAAAAAATTATAGCTCATAAATTGCGTTAAATGCCATACGAAAGATCAAAATCAATTATCGTTCCCAAAATATAGAGCTTTTCAAAAATCAAATTACTGTCAAAATTCGGAGTTCAAAAATTTCGATTTTTGAACTCCGAAAGAAATCTATGCCTTTTTTTTAAGTTTTTGTTCCTTTGATATTAAAATACCTACTTCAATGTAGCCGGAAGTTTCAGGGATAGCCTGCAGGGTTTACAGATTTTTTTTTGCTTGGCCGCCATTATTTATAAGAAGCAGCGCTGGCAACAATCTGCTATATTTATGAATATTTATTGCGACAAGAATAGGTAAAGCGGTGGTACCAGACCCGGGCGAGACAATGCAGAACTCTACCACTTAGTAGCCACGATGGTAGTGACTCGCATAGCCAATCGATCGCCTATTACACCTGCTTGGCAGAACGGCAATTGCTTTATTCTTCAAAGGAGCCCGGGACCAACATAGCTACCTAGATACCTTCGCTTTTTATCGAAACGTAACTTAATAAAAAAATGAATCTTTCTATGTATAACATCTCTGCCATAACAGGGGGATGGAGTTGCGCTCCCTGCACTCTGCTGTCGACACCCATACCAGCACCGCCTATAATGACCATATTCCATTTGTTTCAGGTATGTTTTCATGTTTCGAGCGCCTATAATCCCTGAACTCTTGTTACGGTTGGGTAATTTGTCTGTCTTTAAAGATTATATGTACGTCGAGGGAAATGATGCTGTACAAGAACAGGATATAGAGTGTTTCCGATATTGCTATAAAGATAAAAGTAAGTATAGTTAACATAACAACTATAAAATTTATCATCGCTTGTAAATCTTTATTGACAGTGTCTCATTTTCCTGCACTACGTCTAAATGGATTTTTAATTTTTGTGTCTTTCTCAAATGCTGCGGCCGTACTTGCGTTTATCGTCACAAAGCTTCGCACAATGACGCGATACATGCAGATGTGACCGGCTATTATCGGCTATCGTCGCAAACATTTGGTCTGCGTGTGCCTTATCGCGCGGGCGGTTGGCGGTAGGTCAAAGGGTTTAAGCGCGCTAATATCTTCCGGACGATACACGCAAGTGCGGCCGAAGGGTCAATGAAAAGAAGCGGAAAGCATTGAATCCCTTTTAATTATAATAATCACGACGTGCATGAATTTAGTCATTATATTATTATGTATTTTTTAAGAAAACATAGGCCATATCCATATATCAGTATTAACAGTAGTGTACCGAAAAGATTTAACGAAAGGTTCTGGCACTATCTCTACATGTAGCTAGTTTTTAGAAAATTTGACGCCCTCTGGTATAGACGACCTTTATATACATGCATGGGAGTCTGGATTCGAATCTGAGGTCGAGTCGAGGTCGAGAAGTCTGTTCTTTGCTTGCTTTCTTTGCTTTGAATCAGTGACGAAAAGCAAAGAATGAGTTTTTTGCTTTTCCGGAAAACATTACTTACCAAGACGACAAAGTAATCGATCATATTATTATATTATGTTCAATGGGTTGTTCGATTCGGTTCAACTGTTGGTTAATAATACACTACTGCTAGGACTGCCTAGCACTTGGGAATATAGATGTAACAATATTTACTTATTTTAAGACAAATATTTTCTTTTCTAGATTCCTTTACCGCACCGCTCAATTATTACCGTGCGAATTTTACGTATACTCCTCAAGAACAATTTCATGACGAGAAAGTTCCGTTTCTAATAGCCCTTGCGGAAAATGACGACGCGCTTAGTCATACTTTATTGGATATCTTAAAACGAGATTATGCACATATCGAAACAAAAATCATAAAAGCTTCACGTCATTTTGTTCAGCAGGAAAAACCGACTGAAACGAACAATATTATAGAGAGTTTTTTGAATAAACATAATCTTTAAATAATTGTGGTTTTATTCATTAAAAAGATTTTGGTAAATGAGAACAAGCAGAAGGCTCATTTAATAATAAACCAGCGCTATCTATAGACACCAACAATTTCGCTGTTTTCACCATTTGTTTTATAGCACATGATAATTTTAACACAGTAAAACTGCGACAACCGACTTACAATTTGGGGCCATCCATAAATTACGTCACACGTTAAGGGGGCGGGAGGGGGTCGAAGAAGTGTGACATTGTGTGACAAGAGGTAGGGAGGGGTCCGAAATTATGTGATGTTACATTTTTTCAAAATGTAATACCTGTATAGATAAAAAATAATCAAAGGAGATCATTTTTCCAATGTAAAATTATAAAATATGTGACATAACACTAGGGAGGAGGGGGGTCTCACAAATGTGACCAGATGTGACAAAGACGGGGGAGGGGTCAAGAAAATCATGAAATTCGTGTGACGTAATTTATGGATGGCCACTTTCCTGAATCCCTGGGACTCTGAATCACATTTTCACCAAATTTACATGGAAGTAAATGGGAAAAAAGATTTTTTAAGGTCGGCTAAAAATGGCCGAGTTCTGAGATTGGAAACATTATAAAAATACAGCTGAATTGAGAATTCGGTTGAAAATATAAAACAAGGAGATCTTATCATTTGCCTGCTTATGAAAAAGTATCGTATGTCGCGCGCAAAATATCTCATCTCTTATGACTCGTTTATTCTGATATGAATGCCACGACAAACGTTTTTTCGTACGTCTATCAAAGATAAATCACAAGTAAGTAGCCGACTAATGCTGCCCTTAGAAGACATCCATATAATATTCTAAATTTTGTGTGTTACAACAGGATTTTTTTCCGAAATGAAAGCCCTTAAATAAGCAGTTGGTACAAATTGGACTCGTTATTGCGAAACCGGGCTTTTTTGGCGAGCAGAGTGTTCAGCCAGAGTTTAAGTTAAATGAGCTTAAAGCCCGACCTAAGAATATCCCCTGTAAGACCGAACCTCGGAATAGGGTAGTATTTTGATGATAAGTGGGAGAATAACTGGCATCAGGATTCCTTTTTTTATAATATATCGATTAGATAATAATCAAGCTCTCGTGATGGATATAGAAACCTATAGACACCACAAGTGTTAATGGTGCTTTGCTATCCGCGTGTTGGGAAGGCAATGCCATATTTATAATTCTATCAGCTACTTTATTCTCGAAACCGGAACAAGATAATCACAAGCACTGATTAGCAGAAATAGGTAAGGCCGTGGTACTATATACCCGGGCGAGGCATTGCGGAAATCTACCACCTAGTAGTGATGATGGTATTGACACGTATAGCCAAACGGTCGCCTTTTACGAACTGGCTGTGAAATGGTCTATAAAAGGGGGTCCGGAATAACATGGGGATTTTGTGCATGCAACAAAGGTGCATTTTATTTGTGCTTATATATATATTGCTAAAATTTCGTTGTGAACGCGATAATATCTGTAAAACACATCTCTGTCTTAATAGCCCTTGCGGAAAATGACGACGCGCTGAGTCTTACTATATTGGATATCTTAAAACGAGATCATGCACATATCGAAACAAAAATCATAAAAGAATGCCAATTCCCCGTGTTGGTTCCGGGCTCCTTTGAAGAATAGACAAACTGCCGTTCTGCCAGGTAGGTTGTAAAAGGCGACCGACTGGCTATGGGAGTCACTATTAACGTGGGTACTAAGTGGTAGAGTTCTCCACTGTCTCGCCCGGATCTGGTACCACCGCCTTACGTATTCCTGCCGCAATAGCGTCAGTGCTTGTCACTGTCGTGTTCCGGTTTGGAGGGTAAGGTAGCCGGTAAACTTATGCATGTGGCATTAGACCTATCCACAAGATAGCAACGCACCATTAACATCTTTGGTGTCTATAAGCGATGGTTGACTCTTCCCATCAGGAGACCCATCTGCTTGTTTGCTATCTTATGATATAAAAAAAAAGAATCAAACCGATCCGAAATAGTCCTATCGCCGACGATTCGTCCCGCTCTATGTTGAATGCGGTTAAAAGAAAGGAGCTGGTACTGAGGAGCCCCCGCACACAAGTGAGAGCAGTATTAACATATGAGGACGGGTTTGTGTCTTATAACAAGCGATGGGCCGGTGTGAAGAACTGCCTAGCCCTGCTGAGAACACCCAGCTTTTTTAGATTAATTTGGCCTTGCCTTCCAAGTGACAACGAAATTGGACGTTGCTCGATATGTCAACTCCAAGGATTCAAGACTGGCTGAGGTTGTAAGGGAAGTTTTTTTTAAGCGAGGAAATACGATAAAGGGAGATTTTTTTAGTGGGAAACGCGCAAACTTGTTTCTTCTTGGGGTTAAAGTGGACTAAGTTTAGTCGACCCCACTTTCAGGCTGTGGAAAGTTGTTCTTCGATTTCTGACATAAGTTTGTTGCGGCACTCGCTGACACGTTGTCGAGAAACCCCGCTGTAGCCGGAGTATAAAGCATCACCCGTACTGTGTTTCGCATAGCAATGAATGTTGTTTGATTGCAACATGTTATTAATATGCAGAAGAAACAGTGTAGGTAATAATAATAATTAGGGCGAGCGAAGCGAGCACTAGGCTACTTTCTATGCACTTTTGTGGTACATTTTACTCAAAAATTATCGGACTTTTAGGTTTGTGCTTCGACGTAGTAGTTTAAATTCATGTCTAGATATGTTATCTACCATAAAAATAGAGAGAGGGCGAGGGAGAGGGAGGGGGTGGGGGAGGGAGGGGGAGGAAGAAGGAGAGTGAGAGGGAGGGAGAGGGAGAGGGATAGGGAGAGGGGGAGTGGGAGGGGGGAGAGGGGGAGTGGGAGGGGGGAGAGGGGAGGGGGAGGGGGGGAAGGGGAGAGGGAGAGGGATAGGGAGAGGGATAGGGAGAAGGGGGAGGGAGAGGGAGAGGGATATGGAGAGAGGGATAGGGGGAGGGGAGGGGGAGAGGGGAAGGGGAGGGGAGGGGGAGAGGGGAGGGGGGGAGTGGAGGAGGTAGAGGGGGAGGGGGGAGGAGGAGGGGGAGTGGGAGGGGGAGAGGGGCGGGGGAGGGGGGAAGGGGAGAGGGAGAGGGATAGGGAGAGGGAAAGGGAGAAGGGGGAGGGAGAGAAATATGGAGAGAGGGAGAGGGGGAGGGGAGGGGGAGAGGGGAGGGGGAGGGGGAGAGGAGGTGGTGGAGAGAGAGGGGGAGAGGGGGAGGGGGGAGAAAGAGGGAGGGGGAGAGGGAGAGAGGGGGAGAGAGAGAGAGAGGGAGGGGGAGAGAGGGAGAGGGAGGGGGAGAGCGGGAGGGAGAGAGAGGGAGAGGGGGAGAGGGACAGGGAGAGAGGGTGAGAGGGCGGGGGAGAGGGGGAGGGGGAGGGGAGCGGAGGGAGGGGGAGATGGAGACGGGGAGGGTGAGAGGGGGAGGGGGAGAGGGGGAGGGGGAGAGGGAGAGAGAGAGGGAGAGAGAGGGGGGGCTGGCTGGCTGGCGGGGAACAGAGTGAATAGAGCGTTAGTTTTAAGTCAGGGTGCCCCTCTTGCCCTACATAATCATTCCTATGCCTGCCTATGCCTATCCCAACGATATTGTATGAAAGTGAGATTTGGGTATGTTAGAAGGGCATGAAAGTATAATCAATGCAGGATCAGGTTCGTAATGTTGAAGTGAGAGAGAAGTTATGCTTGAAAGAAAGTGTTGATGTAAAGATGAGAAAGGGCATGCTCCGTTGGTTCGGACATGTACAAAGAATGGTAGGTGAAAGATTAACAAAACAGATATACAATGCGAGAGATGAAATACTTTATTATTTATTTTTCTATACATTAAAAGATTATAGACTTTATTATTATAAATAAAGTCTATACATTAAAAGATGTAATTCTCATAAAAATACTTTTCTAACAATATTACTAGATAGTATAACTTTGCGAGCCCCTACAAAGCTCTGCTTTTTGCTAGTAATAATAATTCACGGGACAAATTACACTTACTGATCTAACCCCAAAGTAAGCAAATTATTTGCTTGTGTTATGGGTGTTAGTCAACGATACTAATACATAGAAATACATATATAAATACTAGAATATATATATATATATATATATATATATATATATATATATATATATATATAATTATATATATATATATAATTTATATATATATATATATATAATTTATGCTCATTACACAAATGCTTGTCCCCGTCGGGGATCGAACCCGAGCCTCGTTGATTGCGTAGTCAGGGTCTCTAACCACTAGACCAACGGTGCGGTAATAGCACACAGCCCTGATGAATACCAGCATTGAAGGGTTTAAGTTCAGAGTATGCACCATCAATAACGACCTTGATGCTTCGATCTGCCAAAAAACTGGTAATCAAATTGCAGAGTTTCACGGGAAGCCCATAAAAAGGGAGCTTGGAGAGAAGTACTTGGAAAGACGTCCCGCCCAGGTATATGGTACAACCGCCTTACCTATTCCTAGTGCACTAGCGTCAATGCTTGTCATCGTCGTTTTTCAGTTTGGAGAGTAAGTTAGCCGGTAAACTTATTCATGTGGTGTTCCCATTTAGCCACACGAGTAGCTATGCACCATTAACATGTTTTGGGTCTACAGGCGATGGTTTCTATTTCCACCAGGAGAACCATCTGCTTGTTTTCTGTTTCATGATATAAAATAAAAAATAGAGGGGATGTGGTATGCTACCATCATAGCAAGCATGAGTAATAACGAGCAGGTTGTATATTCGTAGGTATAAGAATTGTTGGTAGTTAAAATAGGAAGAATCTGGGATAGCAATCACATATTGGACAATATCCCCTCACAAATTGGAAAGAGTTTCTTCAAAACAGGTACATGATAGCAGGCGAAGGACATAATTATTAAAAAAAATTTAAACTGTGTAATGCTATAGCTAGCTAACTAGCTAAACCGTCCCCTATAGACACCAAAAATGCTAGTAGTGCGTTGATATCCGCGTTACGTTAAACGGTTTTATATATATATATATATATATATATATATATATATATATATATATATATATATATATATATATATATATATATATATATATATATATATATATATGATTTAAACCCACAGAAATTTAGAATAAGAGAAAAAATAACCATTATTATGTATTTGCATTTGCAATAATGGCCAATGACTGAAGATTACGCGTATGTAAATACTACTGTCACAAAAACAAGGGTTTATAACTTAATTATTATTAATGGAGGCAAACAAGTTTGTGTGGAAATCCACTAACTAGGTACCTTAACTTAGTGGATTTTCCCAGCAACTTGTTTTATTTAACTAACGTTTTTTTTTAATTCGGCACTGTAGCTAGCATTTCAATATAGCTGTAACTTTACGATTCCATTATCACCTAATTACCTTTTACTCGTAATAATTACAATTGTGAACACATTAGGTAATAAGGTGGGGCAAAGTAGGCCAGGCACAACGCACCGTAAGCAAATACGAAAAAAATTACCTAAACCTGAACAAATGACATTGTTTGTTTGAACTGTGGACCTAATAAGGTTTATGAATATGATTCGTTTTAATTTCTATATACATATTAAAAGTGACGCTTAATTTGCCACTCCCCAAATTAGGCGGCCTAGGCCTACGCAGCCAGTAAATCCGCCACTGATTCGTCCTAATAACCTTGTAGAGTAATATTAATTTCAACAGACGATGCTATATTTTGACGTAATAAAAATCTTGTAATATAAACTTGGACTAGTTTTCCCACTCAGTAGTTTTCGTTTGGCCAAATACCAGCGCCCAGTTGATTATTCACCGCAGTCACCGGCAGCCGCGTAACAGTATATTCTGTTTAATAAAATGACTTGCGTAGTGATGACCGTCGTTAAACGGTTTATAATAACGAATTTTTATACCGTGCTTAATAATTTTTTAGGAATAATTTTTATCTTTGTAATTTATTTGAAAAATCCATTTAAATGTCCGTGGGAGGTGAAAAGGCAATTGGAACCACCGGCTCCTCTTACTGATCGTAAATATGGAGTGCATAAATATTTAAAGGCAAATGTAAGTATTATTAACTTAGTTTTTCGTGTTGGTCTGGGTCCTTATTAACCGACATCCCAAAAGGAGAAGGTTATCAATTCGACCGTATATATCTAATACCTTTAAATGAGCAATTCTTGTACGTTTTTGGTTAATTTAACCGCAATCAAATCTAAAGCACAAGTTGCCTCAAAAAAGCTTGTTATTCTGGCGAAGGTGAGACAGTATTTCAGTCCAGGACGGTTGTCCCTGACTGAAATACTGTCTCACCTTCACCTGAATACTATACTTTTAAAAAAATATTCAATGTACAGTTTTGATTTTCCTACGATTTTATTATATGTATAGATACTATGCGTTCCAACTGAGAATAGGATTGTTAGGATGACATATTGCTCCGCATTTTCCAAAAACTTATAAATGATGAGTAAGGTGTACAAAAAAATTCAAACAAAGAAATACTTAAAAAAATAATATAAGGTGTAAAATAAATAACACCAGTAAATAATTTGTAACCTTATATTGTGCCTTGTTTTGTGCATTGTGTTTTGTGCGTTGTGCCTTGTGTGCTTTGTGCCTTGTGTTTTGTGCCTTGTGTTGTGCGTTTATTTTGTGCCTTGGGGTTAAATTTGTTTGTCTTGATAAAATTTATCTAACCTCAAGGCTGCTAACGGCAAGCGTTGGCGCGCTATTATTACTATTCTATACAGATTAAAGTGAATACTCGTTTTGCATTAATTGATTGCCTTATGTTTGTCGTATTACGCAGTAGCATGTACTGAAACCAGTAACCGTTCCGCTTTCTGGTAACGACCTCTGCCGATATCACTGAACAAAGCATAAACTAATATGCAACATTACAATCATTGATTTAAGTGTAAGTGTAAACACGTAATTTTCTTAATCTTTTTAAATCATTTAATGTGCACAACGTTTTCTCTGGGCCTACAAGGATAACTGCCATTAGTGCTAGTTTGTTTGTTTGTTTGGTTGTACACGCTAATCTCGACCTTTTGAGAGCTTTACTGGCGTGCGCTGCGTTAATACGCATAGACGAACTACTAGTAGGTACCTACTTTCTATCTCCTATTCTCTGAGTTACGCAAAAATCATGTATCATCGAATTGTTCATCTTAAAAGGTTATAAAAAATAGTTCACGATAGTGTACATCTATCTATTATGGTTTACATTTTATGACCCTTTTTATGGTAATAAAAATTGTTCTAAAATAATGTATTATTTGCAACGCTGTTGAGCACGTAAAGCCGTCGGTACCAGCTAGAAATAGTCGATAATGGTTATACGGTTGGTAAGATGCGGCGATGGGGATCAATATTCATCTCGCCAACCGACAATCTGCTGAATTGTGGTGAAGTGGAAAGTCTATAGACTTTCGGTTTATTCTGCCTGCCCCGCAAGGGCAGCAATAATCGGGCGCGATGTTACTTATGAATAAAACACGAATTTTATTCGCAATTATTATTGCACTACTCAAGCAAGTCTTCAACCTCCACCTAATTTATATTGTCAAAACAATGGAAGGAGTGAACACAGCTTGCTTTTTTAAACTGTACCTATATACCTAATTGATTTAAACTACACGTGACGCGCTAGAAACCCGCCCTTAGCGAACGTGTTGAAGTTTCCACATTAAAAATCAGCATCGCTTGTTGCTGATGCAGATGCTAATATTAAAAATCGTGCTTATGTTGATATTCGCAACAACCCTGCTCTCTACCGAATCACTCTAAAAAAGTATCTTCACACCTGTATCCCGCAAGAGGTAGGTAGAGGTAAAACCAGCGCTCTCACAATTAGCCGAAGATACACAGTCCTATACTGCAATTATATAGGTGGCAAGCCTATTGCCAACCGGGCACTTCACTTGGAAATAATTTACTAACGCAGATAAGCCAAAATAATTTTTCGCAACCGGTAAGCTTATTTGACATACATTTCGTAACCGTTACGTTTTAGAGACGGTAAAATAAGTTCATTGCCGACTCAGATAATTATTCGGTCTCGCTCATGTTACATTGCTAGATTTTTGTAAGAACTGGAACATATGATTACTTTCTCTATTCAAACCTTGTTTAAATATTAAATGTTGACAAAGAAACTTGTAAATCGTGATGTGTAAGACGTCTTTCTTTTGATACTTTCTAAAATAAAGATAACTTGATTTTATCTGTTACTTAATTATTTTAAATTAGCAGATATTATGTAATCGTCAAAGAATCAAGTAGTTACCTACCTATTTATAAGTTTATATCGTAAGTAAACATTTCTCAATTTTTTTATATCGTAAGATAGCAAGCCTGCAGATGGCTTTCCTGGAAGAGGCAGTCATTGCCTATACCAAAGAAGGTGCATTGCTAACCGCATGGCGAAATAGTAATAAATATCAGATGCATAAGTTTACCAGTTTTCTTACCCTTCAAACCGGAAGACCACATTGACCTGTGACACTCACGCTGTTGCAGCAGGAATGGGCAAGGCGGTGATACTGATCCCGGGCGAGAGATTGCAGAACTCTACCTAGTAATCACGATAGTAGTGACACAGGTAGGTATATCTAATGCTTCGCATTTTGCGAACTGTACTTGCAGATTGCTTTGGACCAACACGGGAAAAAATATACAAGATTTGCGATTTGGGAAAAATATTTTAATTAAATATATTAATATTCCGCATCTAATTAGGATAGAAATTAGATGCGGCGGCGGAGAACGGGTCGGCGACGAAGGGCATATGTCGCCCATCTTCACCCACCATAAGGGGATCTGCAAGTGATGAGTTCGGGGCACTCATCAATTATTACGTTATAGGACCTCGAGATTTATTGATGTGCTGCCATGTTTCAGCACATCGTCACATGAACGCAAAAAAGGGGTTGCATCTGCATTTTTGGATAAATGTTGGGTGGGCAAAATAAAGATAACAAAATTTAGATTAATGCCAACACCAGCCCTAGTCGTTATTAAAGTAGATAGGGTTGTAGTTTTACCCTTAATCGACATTTTTTTTATATCATGAGATAACATATAAGCAGATGGCTCTCCTGATGGAAAGAGAAACCATCGCCTATGGATACTAAAAGGTGATAATGGTGCGTTACTAACCACGTGGCGGGATGGCAATGCCACATGCATAAGCCCACCGGCTACCTTACCCCCCAAATCAAAACACGACAATGATAAGCATTGACGATATTGCGGCAGTAATAGGTAGGGCGGTGGTACAAATATTCGGGCTAGACGTTACGGAACTCTACCATCTAGTAGTCACGAATGATAGTGACACGTGAAGCCAATCGGTCGCCTTTTACGACCTGCCTTGTAGAACGGCAGTTGGTCTATTCTTCAAAGGAGCCCGGGACCAACACCGTGGCTCAATTTAAACATTACGCATATACCTGCACGAAGCCAGGTGCCTCTGTAAAGGTTGTTAAAATGTTAATTAACGTTATTATTAACAATGTTTTTTCCCCATGTTGATCCGGGCCCCCTTGAGAAAAATAAACCATCTGCCACTTTGTCAGGCAGTTCGTAAAAGGTAAACGATTGGCTAAATGTGTCATTAACATCGTGACTACTAAAACACATATAAGATTTACAAACTCATCCACTTGTTTCAGCACCACATTATCGACCACAACTTTTATATATCCGTTTTAGTTTCTTATCATTTAAGTACGAGAACTTCAGTTTTCTTCGCATTTAGTTGTAAGCCCATGTTCTTACAGTCATTTTTCATAACAGTGATCAGTGTTTGAAGAACATCGTGACTATACTACTTAACTGGCTGGTAGAATTATGCATGTGGCATGACATGCAGCCTATCACACGGATAGCAACGCACCATTAACATCTTTGGTGTCTATAAGCAATGGTTTTCTCTTTCAATCAGAAAAGCTATCTACTTGTTTGCTATCTTATGATATAAAAACTGTATTAATGCAATATTTTCTTGTACTGTTTCCCAATTAGTTAACTAAAGTTATTCAACCGGTTTCGCTTACATAAACATCATCATAGTCTGCTTGACAAATCGAAAATCGTCTAAAATAGAGATACTGCTCTTAAAATTATGTGCGATAGCTCATTGTGTCCGAAATAACGCCTAGAAAAATGTGCTAAAAGCGTGTATTAGCACATAAAAAATTGCAAAAGTAATAAACAATTAAAGATGAAAAAAATAGCATTTCGTTTTTTGCCAATATTTTATAAAATATTAATATTTAAGAAATATCAAAAAAAGATTCTGAAAGAGGAGGAAATTTGCAAACAACTCTTGATCCCGGAACTCTATCTTCATTATTTATAATCTTAATTTAACTCTGAAAATAGGTCTCCGCACGACATTTTTAGTTTGCGCGCATGGCTTCAAAAGCGAGTACGACACATAAATTAATTTATTTAAGGTATTGAATATTCTTTTTTAAATTTGAAAAAATTATGATGTATTTTGAAGACTATAAATAATTTATTCCCGTTGAAAATTTTACTTAAAATTAATTTTTCAACAAGTTAAACGATTGTTAACTAACAAAATCTACTCGTACTTCCGTCTTAATTGTAAATGAAAAAAAAAATGTTTAAATAATTATCGTAAATTTTTTTTGCTTCAGGGAGTCTTTTCTATATATACATACTTAACAATATCGCGCCATAAAAGTTAAAAAATTATTCATACTTTGCTTATAATAATTATTGTACTTGAACAAAGTTGTTAAAAGACAATAATTATTATAAGCAAAGTATGAATATTTTTTTTAACTTTTATGGCGTGATATTGTTAAATACGTATATGTCGTAGTGAAATTGTCAATACCATTAGACTATAATCTACCTAAGTGATATTATAATTTAAGTGCTAACCTAACCTAACCAAATTATAAAATCCCTAGGTAGATTATAATCTAACGGCTATTGACAATTTCACTGCGACATATATAAGAAAGGATCCACGAAGCGAAAAAATTTTATGATAATTACTAGCTGTTGTCCGCGACTTCATCTGCGCGGACTTTGTTTACTCCGTTCCTACTGTTCGTAGCAAGATGTTATTTATATAGCATAGAACTTTCCTCGATAAACAGGCATATCCAACTCAAAAAGAATTATTCAAATCGGTTCAGCAGTTTTCGAGATTACCGCGTACAACCAACCAAACAAACAAACTCTACAGTTTTATAATATTAGTATAGATTTAAACATTTTTTTTTTCATTTCATTTCATTTCATTTATCATCAAACAATACGGAATTACGAGAAAATTTTGTTAGTTAACAATCGTTTAACTTGTTGAAAAATTAATTTTAAGTAAAATTTCCAACGGGAATAAATTATTTATAGTGTTCAGAATACATCGTATTTTTTTCAGTTTTAAACAAGAATATTCAATACCTGAAATAAATTAATTTATGTGTCGTACTCGCTTTTGAGGCCGTGCGAACAACCTAAAAATGTAGTTTTCAGCGTTAAATTAAAATTATAAATAATTAGCGGCCCGCCCCGGCTTCGCAAGGGAAAAAAATGATAAAAATCGATCCAGTAGTTTTGATTTATTCATTACTGCTCGTGGGCCGCACGCGTTAATTTTTGAGATTTTTGAGATCTAAAATATTGTTTTAGCTAAATAATCGATAGGTTGAAAAATTATATCTAAATTCATATGGGTACTACATTTTTAGTTTTTACACTACATTTTTAGTTTTTACATTTTTACCTATTTCTTTTATTTTTACAATTGATATATTACAGAATGTCTTTATATACAACGTTCGCAACTTTCTTGCCATTAGACTATACAAATATGTTTTCTTCAGAGGTTACTCTTGAAAGAACGATATATAGTTGGCCATGTGAAAAATAGTCAACGCTCAAATTTAAGCCTGCAACGTTGAAGGTTTGACCCTGCGATATATTAAGGCGAGGCATCAGAGCAAAAAATGTGTAAATGGTTGACCCTACGGGCCATCCCTAAAACTTCTCACTAAATTAGGGTATTTTAAGATCAAAAGAGTAATAATATAACAGATTTTTCAGTTCAAACATCTATTTTGTTAAAAATGGCAGTATCATTAATTTTTGAAAAGCTGTATATTTGAAAACGATGATGGCATTGAAAAACTGATTTAAGATCTAAAATATTGTTTTAGCTAAATAATCGATAGGTTGAAAAATTTCGATGCTATGTCAAAAACATTTTATTTTTAATTTTCTTTATTGATAAATCCCAAACAAATTGACCGATTTTGATTAAATTAACGGTATTTGACGCAGTTTTTAAAGAACAAAAGCTGATAATATTTTTAAGTCAATCGGTAAATTAAGTTGAAAGTTATTTTAAAAAAAATTAAGTAAGTTTGCTAAAAACAACGTTATTTTAATATTTGAAAAGCTATAAGCTTTGAGAATTAGATTCGATTTTGATTTTTGAAACGGCATTTGACGTAGTTTTTCTAGTACTAAGATATCGTAGAACACCAAAAAATGATTGGTTGAAAAATTTCGAAGCTACGTCGAAAAAACACTTAAAAAGTATCTTCACGCCCATATCCCCGAAGAGGTAGGCAGAGGTACAACATGTGCACCCACGATTAGCCGAAGATACTTGGTCCCACAAATGTGATAGGTGGCAAGCCTATCGCCAACCGGGCACTTTCCAACCCCGGGCAACTTTGTGTTTCTCAGAAAACTGAAAATACAACTTTTTTTATGTGCCCGACCCGGGAATCGAACCCGGGACCTCATGTGGTCAACGCCAACGCTGGACCACTAGACCACACTAGACCACTAGACACAAAATTTTGAAAAAACACTTTTTTTAGAGCTGATTAGTTTTTGTACTCAATCGGTACATAAATCTGGAAGTTATATTAAAAAAATACTGTTTCGTCAAAAATTTTTTGGTGTTTTTTTAAAATTTCTCAAAATCTCCTAGATCGAATCGGTTAAAATTTTCAGGAAATCTAAGTTGAGCGGAATCCAATCGAATGCCATCGACCGCGTTTCGATCGGTCTAGCCGTTAAAAAGTTATGAGATGTTTACATACACACACACACACACACCCACACACCCACCCACTCACACACACACACACACACACACACACACACACACACTGACACATATATACATACAGATATACTGATGTCATCGTGAAAATAGTCGGACCTCAAAACATGGACATCTGCTGAAAATTCGATTTTCGAAAATCGGGGTAAAATCAGTAACTTCCTTATCTACATACGTAGTGGGAAGTTAAAAACTGGTTTGCTACATCACGTTTTTTTTACATTAATTGTTAAATAACAATTTTACAAAGATTATACGATATACCTGAAGATATTATCTTAGGAATGTGCTAACTTATTACATGATAGAATGTACTTTACTTGATCATATAAAATTCCGAAAAAAGGCTAAAAAATCTCTAAAACAAATAATTTGTTAATACTATTTCTAATCTTTGACATGATTTTTATATAGTGATATTAAACTAAATAAAAAAAAGAATGTACTAAATTTTGGTTTTCAGCTGCAGTCCTATATTTATTTATCCGAAAATTAACACGTTTGCCAGCGGTTTAACAGAACATACCGTGCCCACCGCCACCACAGGCCCGTAAACCCGGAACCGCTATGCCCCAGCATTTTAAATCTGTAATATTTTCGAAAATATTCATTTAAACTACATGCTGTAAACGGCCATTTTGATCTATATTAAATAACAATATATTTAAGGTATTTAATTGGATAAGGATTAGTGCTGTATTGCTTAAAATTGCTTCGAAAAAAGCTATTATTTCTCGTAAAAAGTAAATGACAAAAAATGCTATTGTGGGTTATCCATAAGAGATAGACATATACCATCGCGGAGTTTTTTGTAGACCTTTTCAAGGTGTACAAATACTTAGTACATTATTTTGATAAATCTCGTAGGGTTTAGCCTGCGTTTGCAATGTAAGCGGAAAAAATATAATTATTTACGACATGACATCAGAAAACTCAAAAATTGCAGTATTTCTCTACAATACATTGAATGTTATTATACATATAAACCTTCTCCTTTAATCACTCTATCAAAAAAAACACATCATAATCCGTTGCGTAGTTTTAAAGATTTAAGCATATATAGGGACATAGGGACAGACAGAGAAAGCGACTTTGTTTTATACTATGTAGTGATTAACTAATAGTAAAAGTATTAAAGACATCAAACCGACTTCAATTACTGTCAACTTTACTATACCCATATCTCAAAAACTCCTGATCCAATTTTGAAGAAACTTGTACTGTTCCCCAAGTTGGAATATATCTGATTTAAATAAAAAAGAATTGCTTATCTCGATAAGTTTTTTCATTGTGCAAAAAATTCGTAGATAAATATAAATGTACCGCCGCTCGAACCTCTCTCACGGCCTAACCACCGGTAATTCGCGCCCAAGATTTTTCGCGCGGCGCGAACGACGACGCGTCTAGCACAGAATAAAGATTTTGTGCGTCTAGCGTCTGAAACAAATGTAATGTATGGGAAAGTACTAAAAATGCCACACGGCGTGGCGACCGACGAAATTTGCCGAGTGAATCGCGTGTGGGGCAAGGGACGCGGCGAGCGAGTGAAACAAATGTATGAGTCAACAGTCAACATTACACAGCGCATGCGCCGAGGCCGCCGCTATAGTTCAGGAACCAAAACGGTTTAGCTGTAGTTGCCGAGAAATACACTATGAACATTTTAATTTTAATTTTCAAATACTTAGTAAATACTAGGCCAGTAATTTGTAAGTCTGGTCACCACATCATAGGTATAAACAAAATCCAGAGATACAATTTTTCTTTCTTCCCACAATGTTGAATATTCATAACAATATGATTATAGTAGTGTCGCTAAAAAATCGATAGTTTTAATCTAGAAACGTCATAACGTCAATAGTATCGATAGTATTGAACGCTGCAAGTAAATAAACTATCGATTGTGTCAATAGTATCAATCATTGGATAAAAAAAGTATCAATTCTATCAATAGTATTGTTAGACAATATTGCATTTATCGATTTATTCGATACTATCAATAGTTTGTACATTCGATAGCATCGGTCAGTATTAGAATAAAGTTGACTATCAATAGTTTTGAAAGCATCGATACTATCGATAGTGATTGTGATTAATTCAATATTAAATAACAATACTGTCCATAATATTGATACTTTTGATAGTTTATTTTATTAATCATGAATATTGCTGTTTATTGTTAGTATTGTACTTACTGAGGCACTGAAACCCTATCGACAATGGACTATCAAGCGGCAACACTATAAATCAAAGGTTTCGAGTTTCGATACTCATTCCAAAAATTTGTCTTGATATAGTATGTATTTCTCATACTTCTTGTGAAACTCAACGTTTTTACTATACTCCGATTCTTATTTAAATTATCTACTACACATTCTCTTCCAAATAGTAAGTGTTGAAGTACAAAACCACTCCCCTCCAAGCAATATTGAAATAAAGTTAAAAAAGTCATCTTGCTCTCGGACTATACCGGTCGCGGCGATGACAGCAAGATCACGTGGCCTCAATATTCGCGACGCGCGAATTTCGCCTCGCCCGGCGCGCCGCTGCCGCCGCGCCGCCGCCGGTTCACGTGGCCGGGCAGGAGGGACAGACATGCAATGGTTACAGTTACTGCTCGCTAATGTAATAAGTATATAAATATATATAGTAAATAATGTAAATGTAATAAGTAGACATGCGCAAAACGGTACTTTGAAGTGTAATGCAACATCACACATCACCTTTGAAAAGGTAATATCACCCGCAAACATCACTCATCACTCATTACTCATCACATCATCTTAAGGAAATATCACCTCGAGTAGCGTTTAGTGTCTTGCGTTGCATGTGATGTATGCATCGCTTTTTTGTGCGAACTACGAGTCATTACACTGAGTATATATTTCTTTCCAAACCAGAGTACCATAATAATTGATGATTAAACTGATTACTAATTTTAGTCTGATTGAAAGTTTTATTATAATTCAATTCATTATGTAGGTACCTGATTTAAAAGTATCATCACGCCGGCACCTATGTGGGGTAAGTAGAATAAACCAAACGTCTATAGACTTTCAGTTTTCCACAATTCACCAGTTTCTTGGTTGGCACACCATTCCGCCAGACTCCGACCTGCTACTGAGATTTTAGATTTCGAGTAAAGTATCTTCACGCCCGTATCCCCGAAGAGGTACGCAGAAGTACAACAAGTGCACCCACGATTAGCCGAAGATATTGGTCCCACAAATGTGATAGGTGGCAAGTCTATCGCCAACCGGGCACTTTCCAATCCCGGGCAACTTTGTGTTTATCAGAAAACTGAAAAAACACTTTATGTGCCCGACTCGGGAATCGAACCCGGGACCTCATATAGTCAACGCCAATGCTGGACCACTAGACCACATAGGCGATTTTCGGGTAAATCCTCAGTAATACTTTTGCCCGATCGGGATTTCATGGTCGAAGTATGGCTGAGTAGTCTAACCGCTAGACCACGATGCACAAAACAAACGACGCGACGTGCGGCACACAGAACAATTAAAATGTCTTAAACAGTTATTGCATAATATAAGGGTACTCATTTTTATTATAAGTAAGATTGCACATCTTATTTATAACAAATATGAACCGAATTGTTATCACCAAACGTTTCCAATTCAAATCATTCTAACATACTTAACGTACTCATATACCCGTTCTCCCAGCTCGAACCAACGATCTCGGTATTATTCGATTTATTTGAGTTATACTGCCAGTTGCATATCTCCCGCACGTTGCGCACCACACTCTTCTCTTGGTAGTATAATATGTGATACGGCCAGAAACGACACTAACCGAACTGTACCGAGTGATGAATGAAGTAATGTGTGATGGTTGAAACGCTAGTGTGATGTGTGATGTTGCATCACCTTTCCGAGTGATATTACTTTTGTGATATTACACGCATCACCTACCCATGTCTAGTAATAAGTACCCTTATTAACTAACGGTAGGCTTAACGGTAGTAAATATACGATAAATATTATTAACAAGGAAAATAAGCTAATTAAGTGCTGCAAATAAAAAATACAAGGCGCACCCAGTGAAAGTAACGTCATTATTCAGAAAATCAGAATGATGAAAACACACACACACACACACACACACACACACACACACATACACACACACGCATACGCAAGCACGCAGGCGTTACTTTATGTATGGCTAATTAGCACTTAAAAAGACGTGTTACTTTACCAGCGAAGCGGGCAAAGTTTTGCGGGGCAGCTAGATTTGAAATAAAAAAAATTAACACTGACTGTATTATCGAAGTTATCCTTAGCACGAAAAGCCTATAAAGTTTCTTAATTCACTTATGTATAAATCGTTGTATTTACTGATTTCAGAATACGGTGTTACATTATGTGGAGAGTGGGGACCCATCAAAACCAGTTATGCTGTTCCTCCACGGGTTTCCCGAATTATGGTACTCGTGGCGCCATCAACTAGTCAATTTCAATAAGAATTATAGGTAACTAAAAAAAAGCGTGCGCGTAGTGGAACACTAGTTTAGAACGAAGTTATTAATTTCCTCCTGCTCTCAGTGCTCCACTCTTATTTTCTCTCCCCGTTCTCCCCCTCATTCTGCTTCCTTTTCCCTCTTTCATCCTCCTTTCCTCCTCACCCTTTCCTCCTTTTCCCCTCCCATACTCTCTACATCCACTTTTCCCACTTGTCCTTATTTTTTTCTTGTTCCGACTTGTTTTACGAGTTTCATGAGTTTTTTTAAAACGTCTACACTAAAGAAAGACCCGTGAGTCGTAACGGAAACTCGTGAAAGAAAATTATAACTTTTTTTTCGCCTAGCCCCATCCGCCAAGTCTGTACCGTGCGTGCGATTAAAGGAACTTCGTTCTTTCTTCGTTCCAATAATGCTACTGCATATATGCATAATAAATGCTGCGGCTGCACTTGTTTTTATCGTCACAAAGCTTCGCGGATTAAAGCGATACATGCTGATGTGACCGGCTATCGCCGCAAACATTTGGACTGCGTGTGCCTTATCGCGCGGTTGGCGGTACGTCAAAGTGTTTAAGCACGCTAATGTCTTCAGGACGATACTCGCAGTTGTGGCCGCAGGCTCAATACTTATCATTATCGAGTTCCAGTTTTGAGGGTTCCCTTACCCTCAAAACTGGAAGTAAACTTACGCAGATAGGATAACAACCAACTATTAACATCTTGATGTTTTTAGGCGATATTTGTCATTTTCTATCAGGAGTAGATGGCTATCTGCTTGTTTGCTATGTCATAACATAGGTATAAAAAGAAAGTTAATACCTAGCTGTATTTTTCAGGTGCATAGCTGTAGATATGAGAGGTTACGGCGATTCAGAAAAACCAGATGGAGTATCATCATACAAGTTGGAATTATTGGTGGAAGATATAAGAGATTTAATTCGCCAATTAGGTAAGAAACAAAATAATATTTACTAGCGGTCACCTGTGGTCACCGAAATTCGACCATAGACAAAACAATAAAATCGTTTTCACGTTTGACAACTGCCTTTAGCCGTAAAGAAAATAGTATACATGTGTGTATTGTATCAGGATTCATATGAATGTAGTGTGTGTTATGTTTATTTATACTAATTTAATGTATTTTTAATATATATACACACACACACATATATATATATATATATATATATATATATATATATATATATATATATTAGTGATGGGCCGAATGTGGTTTGAACCGAATTCGAACTTCGGCCGAACATTCGGTGAAAATAAGAAATTCGGCCGAATTTCGGCCGAACTTCGGTTTAATTTTGGGGAGCTTTCTTAAAAGCGACACGTCGTGACTTTTTTACGAATTTGCTTAAAATTTAATTATGTTATACTAGCTATTTACCTATTTTACTATTTACTACTAGCTATTATATTGTCCGCGGCTTTGCTCGCATAAAGTAAAAGAAAAAAGTAACCTATGTCACTCTCTATCCCTTCAACTATCTCTACTGAAAAAATCACGTCAATTCGTCGCTCCGTTTCGCCGTGAAAGACGGACAAACAAACAGATACACTTTCCCATTTATAATTTTAGTATGGACCAGCTTTTGCTCTTGTTGACCAAATCGAGTTTTCACCAGATCTCCACGTTTTGAGGTCCTAGAAATCTTTTCCGACTATTTTCACAATGAGGTCAGCATGTCTGTATATATGTGTATGTGTATGTGTAAACATCTCATAACTATGTACATAAATAACATACATAAATAAATAACTTTGTATAATCTAAGTAGATAAATGTATAGATTAGCTACAGAATCTAATCAGCTCTATTCCTACAAAAACTGCGTTCAATGCATTAATTGCATCAAAATCGGCATTTCCGCTCAAGAGCTATGGTTGACGAAAAATTTTAGAAAAGTGTTTTTAGACATAACTTAGTAATTTCTCTAACTAATTTTTTTTGACCTTCCACAATAGTTTAGTGCTTAAAAAACTACGTCAAATTTAGTTTCAAATCGAGTTTTCAAAAGTTACAACTTTTTTAATATTAATATTTTTTTGTTTACAGAAAACTTCTTAATATTTTTATTAAAATAACTTTCCGGCTAATACCCGGCTTGATTTAAAAATCTAACCAGCATTTCTTTCTCAAAATCTACGTCAAATATCGTAAACTGTATCAATACCGGTTTATCTGTTTGGGAGTTATCGTTGACGAAAATTTAGAAAAAAGTAATAAGTGAAGTACTTAATAAAAACTTAATATTAAGTAAAAACTTCAAACTTGTTTGAAGGTCAAACCTTCTACAATATTGTGGTACTTAAAACATGTACGTCAAATGTAGTTTCAAGAATCAAAAACGAATCAAGTTTTCAAAAGTTATAACTTTTGAACAATAAAATTTTGCTGTTTACAGAAAACTTACTTAATATTTTTAAAATAACTCTTAGGCTATACACCGATTCACTTAAAAAATCTAATCAACTTTTCTCTTTAAAAATTGCGTCAAATACCGTCAATTGGGTCAAAATCGGTTTATTAGGATTTATTATAAAGAAAATTTTTTAAAACAAATTTTGATATTACTTCGACATATTAGCCTATAGAATCAAAAATATTTTAGAGCTCAAAAATTTCGTTGAATGCCATTTGAAGGATGAAAATCGATCATCGTTTTCAAAATATACATTATACAAAATATACATTATTTCAAAATATATATTTTAGAAATTAAATTGGTCATTTTCAGAAGTTTTTCGACATATTAGCCTATAGACTCAAAAACATTTTAGAGCTCAAAAATTTCGTTGAATGCCATTTGAAGGATGAAAATCGATCATCGTTTTCAAAATATACATTATACAAAATATACATTATTTCAAAATATATATTTTAGAAATTAAATTGCTGTCATTTTCAGAAGTTTGAAGTCAAAAGTCAGAATTTTTAACCTTGAAAAAAAATGCTGAGGTATAGTTTTTGTTCCTTTGAGCCTAAAATACCTCAATTTAGCGGGAAGTTTCAAGGATAGCCTGCAGGGTCAACTGACTTACTTATTTTTTTACCTTTTTTTCGACATTTTTTAACCTACCGATTTTGGAGCTAATAAAACCATTTACGGTAAAAATTACGTTGAATGTAATTAAAAAGATCTAAATCATCATGTTTTAAAATATATGCATCTTCATCTATATCAAACTTTAGATTTTTAACTTCCCGCTACGTACGGAACATTTTCTGACTATTTTCGCGATGACGTCAGTATGTCTGTATGTATGTATGTATGTGTGTGTGAGAGAGAGTGTATGGTTGTGTGTACGTAAACATTTCATAACTTTTGAACGGCTTGACCGATCGAAACGCGGTTAATGGCATTGAATTAGATTCTGCTCAACTTAGACTTCCAAAAATTTTATCCAATTTGGACTAGAATATTTTGAGAAATTTTGAAAAAATCGCAAAAAAAATGACGAAACATATTTTTTTTAATATAACTTCCAGATTAAAATATAAAATTTTAGCAGCTCTTTTTCTTAAAAAACTGCGTCTAATTCATAAATTGTATCATGATCGGTTAATCCGCTCGGAAGTTATCGTTAACAAAAAAATTTGGAAGTGTTTTTTCGACACGAATTCGAAATTTTTTCAAATACAGTTTCAAAAATCAAAATTAAATCAATTTTTCAAAAGTTACGGCTTTTCAAATATCAATATTTTGTTATTTACAGCAAACTTAGCATTTTTAAAATGACTTTCAGACTAATATACCGATTGATTTAAAAGTCTAATCAGCTTTTCTTTCTATAAAATGCATCAAATAAGCAAATTGCATCAAAATCGGTCGATTTTGTTTGGGATTCAGTAATATCGAAAATTCGAAAAAAAAAATATTGCTTCGACATTTCTGAGTCTGTAGATCACGTAGTTATAAAAACATTTTAGAGGTCAAAAATTACGTTGAATGCCATTCGAAAGACCAAAATCAATCATCGTTTTTAAAATATATAGCATTTCAAAAATTTTGAAATTACTGTCATTTACAACTACTTCTATGTGCTAAAGAATATTTGTAACAAATTTAAGATTTTTGAACTCTGAAAAAATCTGTGATATGCTAAGATATAGATAAAAATCTAGCTTGAAGTCTCAGGGATGACCTGCCGGGTTAATGATTAACATAACCGTTTTACATATTTTTTGAACTCTTCGAATTTAAAAAATCTATGCTGAAGTTTTTTCATTTTTGTTTTTATGTTTTTTTTTTTAATTTACGTTTTACGGATTATTTTCGAAAGTATAGTATAGCCTATGTTACTCGGGCATGATTTCATATCTTTCTAATGGTGAAAGATTTTTTCAAATCGGTTTAATAGTTTTTGAGTTTAGATGATGCAATATATAAAAATATAGAATACAAATCTTTCCTCTTTATAACATTAGCGAAGATTTCAAGCAAAATAGTGCAACAAGATACTTTTTTGTAGTACCGAATGTTCGGCATTCAAACCGAATTTCGGCCGAATGTCGAAGTTCGGTTCAAGCTGCCGAAATTCGGTTAAACCGAATGTAAAACGAATTTCGGCCCATCCCTAATATATATATATTAAATACTGTGTTTCTGCAGTCCTACGCAATGTAAACTTTAAAAAGTGCCAAATTTCATGCTCTGCCGTTTGCGCGATTATCCGGGTCCTTTTAAAGAGTAGACGTAATATTTAATTCTCCTAGCGGATTACCTAGGTAGTCCGTGAAAGGCGAACTATGCGAATTACTACCATCGTGTACATAGAATGTGATAGATTTCTGCAACGTCTCGTTCAGGGGCCTCATTAAGAGGCAGTCCACACTTTAGACCAATTTTTTAAGAGAAATCAAAATTTTCCAACTCCTAATTTTTCATATTATAAGGTACTTTCATTTAATTAAATGGTTCCATTAGATAGCTTAATCTTTTAAATATTGCCTAAATATTTTGTAATTATCAATTGAATTTCTTATAATAAATGTTTTCCGAAATCAAGTTTCGACAATTACGCAAGGAAGCTATTTTTCCAAAAGGTATTCCTTTTGCTAGAAACAACAAACTTAATTAGAAAAAATACTAAATTACCAGAAATATCTAACAATTGTGCATGAATGGATTCTTTTTTCTTAAAGGTCTATAATTATATCTAATTAATTAAGCAAATATGCCTATTTCTACGAAAATTAACGAAACATTAACTAGGTTTTTTTGTTATCAAATAATTACATTTTCCTATAGAAATTGGCATAGAATAAAACTATATTCTATTTTTATGCAAAAATAAGGCACTTAAAGAATATTTATTTATTTTTTATATCAAAAATGAATAAAAATGAATACAATAAAATAGTATAAAATCCGCAAGTCTCCGTGTGCCAAAATTAGTACCGCATAGTAATAATTAAAATATTAAAAGTATCAGTACTGTTTTCATTTTACCAATACTAGGTGCAATATATGGACGACAACGTCGAGCTCTCACATCGATTAGAAAGTACCTAAATTTCAGTTTTATAACGTTATCAAACGGCAATCGAGTCGAAGCGTTTAAAAACTCTTACACATTTTCTTATAATTATGCCGCATCGTTGCACGTCCCGACGTTCTATTGTGTATATGTGTGTGAGAGTCCTAAGCGCATTGAGTCAATTACGCGAATTGGAGGGGGGGGGGGGGGGGGGGCAGGTCTGATATACCACCGCCTTTTTCTTTCCCTGTCGGTACAGCCTCAATGCTTGGTACTGTCGAGTTCCGGGCTAGATTGTAAGGCAGCCGGTAAAATGCGACATTAAAACCCCGTCACACGGGTAGTACCATAACATGTTCGTTTTTGGTGTCGTCTTCAGGCGATTGTCTCTTTCCATCAGATGACCATCTGCTTGTTTTCTGTCTTATGTTTAAAAAATCTTTTAACTTTAAAAGCTACGTAATCCAGGAGTAACATAAGGGTTGCTTTTTTACCCGAGTAAGAAAAGAGAAGTAATGATTTTTGGTCACATTCGCGTGGTCAAAGTCGCGGAATATTTCTAGTATTGTATAAATAATTATAATTAGCTGTTACTCGGGACTTCGTTCACGTGACCGCAATATTGTTTTTTTCCTTTTGATCAGACGATTAAAAAGTGGGCTATGTCACTCTTGGATAGTCTAGCTTTCTGATGGTAAAATAATTTTTAAGAACGGTCCAGTAGTTTTTGAGTTTATTCGTTACAAACAAATAAAAATACAGATGTTTTCTCTTTATTGTACGTATTAGTATAGATACAGACAAGTTGCAGTTAAATCTCTTTGTCGTATTGTTTGTATACGGTTTGGTTTTGAAACCATTACATAGACGATATAGACCGCGGTCCATGGACCGTGGTCGAAACATTGAACTTGTAGGACAAAAGTCTTTTCGTGTTTTTCACAAAATAATCAAGCGATTAAAGTAGAAAAATAAATATTTTTATTAATAAATGTTTTTTCTTCACCGAATTAAAATGTTCGAAGCCTCCTAACTTTTTTGGTCACATTCGCCAAATCCCAAATCCCAAATCGAGATTTTTCGAAGATAGAAAATATCAGCTTCTCGTTAACATGAAACTGTTCACAAAAATTTAGCTTGTTATTAATGAAAAATAGTTTGTTCCTGGAACCACTGTCTAATATATTAAAATTGAAATTCATGTCAATATTATAATGTAAAAACATTTAAGCGTCATGCGAGCAATAACGTTACCACATAATACCGATATTTAAATCCTTCATTAAAATTGAAATTTATGTCAAAATTATATTATAAAATGTACAGCATTTGTGTCACGTACAGCTACATTCTATTTTTGAATAGCGGAAACCGAGTCAAGCGTTATTTCCGTCCGAATTTAAATGACTGAAATGATGAAGTTTTACTTTCAAATTTTTTATATAGCTTTCATACTGTGTTAATTGCTATTTAATATCAAAGCTCAACTTATTTGTCACAAGTTTCTGGCATTTTAATATTACTAGCGATTGCCCCGTGATCAGAATTCGAACATAGACTAAACAACAAAATTTCTTGTAAGCTAGATAACAGACTTAGTAGAGGGTAAAGAAATAATATACGTGTAATAAATAATATATATGATAAACATACATGAAATAATTTTATACTAGCCATACCCGTGCGAATAATTCGCACTAAGTAATTTTATTAAATACTTTTTAAGTTGATTTGAAATTGAACAAAAAGTTACAGACCGTCAATCATGTTGACGTTGTTTCAAAATTAAAGCTGTCATAAGTATTATGTCTTAATATGTGTATATTATTTTAATTTTAATAATTTATAAAAACAAAAGCAGTAATATTTTTTTAGTTGTTGATGCCGGTAGAGCAAGCAATTATCTATAAAATGATATAGAATTTATTTAGATTAATTGTGAGGTTTTCTCTAAAAAGGGAGGCAAACATCTTATACTTAGCGTATTAATATGTATAATGTTTCTTGTAGGTATTATTTAAAAATAAAAGTTTCTGCAGCCTTCCGCAATGTAAACTTTAACTGTGCCAAACGTCAAACGTCTCCGTTCGTTTAATTGTCATTAAAATGTCTATGGTGGTGTATACATGTAAGGTGGTAAAGATTTGATAGATATACATTCGCACTCGCAATAAAACAACGACAGCATTAATAATTACTAACATTCGGCAATAGACCAAAAACTATTTTTAACAGGCGAACATTTTTCAAACCACCATAAAATCTAATCAAAAAAGGGTAACTCCTTATTGTTTGAGGAAAACAGGTGTTTTTTTTTATCCTAGGTTGTAAAGCTTGCTCGGTCGGTATTTCAGTAAAATTCATTTTGTCAAAATTTTTAGATGAGTCGTTGTTTTATTACGAGTGCGAATATATATAAATTTATTGAGTCTATATAAGGGACGGGAAAGCTTTGATTCCCTTTAAAAGACAATTCCGCGAACGGTGGAGTATGAAATTTGGCACAGTTTAAGTTTATATCGTGGAGAAATTTAAAATTTTAAATATAAAATTTCAAAAATAAACATTACACACGCTTCATTCATGTGACATACATGATATTATACACACATGCATATACGTAGGTCATACTATAAGTTTTGCGTAACTTAAAAAAAAACATGTTATAACCAAAATATTATATTCAATATAATCTTCTTAACATTTTAAATATTTTTTCATGCGATCGAACCATTTTTAAAACAGGAGGACCACAGATCTGAAGGTTTGTTTTCTACGTGCCGATTGAACGCTATCACTGCCTCTTCGGAGTTGGTAAAAGTTAAACCTCTCATCAAATCTTTGATTTTGGAGAAAATACAGAAATCACAGGGTGCTAGGTCGGGGCTATGCGCAGGATGAATGACGAGATGTACTTTTTCGGAAGCTAAAACTGACTTTGTTTTGTTGGCCGTGTGTGAAGAAGTGTTATCATGGTGTAGGAGAATGCGGCTTTTGGGTCGTCTTTCGCGAACTTTTTCTAACACCCTGGGTAAACAAATGGTAGAATACCACTCGGCATTAACACTCTTTTGATCTTCAAGTGGAATTGTACAGATGGGACCCGTAGCTGAGAAAAGAAACGCGATCATTTTTTGACCAACGTTTCTCGCCTGTCTCACTTTTGTTGGCCTCTTTCTGGTTCTCATTTTCAAACACCCATTCTCAAGATTGCTGTTTTTTCGGGTTCAAAACAATAAATCCACGTTTCGTCTCCTGTGACAATATCATAAACAGCATTAAAATGTCCGTGGTCGTACTTCAGTAACATCTGTGAGCACCATTCCACGCGAGCCCGCTTTTGCTACGCTGTCAGTTCATGAGGGATCCAACGACAACAGAATTTCCAAACTTTCTATTCTTCGTGTAAAATTTTTTGAATTAGGCTCATACCATTCCCCAATAGTCCTCGAATTGTCTAATAGGTAATCCGCGTGTTTTCTTCAATTAACCGCTTAACAGTAGCCACATTATTTTCGTTGACGGCAGTTGAAGGCCGCCCTTCACGAAATTCGTCATGTAAAAACTCAACCTCTTTAAAATTCAGCAAACTATCGCCTCGCGGTGCTCAAACAAGGTGCTTCTCTCCTAAAAGCATTTTGAAGACGAGGGGCATTTTGATGAGTCTTGCGGAGAAAAAGAACTTTTAAAATCATAAAAAATCATCGCTCTAAAATCTTTTCGACTTAATTCCATTTTCGTTGCGTACATACTAACGTAACTACGTAACTTTGATGTGTGATATAAAAACAATTGACAAATCATTTCCCGCTAATTGTTTTTTTTATTACTAAGAAGGTTGAAGAACATTCGAAATTTGAATAGTTCCGACTAGCTGTTGCCCGCGACTTCTTTCGCGCGGATTTCGTTTACTCCGCACAGCTCCTCAGTGATAGCGTGATAATATGTAGCCTATATGTTGACCCGACCTGTTAGTAATATTCATGCAAAATTTGAAGTAAATTCATGCGGTACTTTTTGAGTTTACCCCGGACATACATTGAATTTCCTACGATTTTATTATATGTATAGATTAGCTAGAAGTGCAAAACTTTTAGTGTGCCCCATGTATACTATTTTCTTCCATGCTATTTTCCTAATAATTAACAGCCGTCTGTTGTCAAACTTAAAAGAGATATACCTAGTCTATAATCGAATTTCGGCCACAGGCGATTGCCAGTTGTGTAAAGGTGTATGGTGGTGTATGCACGTAAGGTGTGTAAAGATATTTAACAAATATACGTTTACTAGCGACCTGCCCGCGGTTTCACCCGCGTAGCTTTTGTTCCCGTGGAAATATCGGAAAGGTTTATATAGTAATTTTTTTTGGGACATAGAGACTTAGGGGCAGACAGAGAAAGTTTTTATACTACCCATGTAGTGATCAAGGAACTTATATACGATAACTGGAATTATTACGAAGCCATATTTGAAAAATAAAAATGTACTTTATTTCGTTACTCATAAAGCTGACATTTGTTTTTTACTTAACAGAGGGAAAAAACGTTCTGAGCAAGACAACGACAAGAATGGATGTTGTCCCTCTCTTGCAATTGCCAGTGTTGATAAAACTAACTGATGGTAGATTTCTATATATTCGGTAATCGTTAAATTCCTTTTATTCATACACGTCGATAAATATATTAGCATGAAATGTATTGTAATTAACATAGTGAGTTCTAAAATGTACTTATTTTAATTATTACGTAATTACTTATGCAATGCAAAGCTGTTTCTCAAATTAGTAGAATTACTTAGTAGTAATTTGCAAACTACGCATGGCCGCACTTATCTATGGCGATTGACGCTTTATTTAGTAGAAAGAGAAACGCTCCACCAAAGTCGTGGTACTCATCGGAACGATTTTGAAGCGCGTGTGAACATTCCGGGTAGAATGTAACTTCCTTGGTAGTGATATACATTTATTGAGTACTAGCTGCTGCCCGCGACGTTGTCTGCGTGAAGGCTCTACAGCGCCACACATACCTAACATACCAGTGTCGCTATAGCATTATAATTAAACAACTTTTAAAAAAGCACTACAATATTGCAAGCAAAGCAAGTGAAGAAAGCTATATGGGAATCCTGCTGAGTTTAGTCATATGATGTGACTGAAGGAAATAGAGAAAATAATGCAGGAATATATTCCAGGACACAAAAGAGTAAAAATACGTACAAAGGTATCATACCTTACAACATTTTCCTATAAACTACGTTGGTAGTTATGCTGCCAGGAACAAAAATGAAAAGAGAGTCAGGACTGGTGACGCGAGAGCAGGCGACGTACAGCCCGTGTGAAAAGCAACTCGTCCTGAGATAGGTTCCGAAGAAGCAATCGGGACACCGACCTTCAGCTTGATAGTATGCGCTGGAAGTCCGCTTGCTGACAAGGAGTTCAGAAATTCCACGGGATAATGTGTGTCGTCATCTTGCTCGACGACAATGTTTAAAGAGGTGTAGACCACTTCATTCCCTTCAATTTTCGAGAGAATGCATTCGTTAATTGCTGCAGCCTTATCATTTTTGGGCGTCAAAATGGCCCGCTCACACACCCAAGAATTCTGCTGGTGCGGTATACGACTGATGTCCCCGTACACACAGCGAATGAGTTCTTCTAAGCTGGATACCACTCTACCGAGAGACTCTGAAAGCACCACCTGTCCACCTCTATCTTCTGGTAGAGTGCCTTCGCCAAGACTTAGCAGGACATCGGAGAATTCTTGAGCATGTGCATTGCCTCCGAGCCGAGCTCTCATATTAATAGTCAAGCGCAGCGTATGAACTCGTGACCACAACAAAGATCGTTTCAACGAAGCATTCACTTCGTCAGCCCTCGAACCCCGTGTCACCACGGGAAGCATTTGCCGGAAATCGCCACTGAACAGAACTGTGACACCACCCATCACATGTTCGTTCCTGCGGATGTCCGCAGGGTTCTGTCGATTGCCTCAACTGCCTTCCTATTGGCCATTGTACACTCATCCCATACGATTAGAGAGCAATCCTTGAGCACGTGTTCCTTATCACTGTTACGTGACACACCACAAACAGGCGTTTCGGCGCTCTTTAAATCGATGGGAATTTTGAACATGGCATGTGCTGTCTTGCCACCTGGAAGTAGTGTGGCAGCGATTCCCGACGACGCTACAGTAATAGCAATTTTGCCTTGCCTCCTGACCTGTGCAAGTATACCAGTGGTAACAAATGTTGTTCCACCAGGAGCATCCAAGAAAAACATTTTACCCTGGTTTTGCCCAACGCTTTCAAGGATGATGTCATAAATTTGTTTTTGCTCTGAAGAGAACAAAGCGACATGGTCATTTCGTGTGGTGGTCATTTCGCTCGGATCGTAGTTTGTCTCAGCGTTATACTCCCGATTTTCACAATCTTGATGCGGTGATGATTGGGGAGCTGGTAACACATATTCAATCAGTGGATTGCCGCCGATAGAAATGACCACATCTTGAAGTGAACTGAGACAAGTGTTCAACAAGCGTTCATCAGTAACTTCGACTTCGTCTCCAGTAGCACGCCTCAAAGCTCGTAGAAAATCTTCAGACAGATGATGGCGATACTTCTCCCACAAAGCTACCGGGTTCGCGACTCCACAAAACACCAAGATGACGGCAAATAGATCACGCATGCGACTGGGACTGTCACTAACGCTCGCCTCCGCGAGGGTGTCATCCCAGTATTGGTCACCGTCGAGAAGGTGGCGTGCTACGCAAGCTGCGCGGTAAGTGGGATACTCCATTGCATCAAATGTCCTTAGAAAGGTGAAAGACGTTGAGCCTCGGACCGTGTGAAGTACCAAACGCAGAAAATAGCATTCGCCATTATTCGGATGCACGCTATAAACCCTACCCAATGCGGTGTCCTTGAAAATTACTGGAAAACCTTCTACAGCACTTCCTCGTTTACGTCGGTTAAATGCACTCCTTTGCTTGTCGTACGTGTAATATGAAAGTCATACGTAAGGGACCTCGCAAACTGGTGAACTTCACAGAGTCTAAAAAATGTCAAGAGAGTTGTTTGGTGCGGATTTTCCAAGCGCTCAGCAACGTTGTCGGGATCAAAATAAATGCGCTGGCCGTTCTCTAGGTGGACGTCTAAATGCATGACAGTAGGATGCCTGTCATGTATCCGCCAAACCGCTTCAGATGTACTGATGTAGCGACCAGATTGGTACATGGTCACCTCGTCTTTATCAGTGCTCTGTAAAGCAAACGTCGCCTGATCGCTCCCTTTGTTTGAAGTATTTGCAGATGTATTTAATCGACTCGACGCTGGTGCACGACTCGACGTTGATGTGCGTCTGGAAAGTCCTGGACAGTACTGGTGAGTAAGTAACAATCCACCTGTTATCGACCGGTTGCGCCTGGCCATGCACGCTCAGCTCAGTGGAATGCACGCTCAGCTCAGTGGAATGCCCGCCCTCTGTTGGTGATAGGAGCCGGTATGAAGGATATCCATCCTCACTAGTAATGGTTTCGTTGGTAAAATGTTTTGGGAATCTTTTCGTACATCGTCCATCTTTCATGCACGGGAACTTGGATTTAACGTGCCACAGAGGCCATGCACCATGTGACTTTTCACAATCTGATTCAGAACAGGGTCGACGTCAGAGTCCGGAAGCTCAGCACTTATGACTTGATCAATCTGGTTGGGCCTGATCTTCTCTTCCAACCACGAAACAGGTGCGCGTGTGGAAAACCGCGTTTTTGCCATTCAACGGAGTACATGTGATATCGGATTGCACCAAACACTTTTGCTTTTGTTAGAAGATCCATAAGGCACTTCAACTTCAGGTGGAATACGCGAGAGATCAAGTCGTGCCTGTCGTACGAAGCCTGTCGTTCAAGGAGTTGAGCTGTTATTTCAGGCCACTTTGGGTTGGTAGTGATGGTAATGAAGAGGCCCGGGCAACCAAACTTTCGCAAGTAACAAAATGCATCTTGGGTCCTCTCGTGCATGTGATGCGGACCTCCTGTGAAGGCGGAGGGGAGAATGACCATCTTTCCTACGTCTTGGGCATTTGCACCATTCTGCATGGCATCTCTGAGATGGACGTAGTTCTCAGCTCACAGCTTTCTTTGGTTGGACCTTATAAATACCAAACGCTCTGTCTCAATTTTGGCGTATATGTCCACCAGAAACTAACTAAAGAGTGTACGGTAATGGTGAAGATAAGAACCGTTGTTTACACTCAGCAGGATCAAGAAGCTGCAGAACTGCATAGCGGACGTTTTTGTGTTATAATTTGGGGAACCTGTCTGGGGGTCTACATTTTAGTGGGCGAAATGGTAGCCATCTTCTCCACGACAGAATATGAGTGGATATTGAATAGAATCGTACGCGTGGTGAGTCTCGCTGATCCTTTGAAGCCTGTCATCATGCGTGCGCAAAACGATGTCTCTTTTATCACACTCCTGATCGACTAAGAGAACGGCTACCTCATTCGTCGTTGGCGCATTATACCGGCACGGATGGGCTGCGTTCGGCCTTCTATCTGCGCTGATGACAAACTTAAAGTTTGTCCGCCAGGGCGGCTTTGAAGTTGCTAATGTGCGGATTAACGTTATGCATCATACTTTGCAATCCTCTGACCAGACCAGAGTCCAAATTGGGGATATGTCTATCAGGATCAGATCAGGTTTGCTTGATATTCAAAATCGCTTACAAAATAAATTTGCAAAAATTTGGAATGTCTGTAGGTAGCCGAGCCGATTTGATGGTAAACTTGCCCCTGGACCTTGAATGTCGGCATGAACCCTGCTTCAACGATTTGATTTGCACCAAACGAAGTCATCTTGAAGGCGCTGTTATAAGCTCGGATGTTTTTCAAAAAATGGCTGGACTTCGGATGCTCACCATTTAGTAAGATTCTTAACAGATCTGGCGGGTCTTGCAGCGATTCCAAGCGTACCTTACCAGATGCACAACACATCCCTTTGGGCTCCCCTTTCCATTTGCGGGCTTGACAGTGGGCACACACTTCTTCTAAGGTACCGATATCTCCGTGGACGGCGTAGTTAATCGCGACATTGTAAATAAACCCACTTCCTTCTTTATTTAGCCATGGTTGCTCTTCGATATAATAAAACGTGAATTCATCATCAGATGTCAAAATTTGGTTTATGTCACGACGAAGGCGATCTTGTTCTACTTGTGCCGCACGCTGTTCGCCCGACCAAGTTCCACGGATCTCTTGGATTCTGTTATGTTCTTGCGATAAATGAGCTTCAACGTCACTACGCATTTCGTGGTACCGCTGCCAAGCAGCTGCTTGACGTTCTTCACGCTGCTCGTATGTGTCTAACGAACGTGATAGAGCATGCTGAGAGCGATCTGCCCTCAAGCGAGTCTCGCGCTCTTTGCGCGACTGAGCAAAAGAAGTACGACTCCGCTGCGAATATAACCTCGCCTCTCGCTGTGTGTAAGTTTCAGACGTACGAGACTCAGCATGGCGTTCCCGATCGCTTTCAAGTCGAGTTTCTCGCGCTTCAGCACTCTCGCACGATCGAACGGCATCAATGCGACTGCGCTGCGAACTCAGTCTTGTCTCTCGTTGCGTGTACGTCTCTGACGCGCGAGACTCAACATGGCGCTCCCGATCACTTTCAAGTCGAGTTTCTCGCGCTTCAGCACTCTCGCACGATCGAACGCCATCAGTGCAGCTGCGCTGCAAACTCAATCTTGTCTCTCGTTACGTATACGTCTCTGACGCGCGAGACTCAGCATGGTGCTCCCGATCGCTTTCAAGTCAAGTTTCTCGCGCTTCACCACTCTCGCACGATCGAACGGCATCAGTGCGGCTGAGCTGCGAATTCAGTATTATCTCTCGTTGCGTATACGTCTCTGACGCGCGAGACTCAGCATGGCGCTCCCGATCGCTTTCAAGTCGAGTTTCTCGCGCTTCAGCACTCTCGCACGATCGAACGGCATCAGTGCGACTACGCTGCGAACTCAGTCTTGTCTCTCGTTACGTGTACGTCTCTGACGCGCGAGACTCAGCATGACGCTCCCGATCGCTTTCAAGTCGAGTTTCTCGCACTTCAGCACTCTCGCACGATCGAACAGCATCAGTGCGGCTGCGCTGCGAACTCAGTCTTATCTCTAGTTGCGTGTACGTCTCTGACGCGCGAGACTCAGCGTGGCGCTCCCGATCGCTTTCAAGTTTCTCGCGCTTCACCACTCTCGCACGATCGAACGGCATCAGTGCGGCTGCGCTGCGAACTCAGTCTTATCTCTCGTTGCGTGTACGTCTCTGACGCTCGAGACTCAGCATGGCGCTCCCGGTCATTTAATAGCCGCATCTCGTATGCTCCTGCATTTTCAAGCGACCGCGACAATGTATTTTGAGTGCGCATAACATCTAATCGCGACTGGCGCGACGTACTACTTTCTACGCGTCGAGTTTCCGCATTGTCTTCTCGCAGAACAGCCGACCTTGCCTCACGCTCAACGGCGGTTTCAAGAGATCGAGCTAATCTTTTCCTTTGGGAATCATTTGAGGATTGGGATAGGTTTTCTAGGCCGTTCCGTTTTCTAGGCATTTTGAAAGACTTAACAAACAAAGATTACACGCGAATTATGCAAAGTACAAAGTATACCTAAATACAAATAATTTGATGAGAAGATGATAATTAATCAGTAGTTCGATTAAAAAGCGAATAGAGAAGGAACTGATAATTATTTATTGTTTTATATTTATTATTATTAAATTATTATTATTGATATATAAATTATATTTCCAAGTAACCACGTTAAATTCGACCAAGCACACAATAAATAACAAACAACGCAGAACGCAGTAACCTCCGTTTCCATAAGTTGAGGACCAATTTAGCCCACATCGGTACTTATATCACTTTTTGTGAGCGAAAACATAGCGCGATCTAATTCGACGCCAACACCATCTAGTCAGGAAAAAGGAAAAATTTTTATATGGTGAAAAATTATTATGACTTTACACTATTTTAACATAAAATAACTGGCTGCGAGTGAGCAAAAATACATCCAGCTAGTTTCACGTAACACCTAAGTTTATAATTAGGTATACGACATGAAAATATATTAATTATCAAGCAATAAGTATTAACTGTCAATGTTTATTTTCTACTAACAACATGAAATTGACGAAGAAATGATCATCATCACTGAACATAACTTTTTTGTAATACTTAATTTTGCATTTTTTAAATTGCCTTGCTCAACTTTGGTCAAGATTTAGAGGGTTTTGTTGGAACTTGAATTTGTCAAACTTGAATTTGTCAAAATGAACTATACGATACAACTTGTATGAAGAAAATGAACATTACCATCTACGAATTTTAAGAATAACTAACTACTAACCTCGCCAACACGATCAAATTTAAATTTTTAATTTCCAAAAAGTGTTAGTATGTAACTTGATTTGATTTTTATGAAATCTCATAATGGCGCTGCTTCAAAATTGTCTTTATACTATTGACATTCATTAAACTATGTTTCTCTGCTCAAGTTACTTAAATAGGCGTAGTAAGGCGTAGTTTTAAAAGTGTAAAGCTAGATAACAGCATGGCTTACCGAAAACAACATTTAAATTTGCGTCGTTAGATTACACGCTGTCACAGAATGCATAAGAAACATAAATATTCACAGCTCCTCCCCCGTAGGTGATAGCGTGATAATATGTAGCCTATATGTTGACCCGACCTTTTAGTAATATTCATGTAAAATTTGAAGTAAATCCATGCAGTACTTTTTGAGTTTACCCCGGACATACATACAGACAAACAGACACACAGACAAAAATTCTAAAAACTATATTTTTGGCTTCGATATCGATTGTAGATCACGCCCCGAAATTTTCAATGTACAGTTTCGACTTTCCTAGGATTTTATTATATGTATAGAAGATAGTTGACAGATATTTGAAGTTTGTTTAATTTTTTTTTAAAACTACTTTTATTAGTTACTAGCTTTCACCCGCGGCTTCGCCCGCGTGGTGTTCGTAATAAGTAGGCTATGTCCTTCCCCAGAGCTTAGAATATCCATATTATGAAATATCATCACAAAGAGCTTTGCAGATCAATCATGAAACATACATTTACAAAGATAAACAAATAGACAGACAGATAATTAGATGTCACTTTAAATTATTATTATGCAAAGTAAGAATTAGAATGCATATTATTAAATTTATTGAAGAGCGTGTCGTACAGCAGCAGCAAAATATAAACATCTGTAAATTGCATCACCTCGCAGGCTATTCTCGAAACTTTCCGCCTAATTAATTTTTATGGCTTAAAAAAGTAATAAATATACCAAAGCATAGATTTTTGTTTTTGTTTTTTTGAGTAAGAATTTTGGAACTAAATATTAGGTATGTTAGTCTGAAAGTTACTTTAAAAATCTGCAGCGTGTCTGCGAGATTCAGTCGTTTTAAATGTTTCTGTGGTTTTTTAAAACGCTACAGCTCTTCAGACCTGTTGCCGACACCGATCTAAGGAATGTTCTGGTGAGATATTAGATACTTCGCATGCTTTCAATGTCGAGCTTGGAACTACTCTGTAGTCTCCGAAACACGTTGAGACCATATACTCAGCGTGCTGTTAACGCAGATCTCGTACCTTTTATGGTCTGGTTCACTCCGTCGAGATGCCAGATATTCAGCGTGTTGTTGCCGCCGATCTTAGGCCACGTCTGGTATCTCTGCAGCTCTATAAGCTGCCTCATGCACCGCCTGTCCAAGCATTCGCAGCTCAATTCGTTGAGACGTTTCATTACGTCTAGCTATTTTCATAGCTCAGGCTTTATTAGTACTTTGTGAATAATAATTAAAAAAAAAAAAAAAATCGGTGACTATTTTAAACAAAGAACTGAAACAATTCCAATAGCTAACATATATGTAAAAAACATATTAACCGTTATTCTTTTCGTTACAACTTAAACCGTTCATTATAACTTAAAAAAATGTGTAAGCGGTTGACCCTACAGGCCATCCCTGAAACTTCCCGCTAAATTAAGATATTTTAAGCTCAAAAGAGTAAAAACTATAAAAATGGATTTTTTCAGTTCAAACATCTATTTTGTTAAAATGACAGTGCATTGATTTTGGAAAAGTTGTATATTTTGGGAACGCTTGAATTGAATTTGAGTTGAGTTGAGTTGAATGACATTTAACTCAATTTTTGAGATCTAAAATATTGCTTTAGCTAAATAATGGCTAGGTTGAAAAATTTCGTAGCAATGTCAAAAAACATTTTTTCAAATATTTTCATCATTAATAAATCCTAAACAAATTGACCGATTTTGATCCAATTAACGTTATTTGACGCAGTTTTTAAAGGAGAAAAGCTGATAAGATTTTTAAGTCTATCGGTTTTTATCGGTATTAGCCTGAAAATTATTTTAAAAATATAAAGTAAAAAATTTGCTAAAAATGACGTAATTTTAATATCTCAAAAGCTGTATCTTTTGAAAATTTGATTCGATTTTGATTCTTGAAATGCCATCTGACGTAATTTTTTTAGTACTAAAATATCGTAGAATACCAAAAAATGATTGGTTGGAAAGTTTCGAACTTATGTCAAAAAAACACTTTTTTTAAATTTTTCGTCAACGATTTCTCCCAAACGGACAAACCGATTTTGATGCAATTAATGCATTAGATGAAGTTTTTTGAGGAATAGAGCTGATTAGTTTTTGTCATCAATCGGTACATTAATCTGGAAGTTATGTTAAAAGAATACTGTTTCGCCAAATTTTTTTTTTAGGTTTTTTCAAAATTTCTCATAATCTGCTGGACCGATTTGGTTAAAATTTTCAGGAAGTCTAAGTTGAGTGGAATCCAATCGAATGCCATCAACCGCGTTTCGATAGGTCCAGCCATTCAAAAGTTGTGAGATGTTTACATACACACATACACACACACACATACATACATACATACATACATACAGACAGACATACTGACGTCATCGCGAAAATAGTAGGAAAAGATTCCTAAGACCTCAAAACGTGGAGATCCGGTGAAAACTCGATTTTCGAAAATCGGGGCAAATTCAATAACTTCCTATCTACGTACACTATGTACTACGCAGCGGGAAGTTAAAAATATAGTACGTAATCTAGTGAAAACTAAAAATAATTTACTTTACTTAATATTCACAAATACCTACAACTGGTACTCAAATAACATACTCAAATAACTAAAACAAACCAAAAAATCTGTAAATGGTGGCCATACAGGCCATCCCTGAAACTTCCCGCTAAATTAAGGTATTTTAAGCACAAAAGAGTAAAAACTATAAACATAGATTTTTTCCATTCAAACATCAATCTTGATAAAAATGGCAGTATATTGATTTTTGAAAAGCTGTATATTTTGGAAGCGATGATCGATTTTTATCTTTCGAATAGCATTCAACTCAATTTTTGAGATCTAAAATATTTCTTTAGCTAAATAATCGATAGGTTGAAAAATTTCGAAGCAATGTCCAAAAAACATTTTTTTCAAAAATTTTCGTCATTGATAAATCCCAAGCAAATTGACCGATTTGGATTAAATTACTTAACAGTTTTTGATGCAGTTTCTTAAGGAAAAAAGCTGATAAGATTTTTAAGTCAATCGGTGTACACCTAAACCTGAAAATTATATCAAAAATATTAAATAAGCTTGTTAAAACAACGTAATTTTAATATTTGTAAAACTGTTACTTTTGAAAATTACACTCGATTTTGATTTTAGAAACGGCATTTGACGTAGCTTTTTTAGTACAAAAATATCGTAGAATACACAAAAATAATGGTTGAAAACTTTCGAAGTTATGTCAAAAAACACTTTTTTCAAAATTTTTTGTCAATGATTACTCCCAAACGGATAAACCGATTTGATGCAATTTATGCGTTAGATGTAGTTTTAAGAGGAGTAGAGCTGATAAGTTTTTGTACTCAATCGGTGGATTAATCTGGAAGTTATATTAAAAAAATACTGTTTCGTCTAAAAAATTCGTTTCAAAATTTCTCAAAATCTTCTGTGCTGACTTGGTTATTTTTATAAAAGTCTAAGTTGACAGGAATCTAATCGAATGCCATCAACCGCGTTTCAATCGGTCCAGCCGTTCAAAAGTTATGAGACGTTTACATACACACATACACTTAAACATACACACACGCAAACATACACACACACAAACATACACACACACACATACACACACACACACACACACATGCACACACATATATGTATACAAATATACTGACGTCATCGCGAAAATAGTCGGAAAAAAATCCTAGGACCTCAAAACGTGGAGATCTGGTGAAAACTCGATTTTCAAAAATCGGGGCAAAATTAGTAACTTCTTTATCTACATACGTAGCGGGAAGTTAAAAATACATCTTCTATCTTCTTTCTTCTTCTTCTATATATTATTAATACGCGAAGGGAAAACTTTGGATCCCTTTTAAAGACAATTGAATGAACTATGTATTAAATTTAGCACAGATAAAGTTTACATTGCGGAGAACTGCAGAAACCTAATATTTTTAAACAAAATGCATTAGAAATACACAAAAATAATTAAAATAAACATTACACACACTAAGTTCAAGTGACATACATGACATTATACACACGTCTATATTATTCATAGAAATATAATATATATTTTAAAGGTCAATGATATTATTTTCTTTACGGCTAAAGTCAGTTGTCAAGCTTAAAAGAGATTTATTGTTTAGTCTGTGGTCGAATTTCGGCCACAGGCGATCGCTAGTTCTAATAAAACTGTAAGTAAAATAAAAAGTAATTTATATTTGTACTTAAAATAAAAACAATAATTATGTCTACTGTTCTAATATATAATATCGCATATTATGTTGTCCGGTGTTGTCATATTATATGTATACTAGTCTATGGGTGTTGTTGTTGAGGTTGACCCAAGGAACTTATATACGATAACTGGAATTACTACGAAGCAATATTTGAAAAATAAAAATGTACTTTATTTCGTTCTCAATAAAGTTGACATTTGTTTCTTACATAACAGAGGGTAAAAACGTTCTGAGCAAGACAACGACATGCGTGGATGTTGTCCCTTTCTTGCAATTGCCAGTGTAAATAAAACTTTCGGATGGTAGATTTTTATATATTCGGTAATCGTTAAATCCCTTTTATTCATACACGTCGATAGATACATTAGCATAAAATGTATTGTAATTAACATAGTGAGTTCTAAAATGTGCTTATTTTAATTATTACGTAATTACTTATGCAACGCAAAAACTGTTTCTGAAATTAGTAGAATTACTTAGTAGTAATTTGCAAATTTGGCCATGCGTAGTTTGCAAATTGGAGTAATTTGCAAACTACGCATGGCCACACTTATATATGGCGATTGGCGCTTTATTTAGTAGAAAGAGACACACTCCACTCATGTCGTGGTACACTTCGGAACGATTTTGAAGCGCGTGTAAGCATTCCGGGTAGAATATAACTTCCTTGGGTTGACCACATGACAAAGAGGGTGCGATTCCTGGGTCGGGCAATTCAAAATGTTTTTTTCAGTTTTCTGATAAAAACAACATTATCCGGGACAATGTCAGGAACAATAGTAGAAAATTAAAAATATACGTGAACTGGAAGTACAAGTGAGTTTATTTGTAATAAGTACATAATTTAAAATGCAGTTTCACCAAGTGCCGACGATGGAAACTATCCGATTATCCGGGATATGATAAAGCCCGGTTGGCAATATGCTTGCCACCTGTCACATTATTGGACTTTTGGCGGGGTTATGTAAAGAAATAAATCTCGATGTGATTGATATTGAAGTCGATTTATTGAGGAATTATAATTGTATCCTCGGCTAATCGTGGGTTCACTTGTACTACCACACCGTGGCCGCCGCCGCTCTCAATCGACGACTGAGACCCCTATTTAACCCTGCACTCTGTAGCGAAATGTCACTGTTCCTGTAATTAGTCAACCTCCCCCCCCCCTCCCTTCCTGTCTCTCTCCCCCGATAACGACGACGCACTAAGCCAAAGTCCGGTCTTAGGACAACCCTTAGCGCGGGCGTTGATTGCCGAAATTAAGATTTAAACTCTGACCGAGCACTCTACTCGACATCTAGTACGATGTCGCTGTTACGGCCCTTGGCTTTAAGGGCAGGCCATCAGCTTTTGTCATTTCAAAAAGAAAAAAAAAACATTCGGGTCTCGCCATGGTCTCGCACGCGCGGTGTTGGCGCGCGTTGCTCGGCAATTGCACGGAGCGCCGGTTTGAGGTCACCATTTAGTTTAATCTTATCGTGATAACTTTTTAACTATTCGTCCGAATTTCTTAGTGCAAAAGACAAAGTTCATTTACATAAAATGCTAAAAGCGACAAATGTACTAATTTTACTAAAAAAATAATAAATACTTCGAAATATGCTTTGTAAAAAAGTATAATAATTTAATTGTATTTATGAAACACTATTTTGTATATTATGGATTCCACATAAAAGGTAGACATATGCTGTCGCGGACTTTTATTTAGAACTATTTAAGACAAACAATCCTTCCATACATTATCTTCATGTAACTTCAGCGGTTTTCTCAGCGCACGCCTAGATATGTCTCAGAAGGCAGCAATTTTTCCGACTTAATTGATACTTATCGTTATATTACCGCCAAATTACACAAAATCATTATAAATTGAAGCCTATGTGCTATTCTGACGTATAATCTATATTACTGTAAAGTTTTATTCAAATCCGTTCAGTAGTTTTTGCGTGATTGCGTAACAAACATCGATCCAAACATCCATCCTAAACTTTCGCATTTATAATATTTATATAGATTTATATAGATTGTTCTCAACGACCGTAATTATATTATTGTTTTGGTTAATGTAACATGAAAATAATTAAAATGGCATGTGTTAATCAAAAAAATAATTTTATCATTATTTTATTATTTTTAACATTTTTTTCTTTGTATTTAAGGTTTGGAAAAAGTTATCCTTGTTGGTCACGACTGGGGTGGAGTAGTAGCCATCAGGCTTCGTGATACGTATCCTGAAGTATTGAATGCCCTTGTTACACTGGCAAGTGCCTCTTTGGAAGCATTTTTTGAGGAAATATGGAATTCAGCTAGTCAAAGGAAGAAATCGATGTGCGTGTAACTTTACTATTTAATTTTTTTACAGGTGCGCAAAATAATTTAGTTAACCTTTAACCAGTGACGTGTAGTCTCACAGGTGTCGCATATTTTGGAAATTCTTAGAATTGACGACTTCTCCCCGCTTGCCGAGGTCCAGCTTCTCAGTAGCTTTTGTTTTAGTGCTAAAATGACCACAGAAGGAAGCAGAGGTGCCGTCTCGGTTAGTTAACAGGTTAATTAGAAAATCGACTGTAGCCTGTCAGGCTACATGTCCCTAGTTGTCATACAAATATTTTTTAATCAATTTTTCTGTTTTTAATGCAAAATGGTAGTAAACGCTAGGAAACGACAACTCGAGTAGTCGAGTTCATCAAAAACAAAAGTACTACGAGTAGGTAGTCCATCGTTTGAATGGAAAGTTTGAGGAATTCAATGCCCTCATGCTAGTTTCAGACCAATCTAACAGTGAAGGCGATATTAATGAGTTCTTGGTTTCCGATCCTGAGCTATTGCAGCTACGTGAAAGTGAACAAGATGACGATCTAGAGGAGAACATTACAGAAGTGGATAGCAGCAATGAGGGGAATTATATCACTAGTGAAAAAGACATCACCCAGAGTTCTGATAATGTTGTGCCTCTTTCGGAATTACAAAGATCGAATTTTTATAATATACATCAGGCCAAGATAACAGATAGAGGAGATTTTTTAAAGTCAATAGCCTGTTCGCTAATGCTACCCCAAATGCAGACTTGTTGTGTGCAGTCAATTACCAAAGGAGCTACGACTAGTGATAAAACGAGTTCTGACTGACGATATGGTTAAAGAAGTTGTCCAAAACCCTCAAACTAGTCAAGGCAAACGAAGGGCATATAGTATTTGCCCACCTAAACTTCACAGAATGACAGTGTACACATGTATAGGGTGTTACAATCCCATATGTTTGCAATATTCTCCCCTCTTGTGTAAAATTTGCCAATAATTTATACCAAACAGTGTATGTGTCAGAATTTGTATGTTTTATTTCCAGAAGTAGCATTTATGTTGTTTTGTTTTTGTACTGATTATATTTTAATTAAAAAGAGTTAAATTTGTCATATCAAATATGTAAGGTCTATTAAAATGCAAAAGTAAGGATCTCATATAAATTAAAGCTGAAAAGTGCAAATCATTATTAATTCTTGGTTTTTATCAAAGTGATTACAAAAAAAATGATTAAATTCATTTACGTTTGTTTTATTACATGCCAACAAATAAATATGAATACATTCTAAATCAATCGAATGCAATTTTGTTACAAAATGTTGACTTAGCCTGTGAGACTACATGTCCCTTATAGTGTTATCAATTTGTCACGTCCCTAGTTAAAGGTTAAGATTCACTGCTAAGACTTCGTAAAGTGAACGTAGTAGACACACATGTAAATTTAGATATACATATACGTACATCGTACATACCATGGCCATATGCGCAATTACGTGTTCACGCTGTATCTCTAAGCCGTTATTACCGCCCGGCCACAGCTTGCGCGGCGCGTCCGGCGGCGCGAATTGCGGCGCGGCGAGCGGCAACAAATGTAGGAAACTGTATGAAGTATGCCACAGCTACCGGCGACGCGAATTGCGGCGCGGAAAAACGCGCGACCGTGACGAGCGGTGTAATAAGCGAATAAAACAAAAGAGTACTTTTGTTTTATCCACTAGTAAGCCATGGTTTGAATCAGAATAACACAAAATTATTACCAATGGAAATTATATAGATACTCTATTTTATTAAAATTTTCACTAGTTGTTTTTAGCCTCCGACGCAAAAACGAGGATTGTTATAAGTTTCAGAGGCGTGTCTGTGTATCTGTCCGTGCATCTTAGCGCCCTAGCAGATGGTCCGATTTAGTTGCGATTTTTTTTACTTGAAAGCCTTATTTTGCGAGATTGTTCTTAGCTCAAGATGATTCAATAGAAGCTCACCAGCTCTTTTCAACTTGATGAACGGAGTTTAGCAGCTTGTAAAGGCTTTATCGATGCTAAATTTTGTATTTTATTACTTCAATTATATTGCATTGACATGGTAACCTAGACCTGATGCTACAATATCTTCATTCGAAGATATCAGCTTTTATTTAACTAGCAATATTTGTATGTAAACTAGCAAAAAGCAGAGCTTTGTAAGGGCTCGCAAAGTTATACTATCTACTATCTAGTAATATTGTTAGAAAATTATTTTTATGAGAATTACATTTTTTAATGTATATACTTTATTTATAATAATAAAGTCTATAATCTTTAAATGTATAGAAAAATAAATAATAGTGTATTGCATCTCTCGCATTGTATATCTGTTTTGTTAATCTTTCACCTACCATTCTTTCTACACGTCCGAACCAACGGAGCATGCTCTTTCTCAACTTTACACCAACACTTTCTTTCAAGCATAACTTCTCTCTCACTTCAACATTACGAACCCGGTCCGCGAGAGTTACGCGACATTTTTTTCATAGCTATTTGTTTCATCGACTGCGTTGATTATACTTTCATGCCCTTCTAACATACCCAACTCTCACTTTCATACAATATCGTTGGGATAGGCACATGATTATGCAGGTCAAGACGGGCACCCTGACTTAAAACTGGGCTTTTAAGTAATCTCTCTAACGCTCTATTCACTCTGTTCCCCGCACACATCCCTGCTCTAGACCTAAAACTCCCTTGTGCCTAATACAACATTGCTTCGGACTTCCCTTGCATACTCCTTTCCATGTTTTACTATACACCTTCGATGCTAAGATGATCAAACTGAAGGCCCTATAGCTATTTCAGTCTATACGTGAACCCTTGCCTTTATAAGGGCCCGATGAACGCGCGCACCAGTCAAATATAAAGAAAAGTATTTTGTGAAGTAGTCTCTTAATAAGTTCAAAAATCATTAATAAAAAATCTTTAAACCGGATGATCCTGCAAGCCATCGTTGAAGCCGTGTTTAAAAGGATACTGTTTTAATTTTTAAAACTTTCGAATTTTATTATTGATTTTGATCTTTCACCGCAAACCGTTTTTCGATCAGCCAGGCCGTTTAAAATCTGTGAGAGATTTAATCACATACGCACATACAGATATATACTGACGTCATTGAAAAAATATAATCACGTTTCAAGAATCTCAAACCATGGAGATCTGATGAAAGCTCGATTTTTGAAAATCGCGGTTAATAATTATAATTCACTGCGTAAAGTTTTAAAATCTTTTAAAAATATTTTTAAACATGTTATTTAAAATTGCTCTAATAATACTATACAAATATGAGACAATTTTAACGCAGAAATCTTGCAAACAGTTGATTTCCCACTTCCAGTATCTCCCGTACTCTGTATCAGATTTTCGTCAAATTAAAATTAAATAACCTGAGAAGTATCTAGGTACTCACTGAAACAAAAAAAAAATCCTTATCGGTTCAGGCGTCTTCGAATAATCAGTGAACATACAAAAAGATTCCGACCAAATAGGAACCTCCTCCTTTTTGGGTAGTCGGCTGAAAATAGTGAGTAGCAAAAATGCTTAGGTACCTAATTGGTGGAAAAATTGAAACCGAGTTTTTTTATTTATTTTTTTCACGGGACAAATTACACTTACTGATCTAACCCCAAGGTAAGCAAATTATTTGCTTGTGCTATGGGCGTTAGTCAACTATACTAATACATAGAAGTACATATATAAATACAAGAATATCGAATCGGAGCCCCGTCGATTACGTAGTCAGGGTTGCTAATCATTCAAGAGTGGATTTGGTGCTACAGAAGAGCAGTAGCAAGGTAAAAATTATCTCCAGAATTGCATAATTATAAATCACAACTCACAAAACATCAAGATGGCAAGATTTAAATTTTAACATAATCTGTATTATTAGTTCCAATTAGCTTACTTATTTTTTGTATCACTAATCTAGAAAAAGTGATGACTCAAAATTTGAAGGCGCCTACCCTCAATCGATTTTAACTCGTTAATTTTATAATAGATGGCGTTACTAGAAATAAGATTCTAATACAAAACGTATCTTCTATCGATTTTAACTCGTTAGTTTTATAATAGATATCGTTAGTAGTAATAAGATTTTAATACAAATTGTATCTTCTATTTTTTTAAGGTCTGTAAAATGGTATTATTATGGTAGATAACATATCTAGACATGAATTTAAACTACTACGTCGAAGCACAAACCTAAAAGTCCGATAATTTTTCCGTAAAATGTACCACAAAAGTGCATAGAAAGTGGCCTAGTGTAGGGCTCGCTTCGCTCGCCCTAACAAAGGATTTTTTAAATATTGCAAACCATATTTATCGACTTCCTCATATTTTTTTGTATTGAAATTTGGCATACTTTTGTAAGTTCAATGACAATGCAATATTGTGGTATTATCCAGCTAATATCATGATGTAGCCTGGATATAGGGACTAGAACTCTCAGATGTAGAGTTTTGACCAGGCAACCAAGTTTTGGGTCATCGGTTTTGTTGCTATAAGTACTAAGTTTAATTAGTACTCATAATGATAAGAAATGGAACATGGAGCCGCTAGAGTGTCATTGTAACTCACAGACAGAAAGTGTTAAGATAGTAGAGTTTGGAGTCGTTCGTTTTGTTTCAATAAGATATTTTTCATTATTACGAGACTCTGAAGATGGAACCGAATATAGTAATATCGAAACTTCTCGCATCCAGATACAAAATGCTTAGATAATAAACTTCTAAACTCAACAAGGTAAGTTTATTGAGTTAGCCCTCAATTGTCTTGTACTAACAAACATTTTGATGCTGGATGATTTCTAGGAGCTGATGCTCATCATGACTTAGTATTTATTGATCAAACTCGAAGGTGGCCATGGTAAACTACAAACTAAGCAAGAAAAATCCCTTTAGATTGGACTCAGTTGTTCTATTTTGACAAATACTCTGATTCTAAATGATTTACAGGGTCTTATGATGAAGCAGGAAGAAGGATATCAAAACTTTTAATTAAAATTAAGCAACATCATCAATTTTGGACTTGTTTGATTTTTTATTTTAAGGAATGTGAAATAAGATAGCTTCCAGTATTTAATGATAGAGCAGAAGAAAGTCCATGTGATCTTATAAGCTTGACCAGTTAAAATCCACCGAGTGTAGGCTACTTCGATTGGTTTTGGTAAACATTTAGATGCTGGATGTTTTTTTTAAAATAAAGTTACGTGCTTCGGGTTCGTCATTGTAAGAAAACGCCACTTATATTAAAACAGTGTATTTACAACACAAGTACACAAACAACAAAATGTAATACGTAAATACACTATACACACTGGTCACCTCGCTGCACTAGCACTAAACTTAACCGACTACGTTTAAAGAAAACAATTTTCGTATTTACTTAAACTGGTAACTTCGCTTTGCACTGGTCGCTTGTACTATCACTTTCGATCACTGTATAAAAACTGCTCTTTATTTGTCAACCTTCCCTATTTATACTCGAAGTAAAGTTCGACAACAATCGCGAATGTTCGGCAATAATCTCGTAAACAATAGCAGTTATTGTAAACAACTTATGATAAATAAACAAGTCCTAGTGCAAGTTATTTTCAACCTTATGCCCTGTACCATAAAGTCCATTATGGCATAGCTATGCGGTTAATGGTCAACTATTTGTTTGTCAATAGGAGTAGCTATCTGTTTCTTTTATTTCTTGATATCTCCAGTGTTCCAACTCTTTACGTTTCTAGATTATTCGTAACAATATAACGATACAACTAGAAAGTGGACACTTGATTGGTGCTGGTCGTGTTGGTCCCGGCCTCCTTTGAAGAATAGGCCAACTGCCGTTCTGCCAGGCAGGTCGTAAAAGGCGACCGATTGGCTATGCGAGTCACTACCATCGTGGCTACTAGGTGGTAGAGTTCTGCATTGTCTCGCCCGGGTCTGGTACCACCGCCTTACCTATTCCTGCCGCAATAGCGTCAGTGCTTGTCGCTGTCGTGTTCCGGTTTGGAGGGTAAGGTAGCCGGTAAACTTATGCATGTGGCATTAGACCTCGCCACAAGATAGCAACGCACCATTAACATCTTTGGTGTCTATAGGCGATGGTTGACTCTTTCCATCAGGAGACCCATCTGCTTGTTTGCTATCTTATGACATAAAAAAAAAAACTTGAAATTGGGCTGATATAGCCTTTATTGCTAGAAAATTCACATGGTTTAATAGAGAGGACTCGGGAGCTTTGCAATAAAACAGTTCAAGCTCATTGAGTAAGGAACCACAAGTTAAAGTTACCTTGAAAGATCATCAGCTCCTTTTACGTTTTGCGCTTAAAATTATGGAACTGAATTAAAATGGTGGGTAGACGATAAAAAAGTGTTAGTTTTTTTAAATTTTAATTTAGAGTTAGTATGATTTATTGATTAAATAAATAATTGGTTATTGACTCATTATTTTAATATTATACTTAAAATAATATTAAACTTAATTTAGTTTATACACCGCAACTTAAACTTAATCTAAAAATTTTACAGCATTTTCTCAATTTAATGTCAGCTTGCGTTAAACAAAATTTGTCCTACACATTTATCTCACTCATATTAAAAAAAATACATACTTTCTACAGCCCACTCCATCAAAAACAACCATAGTTACGAATTGCACGGAAAATATCTACGTTGCCATATAAAAAAAAATATAGGTGCGTGTACGCACGTGAGAAGTTATACTTCTTTGGCGTCATTAAAAAATAGTGGCCACGTTTCCGATCCGGTAGTAGTTTTTAAAAAATATGTTGACGTGTCAAAATATTTTGTAAAAAGTTTTATTGAATAAAGTACTTCTGTTTTCTGATAGATTTTAATTGCATGCAAATACTTAATTACATTAAAATAATAAAAGGACTAGAATAGGATAGTCAAGGATTTCGGGACTTAATGAGCAATTTAGCGGACAACTTCAACCTGTAACTTTTGCGTTATGGTGATGCGCGTGCATCTTAAAATTTCACTCGTTGTCTAAAGAAATATTACGTGCCTAAAATAATATAACTTCAGAAATCTCAAATGGAGGGATAAATAATAAGGTAATATATGTAAGTATCAACAGTAATGGTATTTTTGCGTACAATCCTAACGTTACGATAATATGTATATACTACGCATCAAAAGAATATAGTAAAAATAGTATTATAAAATCCGACCCTGGTACTGGTATGACAGCTCAGAGCGGCACGCCGCCGCGGTCGCAACAAGTCGAGCTGTGGCATACCCAGATGGGGCTCAGTGAATTTGGCCCCACTTTTTTTGATTTTCAGATTTTTGATATTTTTAATTATTTGTTCGTCGTTCGTTCTTTAGCGTTCGATTGTAAAAATTGTTTGTTCGTCTTTTATTTATTTATAATTAATTAAACAAATGATCACCCTTAAGTTGGCCCCCCTTACTAGATATCTTTATTTTTATCACTTAGATTAATTAATTTTGATTAATTATCGTTTGTTCGACGACTATTGGTGATTGTGCGATCATAAAAACAATTAAATTCCCAATTATTATTTATTTTATATCTAATATGCAAACCATTACCTCACGCCTACATTGCGCATGCACCAGCAGTCTAATGGCGACTGAGCGATGCGTAGTGCATGTCATGTAAAAAAATGACATTGTAAATAATGCTCCATTTCGAATATCATCAAATTATACGATTTGAATGAAGTATTTATTCAACAGTGTGAGTACCTTGATTAAATATAAAGGTATTTAATTCTTATTAGGAAATATTGTAGGTAGTTCCGATAGTGGTAAATTTAACACGATACATAAAAAAAAATCTGCACATTTTTTGAGGTTAACTAATAGTACATCTAATATATACATCTTTAACAGAATTATAAATAGGCCTATCATTTTAGCAAAGAAACAAATTAAAAACAGTTGTATGATATACACACCCACACACATATGTACATATATAAGAAATTCATATTTAATTAGAGTAATTACTCTTTTTGTTTACTCAACAAACAGCTTTATGTGGCTTTATGAGTTAAGTACATATATTGGACGTAATGCATGTAAATGGACTATATAGACATTAGATGTTTTTCGATGATTATTAATAAGTACATAATTTATTAATAATGATTCTTTTACAACTAAACATTCGAAATGGAGCATTATTTATAATGTCATTTTTTTACATGACATGCACTACGCATCGCTCAGTCGCCATTAGACTGCTGGCGCATGCGCAATGTAGGCGTGAGGTAATGGTTTGCATATTAGATATAAAATAAATAATAATTGGGAATTTAATTGTTTTTATGATCGAACAATCACCAATAGTCGTCGAACAAACGATAATTAATCAAAATTAATTAATCTAAGTGATAAAAATAAAGATATCTAGTAAGGGGGGCCAACTTAAGGGTGATCATTTGTTTAATTAATTATAAATAAATAAAAGACGAACAAACAATTTTTACAATCGAACGTTAAAGAACGAACGACGAACAAATAATTAAAAATATCAAAAATCTGAAAATCAAAAAAAGTGGGGCCAAATTCACTGAGCCCCCAGATGGTCGCGCGTCTCACCGCACCGCATTTCGCGTCGCAGGTCGCGCCGCGGGTAGCTGTGGCCGGGCCGTTATACGGGACACGTATACTGCATAGACAAAATTTATATTATGGTCTATCAACTGAGTAATTGTGTGTTCTCGCTGTATCTTTAAGTTGTTATTGAGTTAAACTGGACATGTATGTTTACTTATATAGACATAAATGGCCGATCATTGGCACAATCACTTCTTCTCGTGTATATTTAAGTCGCTATTGAGTTGTATGGGACATGCATACCTACTGATTGACAAAAGTTATATGGCCTATCATTTGCTCAATTACGTGTTCTAGCTGTATCTTTTAGCCGTTCTTGAGATATAACAGGACACACAGACAGATTAAAAATTATAACGCAATCACGTGCTCTTGTTGTAGAACGAATAAATAAAATTATTTTATTTATTGTTATAGACATGTTATTTTCAGGTACGTTTATACTTTTCGGGCGCCTGTTATACCTGAAATCATGCTGCAGCTAAATAATTTAGAAGTATTTGAAAAGTTTATGCTCATTGAAGGAAAAGACGGTGTTAAGAAGGAAGATATTCAATGTTTCAATTATTGGTTTGGAAAGCAAGGTATTGTTTCACTGTTTTCGATGTAAAAGTTTAAGTACGTGGCCATGTATTTTAAATGTATAGGTCATTTTGTTGTGTAAGGATTACATATCTAATTTATAGTGAAGAAAGGAGAAGTTTCACAAATTCTAGAATCTTTTCATTATTAATTTAGTACACTTATACATACATACAAATAAATTAATAGATAAACTTAATAGATATAAATAAGAAAATGCATGCCGTTATTGGTACCTACCACGAAATAAAGAAAACAAGAGGAAGTGAAGAGTGGGCGTGCCGCGTGCGTCACTATTATGCGCTTTTACTCTAAATTACCTTAGTGATACTTACCATATCATTAAGAGATATTCGTCGTGCGAAAATCTATTATACACTGAATTATGCCGTATTGTGCCATCCTTGAATGCAGAAATGATAGTAGAATACAGATGATTAAAAATGGAGATACTTCATATCATTCGAAAGTACAATTTTCATTTTATTTTAATTAAATTCCTGATTTAATATAATCTCTAATGATATAATAGAAAGTCAAGCTAAAATCAGCCGTACACCTTACATATAAAGTTCCTTTTAGGTTGACCTAATTTTTCTAGAAAGATATACGTAATGACAGTCATTACGTATATCTTTCTAGAAAGTTCTCTACTCAAATATGATCAACTGAAAACTACGGAAAAATCAATGCTGCCATCTATTGTAGAATAGCGAAACTATTACGATCTTAAGTTTCACTATTGTACAAATAGATGAGTCTATTTTGAATAGACTACAAAAGGACGTAAATACTCTTTTTTTTTGTAGCAAAATAAAATTTATTGTAACGCAGTTTGGTTTGTGTGTTTCGGATTATTGTTGTTTAAAATGAAAACGACCAATGAAACAATGTTTGCATTAGTAGTTTATATGCAATAATGCTTATTTTATGTGTGAGTGTGGCGATCGCGGTCCTGATACAAATGTTTGTACTTGCCAATGCCGTTGTTTTCTTTATTTCGTGGTACCTACTGTGTGGTTATCAGTTGTAGTGCCGTGAATTGTGACATTAGTAAATGGCTCTAGATAGGTCCAAGTTAGTTGCTACCTGTTACATAAGATGAAGTAGGCTTTCTAGGTTGTGTTTAGATCCCACACTAAAGCCTCGATCACACACAGCGATTAATTGCTGCGAATACCTACTTGACACGAGTATTCTCTGTATGGGACAAGCTATTCGCTACGAATAAATTTAGTCATCGCGAGCTGAATTCGCCGCGATTTAAATTGAGCGTGTTCAATTTTACTCTCGGCGAATGCGCATTCACCGCGAGAATTGACTATGTATGCAGGGTACTCGCTATGAATAGCCATTCCAATCAGCGCGCCACTCTAGGCTAAACTAGATACGTCTATGCAACAGGTGGTTTTGTGGCTGCATAGATACGAGTATAATATGTATAATGATGAGTCAATCAAATAAAGATTCACTAAAGCGAACCCTTTTTCGCTTTTTATGTGTTGTGAGCTTAATCAGCATTTGGTTGCTATTCTGCACATGCTAACTGAATACATTGATATGTGCGAGAAGCAGATGACATTTTGAATTTGTGCATCAACAGACTGTCAAAATCTCATTTATTCTGTTCCGTGGTCAAAATTCTCGTGTAGAACTCGCTGTGTGTGATCGATTGACAAGGACTGACTTGAGGGCTTAGACAAAGTAACAATATAAAAATGAAAACGACGTTAGAAAAGAACAGAATGTGTTGGATTAGCACAAGCCGCTTTAAATCACGTGGTCCATCGTCAAAAGCAATAGCAATATATTAATTAATTATTGTATACTAGTTGACCCGGCAAACGTTGTTCTGCCTTTTTAACTTCTCTTATTTTTTTCTATACTTTCTCACCTTTTAAACCTTCCCTGGACTTCAACAGTTAATTCAAAACCAAAATTAGCCAAATCGGTTTAGCCGTTCTCGAGTTTTAGCGAGACTAACGAACAGCAATTGATTTATATATATATATATATATATATATATATATATATATATATATATATTATATATATATATATATATATATATATATATATATATATATATATATATATATATATATATATATATATATATATATATATATATATATATATATATATATATATATATATATATATATATATATATATATATATATATATATATATATATATATATATATATATATATATATATATATATATATATATATATATATATAGATGTAATTGTATACATGGAATCCAGGAATGGCAATCCAGTTATATACATGGGGCACACTAAAAGTTTTGCACTTCTAGCTAATCGGAACTATTTGAATTTCGAATGTTATATTTTTAAAACGTTGCAACCTTCTTAGTCATAAAAAAAAACAATTGGCGGGAAATGATTTGTCAATTGTTTTTTTATCACACAACAAATTTCTACGTACGCAACGAAAATGGAATTAAGTCGAAAAGATTTTAGAGCGATGATTTTTTATGATTTTAAAATATAAAAGTTCTTTTTCTCCGCAAGACTGTGCCGTTCGTCTTCAAAATGCTTTTGGGAGAGAAGCAACTTGTTTGAGCACCGTGAGGCGATGGTTTGCTGAATTTGAGAGAGGTCGAGTTTCTTTACATGACGAATTTCGTGGAGGGCGGCCTTCAACTGCCCTCAACGAAAATAATGTGGCTACTGTAAAGCGGTTAATTGAAGAAAACCCTTGGATTACCTATGAGACAATTCGAGGACTATTGGGGATTGGTATGAGCCAAATTCAGAAAATTTTACACGAAGAATTGAAAGTTCGGAAACTTTGTTGTCGTTGGATCACCTCATGAACGGACAGCGGAACAGAAGCGGGCTCGCGTGGAATGGTGCTCACAGATGCTACTGAAGTACGACCACAGACATTCTAATGCTGTTTATGACATTGACACAGGAAACGAAATGGATTTATTGTTTTGAACCCGAAAAAAAAAACAGCAATCTTGTGAATGGTTGTTTGAAAATGAGAATGGGCCAACAAAAGTGAGACAGGCGAGAAACGTTGGTTAAAAATGATCGCGTTTTTTTTCTCGGCTCCGGGTCCCATTTGTATAATTCCACTTGAAGATCAAAAGAGTGTTAATGCTGAGTAGTAGTATTCTACCATTTGTTTACCCAGGGTGTTAGAAATAATTCACCTAGCACCCTGTGATTCCTGTATTTTCCCCAAAATCAAAGATTTGATGAGAGGTTTTACTTTTAAAAACTCCGAAGAGGCAGTGATGGCGTTCAATCAGCACGTAGAAAACATGCCTTCAGATCTGTGGTCCTCCTGGTTTAAAAAATGGTTCGATCGCATTAAACATTTTTTTTAAATGTAAAGGAGATTATTTTGAAAAGCAATAAACATAATATTTTGGTTATAACAATATGTTGTTTTTTAAGTTACGCAAAACTTATAGTGTGACTTATATAATTGCCATTCCAGTTGCTACGTCTGACAAGGAACATAATATTATGTAAATCGTCTTATGCACGTAAAGTGAAAAAAATTATGTAATGCAATTGTACAATAAATAAATAATTAAATGAATGTATGAATGAATGTATGAATGAATGAATGAATGTGTGAATGAATGAATGTATGTATGAATGTGTGAATGAATAAATGAATGAATGAATAATTAAATAAATAAATAAATATTCAGCAATATTCTCTTTTTATTAGATTTATATTGGTTACATATATGACCATTAACTATTATATCCTACAATATGTACAGCCTTTTACCAGTTAACTTGTATGAATTGCATGAAGCCATGATGTCTATAAGGGAGCAGCTACATATATCGGGCTACGGCGAAGGTTCGTGCTATCGCGATATCCCGAATTGCTTCGCGAAGGGCCTTGACGCGTCACTGCAATAGATTATATAATTAAGATAAACAATAATAATAATAGCAAACTGTAATTTGCACATGAAGTAAACTTAAAATAAATACTTAGATATACCTATATAAATTTCCTCGTGTAACTCGTTTGCTTGCATTACGATTATGAAGACCAATTCATCCCTGTCGTTCTGCCAGGTATTTATAATATACTAGCTGAGCCCGAGACTTCGTCCACGTGGAAAAGTTTCTAAAAAAAGTAGCCTGAGTTACTCCCTATCACACAGCTATCTGCCAGTGAAAGTCCCGTTAAAATCGGTCCAGCCGTTCATGCAATTTGGCATGGAAATAGTTGAAGATCCGGAGTCAAAATAGGCTTTTTTTTTAAAAATCAATCCCTGAAGGGCTGAAGTAGGGAATGAAATTTGTATTAAAAGCTACATCGACGACGTATTTATCGGCGACGTGAAGCTGCGCGAGTCAGCTAGTAGTTACATAAAATTAAAGAGTTTAATGAACGGCCTCTTGTAATTTGTTTGCTTTGTCGCGGGGTGCACAAATATAACCTGCGGGCCGCGGTTTGATGACCAGTGATAATAGGACGTCATTATGACGTAAGCAGGTGTCGCGATGTAGTACGGGCTAGCGCGAATCTTCGCCGTAGCCCGACATGTGTAGCTGCACCTTAAGAGACAATTAGAGATAATGATATCAATGACGCGAACAATAAGTAATCGGCAAATTTTTCTCGAGCTGCATATCCTAAGCCTGTTAATCATATTATAAAGAAACTATAAATATGCTTCCGCTGTTTGTCTGACTCTCTATTACAGGGCTCTATCTCTTTAATAGAAATAGGTAGATCCCCTGTGTTGGTCCGGGCTCCATTGATGAATATACGATTAATGAACGATTGGCTATCATGCGAGTCTCCGTTGTGGCTTCGACGTTGTAGAGTTCTGCATTGTCTCGCCCGTGTCTGGTACCACTGCCTTACCTATTCCTGCCACAATAGCGTGTGGCGCCGCTGGTCCGTACCGTGGAAGGGTCGAGGTGCTGGAACCAGCAGGCCAGCTGCTTGTCAGGTGACGTCATTACTGTGGAGGTTGATGACGTCACACAAAGACAAGGAAGGGAAAAGGAAGATCTTCCCAGCCAGGCAAGGTGTACTGCCTGGGGACCGAAGCGTCATTGGTTGTCACGGTCGTGTTCCGATTTGGAGGGTAAGGTAGCCGGTAAACTTATACACCACACCACCACACCGCCTCTGAGGTCTAGTGGTCCGGTATTGGCGTTGACAACGTGAGGTCCCGGGTTCGATTCCCAGGTCGGGCAACTTAAAAAAAGATGTGTTATTTCAGTTTTCTGATAAACACAAATTTGTCCGGGATTGGAAAGTGCCCGATTGGTGATAGGCTTGCCACCTATCACATTTGTGGGACTAAGTATCTTCGGCTAATCGTGGGTGCACTTGTGGTACGTCTGCCTACCCTTTCGGGGATACGGGTGTGAAGATACTTTTTTTCATCCCAAAGGTAGTCTCTATGAAAGCAACCTCAGTTAATACCTCATGGAAGTAACAAATCATCTGTTATTCCAACTCACACTTGATCCCTTTTTTAATAAAATTTCTTTTATTTTTATTTAAGGGGCTTTCACTCAACCACTAAACTATTATCGAGCTAACTTTAAAATCTGTTGGAAGAATGTTTACCACGAAGAAAATGTTCCGTTCCTAGCAGTCCTGCCTGATGGTGATATGTTTTTGGGTCCAGGTCTTTTGGATGTAATGAAGAAGAGCTATACACACATAGAGACGACAATTGTTAAAGACTGTGGACATTTTATGCAGCAGGAAGAACCTGAAAAAACGAACACCCTCATAAGAAACTTTTTGAACAAACATAATTTGTAATAATTTTTACCTATGTATAGAAAATAATTAAATGTGTTTAGTTTAATTAAAGTTTTTATTTTTTTTATATTATTTGATAGCAAATAAGCATATGACTTTTCTGGTGGAAAGAGAAATCATCGCCTATAGACAATAAAAAATTTAAAAATGGTGCGTTGCTATTACCTATTCTAACGATTTTTAAAATGACTGTAATTGATAGGTCCCTGTTAGGTCCGTTATGGCCCCATAATTTTTTCGTTAGGACCCGTTTTTAAATATTTATACTAGCAAAAAGCAGAGCTTTGTAAGGGCTCGCAAAGTTATAGTACCTAGTAATATTGATAGGAAAGTATTTTTATGAGAATTACATCTTTTAATGTATGGACTTCATTTATACTTTAATTTTTACGTAATTTTATTTTTATTTAAGCCAGCGTATTTTTACCCAAATATTATATTCCCATCAAAGGCGTTATCAGGTTTTGGTCTAGAAGGGCGCAGGAAAATAAAACCAAAATAAAAAAACATGTTTCTAAGACAAATTTTTTTAGAATTTTTTTTAAGAAAACTTCTTTAAAATTTTCTTGAGTTATTAAAAACACGACTTTATTATTATCAATGTTATCTACACAGAACAAATATAAAGGTTATTTACTAAAATTTTACACCATATTTTCTGGTCTACCTATATAATATAGTACGGTCTACCGTCTACCTATAATATGCAACTCAAGATCCATCTCGCGCCACCACTTCGTTCTTAAAGCCTAATATTGATAGAAATCAATTTTTATTTGTGGTAGCTTTCTTGCAAAAGAGTTTTCAAGGAAAAATGGGTATTACAAATGAAAATTAATCTTATAAAGAAAAACATATTTTTAACATTTTGCTAAGATAAAATAAGATCGATTTTCGAAATAAAAAATGTTTAATTTAATTAACCCTCAATATTTTTAGGATAATTACCGCAAGTACTCACTAAACTAAACTCAGCGAATGAATTTTTCTCTCTGAGAAACCTTCGGGGTTCGATTCCCAGGTCAGACAAATCAAAAATGTGTTTTTTTTTCAATTTTCTAATAAAAACTACGATTCCCGGGATTGGAAAGGTGCCCGGTTAGTGTTAAGCTGATCACCCGTCACGTTGTGGGACTAAGACGTATCTTCGGCTAATCGTGGATGCACACGTTGTACCTCTGCCTACCTCTTCGGGGATACGGGCATGACCATACTTTTTTTTAGCTTTTTACCCTCGGGCTAAGATTGAAAATTGATCTCAATACAACATTAATCAATTAATACACTTGTACTGTTTCACAATAATCATATTGTGACAAATCTGTAAACTGTTGACCTTGTAGGCCATCCCTGAAACTTCCCGCTAAATTAAGGTATTTTAAGCTCAATGAGTAAAAACTACAAGCATAGATTTTTTTTCAGTTCTAAGAAATATTGAAATATCTCAATTGTACCAACGAAACAAACGTACATGCAGTTTATTTTGATAAAAATGGCAGTACATTGATTTTTGAAAAACCGTATATTTTGGAAACGATAATCAAATTGATCAAATTTTAAATGGCATTCAACTCAATTTAACTATTGCTTTAGCTAAATAATCGGTAGTTTAAAAATTTTGAAGCAATGTCAAAAAACATTGTTTTCAAAAATTTTCGTCATTGATAGATCCCAAACAAAGAGACTGATTTTTATGCAATTAACGGTACTTGACACAGTTTTTAAAGGAGAAAAGCTGATAAGATTTTGAAGTCAGTCGGTGTATTAGCCTAAAAATTATTATGCTAAAAACAACGTAATTTTAATATTTGAAAAGTTGTAACTTTTGAAAATAAGATTCGAATTTGATTTTTAAAACGGCATTCGGCGTAAATTTTTTAGTACTAAAATATTGTAAAATACTTAAAAATGATTGGTTGAAATATTTCGAAGTTCTGTCGAAAAAAAGCCTTTTTTCAAAATTTTCAACGATTACTTCCAAATAGATAAACCGATTTGATGCAATTTATGCATTAGACTTAATTTGTTTAAGAATATAGCTGATTAGTTTTTGTACTCAAGCAGTACATTAATCTGGAAATTATATTAAAAAATTCTGTTTCACCAAAATTTCTTTTTGGGTTTTTTCAAAATTTTATCAAAATCCCTTGGACCCATTTGGTTCAAATTTTCAGGAAATCTAAGTTGAGTGGACTCCAATCGAATGCCATCAAGCGCGTTTCGATCGCTCCAGCCGTTCAAAAGTTATGAGATGTTTCTATACAGGCATACACATACACTCACACGAACACACACACACATACATACAGACACACTGACGTCATCGAGAAAATAGTCGAAAATAGTTCCTGGGACCACAAAACGCGGACATCTGGTGAAAATTCGATTTTTGAAAATCGGAGCAAAATCAGTAACTTCCTTATCCACATACGTAGCAGGAAGTTAAAAAGTACTAGTGTATTAATAGATTAATATTGTATTAAAATGGAGTGATTGAAAATGAATTAAATCTACCACTCCAAAACAGCATTTTAACTCGTTACCTAGCGTTTTAACTCGTTTGTTTCATAATAGATGGCGTTAGTAGAAATAAAATTCTAATACATGTATTTTCGATTTTTTTTCTAAATTTTTTTAAGTTTATAAAATGGTATTTTAACACATCTAGACATGAATTTAAACTACCACGTCAAAGCTCAAACCTCAAAGTGCGATACTTTTTCAATAACAAATACCACAAAAGTGCATAGAAAGTGCCCTAGAGTGCATAGAAAGTGCCCTAGTGTAGGGCTCGCTTCGCTCGCCCTGATAAAATTTTTCATAGCAAATTTTAAAATATTACTTACCTATGTACTGTTACGACGTAGCACGTCGCGATTTTGTTTCATGTTTATGTACCTATATAAGATTCCTAAGCGCTTTATCTCTATTGACGTTTTTTACGTGATTTGGGGGCTTAACCTCCTAGCTGGAACATGACAATGAAAAGGATTGACGCTATTGCGGCAGGATAAGGAGGTGGTACCATATACACGGGCGGGATGTTGCGGAACTCTACTACCTAATAGTCAACATGGTAGTAGTATAAAGAGTATAATCAGGCCTACATTAGGCGACCTTCTATGCACGTTTATGGTACCTTTTACTGAAAAAATATCGCACTTTTAGGTTTGAGCTTTGACGTGGTATTTTAAATTCATGTCTAGATATGATCTACTATTAAAATATGTTTTTAATTTTACCTTTACTATTACTATTAAGAAATAGAAGATACGTCTTGTACTAGAATTTTATTACTACTAACGTCATCTATTATAAAACAAACGAGTTAAAATGCTACAAAGCTACAATAGGCGACGATCTATGCCCTTTAGTTTTTTTTTATGTTAGTGGGATAGGCAAACTGGCAGACGTGCCACCCGATGGTAAGTGATCGACGTCGCCAATAAACATATTTATATGGGATACCTGGGCTGGAACTAGCCCAGGTAATCCATTCATGCGTTGCCTATCCTAAGATACAAGATGTTAAGCCAGTAATTACACTGGCTGTCTTGCCATTCTCTCCAAAACACAGTAAAGCTGTTTCACGGGTGACATAAGCAAGATTTGTGGTACATTTTACTGAAAAAATATCGCACTTTTAGGTTTGGGCTTTGGCGTAGTAGTTTTATTTCATTTAATTAATTTTGATTCACTCCATTTTAATACAATTTTAATCTATTAATACACTTGTACTTTTTAACTTTCCGCTACGTATGTAGATAAGGAAGTTACTGATTTTGCTCCGATTTTCAAAAATCGAGTTTTCACCAGATGTCCACGTTTTGAGGTCCTAGGAACCCTTTTCGACTATTTTCGCGATGACGTCAGTGTGACTGTATGTATGTATGTGTGTGTGTGTGTGTATGTAAATATCTCATAACTTTTGAAACTAGGTAGTACAACTTTGTGAGCCCTTACAAAGTTCTGCTTTTTGCTATTAATATAATCATTACGTTTTAAGAGACGGGTGTTCCACAGAAAAAGACGATATTATATAACCCATGAAACAAAGAAAACAAGGAAAATAATAATAATTAGGAAAAAATAATAATAAATATAATAATTAATAATACAAGGACGTAAATACTCTTTTTTGTAGCAGAATAAAATTTATTGTATATTTTTAAATGTTCTGTTTTTGTGTTTCGGATTATTGTTGTTTAAAATGAAAACGACCAATGAAACAATGATTGCATTAGTAGTTTATATGCAATAATGCTTATTTTATATGTGAGTTTGGCGATCGCGGTTCTGATACAAATGTTTGTACTTCCCACTTCCGCTTGTTTTCTGTGTTCCATGATGTTACCTATGTATGTACATTCTCGACCAATACTAACATAACAAGACGAAACTAATATAACTAAGATTGGTAATATTTATTGTTACTGAATAAGCAATACTGCCAACATACTTAGTAAAAAAGTGGTTTTGCTACTTGCGAAATATATCGATATTCCTTATTCTATCGATAACCAATTTACATGGTAATGTTTTTGGTTGTAGTAAAATAAAACAATAATATTTTTTTGATATTTTTAATAAATAATAGTATTGTCACATAATATTTACTTAAAACAATTGAAAATATGGTATTAAGAAGAAATAGAATTATTCAAAAAAGTAAAACAGTGAAATATCGAAGGTATTTAGGAACCGTAAATATAGATAGTAAGGTTTTATAAACAATCACTTTAATTAATAAGCTCTTTCACAGTAATGTAGTTTATGGATGTTTTAATAGACAATAATAAAAGGTGAAATGAGAATCCAGAATATATTTTATCTACAGAGTGAAAAACAAAACAAAGGAATTTTCATTTCATCATATCAGTAAAATATAAATGCGAAATTTACCCTGTAAAGAGCATCTGTAGAGAGCCAAAAGGGCTTATGAAGCATGACTTTTAAGACGGCACGTTGCGCTCTTTCAAGAATAGGGTTAAACTTTTTAGCCACACCACCCCACACACCAATGCAATAGGTAATCAAGGACTGGCAGATGCCAAGATAAACAATTTTGCGGATTTCAACATTAGCAGAGTGGCGCAATATTTTCATTATACCTATCACTTTGCGAATCCTCTTTGATAGTGTTAAAATATGCATTTCAAAGTCTAGACGTTCGTCTAATATAAGCCCTAAATACTTAAGGTTTTTGGAGTGTTGTATAACGTCAAAATTACAGGTTCCTACGTTGTTATATTCACATGTGTGGATCTTGAGATCTGGTGTTTGTGGAGGCTGACTTTTAATGGTTTTGTGGAAACACATGAATTTTGTTTTTTTTTTGTATTTAATGTAAGGAGGTTATTTTGCAGCCATTTATTTATTAATAACATACCTTTCTCCGCAGCAGTTCTAGCATTTTCCCACCCTTTTCCATAAAAGAGAATTGCAGTATCGTCCGCATAGCACACAATATCTGACGCATCTATGTTAAGATTGTGGATATCATTGACATATATGATGAAAAGTAGAGGACCCAAAATGCTGCCTTGTGGTACACCAAACTCAACAGAGACTATCGAACTTTTGATATTGTCAATTTTAACAAGCTGCTTCCTATTTGTGAGGTAACTCCGGAACCATTCCAATGAAATCCCACGAATTCTCATCCCCTCCGGCTTACGTAGAAGAATAGGGACAGAAACTGTGTCGAAAGCCTTTGCAAGATCAAGAAACACCCCATAGCAACAAAAACCATCATCCATGTGCGTCACTACCAAGTCAATCAGCTTCTGAACTGCGTCTTCTGTTGAGGCGTGCGTCCGAAAACCAAATTGTCGATTCGATAGCGACCGATTTTCATCTAGAAATGCTCTTAAGCGTTTATTTATAATTTTGTCTAGCAACTTAGAAAAAACACTTAAAAGAGCAATTGGTCTATAGTTGCTGGGAGAATCTCTCGGGCCAACCTTATGGATGGGTGTTACGGAGGCAATTTTCCAGTTCCAATTTGGAAAGCAACCAGAGCTAAAGCTGAGATTGTAAATAAATGATAATGGTGTAGTAATATGAGGTCTTATAGATTTTATAAGTGTATTTGTAGTAACTAATTTGTACTAATTATTATTATTTGTAATAACTATATCTTTAATAATAACTCTATAACACATATTTTCTACAAAAAACATTGTTTCTTCTCCCTTTTTGTACGATTAGCTGTGAGTATTAAAATTCAATCAACAAATGTTAAAATTAAAAAAAAATTTAAATACAGTACCTATCCGGTAGATATAATAATGTTGCATTACACCCCCGTCTCATAGATGACAACGCACCATTAGCAATAACAGTAATACCTAGATTGGTGTAAAATATCATTCTTCTCTAAAGACTAAGAAATCATGTCAGTAAATAATAAACAAAACATATGAAAGTTTTATACAAATAATCTTCATGATGAAAGATAGAAAAACGTATTATATCTATGTTGATGATATATTTCGACGCGAAAGGCTTAAAACAGTAAGTAATAATTGTATATTCAAGTAATATGAATATTTGAAGTTTTTTTTCAATTTTAGCATTTTTTTTAAAAGTGCCCGTGTTGAATGTGAATTATACATTTCAGAAGAAATTAATAATGTATTACTTACTTAATAATGTATTATTATTAATTTAATAATATTAATTTAATAATTATTAATAATTAATGATGTATTATACTTTGTCTTTACCAATCCAAATTTCAAAAGTCAGGCCAATTTTGTATAGTCAAAGTTGGCCTAAAATGCAACGCAGGTTGATAGATGCTTATTGTATCGTTATACTTTTTTTTTTCTGGAATGTGAATTATATCACGGGCACTAAAAAGAGAATGATGAGAGTCTATACTATCATCATTCTCCTTTTAAAGCTAAATGCTAACTTTGCATTCGCCTATTGGATGTTACATTCTTAGGCGACCCATAAACCTAGAATAACTTTGCGCTATACTTTTATTGTGCAATAATATTGAATACCCCCTTTGATTCCAAACGTTCAATTAATTTACCCAATAAAATTGACAAACCAGTCTGATCAATATTTTCGTGTGAGCAACATGTCTGACAATGAAGTTTTGTCGGCAACCATGCTGGTGATTTTGTTAAATAAATCTCTATACAAATTTATACACTCAAGTAAAAACTCCCGTTCTTTATTTTTTATGTCGTTCTTGCTCGCCATTTTGCTTAAATTTACGACACGACCATACATTAAACATTAAAACATCGTGATTGACCGAACGTGACTGCTCCAGTCTAAACTCTGAAGTGAAAAATATTGTGTAATATTAAGCCTACATAGTGCAAGAAAAAAATATTGCGCAATAAAAATTAAACGCGCTCAAACTTTCGTTCAGTCTTTATGCAATCTTCAATATTAGCCCTAAACGGTCAACAATATTGCACAATACGTAACATTGCGCAATATTATTATAGGTCTATGGGGCAGCTTAGTTTCATAGCATAAAAAAAAATTTTCTCCTGATAGTGGGATGTGACCTTAATACTTTGAAATATTTTGTTCTGAATATTATCTCTGTTCCGATTTTCAAAAGTCCGAATATAATAATACCTAAGTATATAATACAATGCAGGTAGTTTGTCAAAAAATCGCTAAATTTATTTTACCGAAAGTCGTAAATGCGATTTGTTTATTTTCATAAGTTGGAAAAAACAAATGCTCGATGGGTTTTCGGAATGAAAACGATTTGGTATGAGGAGCAATTAATTCTAGGCTTTTTTGTCTTTAAAGCAATCTGAGATGTTATGTTATCCTTTTTATACAGTTTTGTTTTTACACATCTTATAGCATCAGGAAGTTTATTGTAAAAACGTATAAATTTTATCTCGTAAAAGAGTTATTTTATTCTATGGAAACGGGTTGCATCACAGACTACTATAGATGCTAACGCATTGCATGTACAACAAGATTATTTTTGTTCTTTGTATTTAGTAAGTACATCGCCATTTTTTTAAACGAACAACTATTTTTACGAACATACATTAACTTTCCAAATATAAATTGGGTTAGGTACTACAGTTTTCACAAAAATTTTATTTCCGGTTCCAGATTTACTATTCTGGTCAAGAAAAAATATTCTATAATAATTAATGTCAAGTTAATGTTGAAATGAGTTGAAATGTGAAATTGCGCCATCTCCTTAGCTGATGAAAAACTTATTGTCATTAATAATAAATGATTCGTTTTGAATTAAAGTGTCATAAGTTGCCATTTCCTCTCTATAATAATTCCGTGGCTATACAGATTCAATTTAATCGTTTGTCAATAATAGGTATATTGCTAGAAAATGGATTTATTTGTATTCATACCCTGAAGAGTCAATAGGAGACGTAGCAATAAAGTACAGAGTTTATGCACTTGCATGTAGATTGTTGTCTGTGGAGCATAAGCCATTTCAAGGTCACGTCATAATGTAACCTTGCCAAGTTGAATAGATAGCATAAGTAATATTCTATCTCTGTCGTGTGAGTAACATTTACAAATTTTCTTTAGATATTTTGCTACGACAATAATAAAATGGGTGATGTTGAAATTTATTAGTATTATAGCCAGCACAGAATGAAAGGTAATGGCCCCCAATCCCAATAATTAAACAGCTGATGTGCGTCTTAGAATAATTGTAGTTATCAATATATCTGTTTTGTTAATTGCATAGAATGAAAATATTTTAAATGTTACATAAGTTGTGTTGTTATTTCATTTGGACTACAGGGTTTGTGACGTAAAGTTTATGAAAGAATGCAATGTAACAGTAATCAGGTACGTTATTTAGAATGTTGGTTTTTGCAGATGTCACTGACCATACAACAAATTATTTTGGATGCTAAAAGACTCGCCGGTCGTTTGAAGGAACGTGAAACTGAGTCCGATGCCTTACTAAACGAAACGCAAACGGCATACCGACAAATTCATACTATGAAGCAGGTAATCATGTCTTACATATTTGGTAATACTTAGCCAATTAGAAAGATTGAATCTACCTTGGCATTCCTATTTTCGTCCCCAAGTCCCTTTAACATAAGTAGGTATTTTTGTAGTTTTTATCTTATGTACTTAACTTATCGTTTCTTTCTAGTAATGCCTTACCATAGTATTTTAATACATAAACACTTTAAATGTTTTAGTATAAAGATGATGTGGACACTCTCAATGAGGCCTCACGTGAAAGACCTAGAGGTGAACTGATAGCGAGTATTGAAAGAGAATCTCGTTTAATGAGAGATGTACAAAGAGAGAATGGTGAATTGCGTGCAGCTTTAGAAGATCACAGGAAAGCTTTAGAACTTATTATGTCCAAATATCGTCAACATACAGAAAAGAGGATTTGGGAATCTCGGATAGACTTCACTCAAGCAGTAAATGAGAAACAAAATGAGGTATGTACCTAGTTTGTACAGTTGCTGAAATAAGTATTAACATTTTTGCCTAAACTATCTGTGTGGAAAACTGATAATTGCAACTTCAAAATTCCACATTTAGATAGTAGTCGGTATGTTTGCACTGAATTTAAACCACTTATATTAAGGGTTGAGAATGTTTTCCCACATTATGATTTCGAAACTTGAAATTTTCTCTTTGTAATCAACAGTTTTGCCACCTTCTGACATTAAATTTGTTTAGGCCACAAGTAATCATTACTCTTCAACATGCCCAAATATTGTAAAAATATAAGATGAATACTGAAATACCTATATATTTACTACTAGCTGTTGCCTACAACTTCGTCCGCGTGGACTTCTTTTACCCTGCTCAGCACCTCCTCCGTAGGTGATAGCGTGATAATATGTAGCCTATATGTTGACCCGACCTATTAGTAATATTCATGCAAAATTTGAAGTAAATCCATGCAGTACTTTTTTAATTTATCCTGGACATACAGACAAACAGATAAACAGACAAAAATTCTAAAAACTATTTTTGGCTTCGATATCGATTGTAGATCACGCCCTAAGTATTCTTTTAAAAAAATATTCAATGTACAGTTTTGACTTTCCTACGATTTTATTATGTGTATAGATAATTTTTTTAAATATATAAACAGGTCAAAAAAGTGTACATATATAGAACTTACTTGTAAAGTTCGACGTTTCAGCCAAGTTACATTGACCGTGGTCAAGAGCAGACTGGAGCAGCAAGTTTCCTCCGTCGCTCACGTTGGGATCAATTTTAATCTACCCCCTTCTGGTCTTGTTTTTTCGAATTTAGCCTACACACAACACTAACCGTATCTGTTACGGGTTCGGTTCCAGAGTTCACTTTGAAATTACATATAACCTTGGAAGGTCATAAGAGATATGTTTTAGTTGTTGTCTGGCTACATGTATCTTAACTGGAAGAAACTTACATATACACATCAGAATATAACAAATATAATAATAACAAATATAATAACAACAAAATAATTAAATTTTACAGTTGATTCGTCAGCAAGCAGAAAGAATCAATGAGATGACTAGTGTCATGTATAAAGCTATAACATTGGATGAAAATGGTGATTCCAGAAAAGAAGCAGAGATCTACCAAAGACTTCTTGTCGAAAATAAGGTAAAAAATATTCTCTCCATATTTACTGTTGTCTTTCCGTATAATTAGTAGGTAATTGAATGCATTTTGTGACGTATATGTATGTATGTTTACTTAAGAAAGTGGAGTGTATTCAATATCCTTAATATCTAGAGTTTGTTTAATTAATTTCATAACAGATTTGTATACATACATACATCTTGCTAGACCTGGAGCAAATACCAGCAAAACAAGGTAGTGAGACAAAATTGGTGTGGTACCTAATGTGCTTTTAGCATTTGTACTTAATATCTACTAGTTACAACATTTTGTCGGTCAAATTGTAATTTTATAGGCATTTTAATTGCATTGGTACTGGGCTGAGGATTTTATTTTGATGGAAGTAGTCCATGGATAGTATGAAGTAGATCATTGAAATAGAATGGTTTTCATGTGCAGCCGAAAAACGAAGCTCATGAAACTTAGAGCAAGTGTACTTAGAACTGTATTGAGTATTCTAAGTACAGTATTTATATACTACTAGAGATGCCACGAATAGTGATTTTGCCAAATACCGAATGTCCGGCCAGGCCCTTGTTCTAATACTGAATATTTGGCCACCGAATATTATGTTTTATTAGTGAGTTAATCGTATCACAATACATATTACTTATTTGTTTAATACAGACTGAGTAAATAATCATCTTGTTGTATTGTATTGCTAAAAATTTTGTCTATCTCCTTGTTCAAAGTATAACCTTCGTCAAAAAATGCTGAAAATAATGCTTTCATTCACAACAACTTACCTCGAATGAATTTTAAGTATTAGTTGTTATGTTTCTTGGTGATCACTTATGAGTAATATGTAAGTTTTTTTTTATGATTATGTATTCGGCTGAATACCGAATAACAATATAAGTGGCACAATAGGCCGAATACCTAATAATAATCAAATATTTGTGACATCTCTAATACCTACTATAATTTTGTCGGGTCAAATATAATATGATAGCATTTAAAATGATTACTTACTCCCGCACTACTCATCGGTGGAACCAATTGTTGTCAGGGCCTACGACTACTACCGGATCGAAACCACACTTAGAGCTTCCTTGTGGGCACCTTCAAGAGCTACTTATTCATAAACAATAGTAACGTGACAGCACAATAACTGATGGTTGTGCATTTGGTACAGACAGTTATAGTAAGCGGAGCTTACAGCCTTTTTGTCTCCTCTTTAATAAAAAAAAGTGATTGCTAAAATATTCACATCAAGATAACAAACAGTAATGCGCAACATGTTGCACAATAATTTTAGAGACATTGCAGCACGAGAACATCGCCGACATTGCGGAGCAACAGTTGTTATATAAGTAAGATACAATTTTAATGGCTCGTCTATAGTTACAGTTACAAACAGTTGATGATACAGTTCTAGCCCAGCCATATGCAACATTTTTATAGGGACCACAAACATGTTTCAGTTATGGTGTCGCCAGCCGCAAAGAAAATGTCAACATACATGTTTATCTATGTGCTTACATACACGTACATACACGATACACAATAGATACCTACAAAAATGTTGGTTATATAACAGTGTTGCGGGATCAATGGTTTTTTCTCCATCTCAAAAAATTCCCAACGTGCCGAAAGAAGTTTTCTCTTAAAAAATATTTATGGTTAATAAGAAACTATAGCTAATTAAACAATATAATATTTGAATAGCTAAATCCGGTCACGCTTCGCTGTGGCTCAGTTATCTTTCTTCTAGGAAATGCCTTAAATTTTCTGTTTTCGTTGAAATTTTGGAATAAACACTCTTCTCCCGTTATGATCCAAGCTCCTTTGAAGAATATACCAACTGCCGTTCTGTCAGGCAGGTCACTATACGCGACTGATTAGCTATGCAAGTCACTTCCATTGTGGCTACTAGGTGGTAGAATTCTGCATTCTCTCTCCTGGATCCGCCCTTGAGTCCACCCCTTACTTATTCTTGTTGCAATAATGTCAATGCTTGTCATTGTAGGTTCCCGTTTAGAGGGTAAGGTAGCCGGTACGTTTATGCGTGTTGCTCTGCCATCCCACCACACGAATAGTAACGAACCATTAACATTTTTGGTGTGTATAGGCGATGGTTTCTCTCTCCCTTAGGAGAGCCATCTGCTTGTTTGCTATCTTAAAAAAAGTAGGTACTTAATTCAACACATTTTTATTTTGCTCTAAAAACTGTAGTATTTAAATAAAAATTATTAAGAAAATAATATTAATAATAATACTACTAAGGTTTCAAATGTAGTATAGAAAAAAATATATTTTTGATTTTAATATGAATTAGTAATGGTATGCATGATTCCTTAAGATAGGGAAATATAGGCTTAATTTAAATATAGTATGGTTATATTTATAAAAAAAATATCACTGAACATCACTGAATGGGTTGTTTAGGCAAGATATTTTACTTAACGAATGCCTCTCGCCTAATCTCATCAGCTTATGGTTGCACACAGGATAGTCAAACGGTAAGTATTGAAGCTTCTAATCACAAGGGAGGGCGAGGTATCGCTTACCAGAAAAAGAAGGAAAATAGCCAAACTCACCTTCTTTTATGTCGGCATTGGAGAAATAAAATACTTCCTTGGATTGAATTGAAGTATAATATGGAATTTTAGTTCACACATAGAAGTTTGATTCTACGTATCAAATTTTAGTTACATATCAGTATAGAGTAAAGAAAAATCAGTGTCTAGTCAGATGGTTTGTGTATACTCCCCTTAAACCGCACAGTAACTTATAACAGCGGTGATAAGAATCTAACCGTTTTACTAGTACAATGACAACAGGGCTAGGCCACGAATTATCGCCCAATTGGAAAAGAAAGTAAGCACTTACAAACACCCTTGCCACAACACAACTATATATATATATATATATATATATATATATATATATATATATATAAGGTAAACGAAAATGTATTCAGCCTACGTGTTTCGTTTCACATTTATTTGTTATTTTCGAGAACCTTAGTTAAAAGGGAAAAAAAAATGTAATTTACGAAAAAAATGTTTATATATAAATTATCGATGTAATTTTCGAGAGGGGAAATTTTTTTACATGAATTGACCATTTGATTGTAAATATACGCGTTACAAAACAGTAGATATTATTTCATGGTGTTAAAGAAAACCTTTCCGAACCTTTTCCTCTACTATGCCATTGCACCGAAGTATGTAAAACGACGTCGTTAAATTCGCTTCAGAATTGTTATCCAAGGCCTTTGGAACAATTGAAAAGTGGTTTAATTCTTTTGATCTCAGGTGTATAATTAACAATATTGACAACAATTTCGTGATAGGTATGAAATATAAACCGTTCGAAATTATTGTAACCCAAAGTGAGTCAACCACAAGGGCTCGGCGGGCCTAAGGTTGAATGACGCCGGTCTAATCGGTAGTCGTGGAAGATCGGAATAGTGTCTTAAAAATTAACATTATTTATTTCAAAAAGTAAGTTTAGAAAATTATTTAAAAATACATGGTACTGGTGTAAGGACGAAGAATACTCATTTGTATTTTCACGACCGTATCTCTGAAGAGGTAGTCAGAAGTACAACCAGTGCACCCACGATTAGCCGAAGATACTTAGCTTACAATGTGATAGATGGCAAGCCTATCGCCAACCGGGTACTTATCCAGTCCCAGGCAACATTGTTTTTATTACAACGTTGTTGTTAACTTTTAGTAACTATTGAGGGCAAGATATGTCTTAAGCAGTGAAAGAGATGAGGGGAATTTACACTGTGTTCGATTAATCTCATCCAAAGCTAATTATTAATGATATCACTGTTGTTTGTACGTGGATTCTAGGGTAAAACATCTACTTTAAGCTGGCCGGGGCCTGGAATGCCTATCACCTTTGCAATGTGGCGACAAGTTTAATGAATTGGCTTTGTTTTGGATATTGTTAGACCATTTTTTCATACAAGACGAATGAGAAGCACATGTTTTTTTATTACGCCTTTTTATTACGAAATTGTTTCCCTAATTGAGATTATGATTATTTTAATCAAAAGGTACGATGTCGCGCAATTCTGCTGTGACTGATATTAATTTAATAAAGCTTTTACGTATAAGTATTACATGTTCTTTTTTACGATCGTCAAAAATACAATTTCAACTTGGTAACTAAATCTGTTAGGCGCCATTATATGAGACGACTTACGTTTGCACTAAACAATTCTGGAGTGTGATTTTGCGGTCTAAGATCCTGCTTTGAATCAATCTTTTGTCGTTGAATTTTCCTAATGAAATGAATATTTTATGCACTGTAATATGTAAAACAAAACGTAATACGATTGTCGTTGCGTGTCCATGCATTTAAAATTATGCGATAGATTTTTTAGAATTTCACAAGATTTTTTTTTACTTCGGACAAAAGCGTCCGTTTTTACTGTGTCGGTACATGCAAAGCTAGGATTTAGAACAATACTAAATTCTTCTAAATCTTAACTTCTTTGATGAATTTGCTATGTCAAATTTTTCAATAAGTATGAGACGACAAGCCTATGTTTTAATTATTTATTATATTTTAAATATTTAATTAAAAATAACTGCAGGAATATGGGACGGCAACTCTATGTGTTAATTTATACCAGATTATATTGTACAAAATATTAACTCTATTCAGAAACTTGATGAGAGAGGGTTAAATTGTACAAATTAAGTAGCAGCTTTTATACTAATGTTATAAAGAGGAAACATTTGTTTAATCGTGACGAATACATATTTAGAATATAATCTTTTATTTTATATATAAATTTCAGGGTTTACGAGAAATGCTCGACCTATCGAGACGGTACGGTTCGGACCGCGCGTACGGCCCGTCCACCGCGGACAAGGACGTCCAGACGGACGGGCCGCCGCTGGGGGGCGCGTGACGGCCCGGGCCCCGCCCCTGAGCACCCCACCCCCTCACCCCGCTGCCGCCATTCGTCAACCTGTGACTTGACTGTGATCAGTGGCCACGAGACTAGACGGACACCCGTGAACCGTACACTGTACAACTGCAATAATAATGTGTGTAGAGGCCACTACGTAACATGTTTTATTGTTACTCCCAATTTTGGATTCTATTGGCCAAATACAATAACATTGTCTTAAGTAAATGTAGGCTTAAGACAATCCTTAATAGTATACTGTCATTGCTTGTCTTAAATGAAAAGAATGTGGCAGCACACTATTTAGGATTGCCCTAAGCTTAGACAATGTTAGTGCAATTGGCCATATTATGTCTTTTGACAGTGTATCTTTCATATTTCAATATTTATATAAAGAATATATTAAACAAAGCTGTACTGTACAATTTAGAATATCTTAAAAATTTCTGCATTGGGTGTAATTCGTATTGAAAAAGTTTAATGAATTAGAATATTATGCTATAGCGTTTCTAGCTCACAGTAACGCATATGTTAGAACTTTTAGGAGTTTACTAGATCTGTAGTGCAGTTGGAAAACTGATTTGATTAATGTTAACTGCTTTTGTCGCGCAAATTTATTTTCAATTTGTTATAAATTTGAACACTACACAGAAAGCACTTGGCAATAAATACAGTTGAGCCAATATAGTATTCTTAGATGTTTAAAAACTTTATTTTAATTTGAATATTTTAAAGGGCTGATTTCTATTTTATAATTGCACCAGGAAACTATAGATATTAAACTACTAAATTATATAAAAATAAAAAGTTCGGTATTCATAGATGTAAAGATTGTATAGATTTTTATGTTTAACATTGAAAGTTTAACTATAAGCCAGATAACACGACACTTCCTGTGATAAATATGAGGTGGCAAAAATAACATTACACAACGATAACATTGCATCTATATTCAATAAATACTAAACAAATTGCTTTTGAGGGTTAAGACTAAAATTATTTTAGCTGTTATATACATTTTCTTTAATTATCTTATAATAGTATTATTTAGTCGATTATTTAATTGTTTTACCAATTTTGATAGTGAACTCCATCAAATTAAAATATGTCTGTGCTTACATTGTAACATTGGCTTATATTTGAAAATAAATGTATGATTTTGTTTGGTAAATCAATTTTGTAGTCGAAGCTTGAATAGGTGTAAACCTACAAAATAAAATTACTTTGCGTTTGGATTAGATAACATGACATGGTGTATTTTATATTAATAATATATTTAAGTTACAGTTTTGCAACTAAATTATAAGGAATGGGTGAAAAAGTATTGCTTTGATGTGTTGTATGTTTGACTTGTAAAAATTGCAGCTAAAATATGCATGAAATTCGAGAAATATGGTAAAATCTTAAAATTACATCTTTGTAAGCTTTAGTAGCCTCTGAAATAAGAACTGTGGGAAAAACATTTACAAATTTTAGATTTATAATGACAGATAGAAATGTTGCTTATTTGTGGATATTCATAATAACACCTATGATGTTATGTAAAACTGGGGAAATTTATGGTTAAATATTGGTAATTACAATATACACGATGATCGATTTAGATTTGAACATTCACAATTTTTGGAGATATACCTAAAATCGATTGTTTGAAAAATGTTGAAGTTATGTCGAAAAAAGTACCTTTTCAAAAATTTTTGTGATAAATCTTGAACTGATCAACCGATTTAATCCGATTAACGGTATTTGAGGCAGTTTTTCAAGAGGAGAGATAATGAATATTTTGAAATCAATATTTGATTTTGTCAGTTTTTGGTACCACTGCCTTATCTTTTCCCGACGTATTCTGCTTTGGAGCGTTAAACAGTCGCTAGACTTGCATGTGACATTCAATTTCTGTCACAGAATGTTTAAATGCCCCATTTAAACATTTTTGAAGCATTGTTTGTCTCATTATTTTTTATAATTCTTTCATCTTAGGGCGTCATCTACTTCTTTTCTATCCTATGTAGATAAAAAACCGGCCAAATGCAAGTTAGACTAGCGCTCGAAGGGTTCCGTATCATTAAAAAAAAACGGCAAAAATTCACATTTGTTGTATGGGACCCCCTTAAATATTTATTTTTTTCTGTTTTGAGTGTTTGCTGTTATAGTGGCAACAGAAATATCTGAAAATTTCATCTATCATAGTTCGTGAGATACAGTTGGGTGTACGGACAGACAGCGAAGTCTTAGTAATAGGGTCCCGTTTTACTCTTTTGCTACGGAACCCTAAAAAGACTACATAAACAAACACTCTGAAGCCATTTGAGTCTCTATAGGGACATGTATTTTTTTTTATAGGGCAATGGGCCCACCTCTCGTTCCCACCACTGTAACTTCTGTAAACCAGAATCAACAGCGGCAACCGTCCTGATAACCTCTGAGTTGCGAGCTCAGGGTGCCCTGGGGAAAAGCTAAGCTGTCTTGGATCCCGCAACGAAATTAATCAGAAGTATATAGGAGGAGTAGGAAAATACATCCTGTTTCCCTCCCTTTTTAGCAGGAGACAGCAAAATGTTAAAAGCATAAAAATGCTACGAAATGAGACTTTTACAATCAGGTTAAGCCTGATTGCTATTGCACCACGGAAGTTTGGAAATTAGGGACCTACCAGAATGGCCTACTTAATTTTGCTTCCAGTAGTAAGTGTGACAAAATCGTTTGAAGGCACGGAAGTTCCCACGTGTACCCACAAGATCGGAGTAATAAATTACACCGGATATACATTGGATACTATCAAGCATTTGACGACGTTCGTTTTGCCAAAGATTACACTCCCAAAGAATGTGATGTGCAGTTTGTTCATATTTACAGTTTAAGGTTCCACTAGTCGGCGGCACGAACTCGTTGGTGGGCGTAGTCAAAATGCATGCTATTTCATCCAACATTATGTGCGAAAGGGACAAGCACTGTAATGAGCAGTAAGACGCTATCGCGCGAACGACGCGCGTAGTATTTTGGCGCGGTGATGATAACAGAAATACTAGAATGCAAACATAAACCTACCTAATTATGACAAAATGGCATGATTATCATCAATGTGTGCAGCTCATATTTTTATGGTGGATACATCTATACAAATAAATAAAATTTGGTGTGTGTTTGCAATATTAAAATAAACGCTTTTTACTAAATGTATATGGATATATATGTACACGGTGCTAACACCAAAATAATATTTTTTACAATTTTTGTCTGTCTGTTTGTTCCGGCTAATCCCTGAAACGACTGGACCTGTTTAGACCAGACTTTCACTGGCAGATAACCGATGTGATAAGGAGTAACTTTGGCTACTTTTATTTTAGCTATACATCTTCTATACATACATACATACAAATAAAATTGCAGTGTCTGTTTGTAATCCATACTTCCATACTAATATTATAAATGCGAAAGTAACTCTGTCTGTCTGTTTCTTCTTCACGTCTAAACTACTGAACCGATTTTAATGAAATTTGGTACAAAGATAGTTTGAGACCCGAGAAAAGACATAGGATAGTTTTTATCCCAGAAATCCCACGGGAACGGAAATTATGCGGATTTTATTTTAGAAAGTTTTCCACGTGGATGAAGTCGCGAGCACAACTAGTATTAAATAATCGCTTTTTACTAAATGCATATGGATGTATGCACGGTACATATACCAAAATAACATTTTTTACAATTTTTGTCTGTCTGTCCATCTGTTTGTTACAGCTAATCTCTGGAACGGCTGGACCGATTTTGACGGGACTTTCACTGGCAGATAGCTTATGAGATAAGAAGTAACATAGGCTACTTTTATTTTAGCTACAATACATCTTCTATGCAAATAATCTATACGAATAAATAAAATTGGAATGTTTGTTTGTAATATTAAAATAACCGCTTTTTATTAAATACATATGGATGTACTCGTAAATACGGTATATATGTATACTCGTATATAAGTGCACCCACGATTAGCCGAAGATACTTGGTCCCACAAATGTGATAGGTGGCCAGCCTTTCGCCAACCGGGCACTTTCCAATCCCGGGCAACTTTGTGTTTCTCAGAAAACTGAAAAAAAACTTTTTTTTATGTGCCCGACCCAGGAATCGAACCCGGGACCTCATGTGGTCGACGCAAACGCTGGACTACTAGACCACAGAGGCGATATTTATACAAATAACCGATTTTTACTAAAAGCATACATAGCGATTTTTGTTTGTCTGTCTGTTTGTTCCGGCTTATCTCTGGAACGGCTGGACTGATTTTACAGCACTTTCACTGGCAGATAGCTGATGTAATAAGGAGTAATTTAGGCTACTTTTATTTTCGAAAGTTTTCAAAGCGGATGAAGTCGCGGGCTCAGCTAGTTATTTTATAAGATATATTATATATAGATATATATAAGATATATTATATATATAGATAGACAGCTCCGTGACTTATCCTAATGCTTATAATACGTATATACGTACGTATCAAGCGTTTCCTGCAGAAGAAAAGTACCTACTCAGGGCTACATATCAAGCTATACGTGTCCAGTGCATCTTGTCTCGCAATGTAAAGAGATTTCGTTTCTTGATATGTAGCCGTCTACATACATATATATTTATGGGATATTAGATATCTTAATTCTTAACTACCAGTAAATCGGTACCGAGTAGCACTATTTCTATTGACCCGATCTCAATAGAAATAGTGCTACCCAGGTGAAACCGCTTCCAATTTTATTATATACAAATAGTTTATATACATCTTTACAAATAAATAAAATTGGAATGTCTGTTTGCAATAAAAAAATAAGTTTTTTTACTAAATGTATATATGTACACTTTTTTTGAACGGCCGCGACGGAAACCGTACTGACGGTCGCTAATCAGCTGGTGCTCTTCTAAATACCTGAGGAGCTGAGAGTTGATGATTGTCTCCATAATTTTGGAGAACAAGGAGGTTATGGCTATTGGTCGATAGTTAGACGGATTAGAGCGATCTCCTTTTTTAGGGATGGGATGCACCAAAGCTGTCTTCCATGAATTCGGTACCACGTCGTGTGAGTAGGAGAGCCGGAATAGGCGTGTTAATACTGGTGCCAACTCTGTAGCACACACTTTTAGCACAATCGGAGGGATGCCATCCGGCCCACTCGACTTGTGGATGTCCAAGGAAAGTAGTGCTTTACGCACAGATGAATGCCGAAATTGTGGTTCTGGCATGAAACTATCACACTGCGGGACGGTAGACGGTGCGTTCCCTTGGTCATCCAGAGTCGAGTTGGCCACAAAGAAGGAGCCGAGGAGATCGGCCTTCGCCTTTGCGGTATGGGCCAAAGAGTCATCGTCTCCGTGCAAAGATGGAAGAGAGGGCTGTGAGAAATTCCCTAAGACAGCCTTGGCGAGAGACCAGAACGCACGAGTCCCTGAAGGAAGGTGAACTAATTTCTCGCCAATTCGGCCTATGTGTTCAGATTTTGTATATACGGTAAATATAGCAAAATATCATTTTTTACAATTTTTGTCTGCTTACCTGTCTGTTTGTTCCAGCTGATCTCTGAACTGGTTGGACAGATTTTGACAGGACTTTCGCGAACAGCTGGCTGTACATAAAGAATAACATAGGCTGACCGCCTCGTTGGTCGAGTAGTTAGCGACCCTGACTACGCAATCGAGGGTGCTCGGGTTCGATTTCCGACGGGGACAAGCACTTGTGTGATGAGTATAGATGTTTGTATTGCTGGATTTATGTGTTTATTATGCATATAATAATATTTATACATATAATTCGATGTATCAGTATCGTTGACTAACACCCATAACACAAGCAAATAATTTGCTTACTTTGGGGTTAGATCAGTCAGTGTAATATGTCTCGTGAATATTTATTATATTTTAATTTTTTTACGCAGACCAAATAAAAATGCAGATATTTTTTAAATATTTTTACTCAAAACTAACTGAGCCCGCGACATCGTCCGCGTGGAAAAATTTCGAAAAAAGTAGCCTAAGTTACTCCTTATCACATCAGCTATCTGCCAGTGAAAGTCCCATCAAAATCGGTCCAGCCGTTCCAGAGATTAGCGGGAACAAACACAGACAAAAATTGTAAAAAATACTATTTTGGTATGTGTATCGTGTATACGTCCATATGCATTTAGTAAAAAGCGCTTATTTTAATACTAGCTGTTGCCCACGACTTCGTCCGCGCGGACTTCGTTTACTCCGCACAGCTCCTCCCCCGTAGGTGATAGCATGATAATATGTAGCCTATATGTTGATCCGACCTATAAGTAATATTTATGCAAAATTTGAAGTAAATCCATTCAGTACTTTTTGAGTTTACCTCGGACATACATACAGACAGACCAAAATTCTAAAAAACTATATATTTATTTGACTTTGATAGCGATTTTAGATCACGCCCCAAGTATTCTTTTAAAAAAATATTCAATGTACAGTTTTGACTTTCCTACGATTTTATTATATGTATAGATTACAAACAGACACTGCAATTGTATTTATTTGTATCGTTGTATAGATATTTTTTTACTTTTTTCGATTCGATACATAGCACATGATTTAAGTCGTCAATTACAACACGGCATGCGCGAGCGCGACGTACTACGATGACGTATACACCTCCCCTTGTCACCCGCACACCGCGCGGGTATAGTGAAATGCACGATGATTTGCAACAAAAACGAACGCATAAAATTTTATAAGCAGACCTTTGGGCGTATTGATATTATGACAAAACTACTTAATATATCAATTTAAAATAAAGTTATTTGAACTTTTGATTAAATTGTCTATCCCTGTATGATTTTCTTTTTTACAGTTTTAGACTCTCTATGCTATTTATTTACGCCCAAAGATGGGTTAAATTTAGTTACAAAACAAGAAAGTCTCCACGCTTATAACTTCCAGACAAATATTTTTTTTACAATTCTGCTTTCATACAGGGCTAGATAATGGCGAGACAAATTGATATAATTTTTAATTTTGGACGTACACAGTCAAACAGACGAGTAATGACCAAACTACGTTTGTATGGAAGAATGAGCGACTAGTGTACCCTTAATGTAGAGCACTCGCAAAAGGGAGAAGGAACTAATTTAAACGAGAATAATTTAGCTTTAAAATTACCGTGGCTAGTGAGAAACTGTGCAACACAATGATCTATTTCTATCCAAGTTTTACTTAAGCGATCCCGGATGCACGGGAAAAAGTTATACAAATGCCGTCCTTTAGTTGAACAAGACCAACGCGACTGCCATTCATCAATTAATTCATTAGTAACGTCTATTACGGGATTAAAAAGGCGACGTATTTTTGTTTGGGCTTGCGAGTTGATAAATTCTGGGTTAGTAAAATTCCTAGAATTGTAATACATTGAAGCCCGACGCTGAATTTCTAAATCTAATGGTAAGACGTCTGATAAAACGGGTAAAGCTTCGGAGCTTACAGTGCGATATGCTTTGCATAGAAATATTAGTGCTAGACGCTGATTTTGAAGTAGTTTGCGCCGGATCGCACCACTCGTAACTTTATCAGCCCACGCTGAACAAGCATAACAGATACAACCTAAATACGTGGCGTTATAAATTATCTTTAAAGTGTTAAACGTTAAACGTTAGGGACATGTATTTGTGTAATAAACATAGATGTTTATATTCCTGAGTTTGTGTATTAAATATATTTCAGTATTTATATGTGTGTTTCTATATCTTAATACCATTAACTAACGTCCATATATTAAGTAATAGTTAGATCAATTCGTGTAATTAGTCCAGCGATATTTTTATTATTATATTGTCGTATGACACGAAAAACTTATTAACATAGTTTAAATTTTGAACCAAACATTTCACATTTCAATAAACTTTTTCCTGACCGTGTTTCAAAAAGAAAATGAAGTAGTAGTAAATGAGTTTTCTCTTCATATCTCCTTAGAAAATCTGTTTAGCTACTTGGTGACTTTTCTAAGTCAAAATAGAGTTCATCGTATCGATAACATGATCCAAAACTGAGTTATACCGGTTAACCACCAACCACACAACCCATAGACACCTAATAACAGGCGAATGGCTTCTGTCAACACATCTGACTTATAGTTTCGATGTAAATGGTCCACACGGAAATATTCAATAAGTGTCGACCAATCAGATCTTCTTTACATCACTATCTTTTACTGTGGCCTTGAGTTAGTCAATCACGGCGTTGCAACCTCCCTTCGTCTAACCTTGCTAGATGCCAAAATGCATTCAATACGGAAATCAAACATGAGGCGTCTATGGGCTGTGTGGTCGGCGCTGTCAATCAGATATGTTAAATGCATGACGTTGTTGATATTTTAAACCTGTCGATTTCATATACGCCAATAATACAAAATAAGTTGTTGGGAATTTTATTACGATTAAAGCAAGTATTCAGATGTCCAGTCCATACATAACTGATGTTTGGCACCACGATGTGGGCAAAATTTTGCGCATCCCCATTATAAATATATGAAATTAAAACATAAATATATGAAAATACATACATTAACAAACTCCATCCTTAAACAACTTCCTGCTCCATATTATGAACTATTAAATTACAAAATCTGTCCAATGATCTTAAACACTAAATACAATCGAGGTGCTGGGGGTTATAAAGGTTCTCCTATTGCATTGTTACATCAATAACAGTTAAATCATGCGTGTGATTTTAAAGCAATATGTCTGATCTAAAACTGAAAGATTACATTGATAATAATAAAAGCGATTTGATAAGTAGATTCACTAAACATCGTAAGAAAAACGTTGCAAAAATAATTATATGCATAATATGCACGCGCAGGCATAAAATTACTAATACTTCTACATTTCTTCAATACAAAGCTAGCCCTTAGTGCAAACCACATTAGCTGCAATAGTAATGTTTAAGCAGTTGACATAATGATATTGTTTCAATCATACTAAGCTGTCGGATGTTAGAAACGTAATTTACATTGGCCGCAATTTTTCTTAGTCATTCATCAGTCATGAAAGTATTTCGTTATGTATGTACTTTACATAGTGAAATAACAATAAGCAAACAGATAAATTGAGTGTCCGAATAAATATTTTTAAAACCTAACGCAATTATTTTAGGTCTTTTTATTATAATTTTATCAATTTTAGGTTGTATAATAATAAGTATTAAGAGGAACATGCTGTTTATATAATGATAAAGCCAGTCCATCAAACTAAATTTATTTGTTATGTATTCTGCGCTATTAAGAACCCTATTACTATGGCAATTGTTAATAAAAAATGATGTCTGACAATTTGTGTAAATTATTAACAATTGTATCTGTTACTTTTTCTTTATTTATATTGATTTTTTTAATTTAAAAAGATGTACCTTAATAAAAATAGATTTGTTTTTAGTCATTTTTCTTTTTTATTTCTTGTTCCATTGATATGATTGGTAGTATTAATGTGAAATTTATGAGAGGTCATATTATTCATTTAAGTATATAATATGTTGATAGTCTCTAAGACTTAAATAATAGCATAACATGAACTTAAGATTATATAATGTATTCTGACTTACAGGTGACCAATAATATTTAATAATCTGTTGAAATAGCAATAAGCAAGCTTATCATATTTTAACTATACTATAAATTAATTGAGTTTTATTCTAATACCCGTTTGCACTAAACTTAGGGCCCTTAAACCTATGCTTAAATATTTTTTTAGGATTTCCTAGTAACAAATCAATTGCGATTTTGATATTGGCGGTTGTTGACCCTTTCTATCAGGAGAGCCATCTGCTCTCTTGCTAAGATATAAAAAATACTAAAACGGCCAAAAACCGGTGACAAGCAGTGATTTCACATTAAATACATATATTTTTCGGTGATCGTTCATGTCAGGTTGACCAAGGAAAGGACTTTTCTTTATTACTCAAAATTATACTATACTATAAGTAGATTAAGAAAGTTTTGCATGAACATTTGTTGACAGGTAATTAGGAATGGAACAGTCTTTGCCATGTTTAGTGCAATCGGGCATAATACCTATTGTCTTCAAGTTTTTACATTGGAGTATTTGGATTAGCTTTGGTTGGGGTTCAAAGAACCTATTTTGTTCCATTTATAATGTGCATGATTATGTGCGCCACAGTTAAACTAGCATAGTGGATTATAATACAATAACTGTAAGTGCTTTTAGTAAAGGTGCACTATGAGTTGATTAAGTTGACTTTTTTCACTTAAATTTATGCATGGTAATAGTCTAATAACGACACAAGTTTTTTTTTAGGATGTTCATGGGGTATGCACGTATTAGGATTAAATAATAATAGCTATTTATCCGTTAATGACGTGTCCACAAAATTTATATAAAACAATTCCTTAAGAGAGAAAAAAGAGTGTTGCACCTTCTTTATTTGTCGAGATTATACTAGTATTTCAAGGTTGGAAAAAAGGCAGTTTGTTCATATCTTTTACTATCTAATAAAGATCGCTATTCGCATTTAAAAACATTTTTGACAAACTTCTTAAGAAGGATCATCAGTAAAGCGCTCATCTATATGTGGCGTACTCCAAAAAAAATATTAGCGCCAATATTGTTTTTGAAATGTATCAATGAAGGTTTTAATTGTGTTTTCAGATGTTGTTGCAATAAAATTGAACCTAGTTTTAATCTACTACCAACTGCACATCTATGTGTATGTCTTAGTTTTGACTGCAAACCAGATAATTCCTCGCGTGAGTTGTTAGGTCATTTTTCGTACACTTTGTTTAAGATTCTAAAGTGATGTCGAGTTACTCATGGAAACTTTACGAAGTGATACATTTTATCACGATATAGAAATTACGTGAGCGGGGAACTTTCGTGTATTAGTTTTTGACTATTAAAATGTCTAAAGGATTTAACAGAATTTATATAAATAATAGTAAGTAACAAATAAAAGGCAAGTTAAGGTATTTAACCTAATTTGTGTTATACTTGAAACTTTTAAAGAAAAAATGTAGTAAAATCAATTTACATAAATATTTCTGAATCTGAATAATTTATATTTGCTTATTGTTAATCAGAGATAAAACTACAACAAATGTCCAATAACATATCTTCTTGAACTTAACAGGCAACATGCAATTGACCTTTCTGAATTGTTATTTTTATCCTGAAATTTTATAACTGTGATAGCTATCCGTATCGGCAAAATCTGTAGTTTTTAAAAGCGGATTTTAATTAAGTGATGGCTGATACTATTAATTGTATTAACTGTCATTTATATTATAGAGTGAAACAAGTTTTTATCGTTGTCTTGCGACGTTCCTTCACGCGTTGATGCTTTTGGTGTTAGGGATTTAAATATTATCGTAGAAAAAGTATACTTATAATAAAATATTGGTAATCTCTTTCATGGTAGGTTGTGCAGCATATGCAACATTTTAACATGGTGCTTTTAGGCATTAGCTTTGCTAGAACGTTACTATTACCTCGACGTATTATTGCGCAAATCAGAGTAGGCAAGAGAATTATGGCGGCTCCAGATTAGTTATCAGAACTATTTAGTGATCTTAGGCTGTTATAATTATTTTTTGTGTGTTTCGTAATTCGGTTTAGTGCACCATTTTGTTTATATATAAAAACAATAAATATTGTCTCGTCGGTTTCAAACAGTGCCTGGTTCACTACATTTCACTAGTACGTCGACTGGCACCTTGGGTGGTAATCCGCATCGTGACATTTGCAACTTTAATGATATTCGCTTGTCATTTACGATGACAGGGAAAAATTATTTTCGAAGCATGCGAGCACAGAACCGGACAAAGTTACTAATAAGAATTTTAAGATACCTACAAATAAACATTAACACTGTCCGACCCGAAAATTCAACCTGATATCTGATGATTCGAGTTGTTCATAATCATTACAAGGCAAGTTATAGATTGATTGTGTGTTGTACAGCTCGTCTAAGCTGACATGATGCCCTCTATTACCGCATTTACGTACACAAGCAAATTTAAAATATAGACGCAATACATGTCCGAATGACAATCCATGCAGATTAAAGGACCGAGCAGACTGAGGCGGGCCTCAACGGGCCGGGCCGCATGGCAAAAATCCGTCTAGATCGCTCTCGTTCATTTCGTATGAACTGTAGCACACTACCGCTGGGCGCAGCAGATTTTTGTTCGGCGGATTTCGGTGAATGCGATGTACCCCGGTCCATCACAGTGTACGATGTAGGTAAACGGAATTACGAGCACGTGTTCCTCCATGTTTTGAGTATTAAATCATTAAATCACGTCATTCTGGAGTTCACTCAATTAAGGAGTCACTTTACCGTCACAGGTTATATTGCCATCGGGTCTAGGGTTTTAGGCGGTTGTTACTTTCCTTCGAGTTCGGTTGTCTCAGGTATTGATTAATTAATAGAGTTTAATTAAAGTTAAAATAAATAAGAGAAGTACATATTCTGTATTACGTCACACACATAAATTACAAGTTACATAGCCTGATATAGAGGACGCGCGTAGAACTGGCGTCTCACAATGTTTTCATATAAAATGTCTGCGTCAGCGCATTCCACACTGGTCCTCACATACTAATTCAAATAAATATGTTTAAAACTCATTAATAGCGCGAACAGGACCGCATGAAACATTGTTTTGCGTCGTACTCTATTGTCTAACATCTGACTCATATCATGTGACATTATAAACTGAATGGTACGATCGAAAGCTGACGTTAACCTGCGATAGCAATACTTACATTCATATAGTTATATTTTAATTTACCAATTTACAAAATTCATGTGAATGTTTTGCTCTATTAATAATTTATTTCACAACAATGCTTAAGTTCTAGACTTTTTAGGGTTCCGAAGTAAACTAGGGACCCTTACAGTTTCGATATGTCCGTCCGTCCGCACGATAGCTCAGAGGTTCTTAGTACTAGAAATCTTGTAATTTGGCAGGAATATACATATTAGTCACATCAACAAGTGGTAACATAAAATCTTAAAAAAAATTTTTTAGGGTAGCTTCCCTACATGTAAAGTGGGATGTTTGGAGTATCGTTTGTGTGGGGTATCGTTGAATAGGTTTTTTAAAAATTATTGTAGATTTGTGAAAACAAGTTTCGATTAAAGCTCTTGTTTGTAAAAGATTAAGTGCTAATTTTTTTTGGAGTCAAGTGTACCTCCTCTGCAGGCTAAACCACGCTATACTGAAGACTAACAGTAGTCAATCTACATACATGTGATATCCGAGCAACGCACACATAGACACTTCTCACGGACGCGATATCTCGGAATGGTTCGGGACAGTTTGTTCCGCACCAGTCCGAGATATCACGTTCGTGAGAGGTGTCTGTGTGCTATACTCGAATATTACTTGAATGTAACATTGACTTCTGTTAGTCTCTAAGTATTTTGTGGCTAAACAGTTGGTTTGGCTGAGAGGATCATGGTAGTAATAAATAATATAATGAAGACAAAAGGAAAACTATCACGGCTTAAAAGGCTTTACAAGTTTTTGAGTAATAGTCGACCAACTTATAAAATGTACTTAGAGAAGTTTTTATAGGTGGTGAACCTGTGTTGCGGATATATATGTGTCATTATATGATGATTTATATGATGTTGAATAGCTTAAATGTTCATATTATGAAACTATAAAAGCTCTCTTTTTAATCCGCATTATTGTGATGGGCAACTTCGGAACTCTACCTTGCGCGTGGCCCGACGCACTTTACCAATTTATTTTAAATATTAGCGGCACGTTTAGTATTGAATTTTTACATATAATACAAATATTCAATGATTTTACACAGTTCGTTTTACAGAAATGCAATTTTTACGTATAAAAATTAGCTACATTTACATTTTAGTTGTAGGTCATGGCGGTGGAACCGTATTACACATCTGCCAACTAGTTATTCTTATCTAATTGCGGTAACCCTTACAGCGAGGTTCCGACTTCTACGCAGGTCTCAGGAGACATGTTCGACGTTTCGGCTGGGAGTCGACACAGGAATCACATACAGCAATAGCTAAATATTTATAACCCTAACAATTTTTCTGTGCGACGCCCATTGCCATTTAAACACACATGTAAGATTATGTGTATGATATTACAATATAATACATAAAATCGGTTTCGAAACGTGAAACAGCTTGTGGGAAGTGTTCCGACGAGTTGTTCGGATTAATTCTGAATTCCATCATCGGACATCGCGTCAAAATTTAAAGTTCCATCCTCACCACCTCGATGTCTGGAAATCTACAACCGTGCGCTTTTGTTGGCACTTTTGTCTCGCACTACTCCTTTGTGGAATCAATTACCCGCAGGGGTGTTTCCGAACGGATACGACTTGGGGATCTTCAAGAAACGAGCTTATTCATAGTTAAAAGGCTGGCTATACAGCTGCAAGACCCCCGGTATTGCAGATGTTCATGGGCGGAGGTGATCACTTACCATCGGTGCACTACCTGCTCGTTTGCCCCCCTCTACTATATAAAAAAAAACATACTGACATTCATATTTTATCTACTCAAATTTATATTGCATTTGTTGCTGTTACCGAGGTGCCTGGCCAGCTGGGACTGCTGGTGTCAGCGCTGTTGGTATTACCGCCTGATTTCTAATTCCCTTTCCTGTTTTTTGTACGACATTTTCTTGTATATCATATAACGGATTGCCAACATTTACAATATCGCTACTGTTGCAATTATTTCATACATCTCTAGTTTTTGTTTCATTGAACTATATTGTGCGTTATTTGCGCTACTTTGTGCAAAAACTATTTCTTCGGTTTACCATTCAGTTAGATTTATTGATAAGAAACGAAATCGTATCTACTTGGTTTCACAATCCGTCCACTACGAGTTGTTCTGGATAGCGAGTCAGTACGACTCAAACTCGACTGATTATTCGAAATCGTACTTTTATTTTTTGAACATATTTCATGTATATTGGTCTGTCCGTCGTTGCTGTCACACAACGCTTCATTTAACAAATAAGTCTTGGTTTAACCTATCAATAGAAATGTTGTCTACCTGGAAACTGTAATATAAAACAAATATCATTCCTACTTAAAACGCGGTAAGGGCCAAAGCCAAATAAGGAGTCAATGGCTTTTTAACTGCATCATTTCTAACAAAAACATGTGAGCACGATTTTAAATAAAAAATGTATAACTTTCGTGTATCATGTGAGTTAATGACTTAGTACGTAAATTGTCTATTACCTGTTGAACCTTACTTAAGAATCGTGATTGCGGTCGCCTATTCTGCTATTGTTGTCTCTATGAAAACCTCTTGGCAATTTTAATACTTGCCCATAGACCATTTCTGCTGCACTTACACCTGAGTCTGCCCTGCACGCTGCCCGAAGTCCCAACAATGCTGTCAAAACAAAGACCTGTTTCTTGTTAACCGTGCTGTTATTGCAACCTTCAATGACCTGTGTGCACGCTCTTATCATCCCGTTGTTCTGGGGATGGTATAGACAACCTATTACGTAATTTATGAACCCAAGTATTTCAACAGATTAGTAAAATGGTATAGACAACCTACTACGTAATTTATGAACCCAAGTATTTCAACAGATTAGTAAAAAGTTCGGACTCAAACTGGGGTCCATGTTCGATGGTACTTCTAACAAACATACTTATCCATCCAGTACCTATATACTGTTTTTGCTAGTCTTTGCGGTTAAGTTACTTAATGAGAATGCTTCAAGTCACTTTGTATATCTATTATCGTGAGACAATACCGATATACTTCACCAGTAGTCGGACCGATTATATCAATTTGTATTGTTCGAAACGACCACTAGGTTTAAAATTGCCTTGCCTTCTCGAATTGTGCCGGAAATTAGATGATCTTGTCCACAATTTCTATAGCTCGATCTAAGATGATCCTGCACCTCGTTACAGAGTGAAGCTACTGTAACGCCGCCCAGCGTACTACGTGCCGGACGTGTTACTTTGCCGACGATATCCCTTTTTTATTCAGGGAACCTTCTTGGTACTCGCTTGGCTGCTTGAGGTACCAATTAGTAGCAGGACCTTTTGGGATTCTTTAAAAAATTAGACTTTTCGTATATATCTTCGTTTATTTTCAGAGACGTCTATCTTACGTCAAATCTTAAAAGATACTCCTATTCTAAAAACAATTTATTCTTTCTCTACATACTAAACAGTTCTACATTTGAAAGTCGACAAAATGGCCAGTTCGTATGTAACACCATAAAGGTGTTACATCAGCTACCCCCCAAGGTGGGAGCAGCCGAAACTGGATGGGCATTTGTCTACCTTCATATGGTCTACCTATCCTTATCCTGATTGCCCTACCTACGAGGGGAAGGTACATTTTGGTGGGACTGTCTTTTCCTAAAAGATAGTTTGCCCCATGTGTGGTTCTGTTCATTTACCACCATACCATGGCACAAACTTTGGTCTCCCAAAACCCCTCTAAAAGACAGACCACAGTCCCCTCACCTAACCTATCCTACCGCAAACATTTTTTATTTTATTACACTTTAGCCTGAAGGGCTCTAGCTGTATAAGAGATAATAAGAGATGGAAAGGCATAACAATTCAAACTTCTTTTCTCTGGTGGACCAAAAGAAAAAAGATTGAAGTATTACTTCCTCTCAACATCGAGCTCGCCCCAATATATACATACCACGATCATAAATATTCCTTACTATGAATCATATTAACACCATCATTATAATTTCTCCCATAACTATCCGAGTTCATGTATATCCTATACATATATCCTTTGTGTCGACTATGTCGTACTACAAAGTTGAACTCTCCTTCAAAAGACTTTCAACCCTTAACCTATACTGACTCTTACGACTTCATACTAAGGCGGCTCTTCCCCTAGTATACATTGTATTCATAAGTTTATTATTAAATAGAAGGACTTGAGAGGAATACATGAAATATGACATTTCTTCATTTAATATTCTTTTGGTCATCTTTTTTCTTTTAGCTTCGGTCCATCATCACAGCATTGGTTGAGCCCCGTCATATTACATGAAACAAATACAAGTATTAGTATTCTCATACATAAGCCCAAACAAAAGTAATGGTCTAACATGTAACAATTTTTATTACAATGAATGACTATAAGTACACTATATATTTTTTTACATACGTACATGAAATGCTTTCAACCTATTTATATGTACAATATCTCTATATCTCCTATTGCTTAACTTCGTAATTACATAATTTACATTAGATATTCTTTCCACTATTCTGAACGGCCCTTTATATAACCTACATAATTTCAAACTCCTATTGTCCACCCGTCTTGGTGTATAAACTAATACTAACTGTCCCGGTGAAAAGTCCTTTACTTTAGCCCTTTTGTCAAAATATCTCTTTTGCCTAACTTGTGCCCTTCTAATATTTTGTATTGCCTTCCGGACTAACGTACTTTGTAAATTATGTCTCTCGGCATAATTTACTTCTCGGCTTTGACTATCCCTATTTATCCCCATGTCGCTTTGGAATATCGGTTCCCTACATTATCATATATGGTGAAACTTCAGTGGTTGATTGTTTGCTAGTGTTATATGCATGACATACTAGTGGCACAAATCTACACCAGTCTCGTTGGTCCCTGGCAACATACATCGATAGCATTTGAACCGGCGTTTTATTGAACCGCTCTACTAACCCGTTCGTTTCTGGCCTAAACGCCGTACTAAATCGCGACTTTGCCCCAAATCGATTTACAGTTTCTTTTACTAGGTGTGACGTGAATACTGCTCCCCTATCAGAAATTACTTCCTTAACACCTCCGTATCTACAAAACACCTCCTCAATCAGAAATTCACTCACTTTCTCTGCCGTAACTCTTTGTACCGCTTTACATATCGCATACTTCGACACATATTCAACACATACTATAATATATTTATTTCCATTTAAAGATTTTCTAAAAGGCCCTAAAATGTCGATTCCTACCTTTTGCATCATATGGGTCACAGTTATAGGTTGTAGTTCAGCTACTTGTTTGACCTTTTTTCTTTCTTGACACAACCTACACGTTTTTACATACTTCTCGATCTCCTTCTCAGCATTCTCGCAATAATAACTATCTCTGAATTTACATAACGTTTTTGCCAAACCCAAGTGACCCCCTGACCATGGGTCATCATGCAGTTCCTGTAAGATCTCACATAACAAACCCTTTGGAATAACTACAAGATCTTTCATAACATGTCCACGCTTCACTCTCTTACACAATATCCCTTCTTTCAAAATATACCCCTTATATATTCCGGTATCGCTCATCCTTACTCGGGATAACCAACGCCTACATGACTCATCCATCCCTTGCTCTTCTTGGACCTTTATTACCTCTAATTTATATACTTCCAAACCATCCTCTTGTTCTTTCTGAGCGTTCTCGGCTGTACTCTCCACATTCAACGGGTTTCTACTTAAAAAATCGGCAACTACATTCTCTCTGCCTGCACAATGCACAATATCGAAATCATATGCTTGTATGCTCAGTGACCATCTCGCCAACCTTCCATTCATATCTTTCCTATCTCTAAGCCAACATAACGCCTTGTGATCGGTTACGACTTGGAACTTCAATCCCCATAAAAAATGCCTAAAATAATTTAACGCCCACACTAGACCTAAACATTCTTTCTCAGTAGTGGAATATTTCTTTTCTGCCTCACTCAACTTCCTCGACGCATACGATACCGGATGCATCTCTATTTTTCCTTGCATTAAACAACATCCCAGAGCTTCTCCACTAGCATCTATATACAACCTAGTTAAAACATCCCTATCACTAGAATAATGACTTAAAATAGGCGGGTTACACATTCGATCTATGATAATGGAAAACGCGTTTTGATGTTCCGAGGACCAACAAAACTTCGACCCCTTCTTTAGTAATTTTGTTAAGGGTAGAGCAATTTTGGCAAAATTATTAATGAACTTACGGTAATAGGAGAATACTCCCAGTACCGATTTTACCTGTTTTGCATTTGTAGGTGCAGGCATTTCTTTTATCGCCTTTAATTTCCTGCTATCTGGTCGAATACCAACCCCCGATATTTCATGCCCTAGCACACTTATCTTTCCATACCCAAAACTACATTTATTTGGTTTAAGCGTAAGGTTCGCTTCCTTAAGGCGCATTAACACCTTTTCTAATGCTTCCTTAAATTCTGTGAAAGTTTTCTCCCATATTAATATATTATCAACATAACAGATGGCATTCTTGTATTTGATATCCCCTAACACCTTATCCATTGTACGCTGAAATACTGCCTGACTTGTTTTTAAGCCAAAAGGTAACACGTTAAACTCATACAATCCTGACGGTGTGATAAATGCCGTTTTATGCCTATCACTTTCCGAAACCATAAGTTGCCAATAGCCAGAATTTAAATCTAAATCAGCGAAAAAGTGGGCACCTGACAGATATATTAAAATGTCCTCTATAATAGGCAATGGATAGCTATCTGTCACCACCTTTTTATTCAACTTACGATAGTCCACACAGAATCTCCATGTGTTATCATTCTTCCGTACCAACACTACTGGGGAAGCATACGAGCTTTTAGATTCGCGAATGACACCGTTGTCTAACATTTCTCTCACTTGCATATTGATTATTTCCAGTTGCTTAGGTGAAACACGATATGGCGGGTGGTGTACTGCTACCTGGTCTACCGTTTTTATTTCTACTTCTGTTAGTTTACACCTACCTAATTCTGTGGGCCTAAATGCGAAACATTTCCTATACTTACTAAACAGATTTCGTAACATATACTTTTGCTTTTTACATAATTCCGGATTAATGTTAATTTCATCCATTTCGCATTCATTGTTAGAATTTACGTGCGGATATAATTTATCCTCATTTTTCTCTACATAATTCACATAATACATGTAATCTGTTTTTAACAAATTATATGATTTATTTACATTAGTGACATTACTATTTATAACGTTTCTATGGTAGCCGTCCATACTGGAACGATCATTGTTTCGTAGCAATGAGGTATTAATGAAATCTACATAGCAACGCTGTTTAAGACATATGAAATTCTTTGAAAAGTCTATTACAGCATCATATTTTTTCAGAAAATCTCGACCTAATATAAGTTTAGTTTTAATATTCTCTATTATTAACATTTCATTCGCAAAAATACTGTTATCTATCATTAAATTTACACACGTCTTTCCTATCACATTTAGTAACGATCCTCCTAGCGATTTTACAAAATGCCTATTGGGTGCATCATCTTTGAATGTTATTTTTAGATGTTCCGCGAGATCATTTGACATGCACGATATATCTGCTCCCGTATCGATTAACGCCGAACACGAATGACCCTTAATTATGACCTGTATAAATGGACTGGACAAACTTTTGCTTTCTGCCGGGAGATCTTCATCTGTTTGGGACGCAGCTCTCATCTCCCGCGTTTCATTTCTTTGGTGGCGTCCCTGTACGTTTGGGTGTTTCGGTGACATCGGGCTGCGTCTGAAATCATTACGTGTGTTTGAGGCCGTTCTTTCATAATGTCTCGGCCTTAAATTATACCGGGGCGTGTGAAAAACTTCCGATGGCTGTGGATGTTCTGCCTGTGAGCGTATGGGCGTATTGGGCAGGATGTCTGGTTCCTCCCTGAATTTCACCTTCTGTTGTACCCCCATTGGCGGTTGTAAAGGAAGGTTACTCGCTCTCAATTGACCCCCAAAGACCTCGTTGTATTGAATGATTGTGTTTCGTAATTCTTCTCGTGACGAATACACTCTCATCCCCAGTTTTTCTTTTAGCGAGGGTAACATCGTTTTGATGAATTGTTTTACAAAAATTACGTCTGAAATTTCAGCTTTGACTGCGGTGTCGCTGAGCCTGTAAAAATAGATTAATAGTTCCTCATCACGGCCTTGCTTAGACACATAAAATCGTTCCACATAATTTATTGAAACAGGGATTCTTTTTCAATTTTTCTACATAATTCATCGAAATTGGCCGTGTCGGTATATATCATTTTATAAAATGCTAATGCCGGACCGTCGAGATATAGTCCCAGAAGTAACGGTAGGCTCTCCATGTCCCATTTATTTATCGCCGCGACCGTTTTGAAATCTTTAATAAACTCAGCGAACGCCAAGTTTTGCGTTCCGTTGAAGCGCTTGATGGCCTCCATCTCAACTCTTACCCTCCGACACCAATACTTAGCTCTCCTGGTTTTTCTAGCGTGGTGATTGCGCGTAGCGCCTGAACGTGGGGACTTCCGTAGCCACTTCACACAGCGACTTCCCACAGCAACTGCACACCGCGACTGCACGGCGCCTCCGCCAATTTGTAACGCCGCCCAGCGTACTACGTGCCGGACGTGTTACTTTGCCGACGATATCCCTTTTTTATTCAGGGAACCTTCTTGGTACTCGCTTGGCTGCTTGAGGTACCAATTAGTAGCAGGACCTTTTGGGATTCTTTAAGAAATTAGACTTTTCGTATATATCTTCGTTTATTTTCAGAGACGTCTATCTTACGTCAAATCTTAAAAGGTACTCCTATTCTAAAAACAATTTATTCTTTCTCTACATACTAAACAGTTCTACATTTGAAAGTCGACAAAATGGCCAGTTCGTATGTAACACCATAAAGGTGTTACACTACCTCAAGACAACTTATTTAGCTGGCACAGTAAAATATTGTTGGCAGGAAAAGTTGCCATTGTGGTGGATACTGTTGAGATACTATCGCCCGAATTTAAATTTTCTTGTATTTTGTCAACTTTGTTGGCGAATTCCTCTTAATCTGTTTCCTGTGACACTGCTAGACCAGCTCTAATAGTCGATGGTAATCTTCTTAGCCATAAGTTTTGTAAAGTTTGGGTTTGAAACTTGTGATCTACTCGCCAGATCCTCCTTCGTAAATAGTTGAGACGGTTTTTGCGAACCCAACTCTATCTCATTAATTAACTTGCGAAATTGTTTTCCGACGATTCTTCATAAACCTGTATAAGTCGGTCTTTCAACGCCTGGTACTTTTGATTGCTAGGTGGATTCATCAATGTGTCACTTACTTGCTGTATTGCGTGCGAGTTAAATTTTGATACCAGCTGGTTGAATTTCACCTCATCTCCCTGTTTCTGTGAAGCCATTACATTTTCGGAATATGCGAACCACAATTCGAGCATATGCGTCCAAAAATCTACTATTCTTTGCGTTACTTTAATTGCAGCTCATTTCGGAACGCACGAGGCATAAGAAGCACTTGGTTTAGTAAGTGACCACTCTGATAGATCATATCCCTCGCGTCACTGTACGAATTTTTTAAGTCCAAAAAGATATCGATTTAATTATTTGAAAATAAATTTAGCTCTCGATAACCCAACGCCCGTAGAACTATTTAATTTACCGTCATAGGTGATATTGCCCTCAGGGTTAGGTCTTTAGACGCTTGCCACTTTTCTTCGAGGTTCAGTTGTAGCAGCGGTATTGATTAATTGAGGTTATAAGTAACGCATATTCTATATATCACATGAGGGTGCGCGGACGACTGGCGTCTTAGAATGTCTTCATATAAAAGATCTGCGTCAGTGCATTCCAAACTGTGTACCCACAGAACGACGATTAATAATTTTAGCTCAAAGCTATAAAGAGCTACATAATTCGCAAGTTTCAAAGTTGTCAAAAGTCAAGTTTATGATGATTAACAAAGGAGAAGAACTTTGGGAAAGAAATACGGAAATGCGCTGCGTTGCGATGAGGGCCGCTTCGCCGCGTTCTAATGTGCTATGTAGCATTTTTCGTTTCGATGCGGCCAGTATCAGTGTGCTTAATCCTTAAGTGTCCTTATTAATATTTGCGCTCATACATCTTAATCAACTTATTAAATAGTTCGACGCGTCATTTCACCCTAGCCCACCTCTAACATTTTTAAAATCTCTGGTTGGAGGATAACAGCAATTACTATTGCGCTTATCCTAAGAAGGTTGTGAGGAAACAGTAGGTTTATTTTAAAAGATTTAATGCTAAGTAAAAGTGTATCGTTTGAAGTGCTTGCTGCAGTCACACAAGCATGTGCGTGTCATGTAAAAGTGCTTCATAGACGTCATTAATTCTGTTGATAGCCGGTTCTATCAAGGGCGGATCTAGCCTTCGGGTCAGGGGGGGAGGGTCACTTATATGAGGTTCAGTCAAGGTAGGCTTTAATCCTTATTTGTTTGTAATACTAAAGCCTCTACTAAGGTTCTCTTAAGATCATCTTTAAAGGCTGTCTCATGGAGACGCAGCATTTATGGAGTAATGACACGGCGCATTACAGTTTTTTCGATTATCGTCATTACATCGATCTTTGGATTAAACCTGTGTGCGCTAGTGACATACTCTTCATGACAATATTAAAATTTGTTTAGAATTCCATTCTGCGGGACATGCAAAGCAATAACTAAGACTAGTAATAGGTTATATTTTGTGTATATGCTAGGTGTCTGAAATAGCGGCTGCAAAATACGAACTTAATTTCGTATAACTTGCCATCCTTAGGTGGTAATATGAACAGTGGGAGAGTTTGTCTCAATAATGAAAAACTCAAAAAAACAATAATTATTAACAGTTATTTTTGCATATTTATTCAAGAAACACCAATAAATTCAAGGTGTTGTTTTGTTTTTTTATTTTCACAAATAATATGTATGTAAGTTTTAAGAATCTATTGAAGCTTCAAATTAAAAAAAAACAGTCATGAGGACTGCCACCAGATGTGAAAACTTAAAACTGTATTTAAAAGCATAGATTTATTATAGTGACATATATTAGGTGTATAACACTATTTAACGAAAACAGTGCGAGTGCGCACTAATTGTTTGTATAGCTATATACATTATACTTTAGTATGTTGATGACGCTGACGCGAACCCTTCCGATTTTCCGCTATCAAAAATCGTCTAAGCGGCTAAAGAAATGTTCGCTTTAACAGCTACTTTCTTCGTATTCTAGTTACGGGATCTAATATATACTTCGTGATATAGCTCTAAATAATAATAGTAATTTAAAAAGTAGAATTATAAGCTAGCCACGCTTAAGACTACTCGTAGATAACTTACCCTTCTTTTGAAGCATTTTTGGCCACATCAAAAACTTTATAAACTTAAAAATCTACATACCATTCATAGCTTGTAATGTAAACTAGAAATGGTAGATACCTCTTGATCTTGCTGCTATCCTCTTCAAGTGTTAGCGCTCGAAGTACCCTGTTGTAGATTGCTTTGGTGTGTAAGCTGTGGCACGAATCCGTGCATAATGAATGCATATTAGTAGCTATCCTAAGAATCTGCCATTTCAATCGTGGCACAGAATGGAAGGATTAAGTATTGGGTGTCCTACCCCAGTCACACCAATCCAAATGATAGTCGCCACCCCAAACTTGCCTCTTTATTTTGACCTTTGATTGACAAAGAAAGATTATTTTTACATGACAGGCATGATAACAATAGGTCATGTGCCACTTTTAAGCAATATTAATTATTAACTAATAAACTATTTGTATGATATAGTTGGTCTAGAATGTAACATTTGGAGACAGTGTTTTAACTAATGTAGATTCCTGGGCACTACGAGTTAAGGATCCTTTGAAAAGCTGAAAATGATTAAGTTAAGAGCGCGTCGGGTCACAAAGATTCGTAGTTATAAGACAATTTTTTGTTTTGATGTTTGCAGATTAAGTTGATTTTTTAAACAAATCTTAATGTTGTACATGGTTCTGTCATTATGTTTATAATCGTATATTTGTGGCCCATCATCAAACTGGGCCCTGAGTACTTTCACCTAGGATAAATACGGAACTACATGGAGGTAGTATTTGCACCTAGCTCCATTGCTAGTATAATGAATGAGACCAGTGGCATATTTAGTAACTGTATTTACTTAATATAATGAATTTGGCTAAACGAATTAACACCTAGGCTTTGTTCATATGCCAAATTAATGTGTATCATCATAGATTAAGGCAAAGTTGACGAAGCAGTCTTAAAAACTATTTTTAATAGAATTCTAGTTTGACCGATTTATATAGTAAATTGTAAAAGGTTAAATTTAGAAAAATGTACAATTATATTTTATGTATGGGAGTAGCTTCGAAAATTAAAACAACACTGTAGTATTTTCTGTGATTGAGTCGTCCTTAAAGTTTATTACTCGTTACTGATTCAAATGCATTGAAAACTATAATTGACTACAACACTAATAAATAAATAAAGTAAATGCAGTTTAACACTGTTTTAAATTGAGGAGGGTTTCGCAATGACTACTAATCAGTGAAGACTATAAAAAAACGTATTATTGTAAATAGAATGATGATGTACCCTGTGGATTATATGTTCAGTTTTTATTATGGGTAAGACCAGGTTCATTTTTGTCACTTCTTTTTTGGGGGCATGCTAATTCTCGAAAGTCCATAATTTTTTATACAGTTTTTATGACTAATTTTCATTTTTTTAATTTATTTTGGGTGCACCGAGAGCACAAAAAAGCCCTGGATGAGATTATATCTTACGTACCTAGTTACTAAGTATATTGCATTTCCAATAAAGTATTACCTAATATCCACAACTCAAAATTTAAAACATTTTTGTTTTTATCGGAGACAGGCTCACTACATATTTTAGCATGGTCTTATAAGAAAGAGAAAACAAACGAGAACACACAAAATATATTGTCTCTTTTACACTTAATCCTCTTGTTTCCAGTTGGAAATAGGTTTTATTTCTTTCGACCATAAGATAGCAAACATGCATATGGCTCTCCTGATGGAAAGGGAAACCATCGCCTATAGACACCAAAGAAGTTGCAAATTAGCCGGTAGACTTATGTATGCAAATGCATACATAAGTCTACCGGCTAACTTTAGCCATCCAAACCGCAACACGATAATTACGGCGGTGGTACCGAATATCCGGGTGAGACGTTACAGAACTCTACTACCTAGTAGTCATGTGTCACTAACACGTATAGCCAACCCGTCGCCTCTTATGACATGCCTGGCAGAACGGCAATTAGTCTATTCTCCAAAAGAGCCCGCACCAACAGGGGAAAACCATTCCAATGCTAACGCTATTGCATTATATTATAACGGTGACGCAATTAAAAGTAAGATACAGTATAATATGATTATTAAGGAAAAGTGGCAATAAGGATCTCAAAACCCATTGTGCAGGAGAATTTTTCACAACATTAACTTCCCTTTGCCTACCCCGCAAGAAAACTATTACTAATTCTTAGTGCAGGGTTCCTTAAAGTGGAGTACGTGTACCCTTAAGAGTACGTCCGACAACTGTAGGAGACACACGATAGAAAGCACATAACAATTGCTGCTTAGTTAGGAGTTGGGAATTTAAAAGAGCCTCGGCAAACTCATATACATCATAATATCTGACTAGCATATATAAATATATATATATATATATATATATATATATATATATATATATATATATATATATTCGACCGCCCCGTTGGTCGAGTGGTTAGAGACCCTGACTACGCAATCAACGAGGCTCGGGTTCGATCCCCGACGGGGACAAGCATTTGTGTGATGAGCATAAATGTTTGTATTTCCGGGTTTGGGTGTTTATTATATATATTCTAGTATTTATATATGTATTTCTATGTATTAGTATCGTTGACTAACACCCATAACACAAGCAAATAATTTGCTTAGTTTGGGGTTAGATCAGTAAGTGTAATTTGTCCCGTGAATTATTATTATTATTATTATATATATATATATATATATATATATATATATATATATATATATATATATATATATATATATATATATATATATATATATATATATATAGGCTACATATTATCACGCTATCACCTACGGGGAAGAGCTGTGCGGAGTAAACGAAGTCCGCGCGGACGAAATTGCTTGCCCGCAACTTCGTCCGCGCGGACTTCGTATCTAATAAAATACAGCATCTATTTCTGAGCATTAATAAACAAAGGCTTTCATTCTTCATTCCCAGAATTTAGAGAATTTTTATTTTAAATATATTAGAGGTTGCCTTGTGTGACGGTAGTAAGTAATATGACAACTTAAGTACTTATTTCCAAAACAGGGTATCTCTGAATAATATTGACAAACATATTGCAGCTTACTAACAAAACGTGCGTGGGTTTTACATTCACTGTGATTAAAATTGTACATAAATACAAAAGTAGCAGAAATTAAGCAAATTAGGTAACAATTTTATATGATGTCTACGCCGCGTGTCCACAAAATACTTTATAATAATATTATCTATACGAGTGTTTTAACTCTTACCGTCGTACGATACAAATTAGTGTTGTCAGCATGGATTTTTTTAAAATACTAAGTCAGTCTAATTTGTTTATAGAGAATCGGTAGAAAATTCAGGAGATGTTAAAAAATATATATCATTTTAGTCTCCTTAACCTTACTGTTCCTTGAATTTATACAAAAGTAAACACCAGCGGGATAAAGTACGAATTTTCTGTACTTAACGCCAATTTTACCCTTTATTATAAGAAATATTTTAAATACTAGCTGTTGCCCGCAACTTCGATCGCGCGGACTTCGTTTACTCCGCACAGCTCCTCCCCCGTAGGTGATAGCGTGATAATATGTAGCCTATATGTTGACCCGACTTGTTAGTAATATTCGTGCAAAATTTGAAGTAAATCCATGTAGTACTTTTTGAGTTTACCTCGGACATACGTTGACTTTCCTACGATTTTATTATATGTATAGATAACTATTTCAAAATATACTTTTATTATATTCCTAGTACAATTTTAAAAAGCAAACTCCTATTAAAATAATGTTATTTGAAAAAATAAATACCTAGAATACAAAAATATTCTACCAATCTTAGCGAAAATATAGAATGGCAACATTTAGTTTACTGTATAAAACAGAACATTGTTTGATTGTAGTCAGTTTACTTCCCTTTAAAATTAATATTTTAATCTGAGAAATAAGGCTATAGTTTTAATTTTAAAATGTGAAACGTAAAAAAAATAATTGCATAAATATAATTGATATTTGAAGACGATACAGAAAACAAAGATACATTTTTGCCGACCTTCTTTAAATAATTGCACTCGATTGTACCACGAATCGATTAATTATATGCTGCATATGTATTTGGAGTAAAACTGCTTATACAAGTGGCTTAATATGTGCTTAAAACAACACATGAGTCCTCACATGAATAATACTATTGAATTTTTCTTTTATGCCTGCATTTTTTATCATTCTAATACATTTTGTTCTATCTACAAAATGTTTCATTAGGGGTTCACCGTTGTCTTGAAAAACTTAGGGAGTAAACTGGGAAATTAGTTTGAGAGACCTGGTCTTAGTGCAACATATCACAATTTATCAGCCTTATGAGCAAGCAGACACTCCCAGAGTACATTACCATATAAATAGTGAATATGTATCTACGTAATATGGGTACTTACTTACTTACTAAACTTATAATACAACCGAGCTGAAAATAAAACTCTTTTTCATCTGAAAACTAGGTCGTTTTGTTTTCAGTTCGGTTGTATTATGAGGTTTTAGGAAAAAATAAAAGGTATTTTGACGTGAATATGTCCTTAAATTTGCTTTCGTAGTGAGGTCTGTCTGTCTGTCTCTCAATACAAAACTACTACTTAAAAAAACTGACGATAACGAAATTGGGGGATAGTTTGTTATTATAGTTATTTAACTATCATAAACATCCGAAATCAAATTATACCGTTGGATACCTAAAGAATCAAAGAATTTGTTAATCCAAGTGCGGACTACGATGCTTCGCGGGAGCGCCATTTTTAGATAATTTCGCTGCGTTACAGAATTTGCACGTAGTACCTATATCTTTTTACTCGGAGGATCTATGAAGTTCGATTAAATTTTGCTCGACAGCTTTTGTAAAGATTTAAGCAATTATCAATTGTGTAAATAAAAAAATAATTTCAAGTGTTTATAGTAAATATATATCTATGGCGTTTATGTGAAGAAATGTTATCGATCAAAAAAATCTTTAAGCCAATTCAAAATACAAGGAATGTATATCGACAGGATTTAAAATAGCAATCTAATGATACCCATGAACCCCCATATAAAAGAGTGAAGAAGTGCCAAGAATGCAAGATGAAGGCGTCCGAACTGATCAACGGCAAATGTACGACGAATGAAAAATTTTAACTTCGCAAAATATTACTCGTTACGTAGACGCATTCACGTAAAACATACACGGACGCTTTTTTCATTTTCACTAATTGTCCATGATGTTATAATCACGCATACTGAGTCTTGATTATAACTTTAGTAACTATACTGTTTTTAAAAACCTTTTTTCATTTTAAAAATTAAATTATATTACAAAACCTTTGTAATAATCTTCATGGATGATATAACTTTAGTAAACTCTTATCCTATAGCCTATACCGTACTGTTTTTTAAACCCTTTTTCATTTTAAAAACTAAATCATATTAGAAAATCTTTGTAATAAACTTTATGGACGATATCAAATAATATAGGTACCTCTTCTGTTTCACAAAGTAGAGATAAATGTCCTAAATTGAAAAAAATTTGATTGTTATATCCAATATATAGTTTTTTAAAATCTGAATAGCTGATGTACCTTGTAGATTTATATGACAACAATGATAAAGATACAAATTAGACTTTCAATGTAGAATTGACGAGTAGCGGAAATATTGTATCTTTAAAAAAATAAATATATATTAAAATGTATGAAAAATATGAATATAGTTGTTTTACTTGTGTTCATTTGTATAGCAAAGAAATTAGTCTTACTTAAAATAAGAATGATACATATATTATCCATGTTATCTTCAGTCACCTAAAACTAGCTTATATCATGTTATGTTTGGGTAAGGTAACTCAAGGTTTGACCTTTTCTTAAGCCTATACATACGTCTGTGACTAGCTAAATCAAGAAAACTGTCGCCACAAAAGCTATTTCAAAGGCATGCCATTATCATTTGCCACCAAGACTGTAGGATTATTAAACTTAATTCAAAGGCTCACGGCTGTTTGCCAAAACGCAAATTAATTTAACAAGCAATTAATGTGTGTTTAACATGATTTTTAAAAGGAAATAATCTGTTAAACACAGATTAATTGCTTGTTAAAATTTATTTGCGTTTCGGAAACCGGAGGTAAGTCTTTTAATGTTGACAGCAGATGTTGTAGATTGTTGATAGTAAGTTAAAAACATTTTTACTATTTTTGTTAAATATATTTTAATAAAAAACCAAGAATGGGCTGGCCTCATAAATAATGTATTTGGAATTGTTTTCATATTTATGTTCAAATAATAGTAATTGTTGCTTCTAATATACAATTTACACTAATGTTCATTTAAGCCTGCTCTCTTATCTTTAAGCATATCTTCTCAAGAAATAGACAAACAGCAAGTCTCAATTTCGTTCAATTTTTTGAGTTTAGTTTTTTATATGTGCATTAAAGTATATAATGCAGATTTCCAATTATTGTCAGCTAAATTATTTATAGATGATAGTATATACAATATTTAAGGGCCAAGCATGTAAAGTTGTTTTAACAGAACAGTTTTCACTGAAAAATACATACATACTCTTAAATCAGTTAAAATAAGTAAATCTATACATATTCCATACAAACATCAAACCATAAATCATACTCTTGATTGAGTGTATTCTGGAGGGAATTTGAAGGAATGTTGGCCAATCGCTTGTATATTTGGAAGTAACCCGGCATTTGGTATGACATTCCATGACAAAGTTAATGTGACATTATTGTGACCCCTGAAAATAAAAATAAAACAAAGTTAGATGCTGTCAACAGATGATAGAGATCAGACTAGATGAGGTATTGTTTAATATCAACACATACATACATACACATTTTTACACTAGATCCCTTATGGAGTAGGCAAAGAGAACCGAGTTCAATATGTCACAATCCTTGCAGATTTGTTTTGCTTCCTCCACATTCATTACTCTCAGCATACAAACACGTTAGTTGCGAAGACTTTTGATACCACCTTCGAACAGTACCCTTTACCTAATTTGAATGTTGTATGTCAGTATTGGTCTTCCCCGGAATCTACGTTATCTTTTCACATTCGCATTTAGTTCAATATCGACTAATTCATCTAATAATTTTATACTAGGGCTAGATTACATGATTTACAAAGTTAAAAAGCTAAGAGACTCAACAAAATAATTGTTATGAAGTTTTTTGTATTGCCTGTGAAGTGACTGGGAAAACCGAAAATCAACCCTCAATCTGACAGTACTTGCCATATTTATATTAATTGACAGGACTAGTAAGTCAGTGAATATTAACTCTATCTTACCTTGGATGGCTATAAGTTATACTTCTTCCAGTTGTACCTAAGATTTTTCAGTTGCGTGATCAAGTGAAGTCATATTTGAGATAGTAATGTGAAGAGTCCCCCTTGACTCTAGTCTTTATTGATGTGAAATATGTTTCCTCTCGGTTGCTGGATATTTTCATGGGAGTCTTTTCAGAATATGGACCGGGGAAGCATGCTATTTGATTTGAACAATGTGTGTGCACAGTGTTGGCAAACTTGCATGAGCAATTGCACACTTTCATATAGAATTACATATATTTTCATTTTTAGAATATATTCGACCAATAATATGACAAATAAATTGAATTCCCATATAATTTCCTTTCAATTTCATAGTAGGATAACACGTCAGATGTTACAACTGATGTAAGACTCACCCATTTTTTTGAAATAATTTACCTTTTGGAGTTTTAATTTTTACAAATATTATAAAAGTGCAAGTCATGTGCCTGTTACACTTTCACAGCTAAACTGCAGAACTCATTTTGATGAAATTTGGCTAGTAGATAGTTGAAGATACTGAGGTCAAATATAGGCTACTATTTTAACACAGGCTAGAAAAGGGGATGACAGATTGTATGAAATTTGTTATAAAAATAATAATAATAAAGCCTTTATTTATTTCATGCATTCAAATTTACATAATTTGTTAATACATATTCTAGTAAGGTGTTGAATAATGTGTTAATTTCTGTTTAATTAATTTCTTTCTTCTGCAAGGACCCCAGAAATTCGTTATATTGATCTGTTATTCCACTCACAAACTAAGCTGTGCGGGTCAGCTAATTGTACATATTTGGACATGCTATGCAAATAGCATGGATTTGTTCAACACACACACACACAGTATTTTTTTTTATCACAGGATAAAAAACAAGCAGATAGCACTCCTTATAGAAAGAAACTACCATTACAAATAAACAACACAGATGTTTATGATGCATTGCTATCCACATGCATAAGTCTATGGATAGGATGAAAATATGACATGTATAATTTTACCCGTTTACACCCTTTAGAAATATAATAAGACAGTGAGATGCATTGATGCTATTATGACAATAGGTTAAGTGGTGGTATCAACCCCAAGCAAGACGTTGCAGACTTCTACCACTTAGTAGTGACATGTTTAGTAAATCATTTGCCTTTTAACTACCTAGCAGAATGGTAATGGACTATTCTTCAAATGGACTGTTTTCTTTTCATATGCACTATGGAGGAATCAAGGGATTAACTCCCAAGGATTTAAAACATTATGAGATAAAAGAACTTATTTTGTGATACTTAACATTATTACTGTAGTGATACCTCAGTAACAAAATTATTTTCAAACAATATGTGTATTGCTACTCAAATAACAGAACAACATTTTAATGCTAAATAATGTTATAATAACAATTTGTATTTGACATTGCCAAGTTTTGTGATTGGTTCGCCCACTAACGCTAGTAGACAATATTATAATACCATATACTGTAACATTAATTTATAGTAAATAACAGACCATAAAGAATAATGTTAATAAACAGTAACAAATTCTGTATCGTGCTGCGAGCAATAATGTTACCACATAATATCGATATTTAATTCCTTGTTAACTATTCAACAGATATAATTACTTTAACAATGAGAAATTATTTTATGGCAATAGAGAATTATAAGGCAGCATAAGTTATGCTGCATAGTTATACAGTTTCATTCTACAAAATATTCTGAAAAGGCATACGTACTTGAGACCATTTCCATCATCTCTGAAATAATATTTGATATTCATATTTTTAAAATCTAGTACGGAATTTTCTCCTCTTTGGATGATTTTATCCCACAAAACAACTTGATTTAATTCATTGGTAGGTGTTATATACTCAGCTGTCAGATATAAAAATAATTGCTTTACGTTCCAGTTGAAAAGGTGAGATAAATCTGTTTTAAGATCAAATGTTAAGTAACCAAGATCACTCATCTCCCTATAATCACCATAATCTGGGACATTTTTTCTGTAAAGAAGAAATAAGTCAAAAACTATAAGTAAACTTATGAGAAAACATGTCAGTTATTGTTTAGCACTTCCTAACTATGTAACTATGGGAATACAATATTATTTACTAAATTAATTAATTTATTTTAAAATTAGCATAGATGAGGTTAATTAGCTATAGAGGGTGTCTCGAAACTTAACGTCAGGTATCAAAAGCCTAGGCTGTACTAGTTCTGGCAAAAAGAGAAAATCTAGGCCAATTACTTCATTGATAGGAATATTTTTGAAATTACTGAATATCTGCACCCTAGACCATATTTTTGGATACCACATTCACAAATTTTTTAATTGTTGAGAAATTTTTCTTTTAAGTCTTTTAATTCATTAAATGTATAACTGCAACCAATAATGTGGTTAGTAATGATACTAACCACATTATTGGTTGCAGTTATACATTTAATGAATTTTAATGTTAAAAAAAATAAGTTTAATTGAGTGGTAATCATTTTCGGTTTATTTTGTCGCTTCATCATTTAAGAAAAATGTACTAATCTACTTTATGAAAGTTATTTATAAAACAACCCATTTCATAAAGATTTTGAAATAATACAACACTTGCCACTTTTATTTCCATAAAAAATATTTTTAAATTATTTATTTGTAAAAGGTCAATAACAACAACAACATTTCATCATGCCAAATCCCTTACAGGGTAGGCAGAGGGAATTGAGGTTCTCATTGAAAATTATGTTTACATGAATAGTATTGTCACAAAATATATAATAGTACAAGTACAGAAGAGACACTCCGTAAAGTCATTTAAAGAAATAGGGACTCTCTTGCTACGATACAATTAAGTCAAACTCAGATCGCGTGGCACTTGATTACCTACATTTATATTTACCAAGAAGTTGCATCTCTTTCTAATACGTAACTCTTATTCTTTCTAATGAAATCAAGGTTGTCTCAAAGATTCCCCGTGTTGGTTTTGGGCTCCTTTGAAGAATAGGCCAACTGCCGTTCTGCCCGGCAGGTCGTAAAAGGTGACCGATTGGCTATATGAGTCACTACCATCATGGATACTAGGTGGTAGAGTATTGCATTGTCTCGCCCGGGTCTGGTACCACCACCGTATCTATTCCTGCTCAAAAGCTTCAGTGCTTGTTACTGTTGTGTCCCGGTTTGGAGGGTAAGATAGCAGGTAAACTTATTTTTGATGCTATTGCGGCAGGAATAGGTAAGCAGTGGTACTATATACACCATATATCCAGGTGAGACAAAGTGGAAATCTACCACCTAGTAGTCACGATGTTAGTGACACGTATAGCCAACCGGTCGCCTTTTACAACTTGCCTGGCATAGCGACATTTGCTCTATGCTCCGAAGAAACTCTGATCAAAAAATCTGTTAATAATTAGTTAATGTTAAATTATAACTTATGACACATTTCAAGTTGCAATACTAGGGCATGATAAATCTACGTAATCCTTGCTTATAGTACTTAAAACCTACTTATAAAATTACGAGTAAACTAAACAAAACATAAATATTTATTACGTTTCAGAATGTTTCAGTAAAGTAAAAAACGAAAACTTTGCATCCTTCTGCGACAACCATCCACTCAAATTATTTTATATGTATTATGAATCCCCCATTTTATAAGAGTACCTACAGTAATAAACCTTATGTTGTGGCAATGATTGGCAGGCCGTCGTACATGAATATGTACGCGTGTCCTCATAAGCACGGGACGGCCCCAACTGATTTGCAAAGTCGAGTTGTCGCAAGCTGTAGGTGCTTATCACGGTAGGTTAGGCGAGTGTCATAGTCCTGGTATTGTATGAAGAAAGTCTGGTACACTAGGGGTGTCCTTAACTTTGTGTGAGCTGAAGTGCAACAAATAGCGTAATTATATTATAAATGAAGAAAAAATACTCTTAAATTAAAAAATTTGTGAGGATGTTAACCAAATTTTCAAAAGTAATCATATTATTTCTGAACCAAATGACCTAGTTTTTCCTTATTTATACCAGAACTGGTCATATAGCTTAGAGTATTTTGGGATACCTTTTATATGTACAGTAGAAACCCAATTATCCTGATTTCAGTTATATCGATTCACAATTATTAGGACCTCCGTTATATTGATTCATGTTTACCTGGACACCGGTTGGTTGACACCATGAAAAAATAATAAATTTCCGCTGGTACTACCAGGGCTCATATAATATCTCTGTAAGCTCATCTCATGCAAAAGTACCTCTAACCCAGAAAACACCTTTCAAATGGTACCACTAACATAGTGCAATACTAGAAGTATTTTATAAATGGTTTCACTAAGGGAGATTTATGACTAATTTAAGCTGTAAATTGTTTTCATTTTACCTACAAAATGTTGTGATTATTTTCAAATGTCTTAACTCATATTAAACTATAATGTTTTTATATGATAGAAGACCAAACATGCAGATGGCTCTCCTGATGGAAAGTAACAAATATTGCCTAGACATAAGGATGTCAATGGTGTACCACTATTTGCATAGCAGGGTGGAGTACATCTATAAATTTATCAGCTATTTTATTCAAAATAAAATATGACAGTAACAAATATTGACTATTGTGGCAGGATTAGGTGAGGCACTGGTACTAAATTTACATAACTCTGATGGTAGTGAAACATTTTAACCAATTGTTTGCCTTTTATGAACTGTCTTGCAGAATGGCTACAGCTATGGCAAATAGCAATGGCTATGGCATAAATGTCTATTCCTCAAAAAAGCCTGGCCCAATACGGGCCAAAAATTTCATAGAATGTGGAGTCCTATCATTTGTGATTTTATTACTAGACATTTTGCGATCATATTAATAATATAAGAAAATATGTACGTAAGTACAAATGAATGTCATACCTGTAAACAAATATTGTAACATAACATATGTACTGATGTGTGGCTTATGTGGAGAAGGTTAGTCTTTTTATTTTATAACAAACTAGCAGATGGGTCTCCTGATGGAGTCAACCATCGCCTATAGACACCAAAGGTGTTAATGGTGCGTTGCTATCTTGTGGTGAGGTCTAAAGCCACATTCAAAAGTTTACTGGCTACCTTACCTTCAAACCAGAACACGACAGTAACAAGCACTGATGCTGTTGCAGCAGGAATAGGTAAGGCAGTGGTACCTGACCCGGGCGAGACAATGCAGAACTCTACCACCTAGCAGTCACAATGGTAGTGACTCAAAGTCAATCGGTCGCCTTTTACGACCTGCCTGGCAGAACAGCAGTTGGCCTATTCTTCAAAAGAGCCCAGGACACGCACGGGGAAAATCTTTTTTAAAAGTTAAGACAACAAATTTACGCTTTGCTTCATATATCTGAATGCTTTGACATTAATTAGTCCGGGTAATCAAGGTTGTACTGTACATAATTATGGAAGTCTTAAGAGTTTATGGGTTAGGCCAGAAATGTGAGCTTTCATTAACACAATGGGTGCAGATGTACTACGCTTCTACACTCTCATAAAAAGTGGTTTACGACCCACGAAATTTTTAATCTTTAGGTATAGAAAGATGGTGTGTACATAATGTAGACGTGGTTTACTATGACCCCTAGCGAATAGAGTTCACATGAGTGAAGTCTTGCGAAGTACCTATATGGCAATGAGGATTCTACTGGTACTGATAAATTTGTAATGTACTTACACAACTACTTTCACTGTATTCATTTGAGCCGCTGTTCTGTAATCTACAGTAAGTGTTGAAAGAAAACATAAAAAGGTTAAACATGCTAGCACACTAAGTGTATACGTTAGAATAGCATTTACTCTAGTTAAAACGGAATACATTTTGTTTAATTGTTTATGATTTGATTAAGCACTTCATTAGAAAATTAACTTTAATTTCAGAACAGTCCAAACCAAAGCTGACGTTGACTTTTTGAGATTCATAAAAACATTGTACCGACACGTCACGTTTATTTATTCTTCTTCCTCTTACAGATTATTTAGGTTAATTTCTTTTTGGTTTGTACTATTGCCAACCAATGTTGCCATTGTATGATAAAAGAAAATTTTTAATATTCACTTCTATGAAGATACCTATCACTAGGTACTTATAGAAGCAAGCATACATTTACTTAACATCATGCCTCTGATATATAGTAATCAAGTGGTTTAATAATTCCGAAATAACCTACCTATTTGGTAATAGATAGTTAAGTTCAATACGTAGTTGAACGACCTTGATGTTTTCTCTTACTTTTCATTTTGAAGCCATCTATCGAAATTACTAGTATAAAACGGACTGTAGATTACGCAAGAACAGATGCCTTTTTTTATCTTTGCATATTTGCCTATTTTTTAGTCTGTCTCTGAGAGGCTTGATCTATTTTTACTTGAGGTGGACGAGATTTTATTTCTTTGATCTTTCCCGAAATGTGCACTTAAATCTTAGGCGTCCAATAATTTGTCCTATGTTCAATTAAATTAAAGTTTTGCGCGTTTAAACAAAATGCCTCAGGCGCATTTGCGTCTATCGTCACAAAGCTTCTAGCAATGACACGATAAATGCGGGTGTGAACGTCTATTATCGGCTATTTTCGCATACATTCCGGACTGCGTGTGCCTTAGCGCGCATATAACTGCGGTACGATAGACGCAAGTGTGGCCCCAGCATAAGAGAAAATTGGTCACAGACATTAGTACCTAATAAAACAATGCAAGCTGTTTTAAAAGTTGAATGTTAACAAGATCTTTTTATCGCAGATCACATAGGTTTGATGAAGAAGCTGGAAGGTAACTAAAATTATCGTGTGATTTGTGATATCACGCATTTTCATAAATAAGGTTTGATGAAGAAGCTGGAAGTTAAAATTAGTGTGAGGTTTGTGCTATCACGCATTTTCCTAAATATTTCAAAACTTAAAATAGTAGCTACTTGTTCGTATTGCAATAATTGTTTTATATTTGCAATTATTTTGCGGTAATTGCATTTAAAGTTTGGTCAAAAAATGTCTTAAACTTGCGCTATTTTAGCATCAGTACCATCGTCTCTTTAACGAGTGGATTAAAGTCGCCTCAAAATGTACCGCTCTAGGCTTAAGCTTATTTAGGTAATAAATCCGCCATTGTGAATATTAACAAATTTTTTCACTATGATTGGACAAACGGAGAAAAAATCTATGATTACGTACTCGCTAGTAATTTGCACAATTAAAAATAAATATTAAAATCTGACTTTAGAAAAAATATGATATTCAAATTAACTCATTATTATTTAATTTTAAAGATATGTCAGAGCAGAAATCATAAAGGCATGATTTGTCTAGTCGTATATGTAGGAGTCGTTATTTGAATAACATATCGGCTAACTTAGGTCGAATTTTGTTTGTGCCCTAAAAGTCCCCAAACCATCGTGTAAGGTAATAAAAATACGACGGCTTAGGAACTCTTGTTATTGGATGGGTAGTTATCGTGATATTTAGCACGTGTTTCTTTTTTACATCATAAAGTATTTGGCGTGAAGATATATTTTGTATGTAAATGAAACAAGAAGCGACTATTTATATTTTATTTTATAACAAAAATGACAGTAAAAGTTATAATAAATAAAATCGTTACGCGGGACATCGATATGATGCTTGCAGTATTACAAGGTACACCACCGGGTATACTTCTACAAAAGCATACTCTTGTTGAATAGCTGCCTGATACTTGCTGAAAACAGCCGCTGTTTATAGCAGTTCCATTTGAATCAATGGCGCGAGTGCACATATATGTTGAATTTTCCGCTGCAATAAGTGTTTGTGAAGTTAAATATATTTAAAATTATCATTCTAGTTAAATTCTTTTACAAGGACAACACTTTTGCAGTTATTTCGGTTCCTAACATGAAGCTGTATTATATCTGGAGGAAGCACTTCTAATACCTACTTGAAACACAACATTAAATATTGCTGTCATCTTCTGAGGTCTCACCCACTCTTTCTAACACAGCTGTATAAAAAGAGATCGGGAGACCTCATTGACAGAGATGTAACGTAAATATTTGTTTCAAATGATTAATACGAGTGCTAGTTCCACCTATATCTAATACTTCATGATTCCAAATGATAATTGCTATACCAAACCCAGACAAAAGTGAAAGATTCATATTCATATTTTCAGGGTAACAATGGGAAAGGTATGAAAAGTACGGAAGATACCTACAGTAGTCTGCATCCAGGCAATTTCTACAGAAGTTTATCCATAGAGGTATACCTCTGTATAGGACTAGATGATAAAGTAGATAAGCCTTGCAAAAGTAATTCCGTCGATAAAGAGAGAATAAAAAGGATTTTTGTAATACACGCTTATGTGACACGACATGTCTGAGTATCTAAATATTACGTGTCTCATGTCTGAGTATCTAAATGTCAAGTACGTGCCACTAGTTAGTAATTCATTTACCGAAAGTATTTGTTATGTGCGTTTGTTACCTCGGCTTATATACTGAAACTGCAAAGCAGATTTCGGTAAAATTAGTCTAATTCTGGGACGTTTAATCTACGCTACAGGCAAGGAAATATATTATACGTTCCAAATTTAGGCCGCTAACCGCTCCATTGGACCCGTAGTTAGCAATCCTGACTGCGCAATGAATGGGACTCCGGTTTGATTCCTGTCAGGAACAGGAATTTGTGTAATGAGCACAGATCGTTGCATTTCTAGGTTTGGGTGTCTATTAAATATTTTCTGTATTTCTATGTACTTACCTATATTGTTGACTAACAAAGACTAACACCCATCTCACATGCAATTAAATTGTGTACTTTAGTGTAAGATCAGTTCATGTGATTGTTTACTGATATTATTATTATTCTGGTAATGTTATTCGTTTGAGGGAATTCTAAAGAATTCATCGTTTTTTCTTCCTGGTATCTATATGACATCAAAAAAAAACAAGGACAACGTTGCGAGAAACGGTTAGTAATTTAATTAAAATAAAATATTATTGCGAATATTCTAGAAAAGTGAGAAGTGAGAATATTGGAAAAATTCTAAAAATAAAAGAAAGAGACAGGTGCTTCTATCGATAAACAATAGCTGCCGTAATATAAACAGCTACGCCATAATGGACTTTACGTAAGGCATATGGTTGAAGTTAGTGTGTTTTATGACTTGGTTACGTTTAAGTTCTTTACGGCTAGTTAATAGTGACTATCTCAATCACGCAAAAACGGCTTGACCGATTTAGATGAAATTTGGTACAAATATAGATGATGACCTGGAATAGCATATAGGATGCTTTTTATCTCAGGAAAATAAGTTGTGCCCGTAGGATTCACCAAAAACTTTTACAATGCAGCGGGCTGGAGGTTGCAACTGTAATATAGCAGTAATATTTTGAAGAAAAAATCAAATCTTTCCTGATTTGATTTTTGTTTGTTTGTTACGATTTGACTCAAATACTACTTAGCCGATTTTAAAAATTCTTTCACCTTTAGGTAGTTGCATCTTCACCGAGTAAGATATGCTGCTTTTTTACTCCTCTGAATAAAAGGAAGTAATGATTTTGGGTCACGCGCACAAAGTCGCAAGTAACAGTTAGTAAGGAAATATAGCAAGAACCAGAATTGTAGAGATATAAATGTATAGATTGTATAGTAACAATATAAGTGTATTTTCTAAACTTATTAAACAAATAAGTGCTGGTATTTAATAGTGTAAACTACAAAATATACCTATTTGTCGTGACAGCTTCGCTGTTGTGTTCTCGAGCATTAAAAAATCGCATTACAGCTGTTGCTTCATAGCACGTAACTACACGATGTTAGTGCGGTTCCACCACAATTACTACCTTCTACTTTGAAATAATTTACAGTTAAATTTTACTTACGATGCCCATTGAAATAATATGTGAATTGTGCACAAACGTCATTGTCCGCTAAGACACATGAGGCCTGTTGGCCATGGTGGTTCCAAATATATTCAACGTCTGGCCACGTACCATCATCTAAAATAATTGAATTTAATTACTAATAACAGAGCTTAATTTTTTTATAAAAAATATGTTATGAGGCAATACAATGCAAGTCATGGAAAACAGCAATATACTAAAAAAATGATGGGATATGTATATGTCGCCCCTACCTCCCTGAACCCTTTTCTTAATCATGCGTCTACCTTTACCTTTATCTGCCTCCTACCCCTATCTCCCCTTCCTCCTATCTGTCCCTCACCAATTCCCTTTACCCATACTTCCCTTCTGCCCCTACCTCTTCCTGTCTTCCCTCCCCCTGGCCCCCTTCTGCCTTAGCCCCATCTCACTTCATTTCCCCTCTCTCTCACTTTTTCTCTCTTGCCACCTTTCTCTTATTTAATTTTGCTTGAAGTTTTGTAGATTTTTTTAAAATATATATTTTTTGTAATTTCGGTAAAATAGAACATGCAAAAGAAACGAATACTAAAAAAACAATATAAAATACTCAAATTATTAAATTTACAAATAATTGTCCTCATTAATATTCAAATCTATCCCATCGATTTCATAGTTAACATGTTTCTTGTTCACTCGTTTAAGGATAGCATGTTGCTGTGTGGATCCATTTGACTTTTCCCTGCCAGAAATCGCCTAACGCGGCTAAAGAAGTTTTCATTTTAATAATAAGGACACCTGATAACGAAAATCCCATAATGCATTGACAGAATTGTGAGTGATACATCGTAGAGGATAATAATTAAGAGTTCAGAATTAAGGGCTCATTAACTGTTGCAGACAAAAAAAATTACAAGGCGCCACTAGTAAAAATATCTTCATTATTTAGAAGAAACTAGAAGTGAGAAAATTTTTCTGAAAAGTAGAGTAAAATCAAAATCAGGCAGAAATTATTTGATAATTAAGTGCTAATTAAATGCTTTCAAAAATACGTAGTAATAGTGATAATGAAGACATAAAAATATCTAGGTAGGTATATATATATGTGTATATATATATATATATATATATATATATATATATATATATATATATATATATATATATATATATATATATATATATATATATATATATACCACTACAAAGAACACGGGCGATGGGCGATTTTGGTTTTGTACATCCCTTGTGTGTCTATTGGAGTCTAAACTAAAATATTTTTCTACCTTTTTTAAATTAATTAAATAAAATTTGATCGCCCCGTTGTTCGGGTGGTTAGCGACCCTGACTACACAATTGACGGGGCTCGGGTTCGATCCCCCACGGGGACAAGCATTTGTGTGATGAGCATAAATGTTTGTATTTCCGGGTTTGGGTGTTTATTACATGTATTCCAGTATTTACATATGTAATTCTACGAGTATGTATTAGTATCGTTGACTAACGCCCATAACATAAGCAAATAATTTGCTTACTTTGGTCTAACCGATCAGTAAATGTAATTTGTCCCGTGAACATTTATTTATTTATTTTAATAAATCGCTTGGAATAATCGTATAAAAAAATATGGAGACTTTAATTTGATTGCCTTCTATCATCATATTTAAGTTTTACCATTGTATAAAACTTTAATTACATTTGCATTCGCAACAGCAATAAGACGTTTATATATTATAATTTTCATTATAAGTATCAAATAAATATTCTGCCTGTTTTTGAACTTAAGTATGGTTCAAAGTTAATTTCTTTTTTGCTATTTTAAATGTATTGGCAAAATCTTAGAATTTTGTCAATCTTACTTAGATTTATGAGATTAGCAGTTGTATTATAGATACCCAATGACAAGATAAATACTTAAGCACAGACTAGGCACTAAGAAGAGAACTGAATGTTTACGTTAGGTTTACCTAAATTGCAACTTTATTTAGCTAATATTCCCCAAGTTTAAAAACTATTTATTAAACGCGGATTTATATTTCCTGTTTTCATCTAATGATTCATGTCCTGATTAATTGACGACAGGCTTATTGGCAGGCATTGGCTTTTCAGAACTTTTAAACTTACAAGATGCAACGAGTGGTTCTTGACAGGGTACTCCGCTGGCTAGCCTCGTAGCCTCCTGGCATGTCGCATTGAGGAAAATACTCTCATTGTTGTAACGTGGACCCAGCCATGTAAACTGATAACAACGCCTGGTCGAATTCGATTGAGCTGCTACCAGTTCTAAGCCTGAATAAATGAAATCATAATTATACCTTGCTTGAATACCGAATGCGAAATATAGTTGTCAAATAGGCCGAATACAGAATAGCAACCGAATGTTCGTAGCATCTCTAATCGTTACTCAATTATAATAATAACCTTTGCATTAAAACAGTAACAAGTTTATATATCATAATTTTCATTATAAGTATCAAGTAAAAATCTCCCTATTTTTGTACTAAAGAATAGTTTAAAGCTAATTTCTTTTTTGCTTTGCTTGCTTAGAAATCTAAGTTAAATTACCTTAGAATTTTGCCAATTTAACTTAGATTTCTCAGATTAACAGTTGTACTAAAGACACTTAATGACAAGATAAATATCTAAACATAGACTACCTACTAAGGAGAGAACTGAATGTTTACTGATGCTATTGCGGCAGGAATAGGTAAGGCGGTGGTATTACCTTTATACCCGGGTGAGACGTTGCAGTACTCTACCACCTAGTGGTCACGATGGTAGTGACTCTCATAGTCAGTCGTTTACCTCTTACCAACTGCTTCTCAGAACGGTAAATATTCTATTCTACAAAGGGGGCCCGGACCAATGCGGGGAAATAGTGGTGGAACGTTTAGACTGCTTATTACGAGCTTCCTGCTTGCGAAACAAGATTAACAGAGATTGTTGTTTAGTTTTCCTTGCCTGTGTCATATATATGTAGAAATAATAATCAACTGATATCTAGCATTAATTGTAGTAAAAGAAATTGAATTACGAATCAAAACAAAGGTATGTTACAATGTCACATCTCGAGTCAATTATTATTTAGATATACAAACAATTAGATACTCACAGACAATCAAAGCAAATCCGACACTAAATAATTTTGTGTACATATTTTAACAAACAATAGGAAATGCCTTTGTAAAACATAATATATTAATTATATCAATACGAAGAACAGCTGTGACGTATACGTTTATCGTTTGTTATACCTTGATTAGGTACATCCTTATCTGATTAAGATGACTTGATTGCTATGATTTGTTTTTGTGATAATGATGATAATCATTTTATTAATTTTACGGCCAACACGCATGTGTTGCATAAATAAATGTGTATGGATAAATGGAGGGTTGCTTGTCTGAAGTCACTTAAATTGCCTGACTTTATAGAAACGGCTATACAAATTAAGGATGCTAAAGTTATAATTCAAATATATCAGTTAATATAAAGATAATAATTAAACTATTTGGCTCGAAGCACGCCCGTTGTGATCCCATTTTTCACTTCGTTAGACTGGGCCTCTTTGAAGAATATATTACCTGCCATTCTACCAGGCAGTTCGTAAAAGGCGGACGATTAGCAATACGTGTCACTATCATTGTACTATTGAGTTCTGCAGTGTCTTACCTTTTCTCGCCGCAATAGCGTCGGAGCTTATCATTGTTGCGTTCCGGTTTGGATGGTAAAGTAGCTGGTAAGTTTACGCATTTGGCATTAATATTTTGCCACACGGATAGTAATAGATTGTGGGTTATCATCTATTACTATCCTTATGGCAAGATTTTTGGTGTTTATAGGCGATGGTTATCTTTATTATCATTTTTCGTTATTATCTGTATAAATTTCAAATAACTATAAAAACCTACTTATACACAATTTACATTTATAGACTTTGGAAAATAACATGCTTTGGGATTAAATGTAGCTTAAAATACAATGAAGTGGGCAGTTGATAAAAGACTTAATTTTATCGGTTCTATGAATGCTAAAGCTTGAGTAGACAATAGAATATCAGTAGAAATTGCTAATACAAGTTGTAGACAGTAAACCTTTAACTTTTTAACTTTATAGAAGAAAACAAATATTGTTTGTGAAGTTCACATAATTCTATTGCTATACTGATTGTAAGTAGTTTTTAATAAAAAGTGTTTCGTAGGTTTGGAAGAAATAGCGTACTTTTACAGAGTTCGATGCCAAAAACGTCTTTTTTATATCATAAGATAGCAAACAAGCAGATGGGTCTCCTGATGGGAAGAGTCAACCATCGCCTATAGACACCAAAGGTGTTAATGGTGCGTTGCTACCTTGTGGCGAAGACTAATGCCACATGCACAAGTTTACCGGCTACCTTACCCTCCAATCCGGAACACGACAGCGACAAGCACTGACGCTATTGCGGCAGGAATAGATAAGGAGGTGGTACCAGACCCGGGCGAGACAATGCAGAACTCTACCACCTAGTAGCCACGATGGTAGTGACTCGATAGCCAATTGGTCGTCTTTTAGGACCTGCCTGGCAGAACGGCAGTTGGCCTATTCTTCAGAGGAGGCCGGGACCAACACGACGGGAGAGGAGGCCGGGACCAACACGGCGACTTTCGATCTTCTGTGAATAAGAAGTCGATTGTGTGTAAATATTATCCACCTTTAAGTGACTTGATCTCAAGGAAATTGAATAAGTTTACTCAGAGCTCCAGCGATGTCACAATCGTCTGCCAATTTCCTGTGAATTAGAAGTTGTAATACCTTATTTAATTAGAAGTTGATTACGGATGTTTCCTCGTGTAAATTATTATTGTGGTTTTATTCATTTTCCGCAGCTTGCGTGTGACAGCGCCGAAATATCGGGAGAAAAATTCAAAACCTAATCATGGTATCCCGTCAATACTTAGCGTATTGACGGGACCATATATATACCATAATTAGGTTGAGGTAATTAATTAGAAAAAGACGCGAAAGCTTATAGCGTATATCTTAATTTCATCTTTAAATTATAAATTTCCGTAAAGTAACGTCTGAATCTATACAATTCAGGAAAATTAAATAACATCAAATGTTTCAACTCTGTTGAGTTAAGACGTAGTGAAAAGTGTAGCGGATCTGGGAGGACTATTATGTCGCTGGAGTTTCCCTTATTATTTCTAGACCCTCAGTAAGCTTATTCTCTACCTTACAATACTATTTTTGTTTCAGTGGCTTTGCAGAAGTCACATTTAAGATTTCGCGAAAAGTTGCAAGTTTTATAATACTGATTTCCTCTTTGACTTGTAACGGTGTCATGTTTATATCATGCCTCGACGATTGTAATGTTGAATTTTACTAAACCCAATATATAACTTGCCGACACCTTGATGACGAGTAGGTATCAATAAAATAACAAATATACTTTATTATAGAATTACGGCTACAGTCTACTATCAAACTTAGGGATTTTATTATTTAGTTTTGGGTCGAACTAAAGGGATTTTATTATTTAGTCTTGGGTCAAATTTCGACTACCGGGCGATCGTTAGTATATATAAATAAGTATTGCGTTACTTACAAATTTACCCACGTCTTCACTGCGCCTCCCCATCAAGTAATCCTCGAAAAGCGTGACTGAGCCTGTCCCTCGTGGGTCATTATGTTTTGGACTAAAAAATCGAGACTTTTCGTTAATATAGACGGAACAACGCCAAAGCACAATGGAATTATGTCAATTTTTATGTTTTATTTATATTTAAGTGTCCAGAATTAATTTTGTGTATGTAATACACAATGTATTTAACACACAAAATTTTACTATGGTGATATTGAAAGCGGTTTGCAAATGTTATTCTTGATTCAGGTTTGATGAATCGTCGCGGGTATAAAAATGCCTCGTAGTAGACTAGACCAGTAGTTAGGCTGTTTGGATAAGATCATAAAGTCCCTAGTTTGACTGTCAGGCAAGGATGCTACATCGCTCATAAAAAATATCGATATTAAGACATAAATTTTTTTTGAATCAATGTTTCGTTAACAACATGATGTTTGTTATTGAAACATTGATTTCGACAATTTTAGATGTTTTTTAATTATATTACATACATACATAACTGTAAACAACCAGCAAAACAATGGTCGGCTGATACACGCAGGCAAAGCGGCGGTTTTTTCACGCCTTAGTATTGCAGATCGAACGAGACGTTATATAGAAAAATCTCAGCTTGCGGGCTGAGAGTGATATATAAGGTCCTCCCAAAATAGGTGATCATAGTTTAACACAGCGTTCAGTACAAGTAACCAAAAATATCCAGCTAAAAAATAATATTATTCAAGAGACTAAAATATTTTGATTTTTACGAAGAAAATAATTTTGTCACATGAAGCTCTAGGTCTTTTTGCATAAAATAATCCACTTTTAACGTAAGAGTGAATAGTAAGATAAACAAACTCGCGCCATTTCTTTGGAGTGATAAATTCATTCATCGTTTTGTTCACATTTTATGGGTGTGCGTCAGGGTCAGTGCTTACGTCAACTAATATAGCGCACGCGCTATAGACCTTGAAACTTGGAAGATAAGAGCGGCAGGCAGGCGGTCAAGGTCTTTTATGCCACGTTAAATTTATTAGAACTTACCTACGTCTATAATTTGTTGTATATAATAGTCAATATCGTATTTCAGTGATTGAGAACACATTTTAAACTTTTATAAATATATTTACAACATAATGTTTATAACTAAAAACTAAAACAAGAGTAATGAACTACGAATTTGTGTAATAATAATAATAAGAACATTTGAAATTGGACAATTCCCGTCGCCCTCGTCAGAAAAAACGAATATTTTAACAGATACTCTCGGTCCAAGCTGCAGTTGTCTTTATCGCACTCTACGGTATACTCGTAGGATACGATAGAGAAAACTAAAAGACAACAGATCGCTAGATTTTAAAAATATCCATTTTTCAATTCTCTTGCCCTTAATGGTCCCTCTTAATAGCCTCTTAATATAATTATAGTAAATAATAAGTGTTATGGCCTGTAGTGAATCGCACAAGCCAGTTCTGTCAGTCGATAAGCGCGCGCGGTATTAACATGACGTTAGCACCTACACATTGTCTCTGACGCACACCCATAGATATAGCGCGAAGTAATTTACCTTACTACTTACAACGTAAGAACGTTAAAAGTGGATTATTTTATGCAGAAAGTCCTATAGTGTTTTTAACAAAATTATTTTATTCGCAAAAATCAAAAAGTTATAGTCCCTTGTATGGCATTCTTTTTTGGCTGAATGTCTTTGGTTAGACGTACTGAACGCTGTGTTGACATATTATCACCTATTTTGGAAGGACCTTATCTTATACATTTTTGTGTGTATCTATTAACCACGGATGGCGTGGAAGATGTAGCTATGATGAAACATCGTTCATAAAACATCGCTCATGGAGAACAACATGTCGTCGATGTTTTGGGTTTCCATATCGATGTTACAACATCTATGTCTATGATAGATATATCGATGTTTGAAAAAAATCGATGTAACGTTTGCATCCTACCCCCAGTTAAGGTAGAGTTATTGTGCATTTTATGTTTAGAATAAGTTTAGTGCCAGCCAGAAATCTAGTACATACATACACATACGTACATACATACATACAAACGTCATCGTGAAAAATGTCGGAAAAGGTTCCTAGGACCTCAAAACGTGGAGATCTGGTGAAAACTCGATTTTCGAAAATGGGGGCAAAATTAGTAACTTCCATATACCACTTACAAAGCGGGAGGTTAAAAAAAGATGACAATTGACTGTACAAACCGTTTTGATAATATATACAGAAAACATTTATATAGACATTAAAATATAATTACGTCGGTTTCAGCAGAATGAACTCAAGGTAGGCAGAATAAACCAAATGGCTATAGATGTTCGGGTTTGCCACGATTCACTGTTTAGTCGGTTGACGAGATTTGTGGTGACCCAAACCTCGTATTTTACTATATCTATAAATATACATAGAGATATTATGGGTGTGCGTCAGAGCTTGAATCATTCTTGGGTAAAACGCAATTTGGTTTAAGCTCTAAAACAAAATACTTTTCTTCGTTAGTTCTGTGGTGACTTGTCCGAAAATAGTATTTTTTCCTGCCGCTACAATGTCAGTGCTTGTCACTGTCTTGTTTCGCTTTGAAGGAAAAGATTTGCAGTAGATTAGTCTTAATGGCATGAGATAACCATACTACATACGTCAAATATGTTAAAAGGTGCGTTGATATCCTTGTGGCGGGGTTAGAATGCCTTATGTATAAGTTTACCCTCTAAATTTGAACACGACGGCGACAAATACCGACGATATTTTGGCAGGAGTAGGTGGTGTACCACTGTCCTAATGGTGTTAAGCCTGTGTGAGACGTTGCAATAGTCAAGATGCTAGTAACAAGTATTAACCTTCTAAAGTCTTTTACGAGATGCTTTGCATAAAAATCTATAAATAGTCTCAGCTTTGAACACTGAATATCGTCGGCACTTGGTAAAACTCCATGTTAACTTGGATTAATATTGTATTAAAAACTTGATTCGCCTTCTAATGCATCATCAGGTTGTTGATTTTTTGCCCCGATGCGATGATGCGTTAGAACGTGAAACCAGTTGGTGTTAATAAATAAAAACCACGTAAAACAGTACAAGTGATTTTAATACAATATAATTCCAAGTTAATAGTCTCAGCTTTTCTCAGACCTATTCCTTAAATTGGGGCTCGGATTAACAAGAAGGGTCATTGTAAATTTGACTAAATTTTCGCTACTTTGATAACATCACGCTATTAATATACATTGTGTAAGTATATCGAACAATTATGAAAAACATGCAATTTTTACGTCATGATGGTAATATCTTAGTGGGAAATGTAAAATTTGCGTTTTATGATTTTTTCTTAACTTCACTCCACGTAAAGTGTAAATTGTCCAACGCGCGCGCGGACGACGGCGGTCCTCTTGAACCAGCCGTTTATTTTGCTCGGCATGTGGCATTGCTTATTTTGTGTATTTACTTAAATTTTACTATTTTACAACATTTGAAAGAAAATTGCATTCACTAGCATATTTAGCATTAAAATATTCTTGGCATTTAGCACTGTTTCGAATAATACTGAAACAGAAAATATGGAATAGTGAAAATTTGCATCGCAGTACGTTGCATATTCGAATGAAATTATACCCACCACCCACCGGTGGACGATAAGCCGATTTCGTCTAACCTCGTTCAATCAGCTAGCGAGCCCAACTGCACTTCCCTAGATTTATGACGTAACAGATACAAAGCCATTTCAGTTTTTTCAATTTAATTCTGTTTTATGTATGTTTTTACAAATTCTGTTTTATACAGTTCGCATCCTATTTCATCATCTCGATATGAAAATACTACAGTTATTTTTCTATTTCAGCTAGTCCCACGACATCAGTCCGTGACTCGAAAACATTACTTCCTTTTGCTTAGTCGGTTGAAAAAGTAGCATATCCACCATATGCTACTTTTATCTTAAACCATTTTGCCATTATTACCATTCTAAATAAACCAACAGTCCAAAAAACTTGTGGAACACCTTGTTATTGCTAATGATTACTGATAGGGATAACGGATTGTTGATAATACTCGTAGGAACCTTAAAATAGGTACCGGACTTTAATGGTTCATGTTTAGGTAAAATTAGTGTCATGACGACTACGACTGCTAACGTTATCTTAAATGTTTTTAGCGTCTCTACCAGCTCGATGCAGATGGTTTAATTAGCAAACGTAGAGGAGAAATGATCTATTTTTGATAAGGTGCTTGAATCATCACAGATCTATGCCGAAACATTGACCAATTTCGAACGTGTTAAAACGTCAGTCTTTATAGGTTTGAAGTATTTTTATATTATTAGATAGTAAACAGGCTGCTCATCTGATGGATAGGAGCTGGGACGCCTATAGACACTAATGTTATAGTCGGAATGGCAATGCCACAGGCGTATATCTATTAGCTACTTTTTTGCTTGTTTTCTAGCTAGCTTGGGGGTCCCAAACTGGATATAATGACAAGCAATGACACTATTGCAGCAGGAATTAATTAGGAGGTGATACCGTATACCCGGGCGAGACATTGCGGAGCTCTACCATCTAGTAGATGCGATGGTAGTGTCACGTTTAGCTATTTGTTCGCCTTTTGCAAACTGCCTGGCAGGATGGTAGATTATTCACCTATAGATATATTATTCAATTATAGATAGATTCTTCAAAGGAGGGCCAGTATAACACGGGGAGCTCATCTTCTAGTTGTTTTGCAGTGACTATTAGAAGGTGAGTTCCTTGATGACACATTGGTTTACCTATATTAGCCGCTATGATACGCACAGCCCCCAATTCACGTAATTGAGTCAATACGCTTAGGGATCTAACACACATAAACACATTGGAACATCGAGACGTGCTAGGACGTGGCTTAATATGTAAGAAAATGGTTAAGAGACTTAAACACTTCGACTCGACTGACGTTTGATGACGTGAATTAGGCCCCAGGTTTTCTAATGGTTACTATGCCACGACGTCACGCCTGTGAATGTAGTCTTCCAGCTGGAAGGGACCGTTAGCCGGGAAATAAAAATCAAAACCACACTGTTCCGTTTATATAACAATTTATTAATTTATTTCGCTTTGTATAAAGATAAGACTGTGGAGAAAGTACGACAAATCTGCAAGCATCGTGATACATTTGGCACTTTAGTTTTGAGTTCCGAAGTAAACCAGGAACCCTTATAGTTTCGCTATGTCCGTCCGTCCGTCCGTCCGCACGATTGCTCAGAGATCCTTATTACTAGAAAGCTGTAATTTGGCAGGAATATGCATAATATTATACTATTCCCATTTCTTTATTTTCTCGATGATAGACCGACGCCCATGTAATTTTGTGTTGTTTACGTTAAAATGTCTAAGTAAAATGTCTCACAAATAATTTTGTAATTCATGGACGGGTAGTGATGTGCTACACACAATGATTACTATAGAAGCTATATCGATAAATGTAACACTATAACATAGCCGTTTTTTTTACAAAATGTAAGAAACTAAACTATTGCTGGATACTTTTGTACTTTATGAGCTATAATTTTATATATAAGTATAATATTATACGTAGGTCACACTATAAGTTTTGTGTAACTTAAAAAAACAACATGTTATAACCAAAATATTATGTTTATTGCTTTACAAAATAATCTCCTTTACATTTTAAACATTTTTTCATACGATCGAACCATTTTTTCAACCAGGAGGACCACAGATCTGAAGGCATGTTTTCTACGTGCTGATTGAACGTTATCATTGCCTCTTCGGAGTTGGTAAAAGTAAAACCTCTCATCAAATCTTTGATTTTGGGGAAAATACAGAAATCTAAGGCTGTTAGGTCGATGCTATGCGTAGGATGAGTGACGAGATGTACTTTTTCGGAAGCTAAAAATGACTTTGTTTTGTTGGCCGTGTGTGAAGAAGCGTTATCATGATGTAGGAGAATGCGGCTTTTGGGTCGTTTATCGCGAACTTTTTCTAACACCCTGGGTAAACAAATGGTCGAATACCACTCGGCATTAACACTTTTTTGATCTTCAAGTAGAATTGTACAGATGGGACCCATAGCTGAGAAAAAAACGCGATCATTTTTTTACCAACGTTTCTCGCCTGTCTCACTTCTGTTGGCCTGTCCTCATTTTCAAACATCCATTCACAAGATTGCTGTTTTTTTCGGGTTCATAACAATAATTCTACTTTTCGTCTCCTGTGACAATGTCATAAACAGCATTAGAATGTTCGTGGTCGTACTTCATTAGCATCTGCAGCACCATTCCACGCGAGCCCGCTTCTGCTCCGCTGTGAGTTCAACAAAGTTTCCGAACTTTCAATTCTTCGTGTAAAATTTTCTGAATTTGGCTCATAAGTTATACCAATCCCCAATAGTCCTCAAATTGTCTTATAGGTAATCCGGGGTTTTCTTCAATTAACCGCTTAACAGTAGCCACATTATTTCGTTGACGGTAGTTGAAGGCCGCCCTTCACGATATTCGTCACGTAAAGAAACTCGACCTCTCTCAAATTCAGCAAACCATCGCTTCACGGTGCTCAAACAAGGTGCTTCTCTCCCAAAAGCATTTTAAAGACGAGCGGCACAGTCTTGCGGAGAAAGAGAACTTTTAAAATCATAAAAAAATCATCGTTCTAAAAACTTTTCGACTTAATTCCATTTTCGTTGCGTACGTAGAACTTTGATGTGTGATAAAAAAAAACAATTGACAAATCATTCCTCGTCAATTGTTTTTTTTTTATTACTAAGAAGATTGCAACGTTTTAAAAATATAACATTCGAAATTCAAATAGTTTCGATTAGCTAGAAGTGCAAAACTTTTAGTGTGCCTCATGTATTGTCTAAATCTGATGAATCGTCACTGTCACTCGATGAAGTCTCCCCAACATTTATTATAAGTTCCTGTTCTTATATATTGTCAAATGCCACATGAATTTCCCGATCCGACGTTTTGGGTTCTTTTCACAACTTTTTCCCAGTTTTCGGCAGTTACTTCCGCACAAGCATTTTTTAATAAATCCAACATCTTGTTTGCCGTAAAAGGGGGATGCGTATTGTTTCTAGCGGGGTGTCCTTTGATTTATGCTCATATTAGTTCTATAGCATTGTGCTGGCAATTATAACCCAATGACCACATTCGGCAGCTATTTCGTCGATAACATATTTTTAGAGAGGCTTTTTTCGATTTTAAAATGTTCACTAATTGTACTTTTAATAAAGTACTATCCCCATTTTCGCCATAATGTTGGAGCTAATCAATTATCTCCTGTTTTTTATTAGTCTGCGTTGGCATTTTGTCAATTTGTCTCAAGTGATACGTAGCGTTGTCCATAATAATTATGGGCGGTTCTTCCAGATATTGCACCATTTCTTTAAACCATCCTTCGTAAATTTTCACGTTCATTTCTTCGTGATATGACCTACGTATCATTATAAGTTTTGCGTAACAAAAAAAAAAACATGTTATAACCAAAATATTATGTTTATTGCTTTTCAAAATAATCTCCGTTACATTTTAAACATTTTTTCATGCGATCGAACCATTTTTTAAAACAGGAAGACCATAGATCTAAAGGCATGTTTTTTACGTGCTGATTGAACGCTATCTCTGCCTCTTGGGAGTTGGTAAAAGTAAAACTTCTCATCAAATCTTTGATTTTGGGGAAAATACAGAAATCACAGGGTGCTAGGTCGGGGCTATGCGCAAGATGAGTGACGAGATGTAGTTTTTCGGAAGCTAAAAATGACTGTTTTTCGCGAACTTTTTGTAATACCCTGGGTAAACAAATGGTAGAATACCACTCGGAATTAACACTCTTTTGATATTCAAGTGGAATTGTACAGATGGGACCCGTAGCTAAGAAAAAAACGCGATCATTTTTTTACCAACGTTTTTCGCCTGTCTCACTTTTATTGGCCTGTTCTCAGTATCAAACACCCATTCACAAGATTGCTGTTTTTTTCGGGTTCAAAACAGTAAATCCACGTTTCGTCTCCTGTGACAATGTCATAAACATCATTAGAATGTCTGTGGTCGTACTTCAGTAGCATTTGCGAGCACCATTCCACGCAAGCCCGCTTCTGCTCCGCTGTCAGTTCACGAGGGATCTAACGACAACAAAGTTTCCGAACTTTCAATTCTTCGTGTAAAATTTTCTGAATTTGGCTCATACCAATCCCCAATAGTCCTCGAATTGTCTCACAGGTAATCCGGGGGTTTTCTTCAATTAACCGCTTAACAGTAGTCACATTATTTCGTTGACGGCAGTTGAAGGCCGCCTTCACGAAATTCGTCATGTAAAGAAACTCGACCTATCTCAAATTCAGCAAACCATCGCCTTACGGTGTTCAAAGATGGTACTTCTTTCCCAAAAGCATTTTGGAGACGAGCGGTACAGTCTTGCGAAGAAAGAGAACTTTTAAAATCATAAAAAATCATTGCTCTAAAATCTTTTCGACTTAATTCCATTTTCGTTGCGTACGTAGAACTTTGATGTGTGATAAAAACAATTGACAAATCATTTCCCGCCAAATTTTTTTTAATACTAAGAAGGTTGCAACGTTTACATTCGAAATTTAAATAGTTCGATTAGCTAGAAGTGCAACACTTTCAGTGTGCCCCATGTAGTCCACTGTTTTCTTGGATTTAAAGGCCACTAAAGCATCTGACACGAATCCACATATAGACCCTGCATGAGATATGTCAAGACGTTCACCTTTTCCCATTGGCACTGAACTAGTGGATGCGGTGGTGCCGTCAGTCCAGTTCTTAGATACTGTGTTGTTTGCATTTAACCAAGTCTCGTCAGTAAAAATATTATTTGACCAATCTGATATCTTTTTGGCTTCGTCCAAAAATTCGCAGCGAGCCATAGCAACATTGTGACGCTCCATCAATATTTTACGTTTGTCCGATGATTTATAAGAAAATCCAATTTTTTCAAAACTAAGCTTAATGTCTACTTTTGGCCATGAAACAAACCACATTCACGTAAAGAAACAAGTTTTTTAAGTGTTGGAATTTCTTTGCGCAAGTAATAGTCATATATGTGACGGCGAATAGCATCAGCGTCGAAGTTGTCAATCGATGTCACACGACGTGGTTGGCGTTTTTTCATCGGCGTACGAAGCTTATTTTCCTGCATGCCGCTTATACGGTAAGCTTCGGTAGTAATTTTTGGAACAGTAGGTCCACTAATTCCTAATGCGGCCACAACACGCTCTCGCACTTGCGACAGTGGTAAAAGCGGGCCACTGTTTTGATACTCTGCTTCAAAGTAATTAAAAACCTTGATCACCAGTTCTCTCGCATGCTTTTTTAGAACAGATCCTTTCGGAATTTTGATATTTGACAGTTGGGCAGCAATCAACACGGAGGAACACAAAATATACAACGTAACGTATGGATAATATGAAAAAACTCAGCGAACAGAAATGTAGTGACTAGCACGACTGTGTTGTTGTGAGTGACGGATTAGAAAAAACACAAAATGGCGCTGGGCTATTGTGTGTTCCCACTTGGAAAAAATATATTTGAATGTTTTTGTTATATTTGTCTTTGTTCAAAATGTAACAAATAAATGCAATCGATATCATTACTTATTTGGTCACAACACTACAACTATCAAATTAGAACTGTCATCAAGAAAATAAAAAAATGAAAATAGTATAGTCACGTCAACAAAGTGGGAACATAAAATCTTAAAAAATATTTTTGTAGGGTTTTCTCACGTACCCCATCGTGTTGGGTATCATTGGATAGTTTTTAGTAAATATATAAAATTTTAGTAAATAGTAAAAAATGTTGTAGGTTTGTCAGAACAAGTTTTTGATTAAGGGCCTGCTTTGTAAAATATTAAGCTTTTAAGTGCTAATTTTTGTTTGAGTCAAGTGCCTTCTTCCCTTCTGCAGGCTAAACGTTTGGTTTTTGGGGGTGGGAAAAAATCAAGGTAGTAGTAAATATAATGAAATTAAAAGGAAATCTATCATGGCTTAGAAGGCTTTACAAGTTTTTGAGTAATAGTCGGCCAACTTAATTAAACGTACTTGAAAAAGTTTTTATAAGAGGTGAACTTGTAGTGCGGATAAAGATATATTTGTCATTGACGTTGAATATCTTAAATGTTCATAGTATGAAACTATAAAATCCCTCTTCTTAGTCCACATTATTGCGATGGGCAACTTCAGAACCTTACATTGCGTGTGGTCCGACACGCATTTTATCAACTTTTTTAAAATATTGAGTCTAGAGTTTTAGAGTTTTAAGTTTTAAGTTTTAAGTATACTATTAAGTATAATAGTAATAGTATAGTAAATTTTAAATTATTATTTTAAACAGCAGATTATGGCGTTTTAAATAAAGATAAACAAGTAAATATTAATTTATTTAAGTAAAAAACAAGAGGTGATTTTTTACCTTATCACCTTACCACAGTAGAAACATCTATAACATTACTTAAAATTATGAAAAAATATACCTTTTTTAAAATAAGTTGAAGGGGTCTGATATTATAACTTAGTTTCTAAAAGAGCTTTCATTAATCTTAGCTCATGGGCCTTTGTTTCTTTCCGCGCCCTCGTTCGGTATGAAATGGCTTTAATTAAGATATCATGGAAAATAAACCTCTCATCCCTGTGAAATATTACACGCCGGAGCAAATTGGATATTTTTCTTTGGCTAATTTGAATTCTTTACACAAAAGATTTTAGCTATTACTGGGTCGATTTATTTATATATTTCTGATAACGACAAAGAGTGGGCTAAAAATGTCTTGTGCTGTGGAAATAGTTTTTTGGTTAATATATCTAATAAAATTAATTTTTAAACAGTTTTTCAAATTTAGAAAACTAGCCTATTATGCGAAGATGATTTAAGACCACCATACATTACGTTTTACCCGACTAAACCAAAGGAAGTAATGTTTTCGAGTCACGTCGCTGGCAACAGCCAGTAATATAATGTACTATAATTTTACGGATTTGGATCGGATTCAGTTCGTTACAATTCTTAGATAACCATAGCCAAAGATTACCTATAGCCATTACTATTGACGCTATTGCTCAAGAATAGGCAAGGCGGTGCCAATATTACATTGCCAAGTGGCGATGGCGAACCGCACGACGTAGCACAAATTGTCTTCTAATTAGAAGTTTCCACGTGCTTATCCGAGTCTCTTTTGAATAAATAGATCATCTGCCATTCTGCGGGCAGTTCGTTAAATTTATATTTATTGGCTATTAAATTGGCTATATGTTTAATTGGCATCGTAATTACTGAGTGGTAGAATTTAGCCAAAGTCTCGCCCAAATCTAATAACATTGCCTAACCAATTCCTGCTGCAATAGCGTCGGTGCTTTTCACTGTCGTATTCCGGTTTGGAGGCTAAGGTAACTGATAAACCGGGAGTATCATCTGCTTGCTTTCTATCTTTTGGTATAAAAAAAATGGTCCAAAAATTTTGTTGTCGTAAGTAGTGTTAAAAAGAAACGGTGGGATGTCGTGGGACACTATATCCAACCTATAAGAACGAAGTTCCTTCTTAAAAAATACCTTTTTTAACGTTAGGGACTTTTCTATAGAAATGAAAAATGGCCAACCTTGCGCTTTATGAAGTACAGATAACAAATAAATCTATATATATATATATATATATATATATATATATATATATATATATATATATATATATATATATATATATATATATATATATATATATATATATATATATATATATATATATAAAAATCAATTGCTGTTCGTTAGTCTCGCTAAAACTCGAGAATAGCTGAACCGAATTGGCTAATTTTGGTTTTTAATTAATTCTTAAAGTCCAGGGAAGGTTTAAAAGGTGAGAAAATATAGAAAAAAATAAGAGTAGTTAAAAAGGCAGAACTACGTTTGCCGGGTCAGCTAATAATAAATAAATATTGACGGGACAAATTATACTTACTGATCTAACCCCAAAGTAAGCAAATTATTACTTGTGTTGTGGGTGCTAATCATCTAATACATAGATGTACATATATAAATACTGAGATATATTTAATACACACCCAAACCCGGAAATAAAAACATTTATGCTCATCACACCAATGCTTGTTCCCGTCGGGGATCGAACCCGAGCCCCGTCGATTGTGTAGTCAGAGTCGCTAACCACTCAACCAACGGCTGTCCCGGCCGTCAAAACAAATATATGGCCAAACGTTAAGTTTCGTCTAGCACGATTCAATACCCTAGTTTCTTTGATACTAACTTAGCTTTACTCTTTAAATAATTACAAAGTTGGACGTCACTTGCTATTTCGACATTAAAATGTTAATGGGAAGTGTTCTAGAATAAAAGTGCTTTGATAAAAGGGTTCTTTTAGGGGGATAACGCACAGGCTTCAGGTCTTCAGCGGTTAAATGAAATAATTATGTCGAGGTGAAGATAAAATTTCATTTCTATGAAATATCATTCTTTTTGACTGTTACATATGCAATATTTTATATTAAAAAAAGTATCTTCACGCCCGTATCCCCGAAGAGGTAGGCAGAGGTACAACCAGTACACCCACGATCTATTTATATATATATATATATATATATATATATATATACACATATATATATATATATATATATATATATACATATATATATATATATATATATACACATAGGAAATTAAAACATTTTTAAACTTATAATATTTATTGCGAGCTCATTTACTTAAAGCGCGTGATTTACAAAAGTACAAATATATACAAAATCTTAATTAATACTCTTAGTTATATTATGTTTATGTTATGTACAAGTAAATTATATAAATAACTAGTATTTACAAAAAAGTTATTGTAAACACAAAATGTAGAAAGTAATGTTTTTCAAAAGCTTTTTATAAATTACAGAAAAAAGTTCTTTTGCAGTAGTACAACCTTAGTGTTCATATAACTTTCATTATCACATTGACGATACACAGAGTCTTTCTTAAAACTTATTATTCATGTCCCTCATAATTCACTTAAATTATACACAATATAATACACTGGCACTAATTGTTCAATTATCATTATTCTAAATTGTTCGTTGTCTTTACCCTACATAAGGAAAAGGTGCATATGGGGGAGGATAGAATCCTGGGAAAGCTGCACTTGGTTGTATAGGTATAGGTATTGATGATGTAACATAAGATGTCACCACTGTTGGAACTAATCTAGTTGAAAATAGTGTAGTGTATACGGTTTTAGCTCCAAATGTAAGTTTTAGAACTTGACTATTAGTAGCAACTACTTCGGTGTTTACCACTACGGGAGTAGAAGTTACAGTAAATTGCTGTTGTGGGAATAGTGGGTTTATGGGTAAAGGTGGTAGGCTGCTCGTGCCTATCTCATATTCTGTTTTTGTAATTGTTGCTATAGGCCGAGAAATGGTGCTTTGTACAGTACTCTTTCCATCGAAGAAAGGAATAACATGAGACTCGTAAATTGTTTCATATTTAAAGACAGGCTTAGAGGTAGTTACTACATTAGGAATTTGGGCTGCAGCAGCTGGATTCAACAATCTTAGGAGAGCTAGCTGTTGAGCTTGTTCAGGTGAAAGCGCTGGAGTAGATGGACTTGGAGGTTCGGTAACATGATTTACTTTATTTTGTCCATGAGCTTTTTTGAGTCTTAAGTGACTATCTCTATATTTATCAATTTCAGTTAAATCAAAGTTAGATCCAATATTTGCTAGATCCAAGTCGGATGGGAAGACGCGTACACCACCTTCATCTTCATTGCTGTCTCCAAAGTCTAATTCTAAATGTAATTCAGATCCAGCTTCATCCAGACGACTATTAAATTCTTTTAAGGTTTTGCTAGGTATAAATTGGAAGAAGTCCATTGGTGGCAGTGTTTTTGTAGCTGTGACTAGTCTGGTGACTTGATAAGTTTGTATGAAAGTAAGACTATTCGTCACATTGTGATCCCTGACGATTGGTAAGATATGAGTTTTCAACATATTTTGTGTTGTACTAAATGTTTCAGTAACTGTTTCCAGAGGAGGAGTTTCAACATCCGATGAGAGCGTTATTGGAGGTAAAGTAGCAATGCTTGAATCGAGCAGATAATGATCCTTCCCATATGGCGACGCCGTCGCTAATATGTTTTCTGTCAACGGTTCATTGAGAGAATTTTGGGAACTTGGTATTATCGTCGGTTCAATGCGTTTTTCAATGGTTGTTGTTACAGTTATAATTCGGGTGTTTTTGACACGGCCAACCTGTAAACAGATATAAATAGCTTAAAGGAGCATGGGAAGAAACGTCCCCACCTTCCAACGGATTTGAAACAATTATCATTTAGTAGGATAGATAATTTCTTATTAAGACGACAGTTCAAATATGTGGAGTTTTTTTAATACTTTTCTATTCATATTTACATAGTGTGAAATAAAAAAGAAAAGAAAAATAGTGATCTTAATGTCTTCATATAAAAATAACCATGATTTTCCGGGGACAATAAAACATGTATTTTCTGTTACATAAAATAACAGTAATTATAATATATTAATATCGCCACACGCGAAGATGCGAGAAACCGACAGTTAGTTTTATCGGCTGGGATTATTATGTTAACATTTATGAAAACAGCTAATTTTCACCTAAACTTGTTTGTATTTATTTTTGTTGTATTTATCATAAGATGGAAAACAAGTGGATTACTCTCCCTGGCTGAAAAGAAAAAACCATCGCCTAGCATTGACATAATCGGTTCAAGTAATGAGTTCCCGGGTTGAACAAAAATGTTATTGAGATTTTTTTAAGGTTTTTCTTGAAAACTAAAAATCTCAGTAGCGGTTAGGAGTCTGGTGGTGGTGTGTTAATACCCACCTTTGCCTCAGATGAACCCGTTATAGCTATAGGATCTGGTTAGAGTTAAGCGGTAATCATTGCCAAGTTAAATGAAGCGAAGCGGATCACTTCCCTTGTCGTCAACCAACTATCGGGTAAATCTTGGATAGATACTTCAATGATCGAACTAATTCAATATGACTTTTCGTAAGAAAACTGGCGCGATGATACTTCAAACACTGTTTTTCAATATTTGGATATATATTTGTATATCAGCTCAGACATCTTTATTACTAGAAAGTTGTAAATTGGCATAAATGTACAATGAAAATATTAGCCATAGAAACAAAGTGGTGAAATAAAATCTTAAAAATATTTTTTGGATAGCTCTTTTACGTATAAAGTGGACATGTTAATTTTTTTCTCGCATACACCATCGTTGTTAGGTTTTCAAAAAAACACTATAGGTCTTCTGAAACAATTTTTCAAATAAGGGATCTGTTTGTTAAAAACTAAGCTTTAAAGTGCTAATTTTTAGTAGGTGGGTGGAAAAAATCACGAAGTTAAAAAGCAAAACTATTACACCTTTACAAGTTTATGAGTAACTAGCTGTGCCCGCGACTTCGTTCGCGTGGAAAAAATTCTAAAATAAAAACCCGCATAGTTCCCGTTCCCGTGAGATTTCCGGGATAATAACTATCCTATGTCCTTTCTTGGGTCTCAAACTATATTTGTACCAAATTTTATCCAAAACGGTTCAGTGGTTTGGCCACTGAACCGATTTGGATAAAATTTGGTACAAATATAGCAGACAGACAGACAGACAAACAGAGTTACTTTCGCATTTATAATATTAGTATGGATAGTATGGATAATTGACGAACTTAATGTGTACTTGGAGAAGTTTTTATAGGCTGTAGTGCGGATATATCCCTCGCTGACGTTAATTAGGTTAAATGTTCATAGGTTGAAATAATTTAAAAAGCTCACATCTTATTCCACACTATTGTGAAGGGTAACTACGGAACCCTACCTTACGCGTGGTCCGTCACGCTCTTTTCCAATTTTTATGACAAAATATACCGACCAAGCAGGTACCTTTCTCGATGAAAAGAGATGATTATCTCCTATAGGTATGAAAGATGTTGCCACATGCATTTTCATAAACTAATAAAGTGGCTGTTAATTACGTGTCAAGTATTTTGGAGTTAGGATGTACGAGTACATTTAAATATAAGATGAAATTACCTGGAATGTGTACGGTGATTTAAGAGTTGCAATTTCGTAGTAAACGTCCCGGAAATCAGCTGGAGTGCTAATTTCAACTTTCAATGTTTCTACAGGAGGTGGTTTTTCAATAGAATTGTCATCATCATTCTCGAGCAGCGTACCAGGTCCACTTTGCGATCCTTGTAATTCTAAATCATTATCAGATCGTGCTTGTGGTGATAGATCGTTGAGTTGAGGATCATCAAGTAAGGGATTATAATTTGGCGTAGTTTGTGTCTCTTCTTCACCATTAGATTTGCGAATTGTAACTTTTGGTTTGGGACTGGTTTTATATTGCCATCTTCCTGAACCTGGTGTCCTGTTTAATTTAAATTTGTAAATGCTTGTTGATGCCGCTGGAGTAACTTGTTCAACAGCCGATGGCTGAATACGAGGTTTGAATCCACGTCTCGATTGATTATCTGTATTGCTTGCTGGCGTGACGGTAATTTTGTGACCGGAATTTTTATTATTCTTTCGTCTATTCGAAAATGAAGCTGATGATGGTTCACTGAAAACAGACACGGTTGGTACTTGAGGGTCATTTCTTGTTCGGCCGAAACGTTTACTGAAAGTGAAAGTAATGTTTTGCAAATTATATAACGAAATATTATGTTCTATATACAATTATTTTACTTTAATATGGAAGAAATTATTTACAAAAAAGACTTTCTAGAAGTTTTGTCCCAAAATGGGAACAAGAAATTATTGCCATGCTTACATTTTATAACGAAACATGCTATGTTTATTGCTTACGTTTACGTAAGCAATAAACATAGCATACATAGCATAGCAACAATAAGCTGAATATTTTTGAATTAAAATTTGTATCAATTGCGATATCTTCATTAGATGAGAATTAATAAATGAATGAGCAAGAGAATAAAGTATAAATTTTCTTGGTGATAAACAGGCACATTGTTCATAGATTTTTTATTTATATGTTATTCATAGATTTTGAATCTGTAGAAAATCTTTTATTTTTTTATACAGGGAAAGGAAATAAAATATGCTTTAGTATGGTAAACACGATGTTTTTTTCTCAGATTTATAAATATTATTAAAAATGTGATATATTTGTATTGCATTCAACTAAACCCCAAAGATCAGTTTACAATTTTTTTTAAGATTAGTCAAAGTCAGTCAAAATATTTTTATTCGAATTATCCTTTACAGGCACTTTAGACGAGTCAACATTTTTTTTGGTTTCTATGGGATCGGAAACGCAGCCACACACTGAAAAAATTTGGCGGAAGAAATTCAGTGGGCTTGATCTTTTTGTGATTATGAACTATGGGTGAGTAGGTAGATGGAAATATTCAATTGAATTTTTATTGAAAAATATACACCAACATAGTTAAATTTATATATATTACTAGCTGATCCGCGCAGCTTCGCCCGCGAGTAGATTAACATGTCGTCAAGATAGCTTTTCATACAAATTTCATCCCCTGTTTCAACCCTTTAAGGGTTGATTTTCGAAAAAAAATAGCCTATGTTTGACCCCGGCTCTTCAACTATTTCCATGCCAAATTTCATGAAAATCGGTCCAGTGGTTTAGCCGTGAAAGCGTAACAGACAGGCAGACAGACTTTCGCATTTATAATATTAATAAGTAAATAAGTATGGATGGAGAGAGCATAGACGAGACATTTAATGAAAAAATAATAAGGAATCAAAATTGATGATTCTATTCAACGACATAATTTAATCCTCAATATTTTTTTAAATTATATTGCATAACAACCATGTTGTTTTGTTTTGTTACAACATGGAACATGGAACAACGTTATCAACGTGGAAAGGTGTTAATATCATAATTTTTTATCTAATGCTAAATGAGTATATAAATTAAAGCAAAGGATGCGTGATAATTAATTAAAAATATTGTGTATAAAATACCTTTGACTGCGTTGGCTTTGAGATGAATTTCTGTTTTTGAATTTTTTGCCTTGATTTGATGGCTCGATGCTTTCATTGTCGTTATTTTGAGACTTATGCCGATTTTTAAACGAGTTTCCATTATTTGTTTGTCGACGTGGCTTACTATGGTTATCATCTTCGCTAATAGATGGTGTAGGCTCTAAGTTATGTCTGTGATTTTTCGATATCGTCGGAGCCGCTGTTTTCGTAATTCTATGGGGCTGACTGGGTGAAATTTTAGGTTTTTGACCTGCGTGTAATATTTTTGAATTGCTATTTAGCACTTGAGCATACTTTCCAGATATATATGTGCCAATGACACTGGTTTCATGCACAGTTGTTAAACCATCTTTAACAATTGTTCCGCCAAGAGTAGTAACAAGTCCTACTGGATGGTCTTCATCTTCAGGAGGAGGTGTAGGTTGGTGTCGGTTTTTCTGATTATGTTTTGGCTTTTGACTATGTGCCTTTGATGGACGGATGTTAATTACTTTATAAGTTTCTTCAACGAACTCCGATGGCTGTCGAGATAGGAAATCATATTCCGGTTCTCCAATGTTGTTAGAAACTAAAATAGCTGGTTCGTCTTCAGTTTCGGATTTAAGGGGTAAATTATTCACTTTAGAGGGTGGTGGAGTATTTTGTTTAACTTCAACTTTGCTACTTACGACATTAGTGATACTTTTGGCGAGAGTTTTTGGCTTTTTATCGGACTGAGAAGCTTGTTTAGTTGATTTTTGAGGCGATTGATTAGCAGGATTTTCTAAAATCTTAGACGGACCAGCAACAACTTCTACCTTAGATATTATTTGCTTTTGTTCCTTTATCGTTGATTTAGGTGCGTTACTAGCGTGGTCCTCTTTTTTCTTAGAAGATAAAGCTACTGAAATTGAGCTTGATGCAATAACTGGTGCAACCGGCTTATTTGTTTTTTCTTTTTCTATTGTTTTGCTTGGTTTGATTGCTTCTGGTTTCACGTTACTGATAGGCGGAGGTTTTGTTTCTATAATATTATCTTGAACAGGTTTTTCGGTTTTTGGTTCTAAACATTAACAAATTTTTTATTATGAATACAATTTATTACTAGCAAAATAATTAATATATGACGTATGAGAATTAAAAATGAGTGATTTTGTTTTATAGTAATTTATAAGTTATAAGTGGATAAAATATAAATTTCTTTTTGTAGAAGACGGAGCAAACTTGCAGGAGGTGCACCTGATGGTAAGTGATCACCCATGAACATCCGTAATACTTCTCTTGCAGTTGTGTTGCCGGCCTTTTAAAAATGAGTAAGCTCTTTTCTTGAAGGTCCCCAAGTCGCATCCGTTCGGGAACTTCCATTTTTTGACTCCACAATAGAGTAGTGCGAGGCAAACGTGTCGAGAGTAACGCACGGTTGTAGATTTCCAGACATCGAGATAGTGAGGGTTTTCAAATTTCGACGCGATGTCCGTTGATGAAATGCAGCAGCAGGGTATAGTAATTTGTAGATTGCCTTATTATAACCATCAACTTTATCCTTAATTTTGTTTGTTGCATAAATATTTGGCTGGATTGCATAAAGACTTGGACACTTTAGCTACCAATTTCTTACTTAAAAGAGATATCATCTTAAACAATAATCAGCATAATGAAATGGCTTTTTTTATGGAAGAGGGGGCAAACGAGCAGGAGGTGCACCTGATGTTGAGTGATCACCGCAGCCAATGGGCATCCGCAATACCATAGGCCTTGCAGTTGCGTTGCTGCCTTTTTAAAAATGAGTACGCTCTTTTCTTGAAGGTCCCCATGTCGTATTTGTTCGGAAACCCCCTGCCGGTAATTGATTCCACAAAAGAGTAGTGCGAGGCAAAAAGTATCGGGAGAACCGCACGGTTGTGGATTTCCAGACATCAAGATGGTGTGGGTGGAACTTCAAATTTTGACGCGATGTCCGATGATGGAAGTTAGCAGCAGGAATTAATCCAAACAACTCGTCAGAACAATCTCCATGACAGATACGATACAAGACGCAGAGTGAAATTACGTCTCTGCGTAATGCCAAAAAGTCAAGCCGTTTCGAAATAGCCTGATCGTCAGCGATTCGAACCGCTCTACGTTGAATGCGGTCAAGTGGAAGAAGCTGGTACTGGGGAGCTCCGGCCCAGAGATGAGAGCAGTACTCCATGTGAGGCCGAATTTGCGCCTTATAAAGTTGGAGACGATGGGCCAGCAAGAAATACTGCTTCGCTCTGCTGAGCACACCGAGCTTTTTGGAGGCTAGTTTCGCCTTGCCTTCCAGATGGCCGCGAAATTGAACGGTATTCGATATGTCGATTCCCAGGATTCCGACACTGGCTGAGGCTGTCATGAGAGTATCCTCAAATCGAGGTGATATGACAAGGGGTGTCTTTTTTGGGGTGAACGCGCAAAGCTGTGTCTTTTTGGGGTTAAATGTGACCATGTTTTGACGACCCCATTCCGAGACATCAGTAAGTCGATTCTCGACTTCAGACACAAGCTTCTTTCGGCTCTCTTCGACGTGTTCCCGAGAAATACCGCTATGACCAGAGTATGTAGCATCATCAGTACTATCATCTGCATAGCAATGTATGTTACTAATTCGCAACATATCATTGATATGCAGGAGAAAAAGGGTCGGTGATAGCACGCAGCCTTAGGGAACACCAGCATTGACGGGTTTAAGGTCGGAGCATGCACCGTCGACTACGACCTTGATGCTCCGATCAGCCAAAAAACTGGTTATCCACTTGCACAATTTCTCAGGAAGCCCGTAGGAAGGCAGCTTTGCGAGAAGTGCTTTGTGCCATACCCGATCAAAGGCCTTAGCTATGTCCAAACTTACAGCCAATGGACTCAACTGCCTCCGCCTATCGATGTGTCAAATATACTAGCAGATCACCAGCTGAGCGGCCGCGACGGAAACCGTACTGACGGTCACTAATCAGCTGGTGCTCTTCTAAATACTTCAGGAGCTCATAGTTGATGATGGTTTCCATAGTTTTGGAGAACAAGGAGGTTATGGCTATGGGCCGGTAATTGGACGGGCTAGAGCTATCTCCTTTTTTGGGAATGGGATGCACTAGAGCTGTCTTCCACGATTTTGGTACCACGCCGAGTCAGTAGGAGAGTCGAAACAGGCGCGTTAATACTGGCGCCAACTCCGGAGCGCACACTTTAAGCACAACAGAAGAGATGCCATCCGGCCCACTAGACTTGTGGACGTCCAAGGAAAAAAGTGCTTTAAGCACAGAAGATTGCAGGAATCTTGGTTCTTCTTTCGTAATGTGCTGGTTTTTACATCACGAGATGCCAACGCAGCAGTCCAAGCCCGGTAGCACTCCCGCTTTCGGCGTGAAGCCGTTTTGCAGGAGCGACCTAACCAAGGCTGAGACCCACCACCAACCGGCACCGCAGGAAATGGAATGAAAAGTTCCATACCCTACAGCACCACATCAGCGATAGAGTCAGCAACGACACTCAGATCATCCAGCTGGAAGCACATCCGCCCCATGGGAGGACGCAAAAAAAGATCGCATCCCGTCCCAATCTGCTGACCTATAGTGCCAATCGCGACGATGGCCTGCAAAAGGAGGCCGTGATAGGCACGTAACCGGAACTTTGCTCCGGATCAGGCAGTGGTCTGACGTACCAAGTGGGACGTCCACAGATACCTGGTAGTCATCCGGATGAGAGGTCAGCAGAAGGTCCAACAGTGAAGGCGTATGGTCGTCCACGTCTGGAACACGCGCAGGCGAAGTTACTAGTTGTGTTAGACCATACGCCAAGGCAAAATCGTGAACAGACCTCCCCGCATGATCTGTAGTACGAGAGAATAGCCATTCGGCGTGATGGGCATTAAAATCGCCCAAGATCACGATCTCAGCGAAGGGGGTCTGTTGTAACGTGGAATCTACAGCCGTTTGTATGCGCTCAACGAGCCTGTCGACTTCAGTATTCCCGCTATGGGATGGGACCTGTAAAGGCACGCGTAGATGCGGGGATGGTCGTCGCAATCTACACGCAGCCAGAGGATGGATAGGTCCCGACCTTCAAGTTTACCGAGGCGCCGGTAACAGATATCTTCTCTGACGTAGGCGCACACACCAGCCCGCGGTACAAAGGCATGTTCCAATTTGTACCCTGGGTAGGAGAGGTAAGAAGTATCAGCCGGAGAAGATATCTGTGTCTCGGTCAAAATGAGCAAGGCTGGCTTCGCCGTCTCCAGATGGTAGTGGACGGCGTTCAGGTTGGAATGAAGCCCCCTGATATTGCAATACCTGGGGCAGCCTGAGCTTCCGTGATCTGGCTGCTTAAGGAAGCCAGAGCAGAGGGGGGGCGGGGGGGTTGGCTTTCGGGACTCTCACAAACCAAACGAAACACAACAGCAAACTTTTGCTTCACGTCGGTGTTAAGTGAGAGAGTGGTATCTCCCCAGGCGTGCCGGCCTATTCAGCTGCTATTGCAAGATGGATGGCAATAGTCCGTTGTAGGTACTTACTTAAGCTCTTATCTCTAAACTTGTGTGGGGATACAAGTTTAAGACAAGAGGTTTATCAATCTCAACAGCGGGATGGTATAGTAATTTAACAATAATAATAATAATAATACCGCTGGAAAAATTACATGAATTGATCTAACCCCAAAGTGACCAATTATTTACTTATGATATAGGTGTTAGTCAACGATATTAAAACAAGGAAATCAAAAATAAATACTGAAGTATATTTAATAATCACCTAAACCCAGAAACACAAATCTTTTCTCAGTTCATCACACAAATACCTGTCCCTATCGGTAATCAAACCCAAACCCCATTAATTGCATAGCCAGGGTCGCTATTCACCCGACCGACGGAGCTGTGCAATGATGATTAATAAAACGTATTGTTAAAAATTTACAAAATCACATTAACTTTTAAGTAAATAAGAAATTATACCACCTGGTAGAGGTGCAGATTGTGGTGAGAAAACCATGACTGTATTTCCTATCGTAGTGGTAAAGTCGAGGAATCCATAAACTGTCTGAGTCAGAAAAGGGCTATCGGCGCTAGTTATACAACCTGAAATGTAAAGAAATCTTTTTTGAATTTCTTAAAGTACAAGTAATACTGAAGATTTGTAGATATTAAGATAGAGATAACACACATTTTTGCAGTAAGGAAATGCTACGAGTAGGTAACATTTGTTTTAAAATATACTAAATTTTAGCCTCTTGCCAACTAGAATCTTGGTCAAAAAGTTAAATAGCACATACACATCAGAAATATGTTGCAAGTATTATTCTTATCAGACTCAGAAATAGCTAAGGTAATAATGTTATCGAGAGCTACGAGTTGCTTTTATAATTAATCAATGTATAAATATTTAATATGTCTTCAAAATATTTTGAAAAATCCCTTATGTTATTCATTGTATAAATATTAAATTCATAGTTTTGTTTTAGAAATTCAACATTAATATATTAGGGTCCGCTTGTACCAAGCAACTTTTTAAATGAATTGAACTCTAGTCCTTGAGTTGGTCTGGGGTCCGGGCCAGGTAGTTCATAAGAGGCGAACGATTAGCTAAGGCTACCTTAGCTCCTTTGAAGCCAACTACTGTTTTGCCAGGCAGGTCGTAAAAGGCGACCGATTGGCTATACGAGTCACTAACATCGTAGCGACTAGGTGGTAGAATTCTGCATTATATCACCCTTGTTTGATACCACCGCCGTACACATTCCTGCCGCAATAGTCTCAGTGCTTGTTACTGTCGCGTTTCAGTTTGGAGGGTAAGGTTGCCGGTAAACTTATGTATGTAGCATTATCACCCTGTTACATAGACAGTAAAGAACCATTAACATCTTTTGTGTCTATATGTAGCAGTTGTCATTGCGCCGCCTGAGGCCTATATGCGGCTTTTCTATCAGGAGAGCCATCTGCTTGTTTGCTATCTTATAATATAAAAAAAGATAGAAAAAGTAATACCAAATCAATAAAACTTAAGCTCATCATCAGCAAAAAACTTTAATATTATAGTAAGTTTTATCTACTAGCAATTTATTTTATTTTAACTATATTTAGACCGTGGTCCCAGGAATTTTTTTAATTATTAACAAGTAGATTTTTTGTGATCCACTTAGTTTTTACGAGATGTCCATCTTTTCCGTTACATCTCCGAAAAATCTCGAATCGAAATCGAACTAATAAAGTTAGGGCTTCGCAAATTTAATTCGATGAAATAAAAATATTGATTAATAACGATAATTATTTTTTACTTTAATCGCTTGATTATTTTATGAAAAACACGAAAAAACTTTTGTCTTACACATTCGATGTTTTTTTTGACGAGTCCTCCACTCTAAAGATTCAGAATTATATTATTTTTAAATTGATATTATTCAATTTAAATTAATTTTTTCACAATAGCTTGTTAATTATTATTATTAAATTTCAAGGGTTACTTTGTCCTGCATGTAAAGTGGAAACTTTTCTTAGTCCGACACTCTAAAGTTTTCTTTTTTATCTATTTTTATTAGTCACCCGATTCGAGATTTTTCGACGATAGAAAAGAAGGGCGTCTCGTCAAAACGAAGCTGTTCATAAAAATTCAGCTTGTTATTAAAAGAATTTATTACAAAAAGAAATTTGTTCCTGAGACAACTGTCTAATTGTGGGTCCCACATGTAAAATAAATTTTTTGGGGTAATAAGCAGTAGTAATTTTAGATACACTAATTGGGGAAAAAAATCGTGTGAAAGTGAATATTTCATCGAAAACTGAAATGAAAAAGTGAAAATCTGAGTTTAAGCATCAGTACCGTGGAGGATAGATTTGCTCGTATTTCAAATCGGGCTGCTTATTGCACTAATTAGTGTAACCGGTGAGTTCTTTCCACGTTTCTCGTTTCTATTTGATTAATGATACATTAATTACAACTTATCAATTTAATAATCTCAATTACTTAATTACGCTGTTTTACGCTTTTCGATTAGTATAATGACGTATACGCGAAAAGTAAAAAAATAAATATATTTTTTTTTGATTTACTTCCTCCCATCCATCAACACCGACTCCTTTGAAGAATAGACCGCCATTCTGCTAGGCAGGCTGTAAAAAGCGTCTGATTGGCTAGACGTGGCATTACCATCGTGATTGATGTGTAGTGATGTGGTAGAGTCTCGCCCGGGTATTTGGTAGCACCGCCTTACCTATTCCTGCCGAAATCGCGTCAATGCTTGTAATTGTCCTGTTCCTTTTTGAAGGGTAAGATAGCCGGTTGACTTATGTACACGATATTGCTATCCCGCCACACGATGCTATCCGTTTACATCAACCACCATTAACATCTTTGGTGTCTATAGGCGATGGTTTTTTTTCTATCAGGAGAGCCATCAAATTGTTTGCTATCTTATGTTATGAAAAATACATTCCTGCATAATAAGATAGATCTTCAAAAGAAGTTGGTTTTAATAAAGTAAAATAGGGTGACATTTTATGTATGACACTTTCCGGGTTATTTTAAAATATACGTGAGTTCAATAAAATATAAAGATAAGAGCCAAAATGCAGTATTTTCGATACCATTGGCCAGTAAATGAGGTGTAATAGTACCTTCGTACCGCTCAAGTGTGTAAAAAACGAAAGCCATACAAAACATACTTATCTCATGGTTAACGATCCGTAAATTCTTTTTTTCGTAGAACTAGATTTGGAATGAATACACAGTCGATTTAGTACTAACTGCACTGATTTGCTACACGTTATACTCGGAACTCTTTTATTTTTTTACACATTAGTTATAGTACGTGTTTTATTGTTGCCTTTTTTATATCAAAAGATAGCAAACAAGCAGATGGGTCTCCTGATGGAAAGAGTCAACAAGAAGTCAGAGTCGTGCAGGATCCATGGGGACGAGCAATTGACCAAAGCTGGTTGGAAACATGATAGCTTCTTCATCATTGTATTCAATTCTTTCAGTAAACATCTGCGGTAATGCTCATCCCGTTTGGTAAGAAGGTGTGCTGAATTACACTGGCGTTAGACCACCAAACAGTGACCATTACATTCCTAGGGGTAAATTTTAGATGCTGAACCAGGATCCAACAAACTTGACGAGTGGTTAGGATTGTCAAACAGAATCAATTTTCGTCGCAGGTAACAGCGGTTCAAAATTACCTCTGCTTGTTGAGCAGTGCAAGTCACGTATCGATGCGTAACTTCGCGCCAGCGATCATTGAATTCATTGGGTACACATTTTTCAAGATTTTTGACCTTGATAATTTGGTACGATTGGACAAATATTGTTGTGTTGTTAACGTCGAAGCTGCTGCTAATTTAGATTAAGTATCATTAGCCTCTATAATCGCCTTTAATTCGTAATTGTCGATCAACATTTTTAGATGACCACGGGGTTCATTTCTTAGGTAAAATTGTTTAGAACGGAAGCGAGCAAATCAATATTAGGTGGTGGGTTCGTTTGTAGTATTCGCTTCATAAACATCACATTGTTGATGTTGCCACTTGCCAGCCAGTTGCGATATGTAGTCGTCATGCGAAATGTAGTACGTCAATAATATTTATTTATTTTTTTCTACCTTTTTTATCATTTTTTTGAGTTGAAAAAATATCGCAAAGAACGTTACTGACGGGATGCCCAGACCGCACACATTTTTTAAATTAAATACAGTGTTACTTGGACCTTCTATATAAACAAACTCGCCTAAATAATTCTCATACATATAATGATCTCTTAAAAAGTATCAATTGAGACAAACAAATAATTTCGCAGTAGTATTTTAAGGTCTATATTCTCAAATACTTTTTTAGGGTATTTAAAACGTGAATTGATTACATTTCCATAACTTTAAATCGCTAAAGTGCTCGTAAAACTATCTATTAAAAAGTATTGGGACAAGGATGAAATTTAGTATGCATTTTCGCATTGGAAAGTGGGTAACAAAATTCTGGCGGGGTCGTGTCGCTATATCCATGTTACTTCCGGGCCATTTGCCGTCAAGTGGGCTGAGATAGTCCTCAGATACGGATCGGAACCGCCTCTACTCCAATCTATGTATTTTCAATTACTTTGTTCTAAACATTTCTATTTTAATACGCATGGCCGCTGTTACCAATAACGTTAGACGAGAGAAATGGAAATGAAATAACATATATTTCAACGATGATTGCAGTGAAATTCTTACAAAGATAATATATTCGCAATTCATACAAGTACAAAAGTAAAATAATATGTGCTTTTGTGAAAATTGTGGAAAAGAAAATATGAACAAAGGAAAAACTTTGGAGAGACAAAAGTATAAAGAAATATCTTAGTAAAGAGCAGTAACTTTTTATACACATAATAAAAATATAAAGAAGAACAGCTCCGTGTATAAAAGATAATTTAAAACACTATATAAGATATCACAAACGGAAGGTAGCTGTCTTGATGGAAAGAGGCAATCATCGTCTATAGACACTAAAGATGTCAATGCCATGTTGCCACCTGTGTGTGGTGAGATGTAACGCCCGTAAACTTATTTACGGGCTACCTTACTCTTATAAACAGAACACGATAGTGATAGGCACTAACGCTATTACGGCTGAATAGATAAGGCGGCGGTACTAAGCGTTGCAGAACTTTGCCATCTAGTAGTCATGATGTTAGTGTCATATTTGGCCAATCATTCACCTTTTACAAATTGCCTGGTAAAAAGGCCCGATTTAACACGAAGTATAAAATTCTTCAATGATTTTTATTCTATTATCTATCCATTTGTCCTTTATGCATGCATAACATATGAAAGAACTTTAGTGATTTTGGTATGATATTTTTCTTGTTTTATAGAATCGGGGATTTCTCTCTGCTAGTAAGTGATTACGACCGCTAATCGATGACCAGATATTATAAGCTTATATCTACATAAGATCAACATGTTTGTTTTTAGAACTAATTTATTTGTATTTAACAGAAGGTATATGATGACACCTTTCAAATGTTTATTTTAAATAATCGACTCCTCTAGCACAGATTATATAATAGATACCTACTATTGTGACATTTAGTTTAAAGTAAATAACTTTTTATTCAGTATTATATTCTAAAAATACTTTACTACTTTTATTTACTAACACCTAATAAGAGCAACTGGTCTGGCGCATCATCAAGGATATAAATTGAAAGTATAAATAAATTTTGTTTTTTTGATACCAATACAGGGATAGTAACGGTGTTGGTGGACATTTTAGATGTCTATAGGCACAAAATAAAAAAGTATTATAGGCGTTACTTATATTTTTTCTTCAAGCGAATCAGCTGCTTGTTTGCTATCGTATAATATAAAAAAATACTTACAGAGATGCGCAGACAGCGCTAAGATGATAAGTATTCTGTGATCCATGATGATCGCTTCGATGTATTTAGTGACAGATAACTGAACTATCTACGACTCGAAGATGGCTGCATTTTGTGTAACCTGGAATAAAAAATAAACAGGTTTTAATAACCATCACAACAAATTACCAGATAAAATTAAGTCAGAGGAATATTATCGTCTGTTTATAAAACTTGTGAAATTTTTCTGATAGAAAAATGTTACTACACTATTAATGACAATCATATGAATCTTTTATAATAAGGATCGGTTTAGTCATACATTGCAATACCCTAATAGGGTGTATATGTTCATTATTTGGTAAACACTTTGATTAGTGCGAGTGCGTAGTAAAATTGATTACTAATCACTCGCACTTGATCCGTATGAGCTCACTTGAGACATTGATCAACGGCTGCCTTCATGTATTTTTTGCTCAATACTAAACACCTGCATTAAACACTTGCACTAATCAAAGTGCAATTGGGGGTTTAATTATTGTAACACCGAACATAATATTAATTGTAACATATAATGAAATAAATGATTGAGTATGAGTTTGACTATGATATATATGATCAGACTGCTGTTGCTCGCTACTTCATATGTGTGACAAAAATCATTACTTCATTTGACTAGATCGGTTAAATATGTCACTTCTGGATAGTGTAGCCTTCTAATAGTAAAATATTATTTAAGATAAGTCCAGTAGTTTAAGATCATTCGTGTACCTAAGTGTTTTCTTTTATAATATTTTTTTAATAGATCATTGTCTTACTGATAAGTATCTCGTAAAAGGTGATAGAATAAGAATAATTTAATGACAAAAAATCTTAAATATTATTTCTTAAATATATGTAACACAGAATAAACGCCAAACCTATTGCCAACTCTGATTGAGAACTCGAAGTGAGCTGCGCTTGTGATTATAACGACCTATAAGTCCACTCACATCTCCGTTCCAGATTGACGTTATACTACACACTATGCAAACTAACAACTAAATATCTTCAATAGATGATAAACAATACGCTTATTTTTTGTTAAAGGAACAATTTAGCTTATGCCTCTCCAGTGCGGCTGAATTGTACCTAGCTCTGAGTTGACAGTAGAGCAATCATGGTGGGTGGTTAAGTGACGAGAGCTACCAATTCCGTATGGTGTTCCCGCATATATATTTTATGGAAAAAAATAAACTCCTAACTCTTTTTAAACATATACATATACAATATCCCCCGTGTTGGTCCCGGGCTCCTTTGAAAAATAGGCCAATTGCTGTTTTGCCAGGCAGGTCGTAAAAGGCGATCGAGTGGTTATGCGCGTCACTACCGTCGTGATTACTAGGTGGTAGAGTTCTGCATCGGCTCGACCGGGTTTGGTACCACCGCCTTACCTATTCCTATCGCAATAGTGTCGGTGTATGTCGCTGCAGTGTTTCAGTTTTGAAGCGTTAGTGCTAGTCGCTGTCGTGTTCCGGTTTGGAGGGTAAGGTAGCCGGTAAACTTATGCATGTGGCATTAGCCCTCACCACAAGATAGCAACGCACCATTAACATCTTTGGTGTCTATAGGCGATGGTTGACTCTTTCCATCAGGAGACCCATCTGCTTGTTTGCTATCTTATAATATAAAAAATATCTATATAATATATTCTAACACATACATATGAACTACATATAAATATAACAAAATAAAACTAATAGACACCAAGATAACTATTCATTTATTACTATTATTATTATAAAGTAACGTTTTTTTTCGAGGGAGAGATTCAGCATAGATACAGCCGCTGGCGTCTATTAGTATTCTAGTATAGAACGATAACAATACGGGGTGTAAAGAAAACCCTGTCCGATCAGAAAAAGGTATATTGGTAGGTCAATGACATTATCAAAAAAAAAATTATTTTTATAAAAATAAGGAAAATATCGTACTTTAAAGTGCCTCATTTTAGTACTAAAATTGAGCAACTTCCCCTTAAATTAAGCAAACATTTTGAAAATTTATGTATCAATATCCATAAAATAATGACACAAATATGTTTGTGTTAAGCTACCAAATAACGCCTTTAACGATCAGACAGGGTTTTCTTTACACACCGTATATGTCACCAACATCGTTTCTACTAACTAGGAGGTAAAGTTCTGCAACATCTCGCCCAGGTTTAGTATCATCTCCTTACCTATTCCTATCGCAATAGTGTCGGTGTATGTCGCTGCAGTGTTTCAGTTTTGAAGGTAAGGTAGCCGGTAAACTCATGGATGTGGTATTTCAACCTCTCCATACGGATAGCCATACAACTAACAATATCGGCGCCCTTAAATATTTATTTTATTCTGTTTTTAATATCTAATACCTTTAAACGAGCAATTCTTGTATATATATAATTGGAATCTCGGAATTGACTCCAACGATTTTCATGAAAGTCACAAATTAGGCGTTTTTCGGGTCAAGGAATAGATTTATCAAGGTTCCGGATCCAAGAAAAGCTCGGTTCACAAGATATGGGTATGTGAAAAACCGAGCAAAGCTCGGTCAACCAGGTACAGAAAAAAAATTATGTATTCTATAGGAATCGATTTATCAAGGTTCAAGGTCCAAGAAAAGTTCGGTTCCAAAAATGTGAAAAACCGAGCAAAGCTCGGTCAAACAGATATTTTGTTGTTATAGTGGCAACAGAAATACGTCATCTGTGAAAATTTCAGCTATCTAGCTATCACAGTTTATTATTTACAGCCTGGTGACAGACATGTGCACAGACGAACGGAAAGCCGAGTCATAGTAATAGGGTACCGTTTTTACCACAGACCAAATGAACACTAATAGACACGACAATTGGAAAGAAAACGTGACGCCGCGCATATGAGCAAACGCTCCTATTACTGTCAAAAATGTCATACCTTTGTAGGTTATATTATATCGTAAAAAATTGAAATAATCATGTTGTACTGTTTTATCGTACCGAATGAGCTGACATGGTTAAAAAATTACCCTTGGAGTGATTTTATTTCATCGGTAAGTAGTATATCTCTGTATTTCTGTGTGTAAATGCAAGCTACACTAACAAACTACGAAGTTGTCTTGAAAGGCGTATCCATTTAATTCGTGATTTTTACCCTTTGGGTACGGAACTCTAAAAAATACACTTTTTTTATTGTGTCTATTAAGCTTAAGAGTTTTGTGATGCGAGTTACGGAACTGCTGACCTGTATAATTTTGTGGTCATAATGCCAATGTTGATTACTGTCGCGTAGCAATATTAAATCAACCAGACGGGTATAGACAAGGTGGAACAAAATGGCGTTAATTTCATAAAATGACATTGTTTTTATATCGAATTTCAAGGGTCATGCATCGACGAACAGTATAATCACTGAAAATAAAGCGGTCGCATTCGGTCCGCTTCTCATTTTAGCGGTCCAGCAATTCATTGCACAAAACCAATATCGCTTTTAGAATAAATACGTTCGGGAGAGCGATTATTGCCCCAATAATTACTGCGGTCTTTGTATTAATTAATAATTTATATTGTGTTTTTGGGATTACATGATGTTTACTGTTTAATAAGATAATTAAATAATTTTACCGGCTGGGATTATTATGTTAACATTTATGAAAACAGCTCATTTTAACCTCAACTTGCTTGTATATATTTTTATTTTGTTATATGATAGCAAAAAAGCGGGTGGGAATAGACAACCATCACCTATAAGTTGTTAAATATGTTAAAAATGGCTTAAATATCGTATATTATAATAAAAAATTTGCATTTTAAAATTTAAACGTAAAACCACAAAAAGCTCTGGACTGTCATGGCGTCTAAATGATTTTTTATATCATAAGATAGCAAACAAGCAGATGGGTCTCCTGATGGAAAGAGTCAACCATCGCCTATAGACACCAAAGATGTTAATGGTGCGTTGCTATCTTGTGGCGAGGTCTAATGCCACATGCATAAGTTTACCGGCTACCTTACCCTCCAAACCGGAACACGACAGCGACAAGCAGTGACGCTATTGCGGCAGGAATAGGTAAGGCGGTGGTACCAGACCCGGGCGAGACAATGCAGAACTTTACCACCTAGTAGCCACGATGGTAGTGCCACTTTACCTAATACTTCATGTGCCATACTGTTAAGCTTCTCATAAAAGAAGAGAAAAGGCTACTTGTCACTAACATCGTGGCTTCTAAGTGGTAGTTTTGCAATGCCTTTACTGGGTTTTGGTATCACCGCCTTACCTATAACTGCCGCAATAGTATCTGAGCTTGTCACTATCGTGTTCCAATTTGGACGGTAAGGTAGCCGTTAAATATATTCTACACTCTTTGTCATTGGCACTTCGTGAAATGCCATTTTCATATTCAATTTACCTTGTATTGCATTTTAAAATTTAAATGTAAAACTACAAAAACGCTCTGGACTGTCATGTCGTCTAAATGATATTACGCTGTGGTCTATGAAAATGTCAAAAACGATAAGATGTTGTACCACGGTGTGACGCAACATTTCTTTACAAGCTATCACTTGCTGGTCTGGCCTCGTGGCCATAGCCGTTAAATTTATGCATGTGATATTAGGACCCCGCTACGCGATGGTCGCTATCGTTTTTAGTTTTGAGGACGAGATAGCTGGTGAATTTGTGTTTGGCATTCTATTTCTGCTATATATATAACAACCTTTTTTATATAAATAGTTTTTTGGTTCATATACGTAATAAGGTAAATTACTAAACATTTTTTCAAATGTAGTCATCTGCCTATAGCATTGTATAGCGTTGCTTTTCCCCGTGTTAGTTCGGATCCTCTTTGAAGAATAGACCATCTGCCATTCTGCCGGGCAGTTTGTAAAATGCAAACAATTGACTAAACATGTCACTGCCGAACGTGATTAAAGTTAAAACACTTTTTCATGTCTGAAAATACCCAACGTTTCTCATCGATCAAATTATACGATTTCTACGAAAATGTGAAATAGAATTGAGCCCATAAACAAATTAAGGATATTTATAACTACCGATCAGCCGAAAGATTACGTTTGGTAATTCACGACTAACATCCATAGCGGAGTTGTGGCATTTGATGTCGGATCGAAGGACTAATCTTAAGGTCGGTGAGGTTATGCCGGGAATTCACAATGCAGGGCATAGCGAGGCACTGTTACAATACCTAGCCTGTAATTTAATATGCTAAGATCAAATTCTGTATCGGAACCTATTATTTTATAGGTTATTGGAAAACAAAATGGTATATCAAACAGTATCGGTGTAAAACAGAGAGAGTGTGTTCTATTTGTTCACTTATGCAAAAAAAGGCGGATAAAAGATTGACGAAATAGACGTGTAATGAGATTGAGACATAATGAGGAACCGTTAAGTATCAGATTGATGGAAATCGACGTTCTAGTATAAATATCAAAGATTATAGGTAAATTCTTAGATCGTAATTTATGGAACTCAAAAAAATATCTATAAAGATTTTATTGATTCTTTATTTATAACCTTTTTATATAAATAAACAATACCTTCACGATAAATCACTTAAGCGCCTAATTCAAATTATTTGGCTCACCGGTACGCCACGGCGACGCGACGTTGCCGTGGCATACCGGTGAGCCAAATAATTCGAATTGAAACTTACGGTGGCTGGTGAGTTAGACCCTTAAGTGATTTATCGTGAAGGTATTGTGTATTTATATGAAACGGTAATAAATAAAGATTCAATAAAATCTTTACAGATATTTTTTTCCGTATTGGTCCGGGCTCTCTTTAAAGAATATACCATCTGCCATTCTGCTAGACAATTCATAAGAAGCAACGATTGGCTATGCGAGTTACTACCATCGTGAATACTAGGTGGTAAAGTTCTGTATTATCTTGCCCGGGTTTGGTACCACCGCTTTACCTATTTCTGTTGCAATAGCGTCAGTGCTTGTCACTATAGCATTTGGGTTTGGAAAGTAAGGTATCCGTTAAACTTATGCATGTGGTATTAAGACCCTGCCATAAAGATAGTAACGGACTATTAACATCTTTGGTTTCTATAAGCGACGCTTTTATTCCATCAAGAGAGACATCTGCTTTTTAGTTATCTTGAAATATTAAAAAAATTGTGCTTTATATGTTTGTGTCTGCAATACTCAAAAACTAGCTAATGATTTGACTTAATATTTTAATCAGGACATATATATTAACAGGAAAGTGATTCTTTACTCTTTTTTCGAAGTTTCAATGAAAACAGAAAATTCTAAGCTTTTAAAAGTGACTTATAACTGAGCCAAAGTGAAGCGGGGCCGAGTTCCGCTAGTGTCGAATAAAAATAATAGGTAATTATCACGCCAGTATCTTTGCAGCTATATAAAAAGTTGGCAGGTATACATCATTTCAAGGGTTGGATGGTTAGCGAGAAGGGTGGTGACTCCCAATGCCATATTTAATAGATCTGACTACGGCTATTGTTTGTTATTGTCGGGAACATGATACTGAAACCTTTAAAAAACTCTACTTACTGAGATTTCTTTTTGAAAACACTTCAATATAGCCTAATTAAAAGATTGAATCTCAGATCAAATTATCTGAGTAGAAGCTGACTTATAAATCACGAGGCAGTCTAAAAATTTTTTTGGGTATTGTGAAGCCATCGAAGGCGTTGTATATTAGTCCTAAAAGTAAAGTTTTACGGTTCCTTATGCATACGATAGCAAGTTAGCTCAGAGTTTGCAAGATGGATCTCTTTCATCAGTAGAGTCAACCGCTTATTTATTATCCGATGATAAAAAAGCTCTAATTATGTAAATGTACTTGTGCTGTTGTAATTACACTTTCAAAAGTATTGTAATCCTGAAGATTCCGAAAAAAATCGAAACCGGTTGAAAATATAAACAAAATTAAGTGTTATGTGGTACAGCAGAAGTATATTTACATAATTACAAATGGAGTTTCACTAAGGGCTGACGACAAAAATTATAAAATATATAAAAATATCTATCTTTAAATTAAGTTCTAAATAGGGATTGCATTAATACTCAAACCAAAATATGTCAGTCCTTACTCCTAGTAGATACATTAGGGTGAGGCATGCAAGCCAAATTCCCGTGTAAATTGGCATCCATTGTGCCGAGTCCAGTCAGTCTGGCATAGCTAAGGGTATTGAAAGCATTTGAATGCTTGCAAGTTCCAATTACTGCGTGCCGGTCACGTCATACGAGAATACATCCGATTAGTAAATAATATATTTATATTTGATGTGTAATAACAATGTGTATACACGTTAATTAACTAATTTATATTATCTTGCGATCGTTCTGTGTTCGGAGACACACCATAATTCTATTTATTATTCCATTTGACCATAGACTAAACAATAAAATCTCTTTTAATTTTGACAACAGAGTTTAGCCGAAAAAATAGTACCTATACATGTGTGTATATTATCATGTATGTCACATAAATGTACTATGTTTTTTTTATGTATCATAAGATCTTTCTATCAAAGATCCATCTGCTTGTATCATAGCAAACAAGCAGATGGGTCTTTTGATGGAAAGAGTCAACCATCGATATATTAACAGGAAAGTGATTTTAACTCTTTTCCCGAAGTTTCCACGAAAACAGAAAATTCTAAGCTTTTAAAAGTAACTTATAACTGAGCCACAGCGAAGCGGGGCCGGGTTCCGCTAGTGTCGAATAAAAATAATAGGTAATTATCACGCCAGTATCTTTGCAGCTATATAAAAAGTTAGCAGGTATACATCATTTCGCGGGTTGGATGGTTAGCGAGAAGGGTCGTGACTCCCATCGCCATATTTAATAGATCTGACTACGGCTGTTGTTTGTTATTGCGATTACCGGGAACCTGATGCTGAAACTTTTAACAAACTCTAGTTACTGAGATTTCTTTTTGAAAACACTTCAATATAGCCTAATCAAAAGATTGAATCTTAGATCAAATTATCTGAGTAGAAGCTAACTTATAAATCACTAGGAAGTTTAAGTTTTTTGGGTATTGTGAAGTCATCGAAGGCGTTGTACATTAGACCTAAAAGTAAAGTTTTACGGTTCCTTATGCATACGATAGCAAATTAGCTCAGAGTTCTCTAGATGGATCTCTTTCATCAGTAGGGTCAACCGTTTATCTGTTATCCGATGATAAAAGAGCTCTAATTATGTAAATGTACTTGTGTTGTTGTAATTACACTTTCAAAAGTATTGTAATCCTGAAGATGCCGAAAAAAATCGAAACCGGTTGGAAATATAAACAAAATTAAGTGTTTTGTAGTACAGCACAAATAAGTTTATTCCAAATATACTTGTGCTGTGCCACAAATTGCAAATTTTCTTCCACTAGAAGAATACTATATTATTCTTGAGTAAATTAGTTTGTATTCTATTAATTAAAATGAAATTATTTATTGTAAACAATAAGTTGTCAAATGTCCCATAATGTCACAAATTCTATTCGGGCGCGATAATCATTAAAATTTGTCAAATATACAATTATGTGTCAATTTCTATTCGAGTGTGATAGTCACTAAAAGTTGTCAAATGTCCTATGATATGACAGTTATGTAAAATATAATCATCAAAAGTTTTAATATGTCCCTTGATGTGACAATTTCTTTTCAGGAGTGATATCCTTTAAATGTTGCATGATGTGACGTTTTCAGAAAAATACAAAAAACTCAAAACAAATTGTCTAATCTAAGATTAACCTCAGGATATATATATATATATATATATATATATATATGTATATGTATATATATATATATATATATATATATATATATATATATATATATATATATATGTATATATATATATATATATATATATATATATATATATATATATATATATTACCAGCTGACCTAGCAAACGTTGTTTTGCCATACAAATTACTTGTATTGAATATGTTGGTGGTGTACTTGAGAGAGGGGGTAATTGAGATAAAAACTATCCTATCTTTTAAATTGGATCAAACACTAGATATCTACAAAATTTCATTGAAATCGTTTTAGTAGTTTCGGAGTCCATCGCGGACAAATAACTTGACACTTGAGACTATTGAGATATTATTAATATAGAATTGTAAAATTGTACATCATTTCGCTATATAATCTCAAGAATGAATGAAGAGGAAGGAATAATTGGGTGTATTGTTCAAAAATTCTGATTTATAACAGCATAAGAGTTTTCCATAATCAAAAAATCGCGTGTGTCATACACAAAAGCTTGATTTTAAAGAGCACGAGCGAGATATTGAAGTATACGCGTGAATGGCTCGGCGCGTGAGTGTTTACTCGCGAGATGGGCGCCGTGATGGTGATGGTGTTTGTGGCGGCTCTTCCTGTCTGGAACTATTCAGTTGATGCACGTTGTAATGGTTACAAAAAAATATTCGAAAATTGACGCTGAAATTTTCGGAATATATGTCATGTTTTGAAATGTTTAATGAATTTTAAAAACATTTAAAGATTATAATTAAAATTAAAGGAAAGTGCTGATTACGATACGATGTAGGTGGTTATGTGATTGTATTATTATGTCCTAAAACTTTCTACATAATAAGTTGGATACTTTCTAACGTTGGCACTTGGTAATATTCATCTCTACATAATGTAATTATAACAAAACGTATAGAATTAGTTACTTTTTAAATGACTTTTACCATGGTGAAATACATTTAAAAAATATTCAAATAGTTATTTCAAGCAAAATTAAACCTTATTTGGGGTCCAAAATTAATTCTGGAATTATAACAAGTACACAAGATGTTTAAAAATGATAGTATTTATCACTGTGTTTAGAATATTTGTATCCACGTCGTAAAGTAGATTGGAAACCATAGAATGGCGCCATACTAAAGACATTAAATTACAAGAGATTATATAGGCGACAAACATTTTTAATTATAGAAAATATTAAGTTTTCATTGGCGTGGTACACTGTTTCTTATTTTAGATCTTTTGTAATGCCAAGTAGAGGACCTGCAGAGTGCTTGGAGATAGAGAAAATGTAGTCATTGTGTATTACAAAGTCATAAAAAATAGGTAGCTGTTTGAAAAAATAATTGAAAAGAGAATGGACGCAAAATCTTCAGAAATGGTGTGAAAGGCACAAGAGATTTAAACTCAAGAAGAGAAAGTGGTGATTCAGTTTTCTTTATATATATATATATATATATATATATATATATATATATATATATATATATATAAATGGTGATTAAAAAAAAAAATTTAATTGAATTTACACATAATTAACGTAATTTTTTTTAAAAAACGATTTTATATTCTTAAAGTAGAGTCTTCGAGCTTTACAAAACTCTATTACAAAGTATGATTATCTTTACATAAAGACTAATTACAGCTATTTAAAAATTACTAAATTTCGAAATTTGAAAATAGCTTGAATTTTTATTATATATATATATATATATATATATATATATATATATATATATATATATATATATATATATATATATATATATATATATATTAGGCTGTATCAAAAAAATCGACTATTTTTTTTTTGAAAAATATAATGAAAATCTTGTTCAGAATACCGAAAAAATACGCCAGTATAACGGACAGCTCTTAATTTTAATATTAAGAGGTCCCGCTTCACGATTTTCCATTTCCCGTTTAAATAACATGGGAAAATCTGATTCTTCAAGTTTGGGATTTTGTAGCTCTGCAACGAATTATCAAATTGGTTAAACCATGACATATTCTTATAGGAAATTTAATGCTCTACAAAAAAGGTCTCTTACAAAATTTTGATTAATGAACTCCTTCAAAAGTTATTCAAGGTCAAAGTTGAAACCATTGTAAATTGTAAGAAATTTTCACTTTTTTGGAGCATTTATCATACTTATTACAATATTTTGTCATAAATAAGCTTTTTTAAAACTTTTTGGAGTTCCACAATTTTTTTCTGACTATTGATTTATATTAATTATCCTTGATATTAAAATTATTGAGTATAATAATAAAATAACAAAATAACAAAAAAAAATTCTTTAGAATCCTGATTTTGATGGCAATTTTGATAATTAATATAAATCAATAGTCAGAAAAAAATTGTGGAACTCCAAAAAGTTTTAAAAAAGCTTATTTATGACAAAATATTGTAATAAGTATGATAAATGCTCCAAAAAAAGTGAAAATTTCTTACAATTTACAATGGTTTCAACTTTGACCTTGAATAACTTTTGAAGGAGTTCATTAATCAAAATTTTGTAAGAGACCTTTTTTGTAGAGCATTAAATTTCCTATAAGAATATGTCATGGTTTAACCAATTTGATAATTCGTTGCAGAGCTACAAAACCCCAAACTTGAAGAATCAGATTTTCCCATGTTATTTAAACGGGAAATGGAAAATCGTGAAGCGGGACCTCTTAATATTAAAATTAAGAGCTGTCCGTTATACTGGCGTATTTTTTCGGTATTCTGAACAAGATTTTCATTATATTTTTCAAAAAAAAAATAGTCGATTTTTTTGATACAGCCTAATATATATATATATATATATATATATATATATATATATATATATATATATATATATATATATATATATATATATATATTTTTATATATATATGTGTGTATGTATGTATGTATGTATATATACGTGGTATATATAAGTACTAAGTATTATTCAAAGAGAATTTGGATCGACGTAAGGAAGGTTAATGGATGAGTTGTACAAACTAAATACAAAAGCTTAAGATCTAATCATAACAGATATAAGGTTTAACTGATTATGCGATCAGTACAGCACGTATCTGACCAACTACGCGGCGGTTGGTTCATCCCTCTATTCAAACAAAATTTAATGAGGCGTACGCCTATACATAAACCGGCTCCCTCATGCAGATCATACGGGATCAGATCTTCATTGTGTTCGATTTATATACGTTCGCTGAGTATGAGCATAGATGCTTTAGATATTAGAAAATATTTTTGCAATGAAAATACTTTGTACACATATTATACCTGAAACACAAATATTTTGTTGGTTTAGTTCTATAAACTAGGAAATATTTTGTGAATAAAACTTCTCATAGCATTTTTTGAGCATTTTTTGTATTTATAGTCAAAATGACAGATATAAAATACATTATTACGTCTTGGGCATTGGTCCATTGGTAATTAATTATTACATTTTTTAGAAAAATATATTACTTGAACAATCTTCTTACATCCAAAGACAAATTTGCCTCGTAAATTTGTGTTTGTATGTAAGATATTTTTTCGTCATATTTATGCGGTCTGTTTTGTACTATAATCAAAATATTTTTAACAAATTGTTTAACAAATTACCAAAAAAAAAAACTACCAGCAAATACTAAAAATCAAACAATAATTTCATCCTATCCTACCTATAGCAAATTCTCCTGTTCAGAAACGCAGAGCTTATTAGGTTATACAGATCAAATTGGCTTTATAATCGAATCCGTTCAATACATATCTATTTTGTTGTGACTCTCACCGATAGATCATTAGGGGCCATCTATAATGTTACAACAAAATAAGTGTTTATATACTTCTATACTTCTATGGTGCAGTCCCTTCTTCCCTGGTATGACGTAGCAGTACCAAATTAAAACAGCACATGCGGAATGGTATGACAGCGAGCTTTGTACAAACATAATAGCACGGATTAAATGTATACGCCGTCAAGGCAATTTCTTAGTTTGTCAGCGTAGCTTGCATTTACACACAGAAATACCGAGTTATACTACTTACCCATGGATTAAATGGATACGCCTTTCAAGACAACTTCATAGATTGTCATTGTAGCTTGCAATTACTCGTACATACAGAAATGTAGAGTTTTACTACTTACCAATAAAATAAAATTACTTCAAGGGTAGGTTCATAATATAATATAACATTTTTGATAGTAATAGGGGCGTTTGCTCATATGGGCGGCGACACGTTTCCATCCCAATGTCGTGTCTTTTATAATTGGTCATGTGGTCTGTGTACTTACTGATGAAAAAAATTACTTAAAGGGTAATTCTTAAACCTTGTCATTTCTTTCGATATGATAAAATAGCACAACGTGTTTTATTTCTATTTTTCACAATATAATATAATATCTAAAAATGTATGACAATTTTGACAGTAGACATAGGAGCGTTTGCTCATATGCGCGGCGTCACATTTTCTTCACAATGCCGTGTCTATTAGTATTCTTGTGATCTGTGCATAATAGGCATATATCAAGTTAGTAGTATTTTTAAGTTTTTGGGTTACATTTAAAATTGGCGTTTAAATTGGCGTTTTGGCGTACTTGAAAAAACGTGTTAGTAGCATCATGACTACGTGGTGGAAGAGTTATGCAACTTTTCGTAATGGTTTGGTACCACCATCAAGCCTATTCCTGCCCCAATAACGTTAGTGTTTATCACTCGTCGTCGACGACAACGTCGTGTTTCAGTGTTGAGTTTGGTAGCCGGTGAAGTTCCATGCGGAATCAGCATCCCGTTAAATGGATAGTAACGCACCATCAACATATTTGGTATAAACAATGTTTATCTCCTTCCATTAGGAAGACGAAAAACTTGAAAATATTATATACTAGCGGCCCGCCCCGGCTTTGCACGGGAAAAAAAAGATTAAAATCGATCTAGTAGTTTTGATTAACTCATTACTGCCCGTGGCCCGCACGCGTTAAATTTAGAGTAAAACGATTCCCCTTTCCCTATGAAGATTTCCTGCTATCTTTGGAATATCTAAATTCATGTGGGTACTACATTTTTATGTTTTTACATTTTTACCTATTTCTTTTATTTTTACAATTAATATATTATGGAATGTCCTTATATACAACGTTCACAGCTTTCTTGCCATTAGACAATACAAATATGTTTTCTTTAGAGGTTACTCTTGAAAGAGCGATATATAGTTGGCCATGTGAAAAACAGTCAACGCTCAAATCTAAGCCTGCAATGTTGAAGGCTTGACCCTGCGATTTATTAAAGCGAGGCATCAGGACAAACGGCAAAAAAATGTGTAAATGGTTGACCCTACGGGCCATCTCTGAAACTTCTCACTAAATTAAGGTATTTTAAGCTCAAGAGTAAAAAATATAAGCATAGATTTTTCAGTTCAAACATCTATTTTGTTAAAAATGACAGTATTATTAATTTTTGAAAAGCTGTATATTTGAAAACGATGATGGCATTCAACTCAATTTTTGTGATCTAAAATATTGTTTTACCTAAATAATCGATAGGTTGAAAAATGTCGATGCTATGTCAAAAAATATTTTATTTTTGATTTTCTTCATTTATTAATCCCAAATAAATTGACCGATTTTGATTAAATTAACGGAACAAAAGCTGATAATATTTTTAAGTCAATCGGTAAATTAACTTGAAAGTTATTTAAAAAAACTTAAGAAGTTTGCTAAAAAAAACGTATGAAAAGCTAAAAGTTTGAGAATTAGATTCGATTTTGATTTTTGAAACGGCATTTGACGTAGTTTTTTAAGCACTAAAATATCGTAGAACACCAAAAAATGTTTGGTTGAAAAATTTCGAAGCTGTGTCGAAAAAACATTTTACTTTTTTCAGATTACTCTCAAACGGATAAACCGATTTTGATGCAATTTATTTATTAGACATAGTTTTTTGACGAATAGAGCTGATTAGTTTTTCTACTCAATCGGTACATAAATCTGGAAGTTATATTAAAAAAATACTGTTTCGTTAAAATTTTTTTGGTGTTTTTTCAAAATTTTTCAATATCTCCTGGACCGAATCGGTTCAAATTTTCAGGAAATCTAAGTTGAGCAGAATCCAACCGCGTTTCGATCGGTCTAGCCGTTCAAAAGTTATGAGATGTTTACATACACACCTACATACACACACACACACACACACACACACACACACACACACACACACACACATACACACACACATACACAGGCACATACACACACACACACACACACACACACATACATACATACATACATACAGACAGACATACTGACGTCATCGTGAAAATAGTCGGAAAAGATTCCTAGGACCTCTAAACGTGGACATCTGGTAAAAACTCGATTTTCGAAAATCGGGGTAAAATTAGGGGTAACTTCCTATTTACATACGTAGTGGGAAGTTTTTTTATAAATAATATAATATAATAAATAGCCTATGTTACTCAGTGAAAAAAAATGAAAAGTAAGTAAGTAAAGTAGTAAAAAACTGGTTTGCTAAATCACGTTTTTTTACATTGATTGTTAAATAACAATTTTACAAAAATTATACGATATACCTGAAGATATTATCTAAGGAATGTGCTAACTTATTACATGATAGAATGTACTTTACTTGGTCATAACAAATTCCGAAAACAGGAAAAATAATTTGTTAATACTATTTCTAATCATCCACATGGTTTTTATATGGTGATATTTAGTTAAAAAAAGGAATGTACTAAATTTTGGTTTTCAGCTTAAGTCCTATATTTATTTATCCGAAAATTAACACGTTTCCCAGCGGTTTCAGAACACACCGCGCGCGCGTCGCCCGACCGGCCGGTAACCCCGCAACCGCTATGCCCCTGCATTTTAAATCTGTAATATCTTCGAAAATATTCATTTAAATTACATGCTGTAAACGGCCATATTGATCTATATTAAATCAACAATATATTTAAGGTATTTAATTGGATAAGGATTTGTGCTGTATTGCTTAAAATTGTTTTGAAAAAAGCCATTATTTTTCGTAAAAAGTAAATGTTGGTCCCGGCCTCCTTTGAAGAATAGGCCAACTGCCGTTTTGCCAGGCAGGTCGTAAAAGGCGACCACTTGGCTATCGTGTCACTAACATCGTGGCTACTAGGTGGTAGAGTTCTGCATTGTCTCGCCCGGGTCTGGTACCACCGCCTTACCTATTCCTCCCGAAATAGCGTCAGTGCTTGTCACTGTCGTGTTCCGGTTTGGAGGGTAAGGTAGCCGGTAAACTTATGCATGTGGCATTAGACCTCGACACAAGATAGCAACACACCATTAACACCTTTGGTGTCTATAGGCGATGGTTTACTCTTTCCATCAGGAGACCCATCTGCTTGTTTGCTATCTTATGATATAAAAAAAAATGCTATTGTGGGTTATCCATAAGAGCTAGACATATACCATCGCGGACTTTTCTGTAGACCTTTTCAAGGTGTACAAATACTTAGTACATTATTTTGATAAATCTCGTAGGGTTTAACCTGCGTTTGCAATATAAGCGGAAAAAAATATAATTATTTACGACATGACATCAGAAAACTCAAAAATTGCAGTATTTCTCTACAATATATTGAATGTTATTATACACATAAACCTTCCTCTTAATCACTCTATCTATTACAAAAAACCGCATCATAATCCGTTGCGTATTTTTAAAGATTTAAGCATACATAGGGACATAGGGACATAGGGACAGACAGAGAAAGCGACTTTGTTTTATACTATGTAGTGATGACGCATTAAGTATCTTCACGCCCATATCCCCGAAAGGGTAGGCAGAGGTACAACAAGTGCACCCACGATTAGCCGAAGATACTTAGTCCCACAAATGTGATAGGTGGCAAGCCTATCGCCAACCGGGCACTTTCCAATCCCGGGCAACTTTGTGTTCAGAAAACTGAAAAAACACTTTTTTTTAAAGTGCCCGACCCGGGAATCGAACCCGGGACCTCATGTGGTCAACGCCAACACTGGACCACTAGACCACAGAGGCGACTGACGCATTAAGCGTATTAATAATAAAAAAAGCGCACAAGTTTCGTTAGTTTCAATTAGGTTAATTTACAAAATTTACTTGCTATAAAAGTGTCCATTGAATTCCAATATGGGCTTATTATACGTTACCTAGATTAAATAGACAATTTCGGCTTATCCTATATTAAAGTACACAGTAGTAAAAGAACAAAAATGATCGTTATAGTCCATTTGATATTAAACGACAAGTAACCTTTGAAAGTAAGATTACAACTAATTACTTACGAAGTACATAGGTTCCATATGGTCATCCTAAAATACAGGTTAGGCGCTGCCTAGTTTGGGAACCTCTGTTATAGTCCTGCAGTGAATCAATATTGTTATTAATGTATAATACAAATATTTATTAGTCAAAAATGAGCTTATTTCTACCAAATGGAAACGATATCAAAGATTTATCTAAATTTAAGTGATTTATTGTGTAATTTTAAAATCTTATTATAATTAAATAAATTATTATTATTATTAAGTATCTCTTTATTTACAATTTTTACTTATTTATTATTATTCTTTTATTTACATTTTTTCTTATTTTAAATACGTTTATAATTATAATTTAAAAAAATACAATATTATTAATGGAAACTAGAATTCGTTAGGGACACGGAAATTATTTTATAACCTGTATGGTTAGTTTAAGGGGTAATAAATCAACTAGTCAATATTACCTGTTTACGTAATCTAAAACTAGCATAAAGCACAATTTCATAATGACTCACGGGTTTTTTATAGTCACTAAAGTTTTTTCTAAATATATTATATTGTTCTGCAAACGTTGTTCAGCCTTTTTAACTACTCTTATTTTTTTCTATATTTTCTTACCTTTTAAACCTTTCCTGGACTTCAACAATAATTCAAAACCAAAATTAGGCAAATCGGTTCAGCCGTTCTCGAGTTTTAGCGAGACTAACGAACAGCAATTGATTTTTATATATAATATTATTAGATCCTAATTACATAAGTAAATATATGCCGTTGAACGAAATACATGAATTCTAACCCAAAAGTAATCAATTATTTTCTTACGACATGGGTGTTAGTTAAAAATAGATATATTAGCATACATAGAAACACATATAAATATACAGTTTGTAAATCAAACACGTGCTGCCACTTGCGGGACTTAGAGTGGTACAGTTAAAAATATTTCCTAGATTTTAGCGAAATTGAAGCGTAAATAGGGGTAATTTAAAATTCCTCGATATTTGATACATTTACCAAATATATTCATTTCATTATTTTTTTATAATGTCATCGAATTTTCAATATACCTGAAAGGGGGTTTTGTTACTCATTGTATACCTACTCAATTTTATTATTTTGATAAAAAAGACAAATTGATTTTACCTTTATTGAAATATCTTATGAAAGGCAATATTGTTCGGATTCTTGTAATATAGCGGAAAAGTAAAATAGAATTTCTCAGAAGGGTTCATGAGATTCTATTCAACATTGAAAGCGTAGGCTTCTTTAAAGATTTTCAAAGATCTTATAAAGCTTTAATCCCTTATAAATAAACGAACGTGGAATATAAAATACTTTGTATAGGTATTTTTTAAATACAAAAAATATAACAACCTAATAATAATAACTTTAATATTCGAATTACAGTAAATTAATTAGTAATACGCTATGGTATAACGTGTATTACTGTAAAATATTGTACCTATATACTGAAAAAAGGTGTAAGTACAGTATTCCATTTAGACACCGAATCTATCAAAAAATAGGTACTCAAATTTTGCCCTAATTATCCAATAAAAATATTAAGTGCGGATATCTGCGCATAAATATCGAAGTTTACTGTTTACAAACAGCGATTCGCCGAACTCATTCGAGACTCGTTGACGGATCGGTGTCGCCCGTGCGCTGATTTTTGTATATTAACCACGCCAATTTTGTTGACGTTTGCTACTTTTATATAAGATATTTTTATATACTATAAGATAGCAACAAGCAGATGGGTCTCCTTATGGAAAGAGTCAACCATCGCCAATAGACACCAAAAATGTTAATGGTGCGTTGCTATCCTGTGACAAGGTCTAATGCCACATGCATAAGTTTACCGACTACCTTACTCTCCAAACCGGAACACGACAGTGACAAGCACTGACGCTATTGCGGCAGGAATACCAGACCCGGGCGAGACAATGCAGAACTCTACTACCTAGTAGCCACGATAGTAGTAACTCGCATAGCAAATCGATCACCTTTTACGACCTGCCTGACAGAACGGCATTTGGTCTATTCTTCAAAGGAGCCCGGGACCAAAACGGGGAAAACTTTAGAAATAGTTTAGAAATAGTAATAATTCTAGTTAAGAAATATCCACTTTTTACTAATTATCAAGGTCCATTAACTATCAAGTTCTTCAATATGTACCACGTATCAGTCAACTTGTACATGTATAACAAGAATATTTTTAACACATTAAATACTTACTCGTTTGGTTAATATAGTATGAACAGTATGAATCTATATTAATATTATAAATGCGAAAGTTTGAATGTTTGGATGTATGGATCGATGTTTGGATGGGTGGAAATTTGTTCAACCACGCAAAAACTACTGATCGAATTTGAATGAAATTTGGCATACAGGTTGGTGTTAACCTGGAATAGCACATAGGCTACTTTTAATCCCTGAAAAATATGTTGTTCCCGCGGGATTCACCAAAAACTTTTATAATGCAGCGGGCTGCACGCGGCAGCTAGTCTAATATATTATCTAATTCCAGCTGTCACTCAAACTGTATCAAGCAATAATTATTAAAGGCAATTGCGGCGAAGATTGCCTTACAAGGGATCGCTTGGTTTGTATTTTTGACTAGCTGTTGACCGCGACTTCGTTGGCGCGGACTTCGTTTACTTCACACAGCCCCTCCCCCGTAAGTGATAGCGTGATAATTTGTAGCCTATATGTTTACCCGACCTGTTAGTAATATTCATGCAAAATTTGAAGTAAATCCATACGGTACTTTTTGAGTTTACCCCGGACATACATTGACTTTCCTACGATTTTATTATATGTATATAGATAATACGAGTATAAAAATGTTCATCTGATTATAATTCTGTTTTCCTGATCTCCTTTGACGAATAGACAGCCTTAATGCTGGCAGTTCGTAAAAGACTAACCGATTGGCGCTGTAAGAGTCAATACTATCGTGACTACTGAGTGGTAGAATTCAGCAAAGTTTCGCCCGGATTTAAGACCACCGTTTTCCTTATGCTTGCCGCAATAACATGGTGCTTGTCTCTGCCATGTTCCGGTTTGAAGGGTAGCCAATACACTTATGTATGTGGCATTTAAACTCACCACACTAATAGAAACGTATCATTAATATGACAATATCTTTGTTGTATATCTCTCTTTTCATCTGGCGTCATCTATTTATTTACTATCCTATTATATATAAAACACTAACTACTGTAGGAGGTAGCCGGTGAGCCGGCATGTAACTAATGAAAGGTGATCCATCCCACCACATGGATAGCAAATCACCATTAACATCTGTAGTGTCCGTAGTTGATGGTTGTCTCTTTCCGTCAGGAGACCCATCTGCTTGTTTGCTATTTTATTATGTAAATATATATATATATATATATATATATATATATATATATATATATATATATATATATATATATATATATATATATATATATATATATATATATATATATATATATATATATATATATATATATATATATATATATATATATATATATATATATATATATCAAGTTTTAAAACACTCGTACTCCATGAGTATTAACTTTAACGAGTATTAACTAAATTAAGGACATTGTTAACTATATATTTAATATGATAAAGTAGTTTAAGTGACTTGTCACCTTACTTTGCTGAAACTTACGGATTTAAATATTACGGAGGTAAAGGTTTGTCAACGTTCATTGTTTGACATTTGACTTGTTCGTTAGAAATATAAATTTGACTAATAAAATAATGATGTTATCACAGAATAAATATATAATGCTTTGTGCCAGTAACGCGACTTTATATAACAACACCAAATCAACGCAAAAGCATTCATCGTTATGTGCTTACCCCATCTACTTGTAAATAATTTACGCCATGCTTGCTTGTCAAACAACAGACTTGTAACAGTCGAGAGAAGGTTGGTCGAGGATTGGGTTCGATTCCCGACAGGGACACAAGTAAACATTTTGCTCAGTCAAGGTTCAGATCAATTCTTGCAATTTGTTTATTGATAATACAAAAAAGTTTTTACGGACTTGGTAGAATTATAGAACTCTGCAATGGCTCGTTTGGGTACGGCGTCACAACAACCGTTTTGACTGCTCCTGTTACGATGACATCGGTGTAAGTGGCTTACTTCTTTGCTTATTTTTTTGAACTCATGAAAAAAGTCCAACATTCAAAGTGCAGTAATTAATAATGAGGGAAGGGTTTAGAATATTCGGATTCCCTATTAGCGAAAAAGTATGTAAGCACAGGATGTACTCTGGATCTTTGTTTTATATATAAAATAAATAAAATGATTTATTGAGGTGCAAATAATTAATTTTTTCACATTTTCAACATTTGATCCCCATAAAAAAACTATAGCTATGCTCGTAATATACATATTATTAATATAATATGTATATTACTCGTAATATACATATTATAGTAAGTACATTAATATTATTATAAATATGAGTTTAAGGTTTTTAATAATTTCGCAAAATATATAGCTATGCCCGTTATATATATTATGGTCTAAGAGCCCACGACACAAAACGTAGTGACGACTACCGGATGGCATATACATATTACATTAACTATGTACCTATATACCATCCGGTAGTCTTATGATACTAGGTTTTGTGTCGTGGGCTCCCGTACTAATAGTATGAGGCAAGTGATGAGTAATGTAAATAATGAACCGTTTAAGTTAGAAGTAAAAAGATTCGTTCGTTCTTAATACAAATATCGCCAGTAATTTGTTTACGCCTACTTTTGCATTTTATATTTATTGCTAGGTACTATGAAATCGGGCTTAAGGTTTTTTACTAATTTCTGAAAAAAAATTCTTCATTTTCTAAATAAGGTGATCACGCGGGATTCGACAAAAACTGTTTTAATGCAGCAGGCTGCACCCTACAACTAATATATATATATATATATATATATATATATATATATATATATATATATATATATATATATATATATATATATATATATATATATATATATATATATATATATATATATATATATATATATATATATATATATATATATATATAATATGTGAATTGCCGAAATTACGTGGTCCCACAATCTGATAAGTGGCAAATCTATCGCCTACCGGGCACTTTTCAATCCCGGGCAACGTTGTTTTTGTCAGGAAACTGAAAAAATCATTTTTGGAGTGCCCGTCCCGGGAATCGAATATCGAATCCGGGACTTCAGGTGGTCAACATCGACCCCTGACTACTAAACCACAGAGGCGATTGAAAAAACTGAATATTAAATTTAAACAAAAAAATATGCAATGATATTTGCTTGATCATAAAACAAGTAACTTTACGAATAACGGTCGAATTTCGATTACGAAGCGGTCACCAGTGTAAGCAAATATTTGTTGGTGTTTGAGAGTGAAGTAGACGTATGTCGCCCGATAATTTATGTTGGCAAGCGTACCTATTGCCGACAAACAACGGTTTACAGCCAAATTTATATTCCAAGTTTCTGTGAACAGTGTCTACCGAGCGCCGACCGACCCTCACTCGAAAACCTCAAAGTCTTGGTCAGCACAAACACTCGTAAATAACCGAATTCATTCATTCTACCTTTTTATATTGTGATTTTCAAGTTTCTTTATAGTCCAAACATTTCAAATTCACTGCTGATATTTATTTTTATGTTGTGGTTATAGTATGTTAGGTGATATCCGCGGATTTATCCGTATGGTTTAAAAGCCCACGACACAAAACCTAGTCCCATAAGACTACCTGATGGTATATACATAATTAGATTCTTCGTTAATTAGAGAATACGAAATGGCTATGCTGCAATGCGAAAAACCGCATTATTAAAAACAAGAAAAAAAGAATGAAAAAAAAATCGATTTCTAGTACGATAAGACTACCGAATTTCGTTTGTTCTTCAATATGGGGAGGGGTAGGACTATACGAAAATGTGGTGCTGCATGTCCGCATCCTGGCCCTTATCAGTGGCAGCAGCATTATAAGGGACGCCTTGTACCTAGGTATCTGGTGCCTTCGGAGTACCGAACGAACCAAAGCCCATCTGAAAGATCATCAATTTCTGTGTAAGAAAAACTACTGCTGCATCTTCGAAACAGTGGATGAGGTGGTTGCTGCAGCGATTGAAGGTCGCCCACTGCACAGCTGAAATCGGCGTTTCTACTCGTTTATAGTTTATAGCGCCACCCGGTTTTCGCATTGCAGCATAGCCATTTCGTATTCTCCAATTAACGACGAATCTAACTATGTATATACCATACAGTAGTCTTATGGGACTAGGTTTAGTGTCGTGGACTCCCATACTATGGTATTGGAAAACTGGCTTAAGCTTTTAATTTGGAGTAACCAATATGAATGAATGAGATAACACATTTATGAAACCGAGCTAAAAACTGGTTATGGTTTGAGTGCCCATTGGTGTTCCTAATACTCTGTCCACCCTGAAAGGGAACTGGTGTTCTGATTTTTTATCGTATAAGACAGTAAAAAAGCAGATAGCTTTCTACATGGAGACATCCATCGCCTATAGATCAAAATCTAAGATGTTAATGGTGCGTTGCTATCCATGTAATGGGATGGTAATGCCACATGTATATGTTTACCAGCCAGTTTATAAACTGGAACACGATAGTGACAAGCATTGACGCTATTGCGGCAGGAATAAGTAAGGAGGAGTTACCAAAGACCTGATCGAGACGTTGTAGAACTCTGCCACCTTGTAGTCATGACGGTAGTGCGACGTATAGTCAATCGTTTGCCTCTTACGAACTGCTTGGAAGAATAGCAGATGGCCATGATGGCCATCGGTCCCCTTTTGAAGAATCCATGGATGGATTCTTCAAAAGGGGACCGATTCAACACTTGCGATCTATATTATTATTATAAATGTGAAAGTCTGAACGAGATGTATGTTTGTTATTCAATCACGCAAAAGTACTAAACGGATTTGAATGAAATTTGGCACACAGGCAGATAATGACCTGAAATAGCACATAGGCTACTTTTTATCCCGGGAAAATGAGTTATTCCCGCGAGATTTACTAAAAACTTTTATAATGCTGTGGGCTGCACGCTTCAGCTAGTATTTCATAATTTACGTCCCGAAGCCTACTGCATTATAAAATATTTTATTGATCGTAATAACAATATTTTTTGGGGATAAAAAGCATCCTTTGTCCTATTCCCGGATATAATCTACCCCTGTGCCAAATTTCATAGAGACTGATCCAGTGATTTTCGCGTGATTGAGTAGCAAACATTCAAATAAACTTCTAAAATTATTCTATACTACATATGTCCGCGTGGAAAAATTTCGAAAATAAAAGTAGCGTAAGTCACTCCGTATTACCGTGGTTTAATAGATATAAAGTCTCGAGGTTTTCACATCACCCAGCAGACTCCAAGCTGCTACTGAGATTTTAGATTTTCGAGGAAAAACCTCAGCAAAAGCTCATTAGTTATTTTGCCCGATCCGGGAACCGAACCCGAGATCTCATGTTCTGAGCCGAACAGGCTATTTCCTAAACCACGAAGCACTAAGTCGGTACAACCTATACAAGTGTTTTATAATAAGCAGCGATAGCCTTCTGGTTGAAAGTGGACCGCGTAATTTCCTTTTTATATAATCCGCACATATTTATTAAACCAATTAGATACTTATAAAACAAACTATGTCTCAGTTTGATCATCTTTAATATATATATAAATTACGTGTCAATTATCAGGGCGAGCGAAGCGAGCCCTACACTAGGCCACTTTCTATGCATTTTTGTGATACATTTTACTGAAAAAATATCGCATTTTTAGGTTTGAGCTTCGACGTGGTAGTTTATATTCATGTCTAGATTTGTTATCTACCATAAAAATACCATTTTATAAAAATAAAAAAAATAGAAGGTACAATTTGTATTAGAATCTTATTACTACTAACGCCATCTCTTATTAAATTAACGAGTAAAAATTGATAGAAGATACATTTTCTATTAGAATTTTTGAACTTATTAAGAGACTAGCTACTTCATGAATTGTTTCTTCATATATTTGACTGACGGCGCGCGGTTATCGTGCCCTCGTATAAAGGCGAGGTTCAAGTATAAATTGCAATAGCTATAGGGCCATCAGTTTGATCAGGTGTATGATAAAATTATTGAAAGGAGAATGCAAGTGAAGTTCGAAGTAATATTGTGGGAGGCACAAGGAGAATTTAGGTCTGAAGCAGGGATGTTTGCTGGGAACAGAGTAAATAGAGCGTTAGAGAGTTTCACAATATGCTTATTGAGAAACAGTACAGATGTATTAATTGATTTATATTGTATTGAGATCAATTCCAAATCTTAGCCCTAATGCGAGGGTAAAAAGCTAAAAAAAGGTATATTTACGCCCGTATCCCCGAAGAGGTAGGCAGAAGTACAATGTGTGGATCCACAGTTAGCTGAAGATACTTAAGTCCCACAATGTGATAGGTGGCCAGCCTATCGCCAGTAGGGCACTTTTCCAATCCCGGGCAAAGTTGTTTTATCAGAAAACTGAAAAAACACATTTTTTCATTTGCCTGACTCTGGAATCGAACTCCGAGGGTTTCTCTGAGAGAAAAATTCGAAAAATGTATTCGCTGAGTGTCTACCGTCAATTCTTCGTGCCTGCGTAGTCCAAAAATTTTGAAGGTTTATTTAGATAAAACATTTTTTGATTTTGATTTCGTAAATCGACGTAAAACCAGGAACTTCCTGATTTTAGAAAAAAAAACAATTATTTCACCAAAATGTCAATAAATGTGTTTTTATAAGATCAACCTTCATTTTTAATACATATTTTTCCTTGAAAATACCAACAAACAAAAACCATATATTCCTAGTCCAAAGCCTGACGACGTGGGCCTTTGATGCAAATGTAATGTTTAGGTGAAAATACGCTGAGTTTTTTAGGTTAGATAATTATAAATAAAGTCCATACATTAAAAGATGTAATTCTCATAAAAATACTTTTCTAACAATATTACTAGATAGTATAACTTTGCGAGCCCTTACAAAGCTCTGCTTTTTGCTAGTTTGTACTATATGGATTACTAAACTACTGTACCGATTTCAATGGAATTTTGTAGATATCTACTGTTTGGTCCATTTTGAAATTAAGATAGTGTTTATTTCAATTAATTCTCCCCCTCAAGTACCCAACCAAAATGTGTATGACAAAACCACGTTTTCCGGGTCAGCTAGTAGACTATGTTAAAACATTTTCATATTTGACAAAATAATGTCCTACGTATACATGTGTGTTCTCCGTGAAACTACGAAGTAATTATTTAGTAATCTGTGATGACACGCACGGTAGTGTTCATATGTGTAATGTTTTTTTTATTATTTTATTTAGTTTTAATGCATTTTATTTTAAAATATAAGCTTTCTGCACTTCTTCTCCATTTAAGTTTTAGCTGAGCCAAATTTTACACTTCACAGTCTACGTTATTTTTGTGAATAGTGATAAGTAGACAGTTTTCGCTTCATGTATAATAATAATAATAATGATAAATATTCACGGGACAAATTACACTTACTGATCTAACCTCAAAGTAAGCAAATTATTTGCTTGTGTTATAGGTGTTAGTCAACGATACTAATACATAGAAATACGTATATAAATACAAGAATATATTTAATAACTACCCAAACCCAGAAATACGAACATATATGCTCATCACATAAATACTTGTCCCCGTCAGGAATACCCAAACCCCGTTGATTGCGTAGTCAGGGTCTCTAACCACTCAACCAACGGGGCGGTCAGTATAAATATAATATCTAGTTATTCAAACTGTTGCTTTATTAAAAGCTGCGCCTTCTGTTCGACACATTATAAACGGTTTTGGTGAAACCCGAGTGAGTAATATGTTTTGCGAAAATAAAAGTATGTTATATTTTTTCTCTAGCCATAATCTATGTGTGTGCCAAATGTCATCTTGATCCGCTTAGCTGTTTATGGTGTAATTTAGTGAAAAACGTCGATTCAGCTAAATATTCGTATTTAATATTAGTACATCATTTTTTCGACTATAATCTTTCTGTTTGCCAAATGTTATTAGCTGTTATGGCTTAATCGTAATCGTTACTGCAAATGACCATCCATTATTAGTGCTTCTTATCCCCGGCGATAATCTATTTGTGTGCCGAATGCCGAAAGTTTAGCCGTTATGTCGTGATTGTTACTGCAAATTTCCATCCATCCAAATTTTTGCTGACGCTATTAATTTTTATTTTTCCCAGCCACATATATTCTTATTTTTCCCAGCCATCATTTATAGTATGCCAAAAATGCCAAATGGTATTCAAATTCGTTTTACTTTACGGTCGTTATGGCCTAAACATAATCGTTACTGCAAATTCTCATCTACCCAAACTAACAAAACCATATTATTATTAGTTCCTTTTTTATCCCTGGCCATAGTCTGTTTGTATGCTTAATAGCATCTGTTTAGCCGTTATGGCATAATCGTAATCATTACTGCAAATGCCCGTCTATCTAAAGTTTCGTATTTATTATTAAAGTTTGCGTTCCATGACCCACAGAATTCGAAGTCACTCTAACTGCATCCCAAGCACGTTTTTCAATTTATTCAAACCGTTGACATGGAGGTAAAGTCTTATTATTTTACTAGTTTCACGTGATCTGAATGCATTTTCATGTCCAGGACCGTTGGTACGTTTTGTGTATCTTACATTTGTTGAAGAAAAGCAAATAGAATTTTATTCAAAATCGATAGGGCAATATTTCAAATGTACGCCGGCGTCTTGCGGTTTTGTACATGGACAAAATTTTACTAACATTTCATTTTCGATAAAGTAAGTCTTGTGAAAATATCGTACCTAAATTTAATGTTATAAAGTACAAAATGTATTGAATATTATCGCCGCACCGGGTGCTGTAGAATGCCTAACAATTCTGTTGGGGTACGGTAGAGTAACCTAACGTCGATCGAGTGGTTAGTGACCCAAACTACGCATTCGATGGAACGTTGGTTCGATTCCCGACGACAATGATTAATGCTCATGTGTGATGAGCATTAATGTTTCTATTTCTGGGTTTGAGTGTTTATTAAAATATATTTGAGTATTTATTTTATGTATTTATGTACATGTGTAGATCAATTCGTGTAATTTGACCAGGGATATTTATTTATAACCACAATGGACCTTTCGGTTCACCTCGTTTTACCATGGTTCACCGGTTTATTGGTTGGAGAGTTTGACAATGATCTTAATTACCGCCTTTTACTACTTCCTGAAATAACCAGTAATCAACAGATCTACGTGTTAATCTGAGGCACAGGGCTGCTCTCATCACCAGATTTTGAGCTACTATTGAGGCCTCCTGGAAAACATAAAAAAGCACCATATTATTTTGTACAACTTGAAAATAATAAATGAGACCTCATTACCTATGCCGAATAGGCTAACTACTAGCTCAGGAGACAGAATTGAGGAGTTCTTTGTAATTAAATAATAATAAAATAAATCGCCGGAATGTTTGAATGCGCATAAATTCGAAATAAATGTAATATATAAAATATTATTTGTTGTGTTCGTTAATGCAAAAAAAAGGTTTATATTAAAGTAATATTTAAAATTGCACGGAGACATCTTTAGATTTATAATATAGAAAGTGGAAAACTCACCGGGGTGAGTGAGAAAGAAGATATGGGGAGTATCTTTAATATTATAAAGAATGGTCAAATTGTGTTATTTTAATTCTATTTATTTAATATGGTCGTACTGTATTTTGTCTCATTTTTTGTTAGGTATATCACCCGTGCGGCGCTGGGGCGGACAGCTAGTTTATATTATTAAATACCATATCATCAAATAAGCTAGTACTTCATGTATGCTTGTTAGTTCTTTCTATCTATTACATCTATTACTCATAAATAATATTATGAATGCAAAGTTTGTCTGTATGTCAGTAAAGATTTGATTATTTAAAAAAAATAGTGATATTCACTTAGTAGATACAAGGAACAAAAACAATCTTGCTGTTGTGTGTATCTCGTCTTCACAGAAAGTAAAAAAGTATCCTCTTCTACAATAAACTGCCTGATTCCATTAGAGATTTACCATTAAACAAATTAAAAAAATGTGTTAAAACAAAACTGTAAAAAAGGTTATTTTAAAATACCTGAATATCTACATAGATGACTATCTGCTTTTCAATCAATCTTTATTATTATTGTAACAATTACATATTGACAAACTAAGCATTATGTAACATCTTACTTTAAAAAAATTGATATTATGTGAAAAAAAAAATCCTTGAGTTTTTTCCACCGGATCTTCTAAGCGGCCACACAGGCCGCATATCCCATCCGGTAGAAGTTTAAAGAAAATGTTGACGCGTCAAAATAACTTGTAAAAAGTTTTATTAAACAAAGTACTTCTGATTTCTGTTGCGCTAATTGAATTGAAATTTCGCTAGGAAAAGTTGAAGACCCGGGGTCAAATATAGGCTACTTTTTTGACCGTAATAAATAAATACAGACAGGTAGACAGACTTTCGCATATGTAATATTAGTATAGATTACACAGTAGGCTGCGAGGCGTAACTCGTTTATGAAACAAAACTGAAAAATGATATTTAAAGTCATATACATTGCAGTAGCTTGTATAACTAAAGTTCAAATAATAAGAGCTCGACGTAAAGGATTGATTTATGTTACACTGAATCGTTTCATCGTCTCAAAATTTATAACCAAAAAGGCGAAAGGTCTTATTCGTGAATTCGTATAATACTGCAAATCTATATCGATTTAAATTTTTCGCACGATTCATATTAAAGTATCCGTTTTATGTGATTATTTTTAAATTTTAATCGATTGGAATTGATTTTAATTGACTAATAAAATAATTGAAACTAGTGATGATTCAGGCTTTGAATTTCAAGCATAAATCTAAATAATTTTAATTTAATTAACGACTGCGCTATTGCGATTGGAATAGTTAAAGCTATAGTATGAAACCCGGAAGATATCTATGGACCTTCAGGCTATATCACATTACGTAATATTGATAAATATAAATTGTCCAGGACTAGACGTTAATTTATTTGGCTCAGATTCGGATTCGATACCCGGATCGAGCAAATAGTGTTATTGAATTTTTTTGGGGTTTTTCTTGAAAGTCCCAAATCTCAATAGAAACTCGGAGTCTGGCCGGCGCGGTGGTGTGTTATCATCTTAGTGCCTTGAATGACCTCGTAAACCTATCATTCTCGGCTGTCGCTAGATCACCACTAATCTGGTCAACCGACAACCAGAATGTATTAAGTGATTCGGTCAACCCTCCCACCCCCGAATAGATCATTTTCAACATTTTTTTATTGGAGGATCGTGTCATAAAATTTTCTTTTGGTGTACAACAATAATATATTGTCATAGTTACTATTAAACTGTGGGAAAAATTGCTAAACAAAGCCAGTGGTAACATTTTTAGCGAGTTTTAGTTGAAAGTGTTCTTGGTAATTTCGTAATGTGAGCCCACAAGGCATTTTGATCAGCATCGCAGTGAGTCATTGCCGCGAAGCACGGAGGGCGCGCCGACACAGTTACTGTCAAGATAAGAACAATAGATGCCAAATGCGATGTTAAAGGCGTACATAAAATATAATTGTATGTAAACTGAGCTAGGTTTGGTAGAATCACGGAGAATATACGCAATACATTTTTATACATAACTAGCGACCTGCCCGCGGTTTCACCCGCGTAGCTGTTGTTCCCGTGGGAATATCGCAAAGGTTTGTATACTAAAACCTTCCTATCTATTTAAAGAAACCGCATCAAAATCTGTTGTGTAGTTTCAAAGATTTAAGCATATATGGGGACAGACAGAGCAAGCGACTTTGTTTTATACTATGTAGTGATAGGCAAATAATCAGATGATACACCAAGAGATGAAGTAAAGATATAATTTATATCTATTGGTTTTTGGGTTCCAAAGTAAACGAGGAACACTTATAGTTTCATTACGTCCGTCCGTCCGTCTGTAATCTATACATATAATTAAAAATCGTAGGAAAGTCAAAACTGTACATTGAATAATTTTTTAAAGGGATACTTGGGGCGTGATCTACAACCGGTATGGAAGCCAAAAATATAGTTTTTAGAATTTTTGTCTGTTTATCTGTTTGTCTGTATATATGTCCGGGGTAAACTCAAAAAATACTGCATGGATTTACTTTAAATTTTGCATGAATATTACTAACAGGTCGGGTCAACATGTAGGCTACATATTATCACGCTATCACCTACGGGGGAGGTGCTTTGCGGAGTAAACGAAGCCCGCGCGGACGAAGTTGCTGGCAACAGCTAGTCTAGTATAAATATCCTTAGCACAATAAACCTGTAATTTGGCAGCAATATACGTATTAGTCACGGCAACAAAGTGGTAAAATATAAAATCTTGAAAAATATTTTTTTAGTGTAGCTTCTCTGCATATAAAGTAGGGAGGGGTTTTTTTCTCGTATACCCCGTAGTTTGGGATATCATTGGATAGGATTTTAACAAATAGTGTAGGTTTGTGAAACTTTTTCGATCAAGGGACTCGTTTGTGAAATAATTGCTAATTTTTGTCAGAGTCAAGTGTCCCCTCTCTGCCAGCCAGTTGGTTTTAGGAATGAATAAAATCACGGTAGTAGTAAACATTATGAGATTAAATTAAAACTAGCACGGCTTAGAAGACTTTACAAATTTTATATTATAAAATTAATTCGATTCCGCGTTCCGATCCGGTAGTAATTCTGAAAATTCGATACAATTTATAGTTTTAAATGTAATATTATATAATTATATTTTTTTTCAAATATTTGCACACCATATATTGGTAGAATATGTCGGTAACTTAATTTATTTTTAACAACTTGTAACACCTATATTCTTGCAAATAAATATTTTCTTTCTTTCTTTCTTCTTTCTTAAACGAGGAATTTTATAATATAAAATTTGTAAAGTCTTCTAAGCCGTGCTAGTTTTAAAGTAATCTCATAATGTTTACTACTACCGTGATTTTATTCATTCCTAAAACCAACCGTTTAGCTGGCAGAGAGGGGACACTTGACTCTGACAAAAATTAGCAATTATTTCACAAACCAATCGACCAACTTATAAAATGTAATTGGAGAATTTTTACAAGGCGGTGAACCTGTGTTGCGGTATATATCCGTCATTGACGGTAAATAGGTTAAATGTTCTTAATATGAAATAATAAAAGCCCTGTTCTTAGTCCGCATTATTGTGATAGGCAATTTTGGAACCCTACATTGCGCGTGGCCTGATACATAGGAACTTTACCAATTAATTTTATACAAATTACATCAATTGATCTAACCTTAAGGTAAGTATATTGTTTGCTTTTAAGGTAAGTATATTTCAAGGTAAGTATATTGAAACATATTGATTAAATACCCAAACCGAGAAATACAGCCATCTATGCTTACTGTTAAACGTTTGCCCATGTCGGGAATCGCACCTGAGCTCCATCGATTGCATAGTAACTTTCGCTGACTACTTGACCACAGACACTGAAGATGTTAAATTTCAATAGAGTTCAACCAAACTACTCTAGTTCAAAGTAAAGTATCTTCACGCCCGTATCCCCAAGGGGTAGGCAGAAGTACAACAAGTGTACCCACGATTAGCCGAAGATACTTGGTCCCACAAATGTGATAGATGGCAAGCCTATCGCCAACCGGGCACTTTCCAATCCCGGGTAACTTTATGTTCACCAGAAAACTGAAAAAATACTTTTTATATGCCCGACCCGGGAATCGAACCCGGGACCTCATATGGTCAACGCCAAAGCTGGACCATACTCTAGTTCAAAAGTTCGAAAATGTGTTAATTCTTAATATTCCTACAAATATGAGGCCTAAAAATAAAAACTGCAACAGTGTTTAAGAAAAAAATATAAAAAAGATTTGAAAATTTTCAGCCATTCTTATTAACCTTTCTTCGGATACTTGACAAAATTACGTTAAAAATCCTTAGTATTTAAAATAATCGTCCGGGCCCCATCTGCCGTTCTGTCAGGCAGTTTGTAAAAGGCGATCGATTGGCTTTGCGAGACACTACCATCGTCGCTATTAGGTGGTAGAGTTTGGCATTGCCTTGCCAGGGTCCGGTACCACCGCCTTTACCGCCTTACCTATTCATGTCGCAATAGCGTCGGTGTTCTTCTCTGTCGTGTTCCAGTTTAGACGGTAAGGTAGCCGGTAAATTTATGCATGTGAATTTTTTTTAATGTAATAAGATAGATAGGAAACAAGCAGATGGATCTCCTGATGGAAAGAATCAACCATCGCCTATAGACACCAATGATGTAGAACCTTATAGTCTAAGTATCTGTATATTTAATTTTTCTAGATCTAAGTTTATACATTGAAAATATTTTCTGTTTAATTTAAATTGTAATATGTAAGTTTATATATGTATGTATGTCCATGTTGTATGTGTCTGTGTATATGAATATACAGAATAATATTATGTATGTACCTTTCATTGTAGTGTATACGTAACATATGTGTATGCATGTACGTACAAATATGTTTAATAAGTACGTATTTTTTTATTTGTTTACATATTTGATTATTATTTAATACAATTTAAACTAAATAAGAGTATCCCCGGGATATAGATAATTTAATTTAATAGCGACACTACCTACCCTAAACTATATCATTTATAAGATCTGTATTGTCTGGTAGAGATCGCTCTTTAGCGATAAAACGGCCTTTGTGTATCCAGATACATAATTTTTAGCTATACTTATTCTGTTTTTGTTAATTTTGGTACGCAATAAAGAGTATTCATTCATTCATTCATTCATTGTCTGAACACGAATTACAAACCTTTTGAAGTCAATCGAAAATAGCAAAGCATTAAAACTACAGTGTTATTTTTCCCAAAAATGTTCTCCACGTATTGAACGAGGGGCGAGTATCCATCCAGTTGATACTCATTTCCATTCCAATATAAAAAACTCACTGAAAATAAAAAGTGGCAATATTCATTGAGAGGCGAAATTACGCGACGTCCATACGAATTTTTATCTATAAATTAATACGTGGAGCTTAAACTTTATCCCTTTTTATTTTAAATTACGTAAGTATGCCAAATTTAATATAAAATATATTAAATTTGGCATACTTAGTGTTTTCATTGCGGGGGGCTGTAGAAACCTTATATTTTTAAATAATATGCATTAGAAATACATTCAATGAATAAAAAATACACACACTACATTCATGTGACATATGTGATAATATACGTATACACACATGTATACTATTTTCTTTACGGATAAGGTCTGTGGTCAAACTTAAAAGAGTTTTATTGTTTAGTCTATGGTCGAATTTCGGCCATAGGGCAATTGCTAAGTGTGAAACTGATTTTAAGACAATTCGTGCTTTATTTTGTTTAAAAAAAAAACAATCTAGTTTGTCTAAACACCAATGTTTAAATGTCAATTATTATTCGTATAAATCTTTAATTGACTATAAGTACATTAATCTACAAAAGAATTACGAATAACATTCTTTAAATTATACCACATCGGAGGAAGAATAATTTTACATATAATTTTAGGGAGTTTTTATCGATTTGCAAATTTGCAAGCAGCAACCAGCTGCAAAATTAAAATTTTTGATGAATCTCATTTTGAATTGGATATGGGTAGATTTCTTTTTTATACAACGACTGCTAGTCTACGACTGCATTCGTTTAATTGTCGCCGCCATGTCGCCTTGCAGCCTGTTCATTTCATGACCAGCCAGAAGACTTAGACTTAGACTTAGACTTAGTCTTAGTCTTAGTCTCATCACCTTCTCGAATGAAATGTAACGATGACAAACTGATGGCAGCAGAACTAGAACAGACTAAAGCGAGCAAATTTTCGTAAAAGTATAGGTACTATCTAAAGATAACGTGTGGACTAGAGATCTTTTGATTGTTACATCTCAGCAACCCTTCTATTTAATAGAAAACCAGATTGTCCATTTTTCATCAGTGTAACATAAATAAGACAAAAACCGCTTCCATGTTATGTGTGTAAGTACTAAAAATATCAAGTCAAATTAGCGTTTTTATAGAGACACGTTTTATTACGTCTGATTCAGAAATAAAGTAATTTTATTTTATTATATTTATGCTTTTTCCCTTTTCACATAAGAAAAATTGCTGTAATAAGTATTTTATTAAAATAGTAAAATGTAGCCAATTTGCACACAGTTAAAATTTACTTATATGAATTTTATTTATATAAATATCTATCTATGTATATAATACCTTTAAACGAGCAATTCTTGTATATATATAAATATACAATATGAATTCGGAAACAGCATCAACGATTTTCATTAAATTTAGTGTGCAGGGGGTTTCGGCGGCGATAAATCGATCTAGTTAGGTTTCAGTTTTAGAAAACATCTTTTTCACCAAAAAAAAAAAGAGCAAAACTCGGTTATCAAGGTACTTTTTATATATAAAGAAACTCGCGATTTTGTACGCGCCAATCAAAATATAAATTATCTTCATTATAATTTTATTTTTATATTATACTTAATAATAAATACAAAAATGAAAATTATTTTATAATTAATTATAAGTGTAATCTGCCTGTTACATTTTTTATATATCATTAGATGCTATTTTGCAAAGGGGGCTCAGTTCAAAACGAAAGTAGAAAGTAAAATCTGATGCAAAAGCTATATATTATATTACTAGCGATCTGCCCGCGGTTTTACCCGCGTAGCTTTTGTTCCCGTGGGAATATAGAAAAGGTTTATATACTAAAACTTTCCTCAAGAATTAATATATCTATTAAAAAAAACCGCATCAATATCCGTTGCGTAGTTTTAAAGATTTAAGCATACATAGGGACATAGGGACATAGGGACAGACAGAGAAATATACGTATATACATTTGTACACAAAAACCGCTAAATCCCTTTAGCGGTTTTTGTGTACAAGAGTTTTATAATACCTCACAAACTCAAATGTTTATTTCTTTTTTAATTATAAGTGTGTTTTTTTTTCGTATGGGCTCTCTTTAAAGAATATACCACCTATCATTCTGACAGACAGTTCGTAAAAGGTGAATGATTGGCTACACGTGACACTACCACGTGTAACTTCTAGGTAGTAAGTAGAGTTTTACAACGTCTTGCCTGGGTGTTTGGTACCACCGCCTTATCTTATCCCGCTGTAATATCGCCAATGTTTGTCATTGTCGTGTATACGGTTTGGAGGCTAAAGTAGCCGTTAAACTTACGCATGTGGCATTGCCAACCCGTCACACGGATAGCAACACACCATTAACGTCTTTGGTGTTTATAGGGGATGGTTTCTCTTTCCATCAGGGAAGCCACATGCTTGTTTGCTGTGTAATAATATACAAAAACCGGCCATGTGCGAGTCGGACTCGCGCGCAAAGGATTCCGTACCATCATAGCAAAAAATACGGAAAAAACATGTTTATTGTATGGTGATGGTACAAAATATCCGAGACGTTGCAGAAATGTACCATCTAGTAGCCCTATTTTTTTTTCATTTTTTATTTTTTGTATTTGTTGTTATAGCGGAAACGGGAATACATAATTTGTGAAAATTTTAGCTTTCTAGCTCTCATGGTTTACATACATACATACAGCCTGATGACCGACAGACAGACAGCGGAGGCTTAGTAATAGAGTTCCGTTTTACCTTTTAGGTATGGAACCCTAAAAAGTTTCATGTGAATCTCAGGAGAACGACGCATTTTCCCGGTATAAACTGTGTTTGTATAAAGCTTGGTTATAGACTAACTATACACTAAATTTTATCCAAACTATCAGGAATTGATTTTATTGAAATGAATATTCCAAATTGAAAACATAGTTCAAAAGCTTAGTCAACTATTTTACCTACGTAAGTTGTTTACTGTAAAATACATCTGAGACTGGAAAGTCTGAGAGAGTTGTTTGGGGTTCGCGATCGATGTTTGTCCACAGCCAGACAAAGGACAGGGAATATTGTTTGTCAGAAAATTTATTATGGCGGCGGAGTACGGACGGGGCCAGTAACATATCCAATATATCAGAGATAACGAAACGTTCAGAAACAGTAACACAAACATATTTTTATGTCTACAATGTTTTATTAAACATCACTGTACCATGTTTGCAGTTCGTGCGAATTTATAAATGTGATTTATTATCGCGTTTTGCATGTTTACTTTATACGTATCTAGATATGTGTTATTGTAGAAAAGCTTTTACGGTTTCGATTCATTCAGATCTCTAAAGGCCATTTCATAAAATAATAGTATAAAGACTAACGCTATTAGCATTAATCTCTCCCGCGGTATATACTCCTAGTCAACGCCCTGGCTTCAAAGTGTAAGCTGTTTCTTTATTCGTATTGCTAACCTGTTTGGTCCAGTGCCAAAAACTCTGATTGAGTATATTGCTTCTCTAAGAGGCCATAGTCTCAGTGGCAGGCCGAAGGGCCAATTGAAAAAAAGTGATTGAAAATTGTTATGCGCGGGTAGAATCGACTTTTAGAGAGTGATAAATTCACTCACTTTTTATTGTTGTCTTTTTATAACGTGCACTACGTATTATTACACAGCTTTATAATTTAGTGTTCAAACTTTTATCAAGATAGAACATCTTATCTGGCACACTTTATAACTAAATAAAATAAATGTCGGTGTATAAATTACACGAAATGATCTAGCGCCAAAGTAAGCAAATTATTTGCTTGTGATATGGGTTTTAGTCACCAATACTAATACACAGAAATACATTTATAAATACTGACACACATATAATAAACGTATATACAAATCTAGAAATACAAACATCTATATTTATCATGCAAATGTTTATCCCTGGCGGGAATCGAACCCGAGCCCCATAAATTGCGTTGTCATGTTCACTAACCATTCAAGCAACGGGCACAGAATATATAATAGTACAAGCAACGGGGCTGTCAAGCACATAATGTTTTCATGAATTTTGAATGCTGCTATTATAAAATATTTTATCCCAATCCGTATCTTAACGATATACCGTAAAAATCCGATCAGAGTGCTAAGTGTGAGTTTTTCTTTTCGCATTCGATCGTGAGCGCGTTTCGAGTTTACTAGGAATTTGTATGTGATTTGTACAGCGCCATCTAGTGGTAAACTGGTTTCTCACGTTTACCACTAGGTGGCGCTGTACAAATCACATACAAATTTCTGGTAAACTCGAAACACGCTCACGATCGAATGCGAAAAGAAAAACTCACACTTAGCACTCAGAATGTAATCTTGTTCACTAGTAGCATACTAAATCCTTCCAGACGTTTTAACTTTAAGAAATAATACACAGACACACACGCACATTCCACAAATATCACTCATACACATTTTTTATACAATAAAACCTCTATAAGTAAACATCAAGGGAGACACTAAAAAATTGGAGTTAGAGACTTATAGAGAATATCGACTTAGGCGGATTTTGATTCGACATCAAGAGGTTGAGATTCATTTTTATTAATTTTGAGTTAGGAAAAATAAATAAAATTCAAGTTGCAGAGACTCGGTAGAGTAACTTATTTTTCTTTGAACTATAGAGGTAATAAGTCTCAAATAATCGAGTTGTAAAGGTTGTAACATTAAACATTGCTATGTTCGAGATACAGAGGTAAAAATTATTTTTCCAATTATGGAGGGAAAATACAGGGCTAATAGAGGGTTGAGATTTCTAGTAATGGAGGTTTTACTATTTGAAAGGAACAAAACATTTTTTCGAGATTTGAAGGTTTTCAACCTATCGAGGTTTGACTTAACGAGGTTCTATTGTATTAATAATATGTAAGAAAAAATAAACACATTGTGAATATGAATTTTTTATGCATACGTAAAAGTAGTGACTTTATATTAACATAACATATGGCTGCTTACATTTTTTATTTCTTCTTTCTAGACTTACTTTGAATGATAATTTCTGTTTTTCCTTTTATAGCAGGTAATACATTACCAATGCATATCTTAATGAAAAATCACTGAATAAAAGAAAGGAAAAAGTAAAAATAGCAAATTAATTATATTATTTCACTAGAATAACATGAATATGGAAAATATATTTGCTATATTAGATCTGAAAATAATTAATTACACGCTCGACGAAACCCTCAAGGCACCTTAAGGTTGGCATTCTTTTCTGCGTTAGTATTCTTAGCTGAATAATTCATGTGCATTTAATTGAATAACATTTAAATTCATTATTCGTACTTTTGTTGTAGACGCCATATTTGTCTTGGTGTTTTATTTTGTGATTATTTTATGTTTAAGACAAAAATGCTGATTTATCTAAGAACAATGTTGAATCTTTTGATGTTATTTAAATATTTTGAGAAGTTTTATAAGCAAATCAAATAAATCGTTAGTAATCGTTTTATAATGAGAAATACATCTCATTATACCGGTTTCCTTTCAGTAAAGACAGCGAAAAATATTCATTGTGATCCGAATCGGACAGGGCTAGAATTGCCTTAGTGGCTCACTGCAAGCCTGGTGCCAGAGACAATTGAATAGTCGTTCTGTTTCATATCTGTATCATTTAATAATAAACTATCTGATCTAGTTTACATTTAGGTCGCAAAAGATACTGATAAGACCTAGCCTGCGCCGGCCAACTTTTGCTACCCTACCGTCTGGCTTGCGGCAAGTATATCGCATTTCGCCACCGAACTACCCGCCGCTGTGATATGCAGTAAATAAACATCTACTACTCCCTTTCGCGTATATTTCTCGTACTCACAAACATATTATGGTACCCATCAATGGAATAACCTTCTTAGCTCGGTTTTCCAGTAGAGCTATGACTTGGTGATTTTAAGTAGCGGATAATCAGATATCTAATTCAGAAGCTGGTATCGCATTGGCAATAACCCCTTATAGGCACTGCCCATAGAGGCAGTGGCATTTAATTAACAGCAGGTACAAAAAGCCCCACAAGCTAGGCCCGTGACTCCGTGTCCCGGGGACCGTGCAGGTTGGGATCAGGCTTGCAAACGCCTCCTCGACTTTACATAGCTAGTACGATACTGACCGTGACCGTAGATGGCAATTTGAGTGATGGTATCTTTAATCGTATTAGCTTTTTTGGCCCTTGACCTTGCTTGACGACACGGCCAACGGGGTAGCCGTTGGTCGAGTATAAGACGACTCTGACTACGCAATCGATTGAGCACGGGTTCGATTTCCGACAAAGATAAGTATTTGTATGATGGGCATAGATATTTGTATTTTTGGGTTTAAGTGTTTATTAATTATATTTTTAGTATTTATACATGTATTTTTATGTATTAGTGTCGTTGACCAACATCAATATCACAAGCAAAAAGTAAGGAAGCAATAAATTAGGATTAGATCGATTCGTGTAATTTGCCCAGCGATATTATTATTACAATGTACAATATATGATTCATAAATATTTGATTAAACTTACCTTAGACGTTTGAAATTTTAGTGTTTCAGCCGTTTGTATGGTAGAATAGGAGAAACTATAATAAATTAGCGATCGCCCTGTGGTCAGAATCAGACCATAATTCTATGACTCCATTTGACTATAGACTAAACAAAATTTTTTAAGTCTGAAAACAGATTTTGACCGTAATGAAAATAGTATACATGTGTGTATATTATATTATCATGTATGTTACATGAATGTAAGTGTAATGTTTATTTATGAAATTTGGCATATAAGTTTTTTTTTATAGAAATAAGTATGAAATTTTGCTCAGTTAAGGTTTATATAGGAAAGAAGGGCAGAAAACTAATATAAAAAATATTAGTAAAAATAATATTCATTAAAATATATTACTGTAAGAATATAAACATTACACACACTACTAAGTATTTGACACACACATACGCACAATCATACAGATACGTATAATGTATAATATACTATTTTGTTTTTGGCTAGTCTGTTGTCAAACTTAGAACAGATTTAATTGTAAATAATTAAATCCCTTCTAGTTTAAGGTAACTGTCTAGGTCAAATTGAGTCATAATTTCTTTATTCCATTTGTGCTTCACTACATACTATCTCTGTCTGTCCCTATGTATGCTTAAATCTTTAAAACTACGGATTTTGATGCGGTTTTTTTAATAGATAGATTAATTATTGAGGAAGGTTTTGGTATATAAACATTTCCGATATTCCCACGGGAACAAAAGCTCCGCGGGTGAAACCGCGGGCAGGCCGCTAGTTATTATTAAAAGAAGCATGGTCGAATTTTGATCAAATACCAACGGTTCTTTTTTATATCATAAGATAGCAAACAAGCAGATGGCTCTCTGCTGGAATGAGAAACTATCGCCTTAGACACCAAAGATGTTACTGGTGCGTTGCAATCCTTGTGGCGAGAATGCAATGCCACATGCATAAGTTTACCAGCTACCTTAATCTCCAAACTGGAACACGACAATGACAAATACGACAGGAATAGGTACCAGATACCCGGGCGAGACATTGCGGAACTCTACCACTTAGTAGTCATACTGGTGGTGACACGTACAGCTAATCAGTTGCCTTTTACGACCTGCCTGGCAGAACGCCAGTTGGTCTATTCTGCACAGGAGCCTGGACCAACACGGATGAAAACATTATATTATTTAACTTACGTTTAATAAAATATGAAAGTTTTCTATAGAATCTCATTTTACCATTACGATAAAGAACTCTAAAAATTCCATAACAGCTTTAGATATAATATCATTTGTTATTCACTTTTAATGGAAATATTCTTTCCATTTATCTGTTTCAACAAAATTTTGAATTTCAGATTTAAAAGCGTACAAGAGTGGGGAGTGGCGAGTGGCGACCGTTAATGGATGAATAAATCCATTGTTCTGTAATGGAATGCCAGAAAATGAATGTATTTTTGTATTAATAAGACATCTTAAGTGCTCGCTTATATCAAATGTTATAATTAAATTTACGAACTGAAACTAATCCTGTCTTGTTAGTCTATTTTGTTCGGTTGTAATATCGCCTCTGTAGTCTAGTGATTCGATATCCGTAAAGACTTCATGGGGTCTCAGGTTAGTTTCTCGGGTCGGTAATTTAAAAAGGTGTGTTTTTTCAGTTTTCTGGTAAAAATAATGTTGCATGGAATTGGAGAAGTGCCTGGTTGGCGATAGGCTTTCCACTAATCACATTGTGGAACTAAGTATCTTCTGCTAATCGTGGGTGCACTAATTGTACATCTACCTACCCTTTCCGGGATACAGGCGTAAAGATACTTTTTTTGTAATAAAAAAATAAAGAAGAAGATAAGTTCAATTCCCGAATGCAAATAAGTGGGATGGGGATGAAAGTCTAAATTTTTCTTTATGTTCAAGTCGCCGCTATACGATAGAGTTGCGAAAGAATCGTATCAAAACTCAAATTCAATTGTTAGGCTACCTCTATGTTAATTGCAGATGCATTAACGCCAGATTCCTGCTCTTATAGTAAAGACACTGCAGCCCTAACACTATTTAAAAAAGATTTCAATTGTGTTTTTGATTAGCACTAAAGCGATAAAAATGCTAGTGACGTGTTGTTATTTAAGTGTAAAATTGAAATGACATAGGTGGTAGAGTTTTGCATTGTCTCACCCGGGTCCGGTACCACCGCTTTACCTATTCCTGCCACAATAACGTCAGTGCTTGTCACTTTCGTGTCTGGAACACGAAAGTGACAGATTTGGAGGATAAGGTAGACGGGATAAATATGCATGTGGTATTAGACTTCGACACAAGATAGCAACGCACCATTAACATCTTTGGTGTCTATAGACTATGGTTGACACTTTCCATCAGGAGACCCATCTGCTTGTTTGCTATCTTATAATATATAAAAAAACAGTTTTTTTTGTTTTGCTGCGTTTAAATTGTAATAGAAAAAACTTTAATTAATTATTTGGCAACACGATTGGCGAGTCATTCATTGATGTTTTTTTTCTGTTGGTCCTATTCTATTTAGCAAAACTATTTAAATCTTTTAGGCAAAAATTGAAAATGGTAAATTACGTATTGAATTACTGGAAACGTTTGCAACATTAATATACTGCCTTAATTAATACATATTCGGATTAAAAGCCAATGCCTCAGTTAGTATTAACTTAATACTCTGTACACAGTTGTTTATGTTTATATCGAAATGCAGAGTGAAATCACTAGATAATTCGCAATTCTACTAATCCGTCCTAATATTGTGATTTATAATTAATTAAATGCGAGAAACAAATCAACTGATTTATTGCTACGGGGGAAATTTCAGTTTATGATTATTATTATATTCAGAGAATGATTGTTAGTACAGAAGGCAACTGAAACAAATATAAACACGCTGATTTACTTAAGAAATAGATAGTGAACCAAATGTCAATATATGTTTAATTACCACGTCTGGAACGTGTTTGGTGATAACGTTAAAGTGTTTTAGTTTTCGGTGTAACTAGAAACGTTTCGTTTCACTACGAAACATTGGTTTATCGTCTGACGAGATTGGTTGATTCACATAATTGCATTGTAATAACCCGAGAAGGATTATAAACGAATAATATTTTAGTTTATCTTGATACTGGCTTTTAAACATCATAAACCATCATATGATGAAGGAAATTTATGAGACCGTTAAACTGTCTCGTATTTTACGTTCGGAAACAAAAACCTATTCTAATTTTACGCTGTGATGACCGAAGAGTCCTCCTCATTTTCTTGACATATAGACTATAGTTGTTATTGTTTTGAATCGTCATTTATTAAAGCTCACCGACTATTAGGTGATTTTTATGGCCAAGTGTGAGTTTATGGTTACTTATTCGCTTCATCCACAAATAACTATAACAAGCTAAATTGTAGATATAGAGAGTTATGATGGGGTTACGATTAATACGGCACCGATATACAGTGATATATATGATATATGTGTAGATGATAAAATATGGTTTGATGTTTATAATAAAGGGTCCTTCTTCATTTTCTCGACAGTTGAGGATAATTTTAGTGCTCGCTGCAGTGACTGACGTCTTTTTATTAATTGATGTTTCGTTTTTATTGATAGTTAGTGTCTCTTAATATTAGCGTGCGATTTAATTAATTGTTGTCAGATTGGTAAAATGCTTCAATGCGGATCATCAACCGACGAACCGGTGAATCTGCCTACCCCACAAGATTCCAGTTTAATGAATTTTTTTAATATTTTGTATTTGCAAAGACACTTTATCGCCTATTTAGTCTACAAGTCTGGTAAATAAATAAATAACTATATAGTACAATATCGGTGTTTATATTTGAACGACAATATTATATTTTTCAGACTAAGCAGCGCCGACATTATATGAAATGAGCTTTCTACGGCCAAATTGATGCGTTTAGTGGTGGATTATTACTTTTAAATTATTATTTTATATATAAAACCTATTAATAAATTAAAGTCGATTACTATTGACAAATATCGATAAACTTCTGGGTTAAGGAAACTGAAAACTATGTATGAATGCTTCACTAAGTGGCAATAAGCTGCAAATTTCTACTTAAGTTTAGTACCACCAGTTTACCTTTTCCTGTCGCAATAGTGTTTGTGCTAATTACTGTCATTTTTTGTTTTGAAAATTTAAAAACTGATAAACTTATACATGCGACATTACATCTTTGCTACACAGATCTCTTAGAGAGAGATAGTTAACACCTAAAGATAGCATCATTTGTATCTCTAGGTGTCCCTTAGCCCTCTCTACCAGGAGGGTCATATATTTGTTTGCTGTCCTGTGATGTAAAACAAAATGGTAGAAATAAAAACAAAAATCCTTAAGAACAAAATTTGCAACTTAACAATCAATAATTTCATGCAGGCAAATTGTAGAGCTAGAGAGATATGATCACGGTTATAATATTACAAACCTGTTTGCCTCGGTGAGTGCGATGCTACGAGTAGGTATAGATAACATAGACGGAGAGCATGAAACATGATTTGCGGTTTGAGTCTGAGTGCATAGTTACGAGTTACGGCTAGGATATGCCGATTTGATATCATGATTAGTTTCACATCCTTTCAGAACGTTTCCGCAATTTCCAAACATTTTATTTTTGATAACAAATTGATATTTTAATCAAAATATTAAGGTAATATTGAAATAATAAGTAAATATCATCGAGCCCATATCTCCGAAAAGGTAAGCAGAGCGCGAATAGTAAAATTACCGTATTGTTTTCTGTTTTACGCTCGCTTTATACTTCAAAAATGTATTAAGTCGCGTGTTTGTATGCAGAGAGTAATTAATGTGGAAGAAGCAAGATAAATATGCAAGAATCATAATATGTTGCACTCAGTTCTCCCTACCTGCTGGATAGTAAGATATAAATACCGTCGTTTTTATTTATATCATAAGCTAGCAAACAAGCAGATGGGTCTCTTGATGGAAAGAGTCACCCATCGCCATAGACACCAAAAGTGTTAATGGTGCGTTGCTATCTTGTGACAATATCTAATGCCACATGCATAAGTTTACCGGCTACCTTACTCTCCAAACGGGAACACGACAGTGACAAGCACTGACACTATTGCGGCAGGAATAGGTAAATCGGTGGTACAAGACCCGGGTGAGACAATGCAGAACTTTACCACCCAGTAAATTGTCATGATCCTTAGCAAATAAGTCATTTCAATTTTACACTTAAATAACACGTCACTAACATTTTTATCGCTTTAGTGCTAATCAAAAACACAATTGACATATTTTTTTAAACAGTGTTAAGGCTGCAGTATTTTTACTATAAGCCCAGGAATCTGACGTAAATTTACCTGCAATTAACATAGAGGTAGCCTAACAATTGAATTTGAGTGTTGATACGATTCTTTTGCAACTCTATCGTATAGCAGCGACTTGAACATAAAGAAAAATTTAGACTTTCATCCCCTATTTTAGAACCTTATGGGTTGACTTTTGAAAAAAAGTAGCCTATGTTTGAACCTATGCTATGCTATTAAACTACCCCCTTGGAGAGCTTCATCAAAATCAGTTTAGCGGTTTAGCCGCGCAGTGTAAAACAGGGATAAACAGACTTTCGTTTTTATAATATTTGTATGGATTTTCTAATAATGTCATAAATATTTATATGTTAACTGCTTGTCTTTTATTGCAAGATATAATACAAAATATAACAAGCTGCAGTAAAACATAGATTGTTACAAATACAGATTACAATTTCATACATATTAAGTTTATGTTTAGACAGGTGATTAATTCTAATGACATTACGCAACTAGCTATGTAAACAAATAGATCTTGATGGGATTTTATGAGCTATAGACGAGCTTAGTGTTAATGTATCCTTACGTAACGAAAAGTCTATAAAATTAACAAACGTATTTTGAATAATATGAGGTAGATAGTTCTTCTTCAAATTACTTACAATTTAGTTAGTTTTTATATGTGTTTTAACCTTAAATAGCAATCGTTCTGTGGTCAAAAATCGACCATAGCTAAACGATCAAATCTCTTTTGATTTGTCAACAGATTTTAGATGTACTTAAAGAAAATATCTAGTATACATGCGTGTGTTATGAATGTCACATGATTGTATGAGTGATTTTTATTTTAATTAACTTAGTGTATTGCTTGTGGCGTACAACTTTTTGTTTCACATGTTATACAAGTTATGGGTAAAAAATATCGAATATAAGATATTTAATGGTCATATGTAAAAGTTAAAAATATAATAAAAAGGAAATATTGCTAAACTACAGAGTAAACCTGAATGAAATTAGTGTATAATATTAAAAAAAATATAGTCAATATGCGCGCTTAGACCGACACGTGCCGTGGCGTCAATCGCTGTGTTTGTAAACAATGAACTTCGATATCTATGCGCGAGTGTCCATACTATTACAGTCTACATTATCGTTGAATAATTAGGTCCAAATTTAATTTTCTATTTTTAAACATATTTTGTATCAGAATCGAATACTGAATACCCAGCTTAAGTATGTACAGTCCTATACCAGTCAACTTGTATGAGGAGAAAAAAGGAGACTGATACCGTTGCATACAAACTTGGGCCCCCCTTGTAATAAGATGAATATTATGTTAATTAATAGCTAGTTTAACGTTATATAAATACTGAAAATTTTACAGATTTTAGCAATCTGAGAACAGAGATATAAGATATTCACTAGAAGTAAGGTTACGGTACTATGGTATAGTTTAACTCACTGTAACCGTTTACTATTATATAAACAACTGATACTTGTAATACAGGCAACTACGCTTCATGTTTATAAATTGACACAATACTAAAACACAGATTTTTGGAAAACACAAATTAAAAGATGCCTCTCTGTAGGTAGGTACGTAAAAAGTCCGCGACTTGTGAGTGCGACTCTTGCGAGCCGTCAGTGATGTCAGTTGTAATTGTCAATTTTAGCTGTTTTAAATCCACAGACACTAAATCGTATTAAGTTTGAAGTAACGTAATCAATCGATTATATAAATTGTATCGATTATATTTTTTCTTTTTATATTATAAATGGTTTGTTAAATAATGATGGTACTTACTGTTAAATACTAAATATTAATCAAAAATACACTTTTACATATGTTTACGAGCTTATATTTCGACTAAAATTATTTACATAAATCGATTATAATTTTATCGATTATATAATTATAGTACCACAAACTTATTTTCGTGATTTCTTTTTTCTCAGAAAGCGGATTAAGCAAATATTTTGAACTTTGAAATAGAAAAATAGTATCATTTTTTTGAACCACACTTCAACCCTTTACATTTGGGCCCAAAAATCCCCCTCTCCTTTCATTGTTTGTATGTTTGTAAAATCGTTTTTTATTAAACTCAAAAACTAACAAAAATCAAATATTAAAACATCAAAAACTACCTATTAAAAAAAATCACCCCTGGAAAGCTACATTATTTTGGAGTATCCTAGAATACCTTTTACTCAACTAAACAAAAAACATGTTTGTCAGTCATAAAAAAATGTCGTCATTATTGAAAAATATAACATGCGAATTTGTGTGTTTCAAATTTCTGAATAAATCCGAAATTGCATGTTTACTTGATTTGTCAATTGGTTGGCTAAAATTTTTTTCTTAATGGATAGGATTCTGATGGAGAAACCATCACCTATAGTCACCAAAGATCATCCATGTGGCGTAAATTTAATGCTACGTCCATAAGTTTACTGACTGCCTCACCAACTAAACTAGAACACGACAATGACAAGCATTGATGTTATTGCGGTAGGAAAAGATAAGAAGGTGCTACCAAAACACTAGAGAAGACTAGACATTAGAGGAGTCTATCACTATAGTAACAAATATGACTAATCTTTTATATTTTACTAGCAGGAAAGCTGCTTCAAATGAGCCTAGATTGACACTGGGAAAACCAGGAGATCAATAGGAACTTGCTGCATTTCTTTCTATCCATGGAAAGACAATTTTTTTTTTTTATATCATAAGATAGCAAACAAGCAGATGGGTCCCCTGATGGAAAGAGTCAACCATCGCCTATAGACACCAAAGATGTTAATGGTGCGTTGCTATCTTGTGGCGAGGTCTAATGCCACATGCATAAGTTTACCGGCTACCTTACCCTCCAAACCGGAACACGACAGCGACAAGCACTGACGCTATTGCGGCAGGAATAGGTAAGGCGGTGGTACCAGACCCGGGCGAGACAATGCAGAACTCTACCACCTAGTAGCCACGATGGTAGTGACTCGATAGCCAATCAGTCGCCTTTTACGACCTGCCTGGCAGAACGGTAGTTGGCCTATTCTACAAAGGAGGCCGGGACCAACACACCAATTTGTATATAGTTGTTTATTTGAAATGAAATCCTCTAATGATCACCTCGTCGGTCGAAATGTCCACCTAATTATGAATCGATGGGGCTTAGATTCGACTCCCAACAGTAAACACTTGTGTAATAAGCATAGATGTTTGCATTTCAAAAAATGGGTATTTATTGTGTACGTTACGGTATTAATATACGTATTTCTATATACGAGTATCATTAATTCATTAAGCAAATAGTTTCCTATTCCTGCCGTAATAGCGTTAGTGCTTGTCACTGTCGTGTTCCGGTTTAGAGGGTAAGGTAGCCGGTAAACTTATGCGCGTGGCATTACATCTCACTACAAGATAGCAACGCACCTATCTTATAGTGTAGCGTATTATGTATGTTACAGTAGATGTTTATTACGTTATTTATTTCTATGTATTAGTATCGTTGACTAACACTCATAAAACAAGCAAATAATTTGCTTAATTTGGTATAGGATCAATTCGTATATTATGCCCACTAATATTATTTTCCTACTGTGCCGGAAATAGGTTTGAAGCCTTGTATTTAAATTTGATTTAGTAATATTTAATACCAACGGCGCGGTTTACGAAGCGTGTTATTGCTGGGACTTAGACATGGAGGTAGTAAAATTGCGAGCTGACTAGAATAGCGGCAACGTAATTAAAACTGAACTTAATCTCCTGTCACTAGTTCACGAGCTAAAGCTCGCTCGGGCCGACTTAATTAGATTTTTGATGAACGGTTAACGCTGTGAAGTATTGCATATCCGGAAAAATAATTTTAGGTAAATTTTAAATCCCTTTGAGGTGATTTTGTGGTTTTCAGATAATTTTTAGGGTTTTGTACCCAGAGAGTGACGAACGCAACCCTGTTACTATGCGTTTGCTGTCTATCTGTCTGTCACAAGACTCTATTTTTGACCGAAATTATCAAACATCTGAAATTTTCATAAAATGCGTATTACTATTGTCACTAGCGTAATCTATACATCTAAACATCTTCTATACAAATAAAATTGGAGTGTCTGTTTGTAATATTAAAATAACCGGTTTTAACTTAATGCATATGGATGTATACACGGTACACATACCAAAATAATACTTTTTACGATTTTTGTCTCTCTGTCTGTCTGTCCGTCTGTCTGTCTGTCTGTTTGTTCCGGCTAATCTCTGGAAAGGCTGGACCGATTTTGACGGGACTTTTACTGGTAGATAGCTGACGTAATATCGAGTAACTTAGATTACTTTTTAAAAAAAATCCCACGCGGACGAAGTCGCGGGCACAGCTAGTAAATAAAAAAAAGTTAGATACTTAGATGTCAAAGGAGTTGTACGGAATCATACGTATGCAAGTCTGAAGACCAGATAGACCAGACCTCCCTATAGACCAGATTTTAAATTAGAGAAAATAGATTTGCTGATGAAAAAAGATTTTATTTTTTTATATCATAAGATAGCTAACAAGCAGATGGGTCTCCTGATGCAAAGAGTTAATCATCGCCTATAGACACCAAAGATGTTAATGGTGCGTTGCTATCTTGTGGCGAGGTCTAATGCCACATGCAATATTTTATCGGCTACCTTACCCTCCAAACCGGAACAAGACAGTGATTAGCACTGACGCTATTGCGGCAGGAATAGGTAAGGCGGTGGTACCAAACCCGGGCGAGACAACAAAACTAGCCACCACCTAGTAGCCACAATGGTAGTGACTCGTATAACCAATCGATCGCCTTTTACGAACCGCCTGGCAGAACGGCAGTTGGCCTTTTCTTCAAAGAAGCCCGGAACCAACACGGGGAATCTATAGATATTAAAGACTGCAACCTATAGATATTAAGGATTACAAGCCGTGTAGGATGAAATGACATAAGTCTAAGTTTACCGGCTAATTTATCAACAAAGCCGCCACGTTGGTCGAGTGAAGGTAGCGAGATATAAAAGTTAGAAAATAATAAATTGTATGGGATTGACATAAGCTGCGCTGAATCACGTGGTCAATTGTCATTGGCCTTGTTATGGTCAAAGGTGATGACGAATTTAGATGTTTTACTACTAAGCAATGTTACTTTGTCTGAGGCCCCGGATACACTTTGATTAGTGCGAATGTTTAATGCAGGTGCTTAGTTTTAAGCAAAAAAACACGCGTAGGCAGCCTTTGATTAGTAATCAGCGTCTAGTCATTTTACTGTGCTGATTACTAATCGCACTAATCAACGGCTGTCCACACGTGTTATTTGCTTAATACTAAGCGTCTGCATTAAACAATTGCATTCGCACTAATCAAAGTGTAACCGGGGCCTAATCCCCTAATGAGTTCATCATTACAGATAATATTTACATATTTTGTAAAATTGATCCTAACTATAATATAATAATATGTATTTTAACACTTAAAGCGATTATTTTTGCTAGGAAAAAAAGGTAGGGTCGCTAGTTAAAAATCAGTAATGTTAAAAATTTTCTTTTGGTAAGTTTTAAAAAAAATCCCATGCACGGGATAAGTGCTAATATTCGTACAATACATACAGGATCGACCGACCGACCGACATATATTTAACCATCGTAAGATATTACGTAAAATACCATATTTTTTTGTTAGACCACGCATATTTTTTATAAAGTAATCCGATGTTGATAATTCTTTGTTTTTATTGGAATGGATGGTCCTATTTTTTATTTTAGCCATAAGGGTACGTAAACAAGGGATGATTGATTGTTCACTCACTGATTTTAATTAGCGATCGCCTGTGGCCGAAACAAGGAAGTTACATTCTACCCGGAATGCTTACACGCGCTTCAAAATCGTTCTGAAGAGTACCACGACATGAGTGGAGTGTGTCTCTTTCTACTAAATAAAGCGCCAATCGCCATATATAAGTGTGGCCATGCGTAGTTTGCAAATTACTACTAAGTAATTCTACTAATTTGAGAAACAGTTTTTAAATTGCATAAGTAATTACGTAATAATTAAAATAAGCACATTTTAGAACTCACTATGTTAATTACAATACATTTAATGCTAATTTATTTATCGACGTGTATGAATAAACAGGATTTAACGATTACCGAATATATAAAAATCTACCATTTAGATAGTTTTATTTACACTGGAAATTGCAAGAAAGGGACAACATCCACTCTTGTCGTTGTCTTGCTCAGAACGTTTTTCCCCTCTGTTAAGTAAGAAACAAATGTCAACTTTATTTGTTACGGAATAAAGTACATTTTTATTTTTCAAATATTGCTTCGTAGTAATTCCAGTTATTGTATATAAGTTCCTTGGGCCGAAATTAGACCATAGACTAAACAATAAAATCTCTTTTAAGTTCGACAAATGACTGTAGCTGCAAGAAAATAGTATTCATATTAACGTGTATGTCACATAAATGTAGTGTGGGTAGTGTTTATTTTTATTAATTTAATGTACTTCTTATGTATTTTATTTAAGAGTATTAGGTTTCTGCAGTCCTCGCAATGTAAACTAAATGTGCCAAATTTCATACCCCGCCATTCGCGCAATTGTCTTAAAAAGGGGTCTAAAGTTTTTCCTTCACGTACCTATTAATATATAGAGAACCACGCATCCCTTTCTACAGAGTGATCTGATTTTGATAAATCTTCCTTTATTTGTGATATAAAATTGGTACTTTACGATACGCGTGAATTAAATTATCTAATATAGCAGAGCAGATATGAAGAGCGCAGCGGGGTAGCTATGCGCTGCGATAACAGACAACTTCAGTCAAACATATCGCGTATTATTTTATTCGTGACGTAAATCCCTACTTTAGCTATACTATTTAGTTTAGTCGATTCTATAAAAACTCTACGACTTGTCATATTACTAATCGACAATTTCGACAACATGCTAGCGTCAAATCGCAACGTTATATGCACGGGTTATATGAAAACACGAAAGCGGATTATTAAGGACTCTTAATAAAGAGTAACCTTGAGTTGGTATTCAGAGCTTTGAAATTAGAATACATTGAGAACATCTGACGTTTCCAAGTACAGAGGCACAATAGCTTTGAATTCCGCCGTTATTTGAGAAGAGCTCTTAAAGAGCTCTTCTCAAATAACCTTTGCCCTAGTATTTTCAATGAATCAATATGATATAACAAGGCCATCAAACCTGTTAGCCATTATTTAAATATTCAAACGAGAGTTCATTGTAATTTCGTTATTATTCTTCCGTGTTGGTTTAGATCCCCTTTAAAGAATAGACCAATTAGCCATTCTGCTAGGCAGTTTGTAAAAGGTAACGATAAGGTTATGAGCGTCACTACTATCAAAACTCTAGCAAGTGGTAGATTTTAGCAGTGTTTAGGCCGGGTTTAAATACCACTGAAAATAATAAAAAATATAGTAAATTTACCATTTTTTTTATAAAGCCACATATTATGTACAGATTTTTTCTCTACGTGTGCTCTAGCACATTGCCTTTCCTATATTGCTAGGTCAATTGGAAGTATCTAATAAGTTTTTCTTGCAAAATATGCGACAAAACTGGTTCTATATTTTGATAGCGTCGAATTACAAGTTTGATTTTTTCATTGCTCTGAGGAATTGCAGACTGTATCGTATTACATATGAGAAAACTACTTGATATTATCCCTCCGCGGGTCCCTGAGAGGATTAAATTTTTAAATTTTTTGTACTGAACCCTAGAAATTAGCGCGATATTTTAATTTAATATACAGTGGAATTTTCAATAATACGACTTAATAATAACACGCGTTTAGCTATGTTTGTGAAGTTAACAAACAATGCAGATAAAGATACAGGATTTGGCTTGTTTAATATGAGTTATTTATTCGAATTGCCTTAACTTAGTACAGTTTACTTACCATCCAAAGAAAATGTGTAGATGCGCTGTTTATGAAGCTATTCTTGTAATCCTGTGGACAAAAAAAATGAAATTTTAATAAAAAAGAATTTGTTTGCTTTGTTGGTTAAGCAGCTGTAATCATGGGTTCGATTTCCAGGTGGGTTAAAGTACCTATTTATAATGTTATGTATTTTGTTTTTCTAGAAAGATCTCAGTAGCACTTCGAAGTCTGGTGGTGGTTAAGCTGTTATATTTTAAATTTCTTTTTTATTAAAACTTCTGATGGAGAAAGAAAGAGAAAAGAACTTTCACCTGTAGATACGAATTAATTTAAATACAGTAAAACTACAAAAACCGACTTCCAACCTTCTGAATCTCCCAAATCAGTTAGATATTCAAAAAATTTATATAAGTTGGAAGTATATTCTTCCCAAACAAAAAGGAATTCCGCAAATCTGTCCACATATGACCGAGTTAAGCTCGAACATACATATAAAAATATATATTCACGTGCCAAATTACACCTACAAATCTAACCCCAAAGTAAGCAATTATTATTTATTGCTTGTGAGATGTATATAATAATATATAAACATGCATATTGAGAGTCGTTCCTTTTTGGAAACTCAAGAAAGGTCAGAAAAAGCATCTGCTTAAAGTCTTATTAAAATATTAAAAAGAAATTTTATTTAAAAAAGTCTTAGTTATAAAAAAATAGATGCGTTGCTCATGGATAGACGCAACGACAGCGATAAGCATCGACGCTTTTGACGTATAAGACATATAAGTCGACGTATAAGTAAGGGGGTGGTACCAAACCCGGGCGACACGTTGCAGAACCCTTACATCTAGTTAGTAGTTACGATGTTAATGACATGCATTAGCCTTCTTTCGCCATTTACGAGTTTTTTTGTATCATAAGATAGCAAAGAAGCAGATGGGTCTCCTGATGGTAAGAGTCAACCATCGCCTATAGACACCAAAGATGTTAATGGTGCATAGCTATCTTGTGGCGAGGTCTAATGCCACATGCATAAGTTTACCGGCTACCTTACCATCTGAACCGGAACACGACAGTGACAAGCAGTGACGTTATTGCGACAGGAATATGTAAAGCGGTGATACCAGACCCGGGCGAGACAATGCAGAACTCTACCACCTAGTAGCCACGATGGTAGTGACTCGAATAGTCAATAGACCTGCCAGGCAGAACGGCAGTTTACCTACTCTTCAAAGGAGCCTGGGACCAACACGGAGAGAATACGAGATGCATAACAGCAAGACAATTGTCTCTCATCTATTCTTCAGAAGGGGCACGGATCAATATGGCGTTAGTTCAGGAGTTAGAAGTTAGTAGGTGTTATTTTTTATATCATAAGATAGCAAATGGCTTTCCTGTTGGAATGAAACAATCATCACATATAGGTAGTAAATATGTTAATGGTACGTTGCGGTCCGTGTGGCAGGACGGCAACGCTACATGCATAAATCCATCGGCTACCTTACCCCTCTAAAACGGAACAAGACAATTACAAGCATTGATGCTGTTGCGTCAGAAATAAGTAAGGCGGTGGTACCATATACTCGTTGCGGAGCTTTACCACCTAGTAGTTTCGATGGAAGTGACACGTATAGCCAATCGGTCGACTTTTAGGACCTGCCTTACAAAACGGAAGTTGGTCTATTTATAATTGGGGGCCCGGACAACCAATTGTTAGATACGGTTTATTGAGGCTCATAATAAATGGGCGAAGTACAGTAAAGTACTAGTACTGTCCTATCCTGTCCTGTCTGTCTGTTACGTTCTTACAGCCAAACCACTGAAACGATTTTAATAACACTTGGCATGGGGATAGTTGAAGTTTCGAGGTTACACATATGCAAAATTTTTTTTCAAAAATCAACATTAAAGAGCTGAAATACGGTGTTAAATATTGTGTGAAAAACTAAATTGACATTTTAATGTATTCGTGAGCGAAGCTGCATGGGTCACTTTGTAACGTATCAACGAGAAATACTTCTACAGTTAGCGCTGTGTAGTTAAATAACAGAACTCTCGTTTTGCTAAGATACCTAAAAGTCCATTTAAATAAACTGGTAAACGAGTATTTTCCAGTATTGTTCTGTCTATTTTGTGAAATTAAACTTTAACAGCTACAACACTAGCAGGGTTTGAAACAGCATCATTCGGTTTCGGTTTTATTTTACTGATATACCTTGTTATTGAAGTTAATTTTTACATAGATTATTTCACTAACGGGTTACAATCAACGTTATTGATATGAATAAAGGAAGTGATAAATATGTCAGTTAAAAGCAGTGACACTGTTATTCAGTTTATAGAGCGTTTAGCGTACCTAGTGTAGAAAGGTATAAAAGTGGTAGGTGTAGAGTCTTGAGGTCTATAACGTACGAGTACGAGTTACGTATAAAGAAACGAAAAATATTTTTACAGTTAACGCTGTGTACTTAAATAACAGAACTCTCGTCTTGCTGAGCTACCTAATAGCCCATTTAAATAAACTGGTAAAGGAGTATTTTCTAGTGTTTTTCTGTCTGTTTTGTGAATTAAAATAACACTAGCTGGGTTTAAAATAAAACAATTCGGTTTCGGTTTTATTTTACTAATATACCTTATAGTAGGGGAACCCAATATGGTATTTACTCGATCGTCGTGAGTACCTATTATATTTTGTCGGTTATTATTATGAAAAATAAAACGTCATATAGTGTTTTTCATTTCAATGGTGGGATAAGTATCTAAAGGTTTTCGAAAATGTTACAAAAATAGTAACATGAAAATACTGAAATGCATCGGATTAAGGTATGGTGGGTTAATTGTGAGCTAAAAAGTGGAAATATATTTTTAAAAAATCTGTCGATTTGAGTGTTACGTAGGGGAATGGCAGCGTCACAAAATTGTCTTGATATTCTCAAGCGCGGTTGAATTTGGTATCGGTCCGGGCTCCTTTGAAGAATAGAAGCACTTCCGTTTTATCAGGCAGGTTGTAAAAGGCGACACTACCATCGTGGCTACTAGGTGATTGAGTTTTGCATTGTCTCGCCCGGGTCTGGTACCAACTGCCTTACCTATTCCTGCCGCAATAGCGTCAGTGCTTGTCACTGTCATGTTCCGGTTCGAAGGATAAGGTAGCCGGTAAACAATATGGATGTGGCATTAGACCTCGCCATAAGATAGAAACGGACTATTAACGCACTTTGGTGTCTATAGGCGATGGTTGACTCTTTCCATCAGGAGACTATCTGCATCTGTTTAATCTGCTTGTTTGCTATCTTATGTTAAAAAAAATCTTTTATTTTGAAGGAAATTATGTAAGAATAATGAAAAAATATAATGTGGCAATTTCCACAATCCAAAATTATTGTTTTTTACAAATCTGATGGGTTATACTAGATGCCCGGCTCAATATAAAGTGCTATTAATATATAATTATATTTAGTGGAGAGCTTCAATTGTATGCGAAATTGGTATACCATGATAGGCGACGTATTTTTGTTTGGGCTTGCGAGTTGATAAATTCTGGGTTAGTAAAATTCCTAGAATTGTAATACATTGAAGCCCGACGCTGAATTTCTAAATCTAATGGTAAGACGCCTGATAAAACGGGTAAAGCTTCGGAGCTTACAGTGCGATATGCTTTGCATAGAAATATTAGTGCTAGACGCTGATTTTGAAGTAGTTTGCGCCGGATCGCACCACTCGTAACTTTATCAGCCCACGCTGGACAAGCATAACAGATACAACCTAAATACGTGGCGTTATAAATTATCTTTAAAGTGTTAAACGTTAAACCCCATGTCGAGGTAGATATGCCCGCAAAGGATAAGAAATTCCGTTTAGCCTTTTCACCGATATAGTTAATATGATTTATAAAAGTATAATTTTTTTCTATGACCAAACCTAAATATGTTACCGATTCTTTTCTCTTTATTGTGCTATTATTTATTTTTATACTGGGAGATGATAGGAGCGAACCTTTTAATATTAAGTAAAACGTTTTATGGGGCGCAAAGCTTAAACGATTTCTCAAACCCCAGTTGATGATCAAATTAAGACTAGTGTGAGCCAGCGACTCTATCTGTGCTCGTGTGTTAGCTTGTATCATTAAAGCAACGTCGTCTGCATAACCTATAAGCAAGCATCCTTCCGGCAAGGCTAATGAGAATAAATCGTCAAATCCTAAGTTCCATAGATATGGTGAAAGTACTGATCCCTGAGGGCAGCCTAGAGTAAGGCGTTTAGACACTGCGTAATGCCCTAGCTGCAATTTCGTATGACCGTTTTCTAGATACGATTTAATTAGCTTATATATATTTGAATAACACCCCCTTGTTTTTAATTTCAACAATAACATCGGCCACCAAGCGTTGTCAAAAGCACCAGAAATATCCAAAAAAATACCTACAACATAATTATTTCGTGACAATTCTACCATTTTTCTCATAGACAGCACTGCATCGATAGTGGATTTTCCGGCGGTAAATCCAAACTGTTGTTTATTGAACGTGGGCCCTCGTGGTAGAAGTCGAGGAACTATCAATCTTTCTAACAGTTTACCAAGGGACGGCAGAAGTGTAATGGGACGATAAGATTTAGGGTCATCCGTAGGCTTGTCACCGGACTTTGGAATAATTTTAAGATATCCTTGGCGCCATATTTTGGGAAAAACTCCTTCAGCAATACAACGATTTATTATTTTTAAAATAGAGTCCGGGGCCGCTAAACACGCATGTTTTATCATATAATTTGAGATTTTATCCTCTCCGGGGGCTTTTTTCGATGGTAAGTTGTTAACGGTGTTTAAAAGTTCGTCTAACGTTACAAGGCTCGACATCGGGGATACAGGTATCACGTCAACTTGCGATCTAATTTCACGATGATATTCGTTATCGCGATCTAGATTATCATCCGGAATTAACGTATGCAAAAGAGCGTTCGCTGTCTCCTCTAAGCTAAGCGTATACGTATCGTTAATTTTAATATTATTATAAAAAGATAAATTATTTTTCGTACGATTTTTGATTTCATGATACATAGAAGACCAAGGGCCTTCTTTTTCTAATCTATCCGTAATTTTTAACAGAAAATTTCTTTTTGCTAATGCAGTGGCGGCTCGATAGTGTGATCGGGTCTTTCTTAGATTAGCAAGAGCTTTAACATATTCGTCACCTTCCAAACGACGGCGCTTAAGTTTATTAAGGTGGCGTCTAGCTTTCCTAAAGTCTTGCCGTTTTTTAACTAAGCTGTCGTTCCACCATTCACACTTTTGAGTTTTTATTTTTGAATGACGACCTATAGCAATATCCGCGCAGTAGGTAAAAGTATCAGACATTATTTCTGATTGTTCTGACACTGTTAATGAATGGCGAGTGAAATCTTTGGCATGTGCAGAAAATAAATGTCGGAAGAGATTCCAGTTAGCAAATTTAGCGTTATATATATAATCAATCGTATTAGATTCCGAGCTCACAGGTAATAGTGGATTATACTCGAACACAATCAAACGATGGTCACTACAAGACGCATCTGGAATCACGCGCCAGTTATTCAAACGAACGTACGCACTAGAAAGTGTGACGTCAATAGATGATTCACCCATAGGGCTACTGTATGTAGGTGGTGCGTCGGGGGTGTTATGGATGGTGAGATTTAGTTCAGCAATGAACTCTTCTACTGCAGATCTACGCTCCCTGTCGTTGGATCGTAGTTTACCGTACCAAAGAGGGGATGAGGCATTAGCGTCAACACCAATAATAATTTTTTGTCCGGCAAGAGATCGTAGAACGTGTCGGAGGTGATGCAAGTGAGGAGCAACAGGATCGGAATACTGGAAATAGCAGCTAATGATATATATTTTAAGTTTGGAATAGGATACCTCCGCTACGGCACAATGTTGCGACGAAAGATTAGTAATAGCCGTTACTGTATAAAAAGAGCGCGAGACGTATATACCTGCGCGAGCTTTTGTGTTGTGTTGTAGTACTTTATTACGAAGTTGGGTACTTTGGTATTGTTCTTGAATAAGTACTACATCAAGGTTGTATTCAGTAACGAGTCTATTCAGCTCCGACGTAGCCGCCTTATCGTTATGGAGATTTAATTGTCCTATTACCAATCTATCCATAATTAGTTGTTAAAATTAGCTGTTCCATCTTTGCCTTAAAGGTTGGACAGTCAGGAGAACCAGTCGCGTGGTCACTGGGTTTTTTATAGCGTTTACAGCTGCCACAGGTCGGTGTAAAATCACTGCGGTCTTTATTTTGGCAGTCTTTAGTTTGATGAGTGCCAGCACAATGTGCACAGCAAGGAGTTTTCTCGCGACAGAACTTATAGACATGACCGTATTGTTGACACTGCGTGCATCGAACTAGCTCCACGTCGTCGACAAACCTACACGTAGCCCAATCGATAAACAGTTTTTCTTTCGATTTAATTAGATGTTTACGAATTGCCGGGTCTAGTTCGACACCTACCCACTTACGGTTAAATTGATCGAAATTACGGCGCCTTACTATTTTAATAGACTTGAGAAATTGATCTTCTGAGAGGTTCATTTCATCTTTAATATTTTGTCGATATAAGCACGTTAAAAATACCTCGTCGGATAAGTTTTGGGGAACATCTTTAACCAAAATACGCGGGCGACGACCGGTTGGAGTTTCTAAACGCAGCCCTGCCATTTTTATGGCATTAACGGATTTTAGTTTTTGGACCTGGCGTTCGTTAGTTACCCTAAGTACAACTCCTGAGTTTGCGGCTTTCTTAACACCTACGATTTGGAAGCCGTCATCGGATGGTTTGATGGCTTTCATTAACACCTCTTTGGTTTCGTTTGAGGTTTTTATAATGTTTGATTTTTCCTCGGTCGGATAAGCAATCACACACGGTAACGGAGCGCGCGTTTGAACCGGCGGGATAGTCTTCGAGAGTTTTAGCTGTAAGGCATCTGAATATGAAGACGGGACGTTATTATTGCTTTTGTTCGCAACGACGTCTTGTTCAGCTAAGGCCAGTCTAGTTTCAAGCGATGATGACCGCAAGGCTAACAATGAAACAATAGCGGTAACTCGTTGGGTCATGTCCATAACGCCGGATTTATTTGCGACATTCATACGCGAGCCCTGTTCGTTAACTAATTCATTTATTTTCGCCAGATATGATGAGGCCTCGCGGACTAATTCGTAATAATTGGGCTCCTCTTGCGATGAAGAAATGTTTAAAATAGTGGTGTTATTTTCATCATTCGCGGCTACACAACTACGTTTGCCGTCAGGGGTTAATTGGGACGGTGAAATATCGCTAATGCATCGTTTGTTTGTGACATTAGTAGGAGATCGCGGAGTCATCTGACTTTTAGCGAAAGGATTTTTACTGTAATCCGTAACAATATTATCCCGATTCGACATAATGACTTCAGTATGAATTACAACGAAAGTTAATAACCGGCCGCGAAGAGCGGCCGGTAACGTGGGTACTTGAAAATAAACAAATAAAAATGTACTTACCGAACACGACGAATAAATATCTATCAATTTAACTATTTACTGCGCAATTTATACGATTAGCACTTACGGTTTAGATGGCCTATACCTTTATTAAATTTTTTAAGCACACACAACACCAAAACTACGCACATAAACAATTAAACTTAATTAATAACACCGAGCGCACGGAGAACAAGTGATGCACCGAGCGAAGGGAGGGAGGGGCCTTTTTAATCCCGTAATCGACGTTACTAATGAATTAATTGATGAATGGCAGTCGCGTTGGTCTTGTTCAACTAAAGGACGGCATTTATACAACTTTTTCCCGTGCATCCGGGATCGCTTAAGTAAAACTTGGATAGAAATAGATCATTGTGTTGCACAGTTTCTCACTAGCCACGGTAATTTTAAAGCTAAATTATTCTCGTTTAAATTAGTTCCTTCTCCCTTTTGCGAGTGCTCTACATTAAGATGTAAATATGAACAAACTGCACATCACATTCTTTGGGAGTGTAATCTTTGGAAAAACGAACGTCGTCAAATACTTGATAGTATCCAATGTATATCCGGTGTAATTTATTACTCCGATCTTGTGGGTACACGTGGGAACTTCCGTGCCTTCAAACGATTTTGTCACACTTACTACTGGAAGCAAAATTAAGTAGGCCATTCTGGTAGGTCCCTAATTTCCAAACTTCCGTGGTGCAATAGCAATCAGGCTTAACCTGATTGTAAAAGTCTCATTTCGTAGCATCTCTCCTGCTAAAAAGGGAGGGAAACAGGATGTATTTTCCTACTCCTCCTATATACTTCTGATTAATTTCGTTGCGGGATCCAAGACAGCTTAGCTTTTCCCCAGGGCACCCTGAGCTCGCAACTCAGAGGTTATCAGGACGGTTGCCGCTGTTGATTCTGGTTTACAGAAGTTACAGTGGTGGGAACGAGAGGTGGGCCCATTGCCCTTAAAAAAAAAAATACCATGATAGGGGGATCCGTATCATGGATAATCTGCTTTAGTAAATCCCAAAACTTCTTGTGCTTCTCTACTGTTATTAATGATGTAAATTTACGCCTAGATTTTAGAATGTCCTACTAGCTGATGTTAAAATAACATCATTTCTTATCAATGACGTTATTTTAACATCAGCTAGTAGACAGTATAAAAGTGACGTAGTTCACCACAGTGACACTTTAGTTTAGTTCGTAGAGAGTTAAACATAACATCGTTGGTTTGAGTTAAAAATTTCCCTTTTTAAACATGTGAAAGATTATTTTCCATACTAATATTATAAATGCAAAAGTAACTCTGTCTATCTGTCTCTTCTTTACACTTAAACCACTAAACTGATTTGCATGAAATTTGGTAAAAATATAGTTTGAGAGCCGAAAAATATAGTTTTATCCCGTAAATCCCACGGGAGCGGGAACTATGTGGGTAAAACTCCGGGAGTTTTATTTTAGAAATTTTTCCACGCGGACGAAGCCGCGTGCACAGCTAGTTTTTTATATTAGATGGCAAAATGGCTTTCTGGTGAAAAAAGGAACCATCGTCTATAAAACCCCAAGGACTTGAACGATGCGTTTCTATCCATGGGGCACTAGGACTGTCACACCCATAAGTGTACCAGTTACCTTAATATCTAAACATGACATTGACAATCATTGGTAGTATTACCATACCGTAGCAGAAATAGTCAAAGTCAATTTATTTATTCAAATTACCTTTACAGGCACTTTTGTTAGATCAACAACTTTATGGCTTCTACCATTAGCTTTACTACCATTAGACCGCTTCGGATAAGCTAGTGGTACCAAATACCTAGGTGAGGTACTGCAGCATTCTATTTGTCACTATAGTAGCTAGCAAGCAGGCAGTGGAGACTTCTTTTAATATAAAAAGATCAATATTATTTGAGACCAAAGATATTACTGGTGCATTACTATCTGTGTGGTAGATACATAATGTCACATGCATGTGTTTAACATCAACTTCACCTTCTAAATCAGAAAATGACAGTGATAAGGCGTAACATTATTGCTGTCAAAATAAGTAAGGTGACAATGAAAATCCCTGGGGAGCCATTTTAAAACAATCATCACCAAATATTCGCAACCGGCGTGTTTGTATCAAGAGAGTAATGAATGTGGAGGAAACGAGACACGCCTGCAAGGATCGTGATGTTTTTTTTTATATCAGATAGCGAACAAGCAGTTGGTCTCCTGATGGAAAGAGTCAACCATCGCCTATAGACACCAAAGATGTTAATTGTGCGTTGCTATCTTGTGGCGAGGTCTAATGCCACATGCATAAATTTACCTGCTACCATACCCTCCAAACCGGAACACGACAGTGACAAGCACTGGCGCTATTGCGGCAGGAATAGGTAAGGCGGTGGAACTAGACCAGGGCGAGACAATGAAGAACACTACCACCTAGTAGTCACGATGTTAGTGACTCGTATAGCCAAAGAAGCCCGGAACCAACACAGGGAAAATTATGGTATGGCAGTCGGTTCTCTCTGCCCCGTACTATGTAAGTATGTATCAACAAATATTATGTCACAATGCGGATGTCAGCTGTGACATTTATATGGTGAGTACGTGGCAGGCAGAACAGCATCCTTAAAATGATAAAGGGCAAATTGGACAGTCCATACATGTATCGGTGCGATAGATTGCATGCTCCCAATTAATTCGTATTGTTTTGTACTCTTAAATAATATTAAGTTTCTTAACGCTTAGACATTATTAAGCCTTAATAACTTATATATTTTTATTTGATTTAAAAGTTACGATGAGAGTCTGGTTTAGCTTCCACTCAGCGTTTATGGACAGCTTGGCAGAATTATCGTCAGATGATCTATTTCTCGAAAAGGTCGTGGATCAATATAGGGGATAGTTTTATATTTGTATTGTCCACGGATTAGTGCTAAAATTATAAGTTAATTAAAGCGTACAATTTAAGCCCCCGGACTGAAGAAATTTTCATTAATTAAAAAATAGGGACAAATGCCGTTGGGGTACGTATTTGATACTTTGATTGTTAGACTCAGTTACTAAGAGGTATCGTTATACATTTATCAGTGGTTTATGACATTAGAATCTCAATTTTTAGGTGGAATTGTAAAATCTCACCCAGGTTGATAAACAATGATAATTGGCCTAAGCTATTTCTGCCGTAACAATATCGGTGTTTGTTATTTTCGTTGGAGAATAAGGTACATGGTCAACTTATCTAGAAACAGTTTATTTACGTGTTCCAACGTTTTGTTTAATTACTACATTTTATTATTAATCATTTATCGCAATAAAATTGCTATTGTTAGTAATAATATTCGCATATTTCAACTCAAAAAATAGTTCTTTTAATCTTGAAGTCAACTATTAAACGACCGATGAATGAGCGTGCATAATTTGTAATTTTTACAAAGTTCATTGTCAAATGGTCAAAACAATAGAATATTGTATTTAATAATTACATGTCAATAACAGTTTCAATGACAAGTTAATGTAAATCACGATCGATATGTGAATCCAACTGCTATTATATAAATGGTATAATTAATACTTTGTGTGTATGCGTAAGTTTGTTACTTCTTCATGCTGAAATAGCTGGACGATTTTTGCTGACAAAAGATAAGAAACAAGCATTTGGTTTTATTGTTGGAAAGAGATGAGGATACTATATCTCCGTGTTAGTGGTGCAGTTCTGCAACGTGTCGCCCGGGTCTGGTACCACCATTTTACCTATTTCTGTTGGAATAGCCTTGGTGCTCGGCCTTTGTGAGGGAGGGGGGGGGGGCAAAGGTTACACAATGTACAACTAAGTAACTAATTGTACCCCGAAAGTTTAACTTGTGCGTTAATGATAATAAGGTGCATTAATAATAAAAATATCCCTCGTCCAATATGAATTAAATTATTAATAATATTATTATTTTGTGCATACATGTTTTTTCGCTTGAAATTCGGTAATGTAGGTTTCGTTTAGATTTAGTTTATGAGTTACTTAAAAAAGTAGTAGGATAAAAATCCTGGAAATTCGTTTTTTTCTACAGAGTGTGACTAAGACTTTTTTTGCTATGAGAGTTTATTTATTTATTATTTACAGTTGCATTACATAATGTTTTTCACTTTACGTGCATATTAAAACAATGATGTTAGTTGAGTTAAAACAATGACGCTACAGAGTGCTACGATATTTGGTATCAGTGTCATAGAAATAATTTCAACGAGCAACGTGCTACGTGTATAATAATATAACAAACTAGGAAATCAGACCAAGAGGAAAGAGATAAATAACCTCAGCATAGACTTATGTCTTATGGTCACACTGATTGAAATGATCGAGGGTTTTTCGAAAGCGGTAAAACGTTCTCTAAAACTATTGTATTTGTATACGCACTTTATGAACAATCCGGGACTACAAGAATGGTTTGTTTAAAAAGTAGTTCTGTTAAATTGGCTATATATAATTGAACCTAATTTCCTTATTTTTCTAGCGTACTTGTGTGCGTGTCCAAGTATGTTTATGTTAAGAATAGTAAAATATGTAGTGCTGACGGTATGTTTCAAACATATATTACGAGTAGTTTAACTATACGTTATATTAAGAGACACAGACGCCTTTATCTGTGCCCAAGTATGCTAATAAAAACGTAATTGTGAAATATTACTTTAAAGCTAAGCTTAACTAAAGCTAAGCTAAGCTATACCATATTAACGATAGGATGGTGTCGTAGTTAAATAAAAGAATATTTGGTGATTTTTTCTGTTTCTCTGTAATTCATCGGGTGGTCAATATGTTTCTTTATAATTCATCGCGTGGCTAATTCATTACCTAGTTTAATACAAAAACCAAGTATTTTGAAATGGGTTTTACAACCTCAGCCAAAATTAATTCGATATGTAAAGTATTTTTATTATATGTAATACTAAATTGATGTTAGACACTTTTACTATTCCACTTGTACATAAATTTCACTTTTACACAATTTTTTAAGATATTACTCGACCGGTTTCACTTTTTAAAGCATCTTCAGGATGTATTTATTTTTGAAAATTACATCCTAAAGATGCTTTAAAAAGTGAAACCGGTCGAGTAATATATTAAAAAAATGTGTAAAAGTGAAAAAATATTTTTGAAAATTACATCCTGAAGATGCTTTAAAAAGTGAAACCGGTCAAGTAAAATTGTGTAAAAGTGAAATTTATGTACAAGTGGAATAGTAAAAGTGACTAATAATAATGGAATTTCCCCAAGGGTCGACGATGGAAAGTATGGAATATACTAAACTGATGCTAAGAACGTGTTACAATGTAATATTTTTTAAATAATGCTGTGGGATATTCCATGTTTCAAAACACTTATGCAAATAAATCGGTTACGATGAGCCTCTTCGTTTGGTCGGTTTAAAGAATATTTCATAAACTTCACACCAGAATTTTATTACAGAAAAATCGTGAAGTCGGATACAATAGAATTTAATAGTTATACCAAAATAAGAAAGATGTAACCTCTACATTTCAATATGTCAAGGTTTTAAATACACTTACATTGTTTACTAAGACGTGAGGGCGACCAATTGTTATTCTTTGTGTTGTGATTGATCATTTTAGTTTAATTGGCATAAATGCCTATTAGCATTCTTCAAAGTGTGGGTTAGATGTCAGAAACGAATTATTCACCACGTCGAGGTCAAAAGTCAGATATGATACGTGACGAATACCTTTTATTTACTACCGCTACATTTAAACCTTTGATATTTACTGTGTTCTGTGACTAATGCCTTGCACGATATTGTTTTAACATTTTATGCTATGTTTAGATTAAATTATTACTGTAATTTTTATTGTCACATAACTAATATTTTATGTCATGTAACCAATAAATATATTTTAAAACAAGTGTTATCATTTGTGCCTAATATGTTAAGGTGTGACATGTGATTATAATATAAAATTTGCTTTTCGTGCCTGAATGTACGCGCATAAAATATTTTTAAGTACCAGAATATGTTAGAAATAAGAAAACTGTAAACCGGTCGACCCTGTTGGCCATCCCTGAAACTTCGCGCTCAACTAAAGATATTTTAAGCTCAAAGTAATAAAAACTGTAGCTAAGTATAGATTTTACCCAGAGTACGAAAATTTAAATTTTGTTATAAATGTCAGTAATTCCATTTTTACAAGCTGTATATTTTGGAAATTATATCGAATTTGATTTTTCGAATGGCTTTCAACGCAATGTTTGAGCTTTAAATTATTGTCTTAGCTATATAATCTATAGGCTGAAAAATATCGAAGTAATGTCAAAAAACATTTTTTTTAAATTTTTGTTATTATCAAAATCATCCGAAATAAATCAACCGATTTTGATCCAATTTACGGTGTTTGACGCAATTTTTTAGAGAGAAAAGTTGAATAGATTTTGAAGTGATTCGGTATATTAGCCTAAAAGTTATTATAAAAATTTTAAGTAAGTGTTCTATAAACAACAAAATATTGACATTTAAAATTTTTGTGTGTGTGTGCTAAAAGGCTATGAAGTTTGAAAGCTTGATTCGATTTTGATTTTTGATACTGCATTTAACATAGTTTTAAGTACTACAATACTGTAGAAGGTCAAAAATGATTGTTTAAAAATTCTTGAAGTTGTTTCAAAAACATTTTTTCAATATTTTTTTTACAACGATAACTACTGAACGGATAATTTCGATGCCATTAATGCATTGGGCGCAGTTTTTTGAGATAAAGAATTGATTAGATTTTGTACTCAATTGGAACATTAATCTGGAAGTTATATTAAAAAAATACTGTTTCACTCATTTTCTTTGAGGTGTTTTCAAAAATTTTCAAAATTTCGGGGACCGAATTGACTCTAATTATTATGAAGTCTAAGTTGAGCGGAATCCAATCGAATGCTATCAACTGCGTTTTGATCGGTCAAGCCGTTCAAAAATTATGAGATGTTTATATTCACACATACAGACAGCCATATTATCATTTTAAAATATACACATGGATCAAAACCGCGTACATTTATAGAATTTGTAAAGCTCGACGTTTCGGCCAAGTTACATTGACCGTGGTCAAGTGCGGACTGGATCAGCGAAGATCGATGGCGTACGGAGGATAAATTTACGCGTTTTTGAGCTGTTTATATTTTTTAAAATGATAGTAAAACACGTTAGTTTAAAAGTTCAAACTTACAAACTTACTAATGTCATCGTGAAAATAATCGGAAATGGTTCATAGGACCTCAAATCGTGAAAACTCGATTTTCGGAATTCGGGGCAAAATCGTTAACTTCCTCATCTACATACGTAGTGGGAAGTTAAAAATATTCAAATTATCATAAATGAGCATTTCTGAATTAACTATTTTTGGAGGGCGACGTCTCTTTGCGACGAATGCCTTTATCTTAAACGGCCTGATGGATTTTAGTTTAAAAAATATGTTAGATTCTCTAGAATCTAGATGACTAAATTGTAACATATAGCTATTTGTTTTTTCAAATCGGGTCGTTGTCAGTTTTTAACTTATGTAATAATTATTTACGGTGGTAAAGTTCTGAATTGTCTTGCTCGGGTCTGGTACGTGCTACAGTTTAGAATGTAAGATAGCCGGCAAATTTATGCATATGGCATTAACGTTATTTTTTAAGTAAACTAGCTGATAGTTCTTTTAAAGGAAAGAGTTAACTTTTGATAATCATGCATTGCTATCCGTGTGGCGATGTTAAAATGCCACATGTTCATCGTTTATCGGCTACCGTACACTCAAAACTTGAACACAACAGCAACCATCACTGACGCTATTGAATAATTCGGTGGTACGAAACCCGGACGACACATTGCGGAATGTTATCATGTAGCAGTTACAATGGTTGTGATACGTTTTACTTTTAAGTTATGTATTACAAATAAACTCACTTGTACTTCTAGTTCACGTATATTTGTAATACATAATTTAAAATGCAGTTTCACCAAGTGCCGACGATGGTAACTATCCGTTCTACTTTTGTTCAACTTTTATGAACTGCCTAGCGAGATAACAGCAGGCTTGTGTAGTTCGTGTAAAGTACTATTAAGAATTAATTCTCGACATAGACTGGAACGAACTATTCCTCTTCTTTTTTTGTACATCATTCATTTAGTATTTCGTCATTCACAATATATTCGTAGTCTCTGGTTCCGAGCGGACTAACACGATCATGGATTAAATAGATACGCCTTTCAAGACAATTTCTTAGTTTGTTAGTGTAGCTTGCAATTACATTCATAAACAAATAGTTATACTACTTACCAATGAAATAAAATAATTTCAAGGGTAATTTTAAACCTTGTCATCTCATTAGGTACGATAAGACAGAACAACATGTTTATTTCTATTTTTCACATAATGATATAACCTACAAATGTATGACATTTTTGACAGAAATAGGAGCGTTTACTCATAAACGCGGTGACACGTTTTCTTCCTATTGGCGGGTCTATTAATATTCGTGTGGTCTGTAGTCGCGATAGAACGTGCGGAAACAATATAGAATTAGTACATGAATCAGGCTTGTGTAGTTCATGGCACTAAGTACTATTAAGAATGAATAAACTAAATATTTACCGGTCAACTTTGGTCTCTGACACTGACCACACAGCTCACATATACCTAATAACAGGCATAACAAGATTTAAAATCAGTACATTGCATTCAATACAACGGGCCTTATTTTTTTTGAATAATGCATTATGAAAAAATATCATACATAATATTATTCGAATATGTAAATAACTTCACGTGATAAATAAACGGGTTTGTTTAGAATTGCAGCTTGCACAATATAAAAGAAAATCAAAATATATTTCGCTATTCCTTCAGTGTACTACTATTGTACTATTAATACCTACTAAAAGACCAAACTAGTGCATTTGAAAGAACGTACTAGTACGATCGATCAATCGAACGATCCGATCAGTGTCCGAGCAAGAATAAGCCTAGATAACAGTTGATCTATTCTAAAAAATTCCCAAAATAACACGGAAATTATTGTAATTTTCCTTGGTATATAAGTAAAATTTTAATTCATGTAACCAATAAATATATGTGTTAGTCATTTCCACTAGCAAGAAGGTTTGAAATTGACTGCACGTGTTTAATCAATTGGCATAACAGGTTCTACATATGACTAATATATTTTATTTTGATTCTGGTTTAAACACGTGATTTCTTAGTGTTTGAAACAACAATAATAAGGTTAAATATCATCACGGAGATTTGTTTACAACTTTATGTGCTATTTCAAGATCCACACCTTAATTTGCTTTTTTAAGACCCTAAGCTATAGACCTAAGCTATACAAAGCGGCTCGGCTCGACATTTTTCATTCGACCCGCAAGGGACTGGAACATGCTTCCTGTGTTCCCCGACGAATACAATCTGGGGATCTTCAAGAAAAGAGTGAACAGGTACCTTCTAGGGGAACGCGTTCTATCTTAGGCCACTTAGCTTACCATCAAGCGAAATTGTTGTACAGCTTTATGTAAGTGAATTATTTGTTATTTGCAAAAGTCATTATATGATGTGGTGTGCGAGTGTTTGTAACTCTTTTAATCATATGGGACGACCAAAATTCATGATTTTATATTAATTTCTTATAGAAGACATTGTCGTTGATTTTTAGTTGAAACTAGTTTATCACTCACTTGTACTTTTATTTCACTATTATTATACACTAAATTATTTAATTTTATCGACCCGTTTCGCTTTTTAAAGCATCTTCAGGACGTAATATTCTTTACTGACAGTTTAGTTTTAGATATAACATAAACTTAAAAATAAACACGATATCTGTATTGCTAGCTTACACGGTTCTCCCTAAACATTTAGGTGTTTCCTAGTATATAATTTTATCCCCCATTAAATTAACTGTAATTACTTACAAAATAATGTCAGAAAACGATGTCAACATTAATTTTGTGTGGTCATTGACCATACAAAATTAATGTTGACATCGTAAAATAATTTATTTGTAAGTTAGTTGACTTTATTTGACATTTATAATTCTGACATTATTTTGTAAGTAATTACAGATAATTTAATGGGGGATAAAATTATATACTAGGAAACACCTAAATGTTTAGGGAGAACCGTGTAAGCTAGCAATACAGATATTGTGTTTATTTTTAAGTTTACCCATTATCATTTTAGAAAATATTTTGTTTATGTTATATCTAAAACTAAACTGTCAGTAAAGAATATTACGTCCTGAAGATGCTTTAAAAAGCGAAACCGGTCGATAAAATTAAATAATTTAGTGTATAATAATAGTGAAATAAATGTACAAGTGAGTGATAAACTAGTTTCAACTAAAAATAATGGAATTTCACCAAGTGCCGACGATTGAAAGTGTAAAAAAAAAATTGTTGTTGATAATCAGATAGATGCAGTGAGGACCATGTCTTCTTATCGGGTCCAATAGTCCAATATTTAATATTTGATTGACGAGTTATACGATATTTTTATTAAATATATAAATAAAGTAGAATATTAGCATTCTTTGAGTTCAATGTTCTTAACATTAGCATGATATAAATATTTTATTAAAATCACTGCAGTATATTGTGATTTTAGTGAAACGTTAATTTAAAACTAAATATAATGTAAGAATAAAATTTTTGTATCTAACAATTCTGCGTTTCTTTTAAAACTTATTTACACAGCTGTTAATATTCTGAATGTTTGCCTTGTAGCGTTTGAAATAAAAGAGTTCAGTGTTGAAAGAATCAAAATAGCTCTCTGGAGTGTAACTAGACTTTTTATAGTAGCTTTCGTATTTTCTAACGGGATCTTTTAGCGTGTACTATATCGTACAATCGTTGGTACAAAAACAGGAGCACTTTTCGTACTTTTCTTATCTTTCGTCCGATCTAGCTTGTTTTCCTAGATTATTAACACCACAATTTAAAAAAATATAGCTTTTTTTAAATTGTGACTTTGAACAAGCAGATTCAAAAACCAACCAAACTTCTGATGAAATCAGCTAAATGCGAGTTGGACTCGCGCACTTGGGGTTCCGTACATTCCATCCAAGGTTCCAAGCCTTATCGTGGTGGGGGGCTCAGTATCCAGGGTGCAATCCAGCATCCTAGAGAAGCGAATTGGACCGAGGAGGACGCTCTTGAAACCTTCTTCTTGAAGAGGGGTGTGAGTTTTGCTCAGGGGAACTTCGGGTCGTGGGATGGTGGGCCTCCAAGGCTCGCAGTACAAAGGCGGGGTTCTTCCCTCACCTGGTCACAGTGTGTGAGGAAGGCCAACCTCGATAAAAAATAGCCACGGGGGGGGGGGGGGGGTATTTGCCCAGAGGACCTTCGGATCGTGAGGTGGCAGGCCTCCAAGGTACGCGGTGCAAAGGCGGGGGCTCTGCCCTCACCTGCGCACCAGTGTGAGGAAGGCCACTTCCTCTAAAAATGTGATCCGCCAAAAGTGGTCCGCCGGGGTTCTTATCAACCCCGGTCCTCGACGGATATGGATGCTGGCGGGGTAGTGGTAGAATGCTCAGCCATCACCCCGCGTACAAAAGCATCAAAGAAAGACACTGCAGGGGTTTCAGTAGGTTTGGTCCAGTTGTTCGAACCCGAGCCGGCGCGTCCCATCGAGTTTACTGAGAGAACTCAGGCCGCATTTAGTCGGCCCGTTAGTGAGTAAATGCATTTCCCCTGCGATACAAAAAAAGGGGTTCCGTACTATCCAACTATCTATCTATTAAAAAATTATTAAAAATCATGGTGACAGAGGGATAGATAGACAGACAGATGGACGGACAGCGGAGTCTTAGTAACAGGGTTCCATTTTACCCTTTGGGTACGAAACTCTAAAAAGATATTAATGCTGTATAATTGCTATTCATTTGACGGGGTTGGAATATGCAGTAGGCATAAGTTTACCTTACCCTCCAAATCGGAACATGACAATGGCATGCACCGACACTATTGCAGCAGGAATACATAGTTAAACTGGTGGTACCAAACCCGGTCAAGACATTGCAGAACTCTGATGATAGATATTTATGACACTCATTAAACTTTTCTCGCTTTTTACGAGATGCCGTAATTTAAAAAGTCGCCCGGATGGAGAAAATAAGAAATAATTTTGAAGATTATACCACCTGCCAGGCAGTTCATAATAGGTGAAGTTCATAATGATTTTTGATTGGTGAAATTGGTGGTGACACTTTGGATCGTGATTACTAGTTGGTTGAGACTTGAGATAAGCAACGTTCGCTTGGATTTGGTACCACTGCAAGAGACAACCTTCTTGCTCACACTAAAACAAATATAGTAAATATGATTATGATTGTTGAACAAGAAGGAGGGATGTAAGATCACATTCGCATGATTACACGCTTCTATCTTCCACCATCCATGGAATATGATAGTGATTGACAAGATGGCGGCAATATGAATTGCCATATTTAGACCAAAATCTATTAGTTATTTGAATTTAATAAGAGTAAGGAATTCGGACCAGTAAGGGAAATTTCTCTTTCAGTTAGCTAACTATAATTTAATTATTACAATCATAACATTGATGATGAAAATAGGATTTATAGTACTACAAATATTACTGTTAATAGAAATTCCACTGCAAACAAAACAGATAAATCCTCAAGAACCAAGTTTGCAGTCTATGCAGCCATTGCACGGTTCAGTTGCACTCTTAATTACTGAATAACAACTAGTTCGAAGCACTTGCACAAATGATTGAGATGTTAAAAGTAAATACCGAGGCGTAAAGACCTTTGCCGAGAATATGTAACGCTTTTGCAATGTAGATTATCTATATTTTATGGTATCTATACATATAATAAAATCGTAGGAAAGTCAAAACTGTACATTGAATATTTTTTTAAAAGAATACTTGGGGCTTGATCTCCAATCGATTTTCGAAGTCAAAAATATAGTTTTTAGAATTTTTGTCTGTGTCTGTATGTATGTCCGAGGTAAACTCAAAAAGTACTGCATGGATTTACTTAAAATTTTGCATGAATACATGTATTACTAATAGGTCGGATCGACATATAGGCTAAATATTGTCACGCAATCACCTACGGGGGAGGAGCTGTGTGGAGAAAACGAAGTCCGCGCGGACGAAGTCGTGGTCAACAGCTAGTAGCAATTAAATCAGTTCAAAAATAATCTAGGGGCACGATTCAACTAACAATACGTCAATCGAGTCGAAACGTTTAGGGTTCCTAGACATTTTTTCACACATTATGCTGCATAGTAGTACGACGCGATGTTCTATCGTGTTTATCTGTGTATGACCCCTAAGCGCTTCGAGTCGGTTGAAATTTTGTTACGTGAACTGGGGAGCTGAACGGCATACTGCCATCCTCAAACAAAAATGTTATTGTACAAAATCACACAAAGTTAAGAATTTTAGTATGTCTTCTAATTAAACATTCGGGTCCTGTAATTATTAAAAATCTATCTAAAAAACTTTTTTCCTGATTGAAGTGGACTCTAAAAAATTTAAATTGGCGGAGTGTTGGATGACGGCATTTTAATTTGGGGACGGCAGTATACGAGTTACTGTCATCGTGACTACTTCGTGATCGAGCTCTGCAACGTCTCACCAGAGTCTGGTACCACCGCCTTACCAATTCCTGCCACAATTCCGTTCGAAATAAGGGAGCCAGAACCTCATGCATATGATAATAATACCGCGCTATACGGATAGCAACACACTAGCAACATCTTGGTGTCTATAATCGATGGTTGTTCCTTTTCTTTAGGAGAGTCATCTGCTTTATTTACTACCTTATACGAGTATAAAATGCTTTGCTGCCAAACAGTGATAATCTAAAGTATGATGATGATCCGCATCGTATCCGGTGGCGGCTACTCTTATATATTTAGTTGGTCAGTGTGATATGCCCTAATATGACTTGCAAAGCTAAATTTCGACTTTAAGATACGATCGCAAGGCGGACAATATAACTTGCATGATGAATTATATGTATAAAGATAAGAGGGTTTTGGTCGAGTTTTCCATACATGTCGTTATATGTCCAGATCTTCTAGGCGCTTTTCTTCATAAGTGTCTACATTAATGTGGACGATATGACGCCCTTCCGGTCTAAGACGAGCGAGCTCCTCTTAAATATCAGTAGAGATGTTGCAGTCCGCATAATTGCGTTTTAACACGTCTTTGTAGCGCAGGTACTAACCTACTTGTTTGCCCCTTCCACCTGAAAGCTCAGACTAGAAGACAAAAAAGTAGAAGAGAAAAGAGCATTACTTTTCATGATAATTTTAAAGGCATTAGGTATAAGGTATAGATTAATATCATTTATTATTTTTTTTTGTTTTTTGCGTTATATAATTCTAGTTTTAAGTTATGCACTTGTACACTGTGCTCTACTTTTATTTGTGCATTCTCGCTTCTCGGGTCTGCTGGTAGACATCTCGTTCAGAGATAAGCTCGCCCTTTGTACATGTTTTATATTAATTTTTCAAAAGATGTGTTTTGTGTACAATAAAATATAAATTAAATAATAAATAAATAAGACAGGTTTTGGCAGTCTACTATCATGCATGCGAACGACGTGTCCACTCCATCTAAGTTGACGATTCATTATTGGTGCTTCGACTCCGGGCAAGCCAGTTCGACGTAAGCCTCCCGTATTTAGAACACGATTCTGCCCCATGATGTGCAGTATATACCTTAATTACTTGAGATGAATGATGATGAGGTGTCTAGCCGTTTAATGTCAGCTTTGAAGCAGCACCAGGACTAAGCGGCATAAAGCTAGGTAGGCAGGATGATTGCTTTGTATACTAAGATTTTAGTTTGCAGTTTGATATCATGCGAGTTTCAAACACGTACTCTAAGTTTGCCAAAGGCCATTGCAGCACACGCAATTCGGGCTGCTATTTCTGATACCAATGTGTTATTATCTCTTAGTCGACTACCAAGATATTTAAAGTTTTGAACTTCAACTAATGCCGTGACATTCAAGTTAAGATTCGATTGATCCCCACTGTACTCTCAGGGGTGCTGTTTTAATATCTGGGGTGCTGTTCTGTTAGTGTTTAATCTGGACCAAATTTACGATATGATAGGTCTAAAGAGTTAACATAAGCCTGAAGAGATTCAAGAGAGTCAGCTATTAGGCAAATATCGTCGGCATATACTGAGTCTGGTAACTTCAGGTTTATCTCTAAAACAAGAGAGGTCAAAGATACTCTTATCTGTCCTAGAATTAACTTTGATTAAGTTATTGCAGTTTTTAATCGCATCTTGCATCAATAATGCTGGAGTGGACCAGTAAAACCTTGACGTAAATACAGTTTGGTGATGCCACGCTTATGCTGTGACTACATCAACGTCCTATAGCCAATATTCGCGTAGTCGCCATGTGTATTGCCCGCTTGGAGTTTCAAGAAGTTCTTTACCGCGGCTAAGTTTATTTCATTTTATTGTTATTTTAGTATTATATTGTAAGTTTCATCGATATAGACTATTTTTGTCAAAGTATATGTTCAGCCATCTAGTTCGCCGTAATATAAGCACGAAGTTATAATGCGACAATGCACTACGAATTATCGGCCAATAATGTAGCCTCGTCATTTGAGTATTTTCACAAAGCGCAAGACTGAGATTTTTGATGTTGAACACAAGTAGGTATTCAAGTTTATGTAGATATCACCCGTAATACAACATGCTGACATTTCCTCTTCACGTAGTGTCTCAGTTCCGTTGTTCTAAGCATCGTCGTGTGGTGCTAAGCAATGTGAGAACCACGTTATAAATTAAGCAGAGTAACTCTAAATGTTAGAGTAGATTAACTGTTAGAGTAGATTAGATTCGCCGTGTTCCATCATAAAAGTCTTTGGTGTCTATAGGCGATGGTTGACTCTTTCCATCAAGAGACCCATCTGCTTGTTTGCTATCTTATACGCCGTGTTGGTCCCGGCCTCCTTTGTAGAATAGGCCAACTGCCGTTCTGTCAGGCAGGTCGTAAAAGGCGACCGATTGGCTATCGAGTCACTACCATCGTGGCTACTAGGTGGTAGAGTTCTGCATTGTCTCGCCCGGGTCTGGTACCACCGCCTTACCTATTCCTGCCGCAATAGCGTCAGTGCTTGTCGCTGTCGTGTTCCGGTTTGGAGGGTAAGGTAGCCGGTAAACTTATGCATGTGGCATTAGATCTCGACACAAGATAGCAATGCACCATTAACATCTTTGGTGTCTATAGGCGATGGTTGACTCTTACCATCAGGAGACCCATCTGCTTGTTTGCTATCTTATGATATAAAAAAAAAAAATCTTATGATATAAAAAAAAGAGTAGAAGGCTGTCGCCGATGATTTTATCATACGTATGCGTCAAAAGATTTTATTCGGTTTAAAGTACGATTACATTACATTACATAGTCAAAGTGTATCAGTACCGTTGTGACTATAAAGTAGAATTCTTCTCGCCTGGTAGCAAACTACCTAATCCTGATGCAATAATGTCAGTTCTTGTAACTGCCATGTTTCGGTTTATAGGTTAAATTAGCCCTAATCTATGCATGTGGAATTCTAATACCGACATGAATTGAAAAGTACCGTTAACATCTTTTGTACCTATAGATGATAATCGTTTCTTTTTATCGGGAGGGTCATATCAAAATATCTAAAGTTAGTTTACATTCGTACTAAAATAACATTGCATACAATCAATTCAACTGATAATCCCAGTAAAATTATCTGTTTAAAGCGAATACTGTAGAGTAACTTTTGATAGCTATGCTCTAGTTACTAGTAGTTTGATTAAGATCGTAATTGAATTAATTATTGCAAATTCATAGCTTTTATTGTGGCAACCATACATTAACTTGGGTTATTAAATACAATATGATTCAATTAAATTGAAATGTACTTAAAATTTTACAACAAATTCTTTACATGCAAAATTTATTTAATGTTTTTAATGAAAAACTAGATTTGAATTTACTTTTAGGTGCCATTTCTTAAATCATTCTTTCATCATTTATTCTTCACTAGTGGCCCGCCCCGGCTTCGCACGGGAAAAAATGATTAAAGTCGATCCAGTTGTTTTGATTTATTCATTACTGCCCGTAGCCCGCATGCGTTAAATTTGGAGTAAAACAATTCTCCTTTCCCTATACCATGAAGATTTCCTGATATCTTTGGAATATCTAAATTCACATAGGTACTACATTTCAAGTTTTTACATTTTTACCTATTTATTTTATTTTTACAGTCGATATATTACAGAATGTCTTTATATACAACGTTCACAGCTTTTTTTTACAAACATGTTTTCTTTAGAGTTTACTCTTGAAAAAAGCGAGCGACATATAGTTGGCCATGTGAAAAATAGTCAACGCTCAAGTCTAAGCCTGCAATGTTGAAGGTTTGACCCTGCGATATATTAAGGCGAGGCATCGGAGCACACGGGAAAAAATGTGTAAATTGTTGACCCTACGGGCCATCCCTGAAACTTCTCACTAAATTAAGGTATTTTAAGCTCAAAAGAGTAAAAAATATAAGCATAGATTTTTTAGTTCAAACATCTATTTTGTTAAAAATGGCAGTACTATTAATTTTTGAAAAGCTGTATATTTGAAAACGATGATGGCATTCAACTCAATTTTTGAGATCTTAAATATTGTTTTAGCTAAATAATCGATAGGTTGAAAAATTTCGATGCTATGTAAAAACATTTTATTTTTAATTTTCTTCATTGATAAATCCCAAACAAATTGATCGATTTTGATTAAATTAACGATATTTGACGCAGTTTTTAAAGAACAAAAGCTGATAATATTTTTAAGTCAATCGGTAAATTAAGTTGAAAGTTATTTAAAAAAAATAAGTAAGTTTGCTAAAAACAACGTAATTTTAATATTTCAAAAGCTATAAGTTTTGAGAATTAGATTCGATTTTGATTTTTGAAACGGCCTTTGACGTAGTTTTTTCAGTACTAAGATATTGTAGAACACCAAAAAATGATTGGTTGAAAAATTTCGAAGCTTCGTCGAAAAAACACTTTTTTCAAAATTTTTCGTCAACGATTACTCCCAAACGGATAAACCGATTTTGATACAATTTATGTATTAGATGTAGTTTTTTGAGGAATAGAGCTGATTAGTTTTTGTACTCAATCCATACTTCCATATTTTTCATACTAATATTATAAATGCGAAAGTCTGTCTGTCTGTCTGTTCGTCTGTTACGCTTTCACGGTTAAACCGCTGGACCAATTTTCATGAAATTTGGCATGGATATAGTTGAAGATCCGAGGTCAAATATAGGCTAATGTTGTTTTCAAAAATCATTCCCTGGATCGTTGAAATAGGGGATAATTTTTTTATTAAAAGCTATGTGGACGACTTATTAATATACGCGCGGGCGAAGCTGCGCGGATCAGCTAGTCGGTATATAAATCTGGAAGTTATATTAAAAAATACTATTTCGTCAAAGTTTATTTGGTGCTTTTTTAAAATTTCTCAAAATCTCCTGAACCGAATCGGTTCAAATTTTCAGGTAATCTAAGTTGAGCAGAATCAAATCGAATGCCATCAACCGCGTTTCGATCGGTCTAGCCGTTAAAAAGTTATGAGATGTTTACATACACACATATACATACACACACACACACACACACACACACACACACCCATACACACACACACACACACACGCACAAACACACACACACACACACACCAAACACACACACACACATACATACATAGAGACATACTCATGTCATCGTGAAAATAGTCGGAAAAGATTCCTAGGACCTCAAAACATGGACATCTGTTGAAAACTCGATTTTCGAAAATCAGGGTAAAATCAGTAACTTCTTTTTCTACATACGTAGTGGGAAGTTAAAAACTGGTTTGCTGAATCACGTTTTTTTACATTATTTGTTAAATAACAATTTTACAAAAATTATACGATATACCTGAAGATATTATCTAAAGAATGTGCTAACTTATTACATGACAGAATGTACTTTACTTGATTATATAAAATTCCGAAAACAGACTAAAAAAATCTCTAAAACAAATAATTTGTTAATACTATTTCTAATCTTCGATATGATTTTTATATGGTGATATTTAGTTTAAAAAAAAAGAATGTACTTAATTTTGGTTTTCAGCTGCAGTCCTATATTTATTTATCCGAAAATTAACACGTTTACCAGCGCGGCGGTTTAACAGAACATACCGCGCGCGCGCTGCCACAGGCCCGTAAACCCGGAACCGCTATGCCCCTGCATTTTAAATCTGTAATATCTTCGAAAATATTCATTTAAATTACATGCTGTAAACGGCCATATTGATCTATATTAAATCAACAATATATTTAAGGTATTTAATTGGATAAGGATTAGTGCTATATTGCTTAAAATTGCTTCGAAAAAAAGCTATTATTTCTTGTAAAAAGTAAATGACAAAAAATTGCTATTGTGGGTTATCTATAAGAGATAGACACATACCATCGCGGAGTTTTCTGTAGACCTTTCAAGGTGTACAAATACTTAGTATTACAAATTACAAATTCACATCAGAAAACTCAAAAATTGCAGTATTTCTCTACAATACATTGAATGTTTTTATACATATAAAACTTCCTCTTTAGTCACTCTGTCTATTAAAAAAACCGCGTCATAATCCGTTGCGTAGTTTTAAAGATTTAAGCCTATATAGGGACATAGGGACACACAGAGAAAGCGACTTTGTTTTATACTATGTAGTGATTATTTATTATTCATTATTTATTATTAGAGTTAAATTATTATGGTCCAAGAGCGGGCGACGAATTTCGACAAGGTCCTTTTGGCAGATTCGAATTGCGATAACATATTTTACATACGATACAATAACATATAATTTCGTCAAATGGCAATACCAGGCCTGCGAGTCTGGCAGAGTGTTCACAATTATTCCGCTACTGCGCAGTATATACCATTTGCAAAAAATGTATTTTTAGCAACTTGATTTTTATTCCATCTTTTATTTAGGTTTTTGTATAGTTAAAAAATATATATCTCAGCCATTTTTATCTATAGGTTATAATCGGACACCTTCAAATACATTTTACGAAAGTACGAAAATAAATTTATTTACTACTTATTTATTTAATATTTTACTGTACACTACAAAATCTATACATATAATAAAATCGTAGGAAAGTCAAAACTGTACATTGAATACTTTTTTTAAAGAATACTTGGGGCGTGATCTACAATCGATATCGAAGCCAAAAATATAGTTTTTAGAATTTTTGTCTGTTTGTCTGTATGTATGTCCGGGGTAAACTTAAAAATTACTGCATGGATTTACTTCAAATTTTGCATGAATATTACTAACAGGTCGGGTTAACATATAGGCTACATATTATCACGCTATCACCTACAGGGGAGGAGCAGTGCGGAGTAAACCAAATCCGCGCGGACGAAGTCGCTGGCAACAGCTAGTATTAAATAAATGTATAAATACGCCCGTGTGGGTCCGGGTTTTTTTGAAGAATAGACCAACTTCTGTTCTACCAGGTAGGTCGTAAAAGACGACCGATTGGCTATACGTGTCACTATAATTGTAATTACTATATAGGTGGTAGAGTTCCGTAACGGTTGCCCGAGTATTTGGTACCAAAGTCTATTTTTGGTACACACCTATTCCTGCCGCAATAGCGTCTTTGCTTGATGTTGTCGTATTCCGGTTTAGAGGATAAGGTAGCCGGTAGACTTTTGCATTTGGCATTACCATCCCGCTACACAGATAATAGTATAATAGTCTTAGCGCAATGATATTTATTTAACTGATTTGTCAACGAAAGCTTCACGAGTATGCGGTTTTAGTTGGCAGGTGTAGAAACTAAATTATTTTCATTAAAGTAATAGAAATTACACACGTTTTCATATACGTAATAAAGCCAGATGAGTTGTCGATCGGTTACATTAGAAGCAGGAAGAGCTATTTCCTACGGCTTATTGCGCGCCAGCGACTACCGACTTTCATATGTTGCCTATTTCCGAAACCATATTGTGAAATAAATTGTTTTGTGATTGTATTGAAATATCACATTGACATTAAATAAATAGAATTTATTATTTAGTTTAGAGGTAAATAAGTTAGTGCTTTGAAATTAATAGAAATTAAAATTTTATAATAAAAACACAATTTTTATATTATATACGAGTATGTACATTTTAGGTTTTTAAACCTCTTATGAGACGCTGCCCGGTTTTTCTTAGAATGTTGAAATATGGTTCGTTGGCATCTTGAAGTTACGCCTAAAGCTTTGGATTTGCTTACCAAATTATACAATGTATATATTTTATCGTAGGATATCAAAATATATATTAATAAATGTGAAAGTTTGGATGTTTGGATGGATGGACGTTTGTTACTAAATTACGCAAAAACTACAAAATCGATTTGAATAAAATTTGGCACACAGGTAGATGATGACCTGGTATAGCATATAGGCTACTTTTTTCTCGAAAAAATCAGGTGATCCCGCGGGATTCGCCACAACTTTTTATAATGCAGCGGGCTGCATCATGCGGGCTAGTTTTATTATAAGTATATAATGAAAAGTAAAATAACATGTATTATTTTATTACGCTGTGTTTTCTAATATATCAGACAGCGGTCCAAAACAAAAGTGACATGCTTAAGCCATGACAGTGAATATGAATAGATTTCGAGATATTTGCTCAAATCCTATCCATCCCCTCATGAATAATTTATCTGTGACAGTTCGGCGAACGTCGTAATTATGTAAGCTGTCGAAGTGTAATTACAGAGGGAGCGATACAACATATAAAGATAGGGCTCCAAGTGGCGATATTTGATATCGTTCGAGGAAAACATGCAAATGAAAGGATTAGGGCTTACTGTCACTAGTGTCGCAAAGTCGAAACGCGCAATGAGATTATATTATAATTTTGCGACGTTTTTATTTTCGAAATCAGTTTAAGCATGAGGTTTGTTAACACATGACGTGAATGAACTATCTGTAAACGGGCTAAACATACCACTGACTTAAAAAAAATAACCGATAAAATAAATGAAATACACGTTAACAATTTGAGCGCTTATCATCGATAGGTAAATATTTTCATATTATAATTTCCCTCTTTCAGTGCCATAGTTAAAAAAACTCACGAACAAAATACTTAATATACAAGTTAAGGATAGTATTTGATCTATACGTGTATTAGATAATAATAATATCACTGGACAAATGATACGAATCGATCTTACCCTAAAGTAAGCAAATTATTTGCTAGTGCTATGGGTGCTATTCAATGATACTAAAACATACAAATATACATATATTTATACTGAAATATATTTAATAAACACCCTAACTTCGAAATACAAACACCTGTGCTCATCACACATATGTCTATCCCTGTCGAGAATTGAACATGAAGCCCATTGATTGCGTCAGAGCAAGATGTATAGTGGATATATAGTAGTCCTATAAATCGGACAGTCGGCGGACGTTACTTCGGGGCGGTTGCAAATATTAACTATTATTATTCATAATAATTGGTAGTTATATTACTTATTAATATTGAACTACTGCTAAAATCGACACTGTTACAATATTGTTACAATAAAGTGTTTTCGTTACTTAGTATTTATAGTAGATGACATCACTATTAGGAATTTAATGTTGTAAATAGTTCAAACAACCTATGGATAGCCAATATTTCAGAATGTTTGTTATATGTGTATTGGTAACAAGTAATATTACTATTTAGAGCTTTTTTAAGTGCTAAAGTCTTATAAAAGACGCAACGTGGTTTCAAAATCGGATTCATGCTGCTATTCTATATTTTTTATACTATACGATAGCAAATAAGCAGATGGAAAGATAATACCATCGCCTATAGACACCAAAGTTATTAATGGTGCGTTGCTGTCCGTGTGCTGAGGTGTGAATCCTACCTGCATTTGTTTACTAGCTACCTATGCTTTAAACTGGAACAAGACAGTGTCAAGCCCTAACTCTTGTTATTTTCTGTAATATTATTTGTGTGCAATATAGTGTTAAATAAATAAATAATGCTATTGTGGTAGGAATATGTAAGGAAATGCTACCGGACTCGGGCGAGACGTTGCAGAATTATTTTACCACCTAGTAGTCACGATGGCAATAACTCGTAAAGCCAGTCGTTCAACACAGGATATTAAAATGCTGCTGTTTACAATATTGGGTATAAATTCTAAAAAGAGTTCCTTATTTAACTAAAATGTGAGTGTAACATGATCTCATTTAATTGATAGTAAATTCTCCATAAATTAAAAAATAACCTACTATTTGCATATTCAAAATTTTCATAGTATTCCTACTTGATTTTGCAGTAAGCGGTTACTTGATTTCTCTCTATCGTTTATGCGAATAGGCCCTTAGAATAGGAGTAAGATGATCGCACCGATTACATTTAGCATTGTATCGCATATTTCACTGTTTACTCTGATCTTTGGGATTTGTCCGCTATATCCTTTCTGTCGCTAGCAATGTTCTTTGAACAGTAACGTTCAATGTTACCTAATACCATTTTCTTATGTAAATATTCATTTTGTGCCATCTGTGCTGGAAAATATCTACTAACTCTCATTCATGTCCTCATGAAACTAATATTTTTCTAGCAACTTGGAACCTCTTTTGCAAATAAGTATAGAATTTCTGAGTGAAAAGAGTTTCTGAATAATTTTCTTCATGAAGTAAAGAATGTTTGTGCAATATTCATATAACATTTCTCTGAGATGTTTCTATATTTCAAAGTTCTTTGTTAAATGTGAAATAACAAAATTTTACTTTAACATATATTATTGATAGAGCATTTTTTCATCACAACACAAATAGATTTCCTTGATAGGAGAGGTCATAATTGTAAAAAACAACGCGAATCTTGAACGTACCCAGTTTTTTAAGAGTGGGTAAACTCAAAAAACAGTTAAACTTTAAAACTGCTTTTTATTTAAACACTGAACGACCTTTCAAATAGTGCATGTGCAGGCTTGTTTTATTGAAATAGAAAGCGTTTCTTTTATGGCGAGGTAACACAGTTGCGCTCTTTTACTTTTCTGAAAGTGCTTTTCGCGATAAGTTACTTTGCTATTTGGCTATAATTATAATGATTATTTAATTTCGTGTCACTGTCTTTTACATATCAATTGTCATAATGCAAATAACTGTGCATTTTTTAAATAAGTTCTAAATCTCTATTTAGCTAAACTTTTTGATTAGATAAATAGAGATTTAAAAAAATTGATGATATTTAGCTAAACCTATAATGGTGACCGCCTCGTTAACCGTGTGGTTAGTAAACCTAATTATGAATCGAAGGGGCTCGGGTTTCATTCCCATATGAGACAAACATTTATGTGTTGAGCACAGATGTTTGTATTTATGGATTTGGGTGTTTATTATATATGCACATATATTAAAATATTCCCGAGACAAATTACACTTACTGATCTAACCCCGAATTAAGCGAATTTCGAAGTAAAAAAATTTGCTTGTGTTATGGGTGTTAGTCAACGATGCTAATACATAGAAATACATATAATAGCAAAAAGCAGAGCTTTGTAAGGGCTCGCAAAGTTATACTACCTAGTAATATTGTTAAGAAAGTATTATAAGAATTACATATTTTAATGTATGGAATTCGGTTATAATTATCTAACCTTAAAAAAGCCAGCGTATTTTTACCCAAACATTATATTCCCATCAAAGGCGTCGTCAGGCTTTGGTCTAGAAGGGCGCAGGAAAATAAAACCAAAATAAAAAAACATGTTTCTAAGACTAATTTTTTTAGAACTTACAAGAAAAAATCCTTAAAATTTGCTTGATTTATTAAAAACACGATTTTTATTATTATCAATTATCTACACAGAACAAATAAAAAGGTTATCTACTAAAATTACACCATATATATTACATCATATTTTCTGGTCTACCTATAATAATTAGTTCGGTCTACTTATAATATGTAGCAACTCAAGATCCATCACGCGCCATCAAATTATCACCGCTCTTAAAGCCTAATATTGCTAGAAATCAAACATTTATGGTAGCTTTCTTGCAAAAGAGTTTTCAAGGAAAATGGGTGTTAAAAATGAAAGTTAATCTTAAAAAGAAAAACACATTTTTAACATTTCGCTAGGATAAGATCGATTTTCGAAATATTTTTTTTTATTTAATTAACCTTCAAAATTTTTAAGATTAATATTGGACTTACCGCAGGCACGAAGAATTGGCGGTAGAAACTCAGCGAATAAATTTTTCGAATTTTTCTCTCAGAGAAACCTTCGGGGTACGATTCCCGAGTCAGACAAATCAAAAATGTATTTTTTTTAGTTTTCTAATAAAAACAACGATGCCCGGGATTGAAAAGATGCCCGGTTGGTGATAAGCTGGTCACCTATCACGTTGTGGAACTAAGACGTATCTTCGGCTAATGGTGGATGCACACGTTGTACCTCTGCCTACCTCTTCGGGGATACGGGCATGACCATACCTTTTTTTAGCTTTTTACCCTCGGACTAAAATTGAAAATTTATCTCAATACAATATTATTAATACACTTGTACTGTTTCACAATAATCATGTTGTGAAAAATCTGTAAACGGTTGACCTTGCAGGCCATCCCTGAAACTTCCCGCTAAATTAAGGTAGTTTAAGCTCAAAAGAGTAAAAACTATAAGCATAGCTTTTTTTTCAGTTCTAAGAAATATTGAAATATCTCAATTGCTAAGTCACAAAAAACAGCAAGAAAACACGAATGAACCAACGAAACAATCATACATGCAGTTTATTTTGATAAAAATGGCAGTACATTGATTTTTGAAAAACTGTATATTTTGGAAACGGTGATCAAATTGATCAAATTTCAAATGATCAATTTCAAATGGCATTCAACTCAATTTAACTATTGCTTTACCTAAATAATCGGTAGGTTCAAAAATTTCGAGGTAATGTCAAAAAATATTTTTCCAAAAATTTTCGTCATTGATAGATAGCAAACAAAGTGACTGATTTTTATCCAATTAATGGCACTTGACGGAGTTTTTAAAGGAGAAAAGCTGATAAGATTTTGAAGGTCAATCGGTATATTAGCCTGAAAGTTATTTGAAAAACATTAAGTAAGTTTGCTAAAAATAACGTAATTTTAATATTTGAAAAGCTGTACCTTTTGAAAATAAAATTCGATTTTAATTTTTAAAACGACATTCGACGTAATTTTTTTAGAACTAAAATATTGTAGAATACTAAAAAATGGTTGGTTGAAATATTTCGAAGTTATGTCGAAAAAAGACTTTTTTCAAAATTTTCGTCAACGATTACTTCCAAACAGATAAACCGATTTGATGCAATTTATGCATTAGACTTAATTTTTTTGAGAATATAGCTGATTAGTTTTTGTACTCAATTAGTACATAAATCTGGAAGTTATATTAAAAAAAATCTGTTTCACCAAAATTTCTTTTTGTTTTTTTTTAAATTTTTTCGAAATCCCTTGGGCCTTGGCTTGTGTTCAAATTTTCAAGAAGTTTAAGTTGAGTGGAATCCAATCGAATGCCATCAACCGCGTGTCGATCGGCCCAGCCGTTCAAAAGTTATGAGATGTTTACATACAGACATACATACACACACATGAACACACACACACACGCATACATACATACAGACACACTGACGTCATCGCGAAAATAGTTGAAAAAGGTTCCTAGGGCCTCAAAACGCGGGCATCTGGTGAAAATTCGATTTTTGAAATTCGGAGCAAAATCTTCCATATGCACATACGTAGCAGGAAGTTAAAAAGTATAAGTGTATTAATAGATTAATATTGTATTAAAATGGAATGAATGAAAATGAATTAAATCAACCACGCCGAAGTAACATTTTAACTCGTTAGTTTCATAATAGATGGCGTTAGTAGTAATAAAATTCGAATACATGTATTTTTTATTTTTTTCTTAATGTTTATAAAATGGTACTTTAATGGTAGATCATATCTAGACGTGAATTTAAACTACTACGTCAAAGCTGAAACCTCGAAGTGCGATATTTTTCAGTAACAGATACCACAACAGTGCATACAAAGTGGCCTAGTGTAGGGCTCGCTTCGCTCGCGCTGATAAATAATGGGATATATTTAATAAACACCCAAACCTGGAAATACAAACATTTTTGCTCATCACACTAATAATAATACATAATGCTTGTCCCCTTCGGAGATTGAATCCGAGCCCCGTCAATTGCGTAGTCAGGATCGCTAACCACTAGACCAAAGGAGCGGTAAAATGTTCGGTTCCTAAATAAGACAAACATTTGTGTGATGAGCACATATGTTTGTAATTCTGGATTTGGGTGTTTATTACGTAGGTATGTAAAATTTTTATATGTATTTCTATGTTTTAGTATCGTTGAGTAACACCACAATACAAGCAAATAATTTACTTACTTTGGAGTTGGATTCATACGTATAATTTGTCCAGCAATATAATTACTAGGTATAATTAATTATTAATTATACGATGATAATGATTTGAGAGGTGATCTCGTATCACTGTCTTTTAAATATTAATACTAGCTGCACTTTGCCCGCGTTGCTTCGATACCAACTAAAGTAAATTTGGAAGAAAAACATTACATTACCAACTCAGAAACTTTCGTGGACTCATGCACATCTTTGCTAAAGATCATCATATTATCAAATGCATAGTTTACGATTCTATGAAGGACATACAAACAAACATTCATCATTTATATATATATATATATATATATATATATATATATATATATATATATATATATATATATATATATATATATATATAGATGAGAACCAAGTAACAATCCCTTTTTTTAACACACTACACTCTTACTATTAGGGTAATTTAAGAGTATGATGATCGGTAAATTTGGGCACTTACTACTAGGTGGTAGAGTTCTGCATTGTCTCGCGAGGGTCTGGTAACCCATTTGCTTGTTTGCAATCTTGTGATATAAAAAAAAAGTTGATACAAAACATGTCGCTCACATCATTAACATACTTACAATGTTGCAAGTTTTTTTATTTATTATCAATTTATTTGTGAAATACTAGATTATCCCGTGAAATAATGCAGTATATAATATTTCACACCTTTAGACGATTGTACTTTAGGCAATTAGGTATTTGTATTTGTATGTGTTTACAAATTGCCTGGTAGAATAGCAAAAGGTCTATTCAACACACGGATCCCACACAAACACTCGGAAAAAATGTGATTTTATTATTTGAAATGCTGTTAAACCTTTGCAAGTTACACAAAAGCTTTTTATAAGAAAAAAGGCATATTTCCCTTGTTATAGAAATTCTAATGACATTATTATCGTGCCTCGTGTTTGTGTTATTATTCGTGGTCACGCGTGCATTAGGAATATGCCATTATTATTCCTAGACATGCATGTTCCATGGGAGCTCAACGCCGGGAGCGTAAGGACGCTTATGTCAATTTTATGTACGCTATGACAATTAGTAGGGCTTAGAGAGTTTCCCAGCTTTTATGATATTTTTTTTAACATAAATATGTAGAAAGGGAATGTTTATTAGAGCCAATATTCATTAATGAACACTTTTTAGCAGGTTTGCTTATATAATTTTTAATTACTACTGAAGGAATGTGTTTGGTACTTAATTCTGATATTAAATATAAAAAAATAGGTATTTAAGAGTGAATAGGTATCTTCTAGGAAAGCGCGTTCCATCTTAGGCCGAATCTTAGCTTACCATCAGGTGACATCATGGTCAAGCGCTTCCCTATCGATAATAAAAAAAACTTTAATTTTGACCTAATTTTTTTTTTATAGAAGAGGGGGCAAACGAGCAGGAGGTGCACCTGATGGTAAGTGATAATTATCCAATAAAAATGTTTATTTCAGCATAAATATAAAAATCACCAAATTCCCTTCGCTATTTTGATCGATTCGATATTCGAATTTTAAAATTCGAAGTAAATATAAAATTATCCGAAAATTATAGATGTTAGTATTCCGAGACCATACAGTTCACAAGTTTATTGGTTCCTGTAATGGGCGGATTCCCATAATCGCATTAGCCTTATTTAACGACTATTACAGCTTATAATACAAGTACCGAAAACTTTATATGCTGTCCGAGGCATCGGGGTATTACCACTAGCAAACTACTATTTTTTTAATTTAAAAACATTGATTACCGAACGACATGATCAAATTTTAATAAAAAACAATATATTCGTAATAGTGACATGTAATAAAAATATCAAGAGAATTGCAAAATTTGAAATGGAGCTATAGCAAACCGGGAAGCAAAGAGAATGAGAAATAATTTTAGGACAGACGTTGTCTTACCCTGATCTTACCTGTACCTAATATATTTTTTTACATACCCAACCACATAAAAAAACATCAGTTCAGCCATTTAGGAGGAATAAAGTGCAATGCGTACATAGCGAAGAATTCTATTTGTAAAAATATCTTGTTCCATGCGATAGGAACTGATAACTCAACGTACTTATCCGAAGCTAGAAAGTGTTAACACACAATCATGTAACAAGGTTTCGAGCATCATTGAGATTTCGATTATTGATTATAATGTGAAAGAACTCTATAAAACTTTAACCCGTCTATCGAACCCATGATTTGAGTAAAGAACCTAGATATAGATATTAATGTTGATTCTTACCTGCTAAAATAACTTTTCCTAAAGCCTACCAAAAAGGCTTTTTTTGTAGCTGCTGTAAAATTACCTGTAAAAAGAAAAAACTACTATAGTGAAAGGTTTATTACTATGTTGAATTATTTCTATGAATTATTGAAAATTATGTTGGAACTTCGAATCAGATTTTTACAATTATCATTTAAATACAAACAAAAGAAAAAAGAATTGCCTCTAGATCTATAAAAATAAATAATCCTCGATAAAAAAAGGAATTAATTTAGTCTAAAAGTGAACGACTCGGACGAAGTGTAAGTGAATAATGCTCATTTGATCGTGAAAAAAAAAAGATTAAATAATGTTTTTCTTTCTAAAGATATAGCGTTTTAAGTACATAATTTTTTGTATCCCAAATATCTCCGTGATGGTTTCCGTTTTCTACATTCCTCCGACTCACCGTGCCGCTCCACGTTAGAACTCTTTTGCATTTTCCCACTAGTATCTCTGCCACTTATTCTCACTCGTTTACTGCTCATGCCGTAGGTCTTTGGCATTTGCTACCTATAAATATTCGTAATTGTGCAAGATTGACTATTGTAAAGAAGCGTCTGTATTTTATTTCAGTTCTCTTAGTACGTGTTTTTAAAATTTTTTCTCTTCTAATTTAATGATATTTCTATCTGCTTAATAATGATTCATGGTTTGTATATGGTTTGCATGTATGTACGTACGTGTATTTATGTATATATTGCGTTTATTTTATGTGTATTATTTTGTCATGTAATTTTTGGTTGATATAATTTTTATATTCTTGTTTTAAAATTTAATCAATTCGTGTAAAGTAAACCATATCAATAACTATCTTTGCTTTTAATATTTCCTTGTTAGGGGTTCGCTGCAAGAAATCTCTGTTACTAGTGATAAACTCGCCCATTGTACTTTTTTATTTTATTGTTTTATTTAAGTGATTATTGTGTACATTAACGAATTAAATAAATAAACAAATAAAATAAATAATTTTTTGTTGCTAAACGGGATTTATTTAGTTTTATTAATGATTTTCTCGTTCCTATTAATTTTACTGATTTTTGTAAATTGCGAATTTAATTTTCACTATAAAATATTGCGTAAATTTAGAAGGTTCTGTGGACGAAAGCGAGAATAAAAATAGATGTAGTTGCAAAAAAGGAGGCGATAATATTTTTTGATCGTAGAACACTCTCTTCTTCGCATTGAATCATGCACGATTCTTATAAAACGGTAGGTTAATTTTTGATTATGTTAAATGGTTTTCATTCGGTTTTAGCTTCGTATCAGTAGGTTAAAATTCTCAAATATATACAAACAGAAAAAAGAACATTAATTCTATAATTATAGGTTGTTTTCATTTGAATTTTGCTTCGTATCAGCTGTTTAAAATTCTCAAATATATACAAACAGAAAGAAGATTATTAACATATTCAACACTCTTTATCGTCGGCACTGGGTGAAACTTCATTTTCATACAATATTTTATATCGATAACACTTGTACTGTTTCACAATAAACTTTTATATATATTATCCAACCGGTTTCGCTTATATAAGCATCAACAGGACAATTACAAATTTAAACTAAAAACAAAACAACATCTAACCGTTCTGATTTAACATTTTATAGTATGACAGCATAGTACACACTACCTTCAATAACATCGTCATTGTAAAATCTAACTGTTGGGTTGTCACCCTATGTGCATATGTTTTTCCCACAATTCAGGGAAACGTAAGTGAAGGTACGATTTTATATAATGTCACTATAAATTAAATTAATTTAAATAATAATGTCAATCGTAATTAGAATTTAACAAATTTAAACATATTGTGAAATCAAATGTCAAAACAAATATTGAAATGTCAAATATTAGTTACCAATCAAAATTAAATGTAATAGTTAAAAATTATAATAATAAAATTAAAATTAAAATTTACTAATATAAAATAAAATTATATAAAATATCGTATCAACTACAACCCACTAATAATAAATTCAAGGATCACAGAAACCACCACACTCATAATTATTTAAAAAAATTTAAAATCAATAATTAAAAAATATTCAGCAGTGGAGAATTATTAAGATCTAATTGATCATTCAGTAGATTGAGGTTATACTTTAGTTTATTAATTTCCAGCGCTTCCAAAGCGCTGGAAATTAATAAACTCATAATTATTTAAATTTTTTAAATAATTATGAGTGTGGTGGTTTCTGTGATCCTTGAATTTATTATTAGTGGGTTGTAGTTGATACGATATTTTATATAATTTTATTTTATATTAGTAAATTTAAATTTAAATTTTATAATTATAATGTTTAACTATTATATTTAATTTTGATTGGTAACTAATATTTGACATTTCAAAAATTTGTTTTGACATTTGATTTCACAATATGTTTAAATTTGTTAAATTCTAATTATGATTGACATTATTATTTAAATTAATTTAATTTATAGTGACATTATATAAAATCGTGCCTTCACTCATGTTTCCCTCAATTGTGGGAAAAACATATGCACATAGGGTGACAACCCAACAGTTAGATTTTACAATGATGATGTTATTGAAGGTAGTATGTACTATGCTGTCATACTATAAAATGTTAAATCAGAACGGTTAGATGTTGTTTTATTTTTAATTTAAATTTGTAATTGTCCTGATGATGCTTGTATAAGCGAAACCGGTTGGATAATATATATAAAAGTTTATTGTGAAACAGTACAAGTGTTGTCGATATAAAATATTGTAAGAACATTAACACTATAATTATAGGTTTATTCTTAATCGTGGTAAATTGTTTTCATTTGACTTTAGCTTCGTATCAGCTGATTAAAATTCTCAAATATATATAAACAGAAAGAAGAACATTAACACCATAATTACAGGTTTATTCTTAATCGTGTTAAATTGTTTTTATTTGACTTTAGCTTCGTATCAGCTGTTTAAAATTCTCGCATAAGCATACAGTAATTCTTAAATGCAATTACGTCATTCACATTTCGATTCTCATCAGCCTCCATGGTTCATTTAGGGGTCATTATTCCGGGACACGTCGAATGTCGCAATGCTGTCAATCTGGCTAGCGAAATGTAGGGTTGACAAAATGGCTGACAATTTGGATTATTCACAGTTGTCTCCAAAAATATCTCGAAATTATAATTGTTCAATGTTGATTTATTTGTTTATTGAAGATATAAGCCTTGTAGGTTTAGTGGTTAGCGTGTTTGGCTTATAGAGTTACATAAGTTCCCGGATTGAGAAGTGTTATTAAATAAATAAACATCACTGGACAAATTACACGAATTGATCTATTCCCAAAGTAAGCAATTTAATTGCTTGTATTATAGGTGTCAGACAACAATACTAGTACATAAAGATAAATATATAAGTACTCAAATAGATTTAATAAACACCCACCCAAACCCAGAAATATTAATCTATGCTCATCACATGTTTGTTCCTGTCGGGAATCGAACTTGATCCCCATTGGTTCACTAACCGCTCGGCCAACGGGGCGGTTTTTGTTTTTTTATATTGTTAAAAAGTCAACAAGCAGATGGCTCACTTGATGGAAGAAAATACCAATGCCTATAGATACCAACGTGCGCTGTTATCCGTATGGCGGGATCGCAGTGCCACATGCATAAGTCTATCGGCTACCTTATCCTCCAAACCGAAACAACAATGGCAAACATTGACGACATAACGGCAGCCATAAGTAGGCGGTGGTACTATTTATCCGGGCAACACCACCTAGTAGTTATGACGGCAATGACAGGTATAGTCAATCGTTCACATTCCACAAACTGCCTGTCAGAATTGCAGGTTTTATTTTCTTTAAAGGGGGCCAAGATTCACACGGGGAATATTTTAGTAGCCGCTTGGATCTTGGTGTTACGTTTTCAAATGAAAAAAAAAAAAGAATTTCAAAGCTGAGAGAACCCAGCTCTAACCTGAATTACTTTAAGGCGATATGATGCATTTATTAAATCTACTTGAACATGCGTGTAGATTAGCGCTCAATCTATCGCATCGATTACGAAGTAGCAATACGTGATGACGAACGAGACAGAATAAGTCCTGAATTATGACACGATAATACTTTTTTATTAATAAAACCGTAAATGTTTTCTCAACATTTCTACCACTGGTACTATCTATCGTCATTACGTCATTGAAATAATCCCAATATTGTCAATACTTGTCACTGGTGACTAACGGTAAGATAGGTGGCAGACGAGCATATAAGACTATCGTAAAGTTGGCAACATATCGGTACTTTATGTGTACTTGTTTATTTGCTATTTTAGGTCGTAAAATCTAATTTCTTACCTAAAATATTTAAAATAGCACTTACATTGTGGCTTCTCAAATGCTTTCACGTTTACTTAACGTCACCATGCGACTGCACTTTTTACTTTAAAATATAAATCCAGGATTAAACTGCAGCATCGAGCTTAGCGTTTTTAGTAAACAACTTTAAATAGAATATTTGTCACTGCAAAGGTTTCATTGGCAGTTTAAACTAATAATTTTACAGTTATTTCAGATTAGCATGAACTTAAATAGAAATCTACTATATGGCTAAAATACAATTGTAGATAGTTATATTAATAGTGAAACATAATTATATATATTACTATATATACTAGGTATCCTGAGCTATTTCGTTTTGAATGCAGACTTTGAAGCTCTCTAAAATTAATCAAAATTACTCTTGCTTCTGTTATGTGGTAAGAGACAATTAGAGTTATTATATTGATATATATATTGAGTTTTCACAAGTGCCGACGACAAAGAGTATAGGTACATTTTATTTATTACTGTAAATAGAAACAGACGTATGGTGACCTGATTAGGCTATTTTTATATAATGATGACGCATTAGAACGTGAAGTCAATCAGCTATTTATAACTAAAATGTAGTGTATAAATTATGAAACAGTACATGTATCTAATTTTCAATAATGAAAGGCAAATATGTAAAGTGATTTAAAATGTTTTGAAATCTCTAAATTAAGAGGTTAGAAAACCCCCGATACATTTCTTAATCATCAAGCTACCTGCATCATTCGCAGAGCATCAAAACCTGTTCAATAAGCCCATACTCGACGCGATTACTGTAAGAGATCGAGGAGCTGTTTTTTTGATTCCATCAGGATGTCAAATCTTAAGAACCATCCCGTTTTAATAATCTTTCGAAAAACACACACTCCCTAAGATCGTCAATCCTTTTTTAAGTTACGATGTTACTGACATACACACAGATACGTCAAATTTATAACACCCCTTTTTGCGACGGGGTTAAAAATTAAAAGCATTTTCTTGACATGAATGTAACTCGTAAATGTCCAACGAAAAATTCATCAGATATAAAAATGAATTTTCCTATTTTTGAGTTGTAGGCTTCAAAATTTCTGCACCGAACAAGCCAATTCTAGATCCTTTGTTGCGTTGAATTTACTATCTTTCTTTGTTCAAGAGTTTTCGCATACAGAATTGTGACGACCCGAACTAATTTTCATGCGATATTGAACTTTACTTCGCCTAACTTTCTGACACAGTCGAAGTTGTTACGCGAGTTACGTATCACCGTTACTATTATCTCATTTCCAAAGTTTCCAGTTCGATTGCGTGATTTAAGGATGATACCAAAGTGATTTGGAAGTGAGTTTTGATTATATTTCCAAACATGTGCGTATCGATTTCGGATTATTACGCTATTATATTTGTCGAACATGCGATTAGGTTTTAAAGCTAATTGTAAGTCTTTTTGATATTTGGAATATTATAAACGAAATACAAGTAATTTCTAAGATTATTTTGTGTTTTACAGTGCCCTACTAAAATAGGTTTCCACAAGAATAGTACTCGTAGAGGGAGTGAATCTTCTTTTTATTTTATATCCCCGTGTTGGTTCAGGGCTCCTTTGAAGAATAGACCAACTGCCGTTCTGCCAGGCAGGTCGTAAAAGGCGACCGATTGGCTATGCGAGTCACTAACATCGTGGTTACTAGGTGGGTTCTGCATTGTCTTGCCCAGGTCTGGTACCACCGCCTTACTTATTTCTGCCGCAATAGCATCAGAGCTTGTCGCTGTCGTGTTCCAGTTTGGAGGGTAAGGTAGCCCGTAAATTAGACCTCGCCACAAGATAGCAACGCACCATTAACATGTTTGGTCTATAGGCGATAGCTGACTCTTTCCATCAGGAGACCCATCTGCTTATTTGCTATCTTATGATATAAAAAAAAATTATTAGGTAGAAAACAAGCAGGTAGCTTTCCTAATGGGAAGAGAAACCATCATCTAAAGACACCGAATGTAAATGATGCTGTGCTATCCGTGTGGCGGGATGCTAATGCAATATGTATAAGATAACCGGCTACCTTACCCTCCAACACGGAACATGACATTGACAAGTATTGAAGCTATTGCGGCGGTTATAGTTAAGACGGTCGTATTAAACGCGGATGAGATGTTGCGGAAATCTATCAACTAGTACACCTAATACGTTAGCTAACTAATGGGTGCACATATTTTACTTTTGTGTAAACCTTCGGTGATATTACAATAATGCTGTTTTATTTTTAAAAGTTTTCATAGCAAAAAAACAAGACAATCATTATTTTTACAATAAAAATTTTCCAGTGTAAAAAAGCTGTTTGCGATGTGTCGTTCAATTACTGGCAATCACATCATCTCCCTCGACCTGGATATGGACAATATGGATTAATACACTTTATATATAAATACACTTTTACGCAATGCGGAAATATATAATCCCATCATTTTACTCCGGTGCGAAATCTTTACATTTTTAATAAGTCATGGATTTTTATGTATGCTTATTTATATGCATTGGATTTTTATGCATTATAAATGCTACCGTTCTGTGTTCGATCGTAATTCTGTTAAATTTTTAAGGCACAATTTTTTTCAATTTTTGATAGGGAAGCCCTTGACCACGATCTCGGCTGATGGTAAGCTAAGATGAGGTCTAAGATGGAACGCGCTTCCCTAGAAGTTATCTGTTCACTCTTCTCTTGAAGAACCCCTGATTGTATTCGTCGGGAAACACAGACTCAGGAGGTTCCAGTCCCTTGTGGCTCGAATGAAGAATGTCGAGTTGAACCGCTTTTTCCGGGAACGTTGAACGTCCACCATATGGCGATGCCTAGTATCTGTGCGCCTCGTTGATAGAGAGAATATATAAATTTTATTATTTCACAAGATAATAAAGATGTTATTTATACACAAAAATCGAAAGCGACCACCATCGTCTCTCTCGAGACCCCAAAAATAATAATGTTGGGTTGCTATTCATGTCCCGGATTATATATATATATATATATATATATATATATATATATATATATATATATATATATATATATATATATATATATATGTATATATATTAGTCAAATTATTAATTAATAGGATTAAACATTCTAAAATTCCACCCCCAGTAGCATCGTAAGGGTAAGGGTATTTGTTGATAGGTTCGATTGCCAGTATTTGAATCACTGTTGTACGGTTCACGTACTTGCAAATCGAGCCTGTCCTAGTTTTAAGATATAGTGTTTAGTTCTACTAACAAATAGGTTTTAGCTACGTACCATTAACATCTTTGGTGTCTATAGGCGATGGTTGACTCTTTCCATCAGGAGACCCATATGCTTGTTTGCTAACTTATAAAAAAAATCCTCCTAACCAGAACACAATCGTGACAAGCACTGACGCAATTGCGAGAGGAATACAACAAAATAATATACGACTATGATCCCTGTTGGTCGAAATAAGGAATTTATTATTATAATTTTCATTATAAAACTTGGTTTCATCAAAAAATATCATAAAATTCATACTATCTATATAGTATATTCATACTATCAAAACTGTGAAAGTATGTCTATTTATCTGTTACGCTTTTAAGGCTAAACCGCAAAACCGATTTTGATTACATTTGGCACGGAGATAATTCCTTCATTCGTGGTCAAACACTGCATTTTTTCAAATATCAACTTGTAGTGGACTGGCAATAGGATGTGAAACTTAGTATGAAAAAATATACAGACAAAATGTAATCTACTCACGGGCAAAGCTGTACGGGTCAGCTAGTCTCTTATAAGTTTTCCAATAGACTAATCATAAATAAAATTATGTATGCGGTGACCTAGGGTTTCTTTTTATATCATAGAATAGAAAACAAGAAAACAGATTTAGTGATATAAAGTGATAAATACTAGATTTGAAAAGGAGATAGTTAAAGACGCGGGTTCAAACAAAAACTACGTTCTTTTCAAAATTTAGTCTTTCCGGAACTGAAATAGAGGTGATAGACGGTGTGAAATTTCTTATACAGTATAAGAAATTTCACACCATCTTTCACTGTCATTTTAAATTGACCTCGTGCTGGTCTAGGCTACCATTAAAGAATAGACCATTTTGCAAGATAATTTGTAAGAAGCGAATGATTGTCTGTTGCCTAGATGCGAATAACTACCATCGTGGCTTTAGGTGGTAGAGCTCTGCATTGTTTCGCCCAGGTTTGTTACCACCGCCTTGCTTATTCCTGACGCCCAATGACCGCCTCGTTCTCGTTGGTCGAGTGGTAAGCAAACCTAATTAAGAATCGATTTGTGTGTTTGTCAGGGGCGGATCCAGCCTTTAGATTCAGGGGGGTCACATATACAAGGACCGATCCAGTCGGTTCAGGGGGGTCATATATTTGAGATTTAGTCATGATAGGCTTATCTAATCTTAATAAATCCATACTTAGACCTGAGCCCGGGGGAGGGGAGGGGGGGTTCATGGGGTCATGACCCCCCCCCCGGGTCAGGGGTCTAGGTCTGTATCCGTCCGTGATGTTTATATTTCTGAGTTTGGGTGTTTATCAAATATATTTGAGTATTTATATACGTATTTCTATGTACTAGTATCGTTGACAAGCACTCATACCACAAGCATATAATTTGCTTACTTTGGGGTTAGATCGATTTGAGTAATTTGTCCAGCGATATTATTATTATTATTTCTGCTGCAATAGCGACAGTACTTGTCACTGCCATGGTCCGTTTGGAGGTGAAAGATAACCCATTAACTTATGCATGTTGCCTTAAGACCCTGTCACAAGGATAGCAACGCACCATTTACATCTTTGGTGCCTATAGGCGATTGATGTCTCTTTCTGTTAGGAGGGCCATCTGCTTATTTGCTATCTTATCGCAGTTCAGCTAATAATAGTATAAATACAGTTCCATTTGGGTGGTAGTTTATATCTGTATATATAGTGTGAATGTAACTGCATTGTGTATAAATTGCCTTGCCCTACGATGCAACATATTGCATCGAAGCGCGCCGTGTGGGAACAAAACTCAATTAGCCATTATAACATTTCGTAGTTTTGTATCGTTTTGATACGCTCCTGTGTTTTGTATGAACAGTTAATTGGCTAATTTTAATTGTGTTTTAAGTTAGATTATATTTTTAAATTAATTCTCATGATTTGATGTGATAAAATCAATGTAGGTATCTTTTTTATCATCAGAGTTTTTTATCATCTTTATTTATCTGTAACCTTTAGTACGAAGTCAACGTTTAGTAAGTACTGCCTTACTTATTCCTGCCGCAATATCGTCGGGATGGTTGCATTTCTGTTGTAATGCTATTGTGCGGCGGGACGGTAAAACCACATGTTTACTGGTTACCTTACCTTCCAAATCGGTACACGATAATGAAGCAAAGAAGCAGATATGTTTCCTGATGGAAAGGGTCAACCATCACCTATAAACACTAAAGATGTTAATGTTGCGGTGCTATCTTGTGGCAAGGTCTAATACCACATGCGTAAGTTTACCGGTTACCTTACCCTCCAAACCGGAACATGACAGTCACAAGAACTGACGTTATTGCAACAAGAATAGGTAAGGCGGTGGTACCAGACTCGGACGAGAAAATGCAGAATTCTACCATCTAATACCGCAGGTATAGGTAAAGTGTCTTAATAAGCCTTTAAAAATAAACATACCAAATACTAAATCAAAAGCTTGTGACGTATTAATATCAAATTTGTAACTCCCATTAGTGAATCTGTATTACTATATAGGCTGACTGGTAAAAGGCTGTATGTACTAGAGAAGAGTGTACAGCAGTAGATTTTGAAGCCGAATATGTAAAAAACAGTTTACCTAAATTTTGACGTAATTATCCAACAAAAATGTTAAGAGTAGACACCCACACACGGCGCATAGAAGTTCACGGCGCACACAAGATTTACAGAACTCGCGACTAGACTCTTTAGTACAATGTACCGTGACCAGATATTTTGAATATTACTACCGTAATTTTGTTATGGTTCGCTGTTTGGTTAAGTAATATTTTTATTTTGGTATATTTTTAAGCCATTCAAACGATGTGTCTCAAATTATAATTTCATTTGAAAAGTAAGATGGTAGATGGAGGGAAGTATGTTCTCAGTTAACGCGAACGAAGTCGCAGGCAACAGCTATACAGTGTGTACTTAAAACCCTGTTCGATCGTCAGACACTGGTTGGTAGCTTAATATAAACATATATACGAATATGTCATTATTTTGTGGTTAAGGTTCATAAATATGCCCGATCAATATTATAAATTTTAACTTAATTTGTATGTTAAATATTAATTAGTATGGCAGCACATAATGTTGGCCAAAAGATTTGGCAGACACAAAGGCCTACGACCGCAATATCAAGGGCGGCGTCATTTAAAGTGACGGCCGCTTATTTGACGAGGTGCTGTCCAATTTAAAATATTCGCAGAATTTTAACGAAATTGAAGGGTAACTACGAATATTTTAAAATACTGTAATATTTTTATTTTTATAAATATAACCAGTACATTAATTATTGATAATGTAATTTTGTCTGTTCTTAATAATACATAATCTAATTCAGCGTCAATTTTCTTGCCTAGCAGGGCGGGCGGGTGTTACCTGTTAGAGAATTAAAATAACATGTAACTTCAAAACATTACTTTCTTTTTAAGTTTACAAATTTATCTTGCATTTAATCAAAATATATGCTGCTATCTTCACAAGTTTCTCGTAATGGTACTTCACGCAGCTTCCGAGGCGGAAACTTGAGAAAATTAAACCCTCCCATGACGAACTTTTATAAGGCGACAAGATGTATGTTGCGATCTCTTATGTAAAGACATGCATTAGAGTTATTTTCAACTAACATCCCAAATAGTAGGTAAAAGGATCTTAATTCAACTGTATTTTTTAATCTTTCTTACCCTAGAAGTTTGTCATTTATGTAATTGCTTCATGAAAATATATTTTTTTAAAATGAACTTAAGCTCTAGCACTGCTCGTCCACTAGCCCGGTATCATTGTTGCAGCCCTTCAGGCTGTCAAGTATTGTCATTTAAAAAAAAAAAACGTTATTTGGAAGGTTTATAGTTCTCGTTTTGTACCATATATAACACCAACATATCTTCACGCCAAATTTCGAGTCGGCAGAGAGAATTAATTGACTTACATTACGATTCAGACGGGCTTGCCTTGCTTCATCCGTATTCATAACTCCCTTCATGCAAACACGCCCGTTTCGGAGACTATTGACACCACCTTCGGACAGCACTCGACTAATTTGATCACGATACGTAAATCTTGATCTCAATATTCATCTTCATACGTATTGTGTATCTGTTTTCTAACATGTACCGTACCGTACCAACGGAGCATGACCCTTTCTCATCTTACACCGATACTGTCTTTCGATCCCAACCTCTCATTTATAACCGAAAACGACCACTTACTGATTTTCTCTTGCGTAAAAACAAGATTAATATTAGAAAATGGCCACTTACTGATTTTCTCTTGCGTCAAAACAAGGTTAATATTTTTAAAAAATCTTCATTTTTGTCCTTATCTGGCAATCCGAATACATGTTTTGAACAGGGAACTTCAATTAAGATAAAGTACTTTATTGATCATTCGTAAATGGCGTTGATTTAACTTCACCGGTAACAATATAATTTACAAAACTCTAGTAACCACAGAACTTCAATGCTGCATGGGTTTGTATATTAATCGATTTTTAACACCCGGATGTTTTCCATTGCAAAGTGCTCCCTAGTATTTCAACTAGCGCGATTCCTGTGACACATAAAGTAGGCACCTGATTGGTCACTGGGCTTGTGATCCCTACTCATGCAGACAACTTTGCACGGTTTGGGGGACAATATCAAGACTAATTGAGTTCAATAGCCTAAACCTATATCTCGGGCGGTTAACATCGGCTGACGTTTTACAGTCAGATGTATGTATCGGTCTTGTCGAGTGGTTGTACCCCTTCCATGGCTTGGGTGGTGCTCATCTCGATTTCCTGTGGTGGTGTACTACATACAGCATATTATAAGACTCCTGTTCACACTGAGATACCGAGATATTTCATATTGGTTTCTACCCCCTCACAATATCTACATTTCAAATGACGTCCTTCCATCACGTAAAGAATGTCTCTTAATTATTTATTTTGAAAATTCTAATTAAAACTTTTTTTAAATTATAAAATTTAGATATACATTAGAATATCATTGGATATACCAAAATACTAAATAATAAATTTAAATTCGAACAAATGCATTCGCTTTTAATTTTATGAAAAAAAACCAAATCGATTTACTTTTTTAACCAGCCAGTAAGTAAATTGAAACAAAAAAGGTTATATTTACTTACCTTTGGTTGTGTCTTTGGTAAGAAAATGTATGTGTAATGTTTGGGTGTTTATTATGTACGTTACAGTATTTTTATATGTATTTCTTTGTATTGGTATCGTTCAGTAGCACCTAAAATACAAGCAAATAAAATTTGCTTACTGTGGGGTTAGAACAATTTGTGTAATTTGACCAGTGGCATTTTTTAATATTATAATTGTGTATAACGTAGATGTTTTAATGTTTTAAATTCTTTTTTCTCTTTAGATAATTATAAATTATTATTCTTATTATTATAAAATAACCAGCTGTTACCCGTGTCGTCATTCGCTTGACCAAAAAATATTATTTACTTAGCTCAGTCGAGTAAAAATTAGCATATATGTATTAGAAAAAAGTATCTTCACGCCCATATCCCCGAATGTGAGGAAAAGGTGCAATCAGTGCACTCACGATTAGCCGAAGATGTTTAGGTCCCACAATGTGATAGGTGGCAGGCCTATCGTCAACCGGGCACTTTCCAATCTCGACCACTAGGCCACAAAGGCAGGTACAATATATTAATCCAGAATAATGTAAATTTCCATATGTGGAGAATTTTTAAAATCGGTGAAGTATTATCAGATTGATCGGATACTATCCGAAAATGGTTTCAAGAGTCTTCGCAACCGGCGTGTTTGTATGAAGGGAGTAATTTATATGTAAGAAGCAAGGCAAATCTGCAAGGGTCCTGGCATATGGCGCTCGGTTCTCTCTGTAATATGTAATAATATGAGTTTTAAATATAGATTAAGTTACATACGATGCCTCAATATTTTCAGAGCTTAAATTATGTTACAAATAATTTTTTCCCTTATAAGTTTAAAGTACGTTACGTGATTACGTCACGTAAGATGTATTTTCAGAGTTTATATATTGTTACAAATAAATAATTCTACTTTATTATATAAGTTTTAAGTAAATATTACGTTACATACGACGCCTCAATATTTTTAGTGTTCATAAGTTTTACAAATAAGCCTGTCTACTTTATAAAATAAAGTAAAGATTACGTTACATAAGACGCGTCAATATAATTAGAGCTTATAAATTGTTACAAATAAATCTTTCTACTTTATGATATAAGTTTAAAGTAGTAATTACGCGTTAGATACAGCGCATCAATATTTTTAGAGTTTATAAATTGTTACAAATAAATCTTTCTACTTTATAATAAAGTTTAAAGTAAAGATTACGTTACATATGATACTTGAATATTTTTAAAAGTTTATAAATTGTTACAAATAATCTTTTTACTTTATAATATAAGTTTAAATATTACATTAAATACGACGCCTAAATATTTTTAAACTATAAATTGTTACAAATAAATCTTTCCCCTTTATAAGTAAAAGTAAAAAATATATTACATACGAGTAATATCAGTGTTTAAACTCAATCGACGCTATCAAAAGTCACGTGTTTGCCGTAATTTGAACTTTGGCTTAAATTGATTGATTTTCGAGTGTAGCTTCAGGGATTTGCTTTATCACGGGTATTTCAAAGATTTCCCTTGGTTTCGTGGAAAACGTGACTTTGTGTTAAATTATACCAATTTACACGATATGTTATTTCAAACTTTCGCTTGACATTTGTATGGTTTTAATTTAATTGAAATCATCAAACGCTTTGAATTGAAGAATAATTTTAATTTTAGTTATAGGTTAGCAAACAAGTACCGAAATGGTTCTGCTGAAGAAAATACCTAATTATTACAGAAATACTACTCTTTGTTATTCTTTTTCTTTTAATACTTTATATAGACGTTTTTTGCAAAGTTTTTGCTATACGTGTGATGCGGTTGTAATATATGAATAACTCACTAAACTATCCCCCGGTGCTATTACCCCAAGTTGGGCCGATCACCCTATAAAGGATTGACCATCGGCCGTTCTGCCGTTCTGGAGGGGAAGATAGCCACTAAACTTATGCATGTGGAATTAAGTCCCAGCCACAAGGATAGCAACGCACTATTATCATCCTTGGTGTCTATAGGTGATTGTTGTTTCTTTCCATCAGGAGAGCTACCTGCTTGTTTGCTAAGTTCGTGTACTTTATTTGTTGATATATACAAAGACCTAAAAAAATATTATATTTTTATAGGTCTTTGGATATATATAGTTTTTTTATTTTATTTTAAAGTGTAGCAAATAAGCTGAAGGTTTTTTTATATTGACAAAGACAACCATGTCTTACAAACATTAAAAATGTTAATGCTTCCTTGCCATTCAATATATATATACGAAGTTGCGGGCGACAGCTAGTATATATATATATATATATATATATATATATATATATATATATATATATATATATATATATATATATATATATATATATATATATATATATATATATATATATATATATATCATAAGATAGCAAACAAGCAGATGGGTCTCCTGATGGAAAGAGTCAACCATCGCCTATAGACACCAAAGATGTTAATGGTGCGTTGCTATCTTGTGGCAAGGTCTAATGCCACATGCATAAGTTTACCGGCTACCTTACCCTCCAAACCGGAACACGACAGCGACAAGCACTCACGCTATTGCGGCAGGAATAGGTAAGGCGGTGGTACCAGACCCGGGCGAGACAATGCAGAACTCTACCACCTAGTAGCCACGATGGTAGCCAATCGGTCGCCTTTTACGACCTGCCTGGCAGAACGGCAGTTGGCCTATCCTACAAAGGAGGCCGGGACCAACACGGCGTAAATATATATATATATATATATATATATATATATAAATCAATTGCTGTTCGTTAATCTCGCTAAAATTCGAGAACGGCTGAACCGATTTGGCTAATTTGGTTTTAAATTAATTGTTGAAGTCCAGGGAAGGTTTAAAAGGTGAGAAAATTAGAAAAAAAAATAAGAGCAGTTTAAAAGGCAGAACAATTTTTGCCGGGTCAACTAGTATATATATACTTACATGTAAAGAAAAAATAAAGCGCTAAGCGCTTCAGATTTGCGATATCCTTTTCAGTCCCTCTAGTTTTCGACACGATGATCGACATACACTGCCAAGGTAAGTAAACTTCTGTACACCATCTATAGGTTTTGAGCTTAGTGACAGTGGTAGCTAGTTCTTAGCTTCAGTGCGTGATCGCGCGTTAGATCGTCCAGTTTGGCTTGCATATTGGCGTATTTGTGGCTAAGCAAGCACAGGACATCAGGGTTGTCTACCCAGACTTAATGTACTTTATATATGAATAGATTAATAAATAATTACTCGAAAAAAAATAAAGAATATACAATTTAAATATCCACGTTAAGCGGAATACCTTAAACAAATTGTTTTATCGCCACTAGTCAAGTGGATCCTTGGGCGCACGTAATTCTCCTCTCTCCGCATACAAACAGCCCCTAAGGAGGCGACAATCCTCTCCGCAAACAATAAAAGCATACATAAAAATAAATTTGATACTCGGAAACCGACGGCCGTGAGAAATATGCATTATGTAGGTATTTTCATAGATGATATGACTATCAGATAGTCTTACATTTTATATGAATATCGTTTATATTCCATGTTTATTTTGAATACTTATGATGTTTATTTTGCGATAAATTTGTAGATTTAAAAACAAAAAGAAAATGAATAATTAAAAAATCGGAGAAGATAATGTTTCTTATAAAATAAATATTAATAAAAAAATTTAACCTATACGAAACCTATACGAAATCTAAAAATATAAGCGTAGTGTATCTACATATAAATTAGGTGGAGCGTAAGAAACTTGTTTAAACTTTAATTATGGAATTCAACTTAATATATGTTTTTTTTAATTAATACATTTCAATGTGCTAATTGCCCTCGCGTCAATTTTCGCGACATCTTTAACAAATTTATTTTAGTTTGATTTAAATAGTGATATTGGCATGAGGTTTTATATTATTATCTCTGTACTTACATTAAATTCTTATTTGATTACATTTATAATTATAATAATATTAAAAAATACAATATTATAAAAATAAATATAACAATTTTGTTATATTTATTATTATATTGGTAAAATTATATATATTATATTGGTAAAATCCCGCTGGCGGAAACGTAACGTTATAGTTAGGCCAGTTATTATTATTATTATTAATTTTTAGTTTTGAGAGATAGAGTAAAAATTAAATTGCTAATGAAACTTGATTTTGTATTGATTTATTAGCATAGTTAATAAAAGTGTTTCTCTCTTTTGTAGTGAGGATAATATTATGATACTGTTATTTTTAATATTATAAGATTTTAGTTAATAATCATCATAAATCTTATTATGATGATTACTAACACAATTTTAACAATTGAACGCCACAAAACGGGCAAAATAGGATTTAAGAGCAACACATTTTTAAATGAGATCTAATTATGTAGCCTATTTTATGCTAAAAAATTATTAGCATATAGCATATAAAATACTAGTAGACTAATTAATAAAATCTCTTTTAAGTTTGAAAACTGACTTTGGATGTAAACAGTATTCATGTGTCTAATTGGTTCAAAAAGGAATCCAAAATTTTTCCTTCATGAATTAATATATAGATTATTATATTGTATTTCCAAAGCTAATTAAAATAAAAGCTTGAAATAAGAACTGTAAGACGCAAATAAATTCTCAGTGTTAGTTATGATATAAATTATTGATCTCAATTTCTCTTACATCAGTCATAAAAATGATGGTGAAATATAATCATGTCACAACTAATACTGAATTGCATTGTAATGCGTCGCAGGCGTTGGCGATGAAATTGGATTGCGCACTATCTACATTCTACATAGTAATTCCGATCGTGATTTTCGATGATGGTATTCGTGACAGGTATACGAAGTACATATAATTTTCTTTTAATGTGGTTATGAACACCAATATGAGTTCTGCGTTGCGCCAGCAGAAATATAAACCGTTATTATCTTTATATAAACAAGCGAAGAAAAAAATATTTAACCCCTTTTTAAGAAAATTACGTGAACGGGAAGTATAAAATTTGGTAAAATTAAAGTTTATAAGACTTTAAAAACCTAACATTTTTATATAGTATAGATGCATTAGAAATACATTTAATTAATAAAAATTAATATAACATACATTACATTTATGTGACATGCATGATAATATATAGACCGTCAAACGGGGTGAATAGGGATGCAGGAGTAAAAAGGGACGAAGCTTATTACGTAGGGATGAAACTGTGTTAGTTTTAGGTTTCGTCCCTTTTCACCCCTGCATTCCTATTTACCCTGTTTGACTGTACATGTATATTATTTTCTTTACAGCTAAAGTTTGTTGTTAAAGTTAAGAGAGATTTTGTTGTTTAGTCTATGGTCGAATTTCGATCAAAAGGCAATCGTTAGTCCATAATAACACGTAAATGGCAATTTGTATCCCTTTTTAAAAAAGTTCGCCGATGTGCTGTGATAGCTTTTTACAAAATAATTATATTGATAAATTAAAGATGTTTACAATAAAAAAAAAATCATCACGCAAGCTCTTTGTCCGGAATGTGTAGTGCTAAAACTTTGTAAGACAAAAGTTTTTTTGACAAAAACATTTTGTCAACTAACGAAATTGGTTGTGTTTTCCATTGCTTTATTAATTGTCTTTTTTAAACAATCGCTTTTAATTTGCGATAAATGAGACAAATAATTCTATATACTTTATGATGTACGAGCGTGGTTAAATAACTAGATTTGTTGCTACAGTACCCGGCGATAAATATTGCACATCGACCTTTGGAAAGAGACAATCGGCTAATTTCAGCTTCGTAGAGCGTTATCTCTGTCGCACAAAATACAAACAGTCCGGTTGGAAAACCTATTAGGAGCTGTTAAAACAAGTATGATTTGCTTCTTTTGATATTTTTATTCTTTGTATAAAATACACTAATTTTTCTATAAGTGATGGCTTTAGGTTGGGGTAAAATAAAATAAAAAAACATGTTTACATTATGTTTACGTATTTAATTATTTTGGAACATTACAGCGTTAGTGTACATAATAAACAACATTATACCTATTGCTAAAATGAGACATTGCAATAAAAATAATAATAATTCTAATTCTCAATTACTTCCATTTCACTATCTGTGGTCTCAAAGAGGTCAATATCACTGCCACTATCAGCCGTATTTATTACTAATCTATCAATGTAATTGTCTAAACTGTGTTGAATGCTTCTATATTCATTCTCACATTTGATTGCATGATCGCAAACCTTTTTCCACTCTTCAGCGCCGATCATGTTTACTTTTTCAGTCAATAATGTTTTTACTGTAGTTAAGTTCATACCCACATTTCTAGAGGCTACATAGCCTTTCAGTTGAGACCATATATTTTCAATTGGATTAAAATCCGGATGATATGGTGGCAATCGCAACACAGTGTGCCCATGTTCGGCAAGTACTTTGTCCACAGAAAACTCTGTATACCTCTCCTTGTGCTGACATATAATAGCGTAAATCTGGGTTTTTGTTAATTTTGGATCAACTGGAATTTCATGTCTGTTTAACCAGTTGATCATTTCCCGTTTAATGGTGTTTGAGTTGGGGGGTCTCTCAACATATTTGTTGTGATAGGGTGCGTTGTCGATAACTAGAACAGAATCACTGGGTATATTTGGGATTAATTGGTTAACCAGCCATTTCTCATAGTTATCGTTATTCATTTCATTGTGATAGTCACCTGTAGTGTCCGTGGATTTATACGTTAAAAAAGCACCGGGTACAAAGCCTTTTTCATTTCCCGCATGAACTATTATCAAACGTTGACCTTTTGAAATTCCAAGATTTCCCTTTAGTGTGGGATGCATGTATATATGACTCATCCATGTAGACGATATTTTTTCCTATTTCGCGAAATTTGCGTATTTTATCAAGGTATTCCATTCTTTTGAGACTAACGTCGTGCTTTTCCATTAGAATTTTTCGATTATCTTCCATTTTAGTGAACTGAAATCCCATGTCATGAAGTATTTTTCTCAACGTTTTTTCAGACCCATTGTAATTAATAGCTTCAGATAATTTAGCTTTTAATGATTTTATTGTTGGCAGTTCATTAAATCGTAAGTGAAAATCATACACAATTCTTCGAACAACGTCGTAATCAAAATCGTCCATATCCAAACGAAATTGCTTTTTTGGTCTCCCTTTTTTTGGAGTGCTGAACTTAATTTCAGTCGAATGTGTTTCAGTACTGACTTCGTTTAATATATTGTTCAAAGTTCTTCTTGAAATTCCAGTGGCATTTGCAACTCGCTCTTGAATCTTCTTAAAATAACAACTTACATTTTCATCTACTTTTTTTTTAAATCTATCAGCTTCGGTTACAAAGTATTTATAAACATTGTAGATAATTTCACGTGACTGACCTCGTAAAGGTTTCCCTCTTTTTCCGAAAGATGCCATATTACAACTTTAAATTATTTAAATTTGTGGGTGTTATCAACTCTTAATATATATTTTGATCGGGACGCGACCGCACTCTATCGTACTTGAACAACGACTGACTAAACGTCACATAGGTAGTGTGGGACAGAGATAACGCTCTACGAAGCCGAAATTATCCGATTGTCTCTTTCCAAAGTTCGATGTGCAATATTTATCGCCGGGTACTGTAGTTAATTTTATCTGAATAGAAAAACTCAACATCAATGCTCGACTTGAAAATCATATCCTATAGCCCATAATCTGAGCCAAATAGGCTGATCACTAAACATGAAAGAATAAAGAAAGAAATAATAGACCGTGGTCTTTGGTTAATAACAAGCTGAATTTTTGTGAACAGCTTCGTTTTAACAAGACAACCGTTTTTTCTTTCTTCGAAGATTCTCGAATCGGGTAACTAATAAAGATAGATAAAAAGAAAAGTCTACAGTATCGGGCTAAGAAAAGTTTCCACTTTACGTGTAGGACAATGTTACCCTTGAATTACAATAATAATTAACAAGCTGTTATGAGAAAGTTAGGTTGCTTTTAAATTTATTAATATCAATTTAAAAATCTCATAATTCCGAACCTTTGGAGTGGAAGACTCGCCAGAAAATCCATCGAATATGGTTTTATATCAATCGATTAAAGTCGAAAAATAATTATTGTTATTAATAAATATTTTTCCTTCACCGAAACAAAATTTTCAAAGCTCCATAAGAATAAGAATAACAAAAAGAATAAGAATTTATTTATTTGAGATGCACACCATTCTAAGCAAGCAAATATAGTTTAAAAAAATAGTTACAATATTGATACTTTTGAAGTTATAAACACTTATTAAAAAAAGGAGAAACAAAGATACAAAAATTAAATAAAATAAATAAATAATGGTGGTGCACCGTCTCAAAATGGCAATTCCACTCAGCATATGTTGGCATTGCGTATCAATAACAACGTCAATTTTCAGTGGTAGCCAGTTACACGGAATATTGAAGGCAGCAATAGTTTGGGCGTTTGTTTTCACTCCTTAGCCTACACATATATAAAAATATTTAATATAAACTATAGAATAATATGGAGTACAACACGTACAATAACATATACATATAAGTCATAGATAGCAACGATTGTACCAATAACATAAGCAAATGAAATCTTATAAACGTACATTAGCATACATATTATACATATATATACTTATACTTACTACTAATTTTACTACTAAAACAGGTAGGCTAGGTAGGTAGGGCTTTATGTTAAAGCAAGTATATTAAGATTGATCTTGGATCGATCATGCCAAGTTGTAAGTTCTTTTATGTTAAATAACAATTTTAAATTTGTTGTTAATTTTGACAGTAATGTCAACAATAATACAAAAACTTAAAACCGAGTAAAATCTACTATTAAATAAATTATGTTTTTTCTGTAATATACCATATACCTGAGCAAATTGTTATATTTATATCTATATATAGGTACTAATATCTTAAAGATTTGATTTTTTTCATATAAACTCAACAAATTGATTTTAAAAATTATTTCACTAATATAAAATTGTATTGGTATGAGTACCACTGAGTAATCTAGGTCAATTTTCTTCCACCTGAGTGAAAGGGAGTAATATGTGCGTGGGTCACGTGAACGAAGTCGCAAGGAACAGCCAGGATTTCATGTAAATACATTTTATAAATTTTTATACATATAAATATTATATTTAAAAAAATTGCTATTTTTCGTTCTTTCGAAACCTCAAACCGGTTTTCCATATAGCGAAGCGGTCAGAAGTATGTTTGTATGTGTAAACGAATTCCAAAACGTTCTATACATATAATCGGTTAACTAATGAAGTTATGAAAGATTTTAATCTTTCATAACTTCATTAGTTAACCGATTCGAGATTGTTTGAAGATAGAAAAGATGATTGCCTCGTCAAAACGAAGCTGTGCACCAAAATCAAGCTTGTTATTATTCAAAAAAAGGTTTGTTCGTGGGACCACGTTCTATAATAACTTATATAAGATTTTATATTTATTTATATGGCTGAACTTATTCTGACCTATATGGCCTTGCACATGTTGTATAAATAAAACAAATGTCTAACGGACAAAAAAAAGACGGAATAAAGAACTTGATGAATTATATTGCTTAGTGCACAACATTCATTTTATTATCATTATATCATTAACATTGTTGCTTTAGAATACAATGCGAGTGTGGATGGATGTACCTAGGTACCGGAGAAGATCAAGACTGACAATGTGAATGTGGATGGATGTACTTACGTACCGAAGAAGATCAAATTGGTCGGGTGCTATTCGAAGGTAGTGTCAAGAGTCTCCTTGTTAGTCTCCTCTTCCGTAAAAGATTTAGCGTGAAGATAGGCCATATTATCTTGTTACTTTACAAATAGTGATTATAATTTGCAGTATTTTTAAGTTATCACTATACCACCATGGCACTTATTTGGAAGAACAATAAAACTTAATAAATTACTAAGTGAGTATAATTAAACACGCTTCTAAATAATACTTAAATTGTTACTTAAGTTAACGAATATATGTGACACGTGGGAAGCTCTCACGAATGAATTGCGATTCACAGAACGACCTAAATGACTGCCCTTCTTCGTGAAAAACGCGTTTAGACTTCCTATGAGTAACTTAGTAGGGTTTTGCATGAGAATAGCATTTTACCGCTTAACGTCAGGTTGGTCGAGTAATTAGCGACCCTGACTGCGCAATCGGTGGAGTTCTGTTTCGATTGGGAACATTATTATAAAATTATATTATTATAAAACAGCAAAACTAAAATTTGGTTGACTAATAGTAGATCAATTGTTCTGTCAACACATTAGATCTTTTAAATAATAATTTTAATAAGTCCCGAGAAATCTAATAAGCTATAAACGGACGTGACAAAACACCGATTTTGAATTAGCCAATCAGAACACCGTGTATCTTTTCCTCGAGTCGCTGATTATGGACGGGATTAATTTGGTGATTGGTTAATTTTGTAGGCGTATAGACATGATAACCCCATCGCTAACCGGTGGGATAATTTTGTGGAAAAAATTGTTCCACCATCTGTGTACCTATACAGGCCTCATGGCGGGAATACTGAAGACGACAGGCTCGTTAAGCAGCTACAAACGGCTGTAGATTCTGTATTACAACAAACATCCTCCGCCAAGATCGTAGGCGATTTTAATGCCCACAACGCCGAATAGCTATGTTTTTTTATTTAATTGGTATCAACTCGCACACAATAGCGGTATTTCTCGGAAACACCTCAAAGAGTGCCGAAACAAGATTGTGTGCGAAATCGAGAATCGACTTACTGATGTCTCGGCATGGAGTTGTAAAAACTTGGTTACATTTAATCCCAAGAATACACAGCTCTGCACATTCACCGCTAAAAATATACCTTCCGTCATATCACCTCGATTTGAGGATACTCTCCTGAGAGCTGGCGGAATTCTGGGAGTTGACATATCAAATAACATTCAGTTTCACGGTCATTTGGAAGGTAAGGCTAAACTAGCCTCCAAAAACTAGATGTGTTCGGCAGAGCGAAACAGTTCTTGAACACGACCAGGCACAAATTCGGCCTTACATGGTGTACTGTTCTCATCTTCGCATTGGAGCTCTCCAGTACCAGCTTCTTCCACTTGATCGCATTCAGCCCAGAGCGATTCGAATCATTGATTATTACAGATATATAGGATCGCTCTGCATCTTTTGTCTCATCTATATTGGAAAGTGTTCTGACGAGTTGTTTGGACTTATTCCATCATTGGACATCGCGTTAAAATTTGAAGTTCCACTTTCATCATCTCGATATCTAGAAATCCACAACTATGTGTTTCTCGGCACTTTTTGCCTCGCACTACTCTTTTGTGGAATCAATTACCGGCAGGGATTTTCCCGGACGGATATAACTTGGGGACCGTCAAGAAAAGAGTTTAATCATTTTGAAAAAACCGGCAACACAACTGCAAGACCTCTGGAATTGCGGATGTCCTAGGACGGTGGTGATCACTAACCATCAGGTGCATCTCCTGCTCGTTTGCCCGTAAAAAATCTAGACAGTGCCGTGGTGTTGCTGTGCAGTAACAGTGCTGATATACTGGGTAAAGACCTTTACTTATCCACATTTTATTTATTTTTTGTCTGACCATATGAGATAATAATTTATTTTAATTATTCATCTGTTTGTGTGTATTATTATGTCAAACTCTTGAAATAAAAGTGCTTTATTAGTTTCAGTATGGGGTTAACGAAAATCTATTGAAACAGATTATTATAAGACTTGAAGTTTTATTTAATTTTATTTAGTGTGAATTGTAACTGGATTTGTTTTCTGGGAAGAATAAAGTATGGTTTCTTTAAGAAATGTAGAAAACAGAACATTGTTCTCTAATTTCAGAGCTAAATAAATTAAATGTTTTCAATTGGCCAACTGGAAAAAAGCATTGATGAAGAAATTTGGATATTCAATAGATATTATTTGTAAGGAAATAACAATAAGAGTATATAGCGGTTTAAGCAATCTATAAACGGTAAAAAAAATAATAAACAGAAAAAATAATAGAATTCAAAGTGAAATCCTAATTCGCGATATTACAATTATTTTCTTGTAAACATTGTATACAAGTTTCAACCCTTCTAAAATTGACTTCGGTCCTCAGGCAGTACACCTAGCCTGGATGGGAAGATTTTCTTTTTCTACATCCTTATGTGACGTCATCAACCTCCACCGTTATGACGTCACCTAACAGTACTTGTCCCGCTGGGTCCACCGCTACGATTCTTCGGCGGTACCGATCAGCCTGCGCCACCATGGTGACCCCTCGACAAAAAACAATACGGAACAACCTTTTGACTATCAGCGTCTATCGATAGCCTCTTTCGCTCCCAACAGCACCAGCAACCTATACAAGCTACGCCTTACCTACGCTTTTCGGAGTCCATCTCGAACTTTCCACGTTCACTGGATTTCCATACAGCAACCCTATCCCACTCGTTTCGACTCATTGCAAACCTCAACGACGCTCACTTGTCCCGACTCACCAAAGATCGCGCATATTCTGCTCTTCTAGAATCACCATAGACTCGAGTATTCAAGGTACATACGCTTCACTGGCTTAATTAGATCGACCTTCGGTCTTAGAGGAGAGTACTGTAGCGGTTCATTTCTACATATAATATTCATAAACTAAACCACTGATTTTAATTGTGCTAAAACCTTCGAGTGCCAGTTGCCACCAGGGACGGGCTTCTCCGCATCACCAACCAGTCTAAAGAAACATTTTAAAGCAATCTTTTATATTGCTAGGAGTCAATAAGTTGGCACACGTCGTCCTGCTGTTACGAGCGCGACCGACAGCCTCCACCAGCAGTACTTAAATTAAATTTATTTCCACAAGCCAAACAACAAATAAAATTTTCTTTAGAATATTCAAAATCGAATTTTCTTAAGAAGAATTTGCTGTGAAACATTAAGAGGTAATTAAAAATAAATTATATTTCGCTACTACTGATATAATTTTAAGAAGGTTTAATGAAAGATTTTTCTAGCACCTAGTTTAAACACAAACACAAAATTTTGCACAGATATTAGGCATCGCCATATGGTAGACGTTCCACGTACCCGAACAAAGCGGTTCGATTCGACATTCTTGATCCGAACCGCAAAGGACTGGAATATGCTTCATAAATCTGTGTTCCCCGATGGGTACAACCTGGAGATCTTCAAGAGAAGAGCGAACTGGTACCTTCTAGGGAAGGCGTTCCATCTCAGGCCGCATCTTAGTTTACCATCAGGCGAGATCGTGGTCAAGCGCTGCCCTATCGACAGTAAAAGAAAATTCGTTCTTTTAATATTAATATAAATATATACCTACCTACTAACTGCCATCATTAAAAATGTTTCGTAAGTTTACTTTAAAATTTATAGTGTTATTGCTTCAATTGAGCAAGTGTTCTGTGAAATAAATGCGAATATCTATTCTCAAGGCAAACTCGCTATCGTTTCACCTCTGTGGGCAAAGATTTAGCGATTAGTATGACAATTAGCGCTTTTGTACGCTTCACTTCCTGTGAGATGGTTAACTTATTGTGCAAACTAGAGACTCCCATGATTCTAATCGTCATCTTATTTCATCTAAGTTGATATTGTATAAAGGGTCTTATTACGTATTCTTTTGTGGAGACGAGGTCGCAGCGGACACGCGGTGTTTCCGCATCACTATCGCGATGAGCTTGATGTTAGGACACTGCCCGCTTAGGACATTGCGATCGCGATGAGCATTATTGCTTACTGCCTGCTTAGGACAAATAACCTGTGATATGACACTCTCGTATGATTTAATATTGGCAAATATTGTGTTTATTTCTGATACTAGGTTAAAGTAACGCGTTATCGATATAATATTTCATACAATCTTTCATCTCCTATTCCAGCCCATTAGAGGTTAGTTATTGAAAAAAATTTGACCCAAGTTTTTAACCCAATTCCATGCTAAATTTTATCAAAATCAGTGTAGCAGTTTAGCCGTAAAAGCGTAACAGACAGGCAGACTTCAGCATGTTACACGAAATAAATTACTCAAATTGATATACTAATGTACCTATATAGTTTTTCTGTGTGTGTACGTGATTGAATTTCTCCTAACGTCTGGGCCAATTTTTATAAAATTTTCCTCTATGTGTTTAAGTTTAAGACAGCGAATGTTATTTTCTTTATAAGAAGTCCAGACCAAGAAGAGAAATCAATGAAAAAAGAGTTTCTGTTACTTACACTAGGTATAGAAAATAAACTATTAACAAAAAGCATATTATTTACTTTTGATTTGACAGCAGTATCGCCTAAGCGATTGACTAACATAATTGACTAACAAATATCTGCATATCCCCAGGCAACTTAAAATGTAAAAAAAAAACCTAACCTCACGCCCGTTTCCCTGAAGAGATACGGCCAGATGTGTTGATACAATCAGTACATCCTCGATAAGCTGACGATACTTTGTCCCGTACTTTGATAGGTAGCAAGTCTATCGCCAACCGAGCACTTATCCCTGGCAACGTTGTTTCTATCAGAAAACTGAAAAAACACATTTTCTAATGGGCCGACCCAGAAATCGACCCGGAACCTATGTGGTCAACACCGAATCCGGACCATTAGACCACAAAGGCGATCACCTATAATACGAACTTAAAATGTTTTCCAGAAAACTGAAAACCTATCGCAATTTTTGACCCGATAATCGAACCAAGTGTAACATCGACTTTAATTTAGCCGACCCCACGAATATTATAGTAACAGTCCTTCAATGACTCATTATATACTTGAAAAGATAATTAAATTAACGCTTCCGGGTGTTCGTGGATCCTACCAAGCGTGAAATTTGTGGTTTCTGCGAAATCCATTGTACTAAAAAGGTAAATCTAATCAGACTAATTGAAAAAAGGTTTCATGTGGGCAAGGAAATATTGTTTCGAGCCTCATAGTGGTTGTTCGTAAATACACATTTCTGTTTTTCTTTGCTAATACATTTTCGCCTTTGATTGCGTATACACACGATTTTTGTAGAATTGAACCAATCCTTTTTATAATACGCGGGTTTCATCTGTATGATACCACAATTACCGAAAATACATTTAATGTAGCGCAATCTAATCTTCAAAGTATTTTTAAAGTTTCTCGGGAATTGTATTTTTATGGGAAGAAAACTAGGTATTCTGTACTAACTGTATTTTTTTTTTATATTATAAGACAGAAGTAGATGAATGGTATATGAATCATAAATTAAAAAAAAATCAAAATATTTTTATTCAGATAAATAAATTGTGCATTGAACTGAATTATAAAATATTTAAAAATTATCTTGTGATCTATTTTAATACGTATCTACCTAAACTAGGTTGACTTGTGCTTCAGGCGATAGGAGCTAGGAATACAATAATTTTAATAATCATGAAATGTCATGATCATGATTTAATGACATAAGATGATCAAATAGCATCAGAAGCAACAAGTAGATGGCTCTCTTGTTGAAGAGTAATAGCCGACTGTCAATAGTGAGTTGCTTTCAATGTAGTGGGTTAGGATCCCATATAAATTTACCAGTCATCTCCCCGTGCTGGTTCCGGGCTCCTTTGAAGAACTGCATGCAGTTCTGCCAGGCAGGTCGTAAAAGCCGACCGATTGACTATGTGAGTAGAGCTCTGCATTGTCTCGCCTGGGTCTCGTACCACCTTGCCTATTCCTGCTGCAATAGCGTCAGTGCTTGTCGCTGTCATGTTCCGGTTTGGAGGGTGAGGTAGCCGGTAAAGTTTTGCATGTGGCATTCGACCTCGCCACTAGATAGCAACGTACCATTAACATCTTTGGTGTCTACAGGCGATGGTTGACTCTTTCCATCAGGAGACCCATATGCTTGTTTGCTAACTTATAATATAAAAAAAATCCTCCTAACCAGAACACAATCGTGACAAGCACTGACGCAATTGCGAGAGGAATAGGTAAGGGAAACGTTGCAGAACTGTGTCCCTGTTCTGTTTAGTAATCAATAAGTCCGTTACACGTATTCGCATTTTCTTGCCTTTAACGAGATGCCTAGCAGAAAGACATTTGATATATTGATATATTGTTGTTGTATTGAGATATATTGTTTAACAAATATGAATTAATCTTACTATTAATCAAATCAAATCAAATATGATAACTTTTTTAATTAATCATATTAAAATATTAATAAAAATTTTAATACATTAAGCTGCTTAATAGCCACCCTGAAACAAGAAAAAAACACGGGTGCAATTTACTAAGGAGGAGTTGCTAAATAAGAAGTATTATAAGATAATATTTGTGAGTCTGCGTTACGCCTAAGAGAATGATTTACACCCTAATTTTTGTTTAAATTTGTACCAAAACATGCTATGCCCTCTTTTATTAATTTTTCTTATGGTATACACACATATGGCCCTAGATCAGCTATATTCAACTGGCCACATGTGGCCCGCTAGGCCCACCTTGCGTTCAGCTATTTTTCATAGTGTACCCTGAATTACAAATTGAGAGATATTGGTGATTTTTTTCTTTTTTATCTGACAAGAAAAAAAAGAATATTAAAATCTAAAACGGTTGACCCTGCGGGCCATTCCTGCAAGTTCAAAAGAGTAAAATCTATTAGCATAAATTTTTCAGTTCAAACATCTATTTTGTTAAAAATGGCAGTATACTTATTGATTTTTGAAAAGTTGTATATTATTTGGATTTTTCGAAACGGCATTAAACTCAATTTTTAAGATCTAAAATATTTTACTGCTTTACTGCTGCAATGTGAAACATTTTCAAAAATTTTCGTCATTGATAAATCCTAAGCAAATTGGCCGATTTTAATCTAATAACGGTATTTGATGCAGTTTTTAAAGGAAAAAAGCTGATAAGATTTTTAAGTCAATCAGTGTATTAAGTAGCCTGAATTTCAAAAATATTAAGTAAGTTTGTTAAAAACAACGTTGTTTTAATATTTGAAAAGTTGTAACTTTCGAAAATTAGATTCGATTTTGATTTCTGAAACGGTATTCTACGTAGTTTTTTTAATACAAAAATATCGTAGAATACCAAAAAATAAGTGATTGATAATTTTAGAAATTATATCGAAAAAAGAATTTTTTCAATATTTTTCGTCAAAGTATACTCCCAAACTGAAAAACCGATTTTGATGCAATGTATGTATTCGATGTAGTTTTTCGAGGAATAGAGCTGATTAGTTTTTGTACTCCATCGGTACACTAATCTGGATGTTATATTAAAAAAATACTATTTCACCAAAATTTTTTTTGGAGTTTTCTTAAAATATCTCAAAATCTCCTGTGCCAACTTAGTTCAAATTTTCAGGAAGTCTAAGTTGTGTGAAATTCAATCGAATGCCATCAACCGCGTTTCGATCAGTCCAGCCGTTCAAAAGTTGAGATGTTGACATACACACACACACACTGTGTGTGTGTGTATGTCACATACACACACATACATATAAACATATAGACATACTGACGTCATCGTGAAAATAGTCGGAAAAGGTTCCAAGGACCTCAAAACGTGGAGATCTGGTGAAAACACGATTTTCGAAAATTGAGGCAAAATCAGTAACTTCCTTATCTACATACGTAGCGGGAAGTTCAAAAAGAATAAGGGAATAATTTTGGTGCATAGTTTCCCAAAAATTCATTAAATGCTAGTAAGATTTTTGGTTTTACATACGTGTGATAATCGACTTTTCTTAAATGGAGTACACAAGTATCGCCTCTTCGGTCTAATGGTCCGGTGTTGGAGTTGACTACATGAGAGCCCAGGTTCGATTCCCGGGTTGGGCAATCGAAAAATGTATTTTTTCAGTTTTCTGACACAAAAACAATATTGCCCAGAATTAAAAAAAAATCGGTTGGCGATATGCTGGCCACCTATCACATTATCGGAAAGTATGTTCGGTTAAACGTGTGTGCACTTGTTGTACCTCTGCCTACCTCTTCGGGAAGACGGGCGTGAAGACACTTTTTTTTAAGTACACAAACAATATTTACAGACTCTAATTTGAATGATAATAAAAATGTTACCAAAGCTAGATAACGATAAACTTTTAAGAAAAGTGTTTGGATTTAGTTTTTTATTAATCCTTAATATTTTTGGCTTGTATAAAAAAAGATTGAGTGCGGCTGCTTCTGGTACCTGATTATAAATCTTTTAAGAAATAATCGCATTTGAAACGCATCGAAAAACACAAGTCATGATGGATTTCGGCTAATAGCCCTATTTGTTTATGCAAAGTGTTTTTAAGATTATTTTTTTTAAATATCAATGGTAATTCGAAATCTGATGAAAGAATTTGGCACATTGTTGGGTTTTAAATGTCCAATGTTTTCCATCTCAGAATTATGCTTCAAACGCATGGTTTCAACTTTCGGTAGTGTAGGGATGGGATAATGTAATAAACATTAGAAAAAGAAAACATTTAGCCTTAAAGCCATTCAGATTAACCAGATACAATTGTATAGCATGACATTCAATTTTCATTGTGTAGTAATTTCGATTTATACAAGTCTGCACAAATGACGTAAGTGATCTTAGCAAAAACTTATATTGATCTTAAAACTGTATATCAACTGTGTTATGCAGTTTAAATTAATATAAATAAACCTTGAAGACTGACGATTTGTATTTCTTTGAAATTTAATTCCTTAACTTTATCAAGGCTTTCTTATAATTTTTTGTTGAAACATTAGCACCTTATGTTTGCGGTTGGCTAAAAAAATAGCTTATTTATTTTCCTACTACGAGTCATTGAAATTTATTTGACGAAAGAACGAACAAATAAAAATTTAAAAAATACACTAAGTGTGAATCGACCTCACAAACGCAGGGTTCCTAAGCACTAAAAAAGATATATAGGAATCATCAGATCTTGATCTTTTCAACCAACGAAAAAAGGAAGGAGGTTCTCAATTTGACGCATATTTTTTTATGTTATGTTACAACGCATAGCTTTTATAGTGTAGTCCAATTGTTTAAATTCTTTTTTATTGGAATGGAGAGTGTTCCCATTCATTTTTTTTCAAATTTCGACCATAAGTGTTATTATAATTGTTATAATAATTTAATTAAAAAAAAATAATTAAAAAAAATATATATAAGTGTTATAATAATTTTAAAATTTGACCACGTATAACTTTTTACACAGTGATCTGATTTTGATAAATCTTTTTTTATTGGACATTTCGATAAAAGTTTTGAAAAAAAAAAACATCGACCTAAAGGGCTAAGAAAACGAAAGATTAAACAATAAAGATCTTTCAATTAAAACTCTACAGTATTATAATTAAACAAACTGTACGCCAGTTTAACATATACTTAGTAAAATAGTTTAAGGTAATTGTTAGTACGAAAATGCTGTAATATTTGTGCAAAATGACAAACTACACTTTTAATATTTGTCTTGCTAGCTATTTTCTCGGTAATATTAAATCATAGTTATTCGTTCATTTTCACATTCATGGAGTTTGTTTAATCTGTGTTTTCAAGTATGACTGTAAATAAGAGCCATTGGCTTTTCTCCTTCTTAGAATTTTATATCCATACGGGTCGAACGGTCGATAAAACGTTTTAAAATTTATGTCACTTGTATAATTTTCTTAGTCTAGGTAGGTCTCACCTGGTATTTGAATCGAATCAACAAAACATTTTTCCACAAAATGTAACTATCTCGGAACTTGATTCTCGTGCACTAAAGCCAACTTAGAAAATTTTGAAGGTTTAAATCACGGATTAAACTGGATAGGCCTTTCAAGGCAATTTCTTAGGATGTCAGTGTCGCTTGCATTTACACTCAGTAAAACGGTGTTATAATACCTACTGTTGAAATAAAATCACTCCAGAGGTATTTTTTAAGCCTTAGCTTTTTAACTGACAGGATAAAATAGCACAATTTGTTATATTTCTATTTTTTCACGATATATCTACAAGCGTTTGATACGATTTATCTACATATATTTGCTCATATGAGCGACTACGCATTTTACGCCCAATATCGTGTCTGTTAGTATTTGTGTGGTCTGTGGTTTAAATGCTAGGTAAAAGTATCTTAACGCCCGTATCCTCGAAGATCTAGGCAGAGGTACAACCAGTGAACCCACGATTAGCCGAAGATGAAGAACAATGTGGTAAGCGGCAAGGCAAGCTAAGTAGGTAAGGCAGGAAAACGATTTATATATTATTATAGATTTATGCTGCTATTGACAAGAAAGATTTTCCAGTCAAAAGCAGCATAAATTCAGAAAAACTTCTAAGTGTATCAATTGCCTCGTGTGCTCCTAGAAGCATTAATTTCAGGATGGCAAATGCGTCGTTATAAATTGACGTTAGTAATGGCCATCATTTTTCCAGACGAAAAATCGTCGTGGTGAAAGTAGTAACTCAATTTATTCTATCTACATATGTTATAGGGAAATGGAGTGAATATATTTATTTGTTTATTTTAATATCTGGGTGGGCGCCCAGTTTATCTTTTAATATATCATGCGATAGCAAATAAGTAGATGCATGGGCGTACCGAGGGGGGGGGGGGGGCAGCTGCCTCCTCTCTGGAATTTGTTTACCTCCCTACTAAATATCTACTGTTGTAGATAAAAATATAGTCTTAAAATGTTGCGGTTGCACCCCCTGGCCCAGAACCTGAGTACGCCCATGAGTAGATGGCTGTCCAGATGGAAAGAGACAACCATCGCATATAGCCCAAAGATGCTAATAGTACCTTTCTATCCGTGAAGCCACATCTTAATGCCACATTTGTTAGTTTACCATATACCTTACCCTCCAAATTAGTAATGCTAGTGTCAAACACTGACGGTATTGCGGCAGGAATAGGTAAGGCGATGGTACAAGACCCGGGCGAGACAATGCAGAATTCTACCACATAGTACTAACGATGGTAGTGGCTCGTATAGCAAATCTTATCAACTGCTTGAAGAACGGCAGATGAACTGTTCTTCTAAAGACACTCCTTCTAGCCAAATTATTTATCATTGTAGGGACGGAAATCAAGAAATTGAAATATGTGTGGGGCCAAATGGGAAGTATACATTTTTAAACAATAAAGAATTTTCCAAATCATCACGCCAGTTTCCTTGCAGGGTAACAAGACTAAACTGAACGTCTATAACTTTTCAGTTCACCATGATTCACCGGTTCGCCGGTCATCAAAATGTATTTTTAAGGCGATTGGCCCACCTCTCGATTCCACCACTGTAACTTCTGTAAACCAGAATCAACAGCGGCAATCGTCCTGATAATCACTGAGTTGCGAGCTTAGGGTGCCCTGGGAAAAAGCTACAACGAACCTGCAACGAAATTTATCAGAAGTATATAGGAGGAATAGGAAAATACAACCTGTTTCCCTCCCTTTTCAGCACGAGACAGCAAAATGTTAAAAGCACAAAAATGCTACTAAATGAGACTTTTACAATCAAGTTAAGCCTGTTTGCTACTGCACCACCGAAGTTTGGAAATTAGGGACCTCCCAAAATGGCCTATTTAATTTTACTTCCAGTAGTAAGTATGTCAAAACCGTCTGAAGGCACGGAAGTTCCATGTGTTCCCAAGGTCGAAGTAATAAATTACACCGTATATACGTTGGATACTATTTGTTATTGTTGGATTAAACATTTGATTTGACTCGTTTTGCCAAAGATTACACTCCCAAAGAATGTGATGTGCAGTTTGATCATATTTACAATTTAATGTGGAGCATTCGCATATCAAAATGTATGTGAGAAGAGACGAGGTGATTCCAATCGCTGCATTTTACCGACTAGATAACGATTATCCATTGATATAAAAAGCCCAAGATGCACAGTTTCGGGCAAAACTGACACTCAAAACTGTCACTAATATCACATAAGTACATGTAGTTATAGATATGGTAAAGACATATCTTTTTCTCGATCAATTACCCTCGGGAGTATTTCCGAATGGATACGACTTAGGAACCTTCAAGAAACGAGCTTATTCATTCTTAAAAGGCCGGCAACGCAGCTGCAATACCCCCGGTATTGCGGATGTTCATGGGCGGCGGTGATCACTTACCATCAGGTGCACCATCTGCTCGTTTGCCCCCTCTACTATAAAAAAATCTAACCTTAAGCGCAAGATTTATAGTCGTTTTTACAAAGCAATGTACGAAAATAATAAAATTGACAGTGACGCGATTCTATTTGAAATGAGCGCGCGCGAAATTGTGCGCTCATTTCAAATAGAATTTTTAGAGGACCTTTTTGATTTGAGACACTGATTGTGCATCTTGGATTATTGTATATCAATGCGGTTATCGGTTATTTCTAGCGATTACCGGACCGATTACTTTGCGTGCTCAACCAGGGCACGGGAGTGGTAACACACCATCTGACTTCGAATTGCTCTTGCCTGAGATTCGGATTTTCGAGAAAAAAAATGCGAAAAACCTCAATAACATAAAAAGTAAAACCAAATTAAAAACTTTTTCCTTTTATTTATTGAACATTTTTTCGTTTATTCTAGCGTTTGTGTTTTATAAAATTATTTGAAGTACTAAGTTACAAACTATTTTTCGAAAAAAATCATCAAATGTAGCAAAAGAAAGTGTGTTATTTTTATGTAGAAAAAAGAATTTGTATGTTCTCTGACTGATAAAATGAGTATTAGTAAATTTTGGTACGGAAGCCTACGACACAAAACCTAGTCCCATAAGACTACTAGATTATTTATACATAATTAGATTCGTCGTTAATTGGGGAATACGAAATGGCTGCAATGCGAAAAAACCTGGTGGCGCTATTAAAAGAATTTAAAAAAAAGAATAAGAATTGATTCCTAGTACGATAAGACTACTGAATTTCGTTTGTATTCGATATAGGGGAGGTGTGGGAGGTGTTGGTCCCGGGCTCCTTTGAAGAATAGGCCAACTGCGGTTCTGCCAGGCAGGTCGTAAAAGGCGACCGATTGGCTATGCGAGTCACTACCATCGTGGCTACTAGGTGGTAGAGTTCTGCATTGTCTCGCCCGGGTCTGGTACCACCGCCTTACCTATTCCTGCCGCAATAGCGTTAGTGCTTGTCACTGTCGTGTTCCGGTTTGGAGGGTAAGGTAGCCGGTAAACTTATGCAAGTGGCATTAGACCTCGCCACAAGATAGCAACGCACCATTAACACCTTTGGTGTCTATAGGCGATGGTTGACTCTGTACATCAGGAGACCCATCTGCTTGTTTGCCATCTTATGAAATAAAATTAAAAATTAAAAATTAACATGAAAATGCAGTGCTACATATCCCCTTGACTGGCCTTATTAGTGGCAGCAGCACTATAAGTGACGCTTCGTACCTAGGTATGTAGTACGATCTGCCTACAAAATGAACCAAAGCTCATCTGAAAGATCGTAAATTTTTGTGTCAGAAAAACCACTGCTGCTTCATCGAAACAGTGGATGAGGTGATTGCAGCAGAGATTTAAGTTCGCCTACTGCACAGTTGAAATCGGCGTTTCTACTCGGTTTTGGCAGCAATCAACCGGTTTTTTTCGATTGGTACTGATTAAATGCCCATGCCACGGTCAGGTACGAATTATTTTAGTGGTCGTTGTTCGTTTAAACAAATTAAATCGCATATTTTGTGTTATATTGTTCGATTTTTCAACCGTTTTCATTAGGTTGTTTTAATTTTATGTACTGCTTAGTGATTTATAGGGTTAAACCTCTTAGACCATTTAATAAAAATATCATAAAAATCAAAAAGTCTTTCGACTTGACTTTATTTAATACTCCCTCTTGCCCTGGCATCACACGAGTGGTGTTATGTAGGTAGTTGATCTATACATATAATAAAATCGTAGGAAAGTCAAAACTGTACATTGAATATTTTTTTAAAAGAATACTTGGGGCGTGATCTACAATCGATATCGAAGCCAAAAATATGGTTTTTAGAATTTTTGTCTGTTTATCTGTTTTTCTGTATGTATGTCCGGGGTAAACTCAAAAAGTACTGCATGGATTTACTTCAAGTTTTGTATGAATATTATTAATAGGTCGGGTCAACATTTAGGCTACATATTATTACGCTATCACCTACGGGGCAGGGACAGTGCGGAGTAAACGAACTCCGCGCGGACGAAGTCGCTGGCAACAGCTAGTAAAAAATAAAACAACATCTACCGTTTATAGTACAACCATGTTAAAGAAATAGAATTAGAATTAAATCTTAATGTATGTTCGTAAAAATATTTGCTTCTTTAAGAAAAATGTTGATGTACACTCAATAAATACGAGGAACACAAACAATCTGATTTTGCAAAGAACAAGTATTTAACAAACTGCCTTTCACGACCTGTTTGGCAAAATCGCAGATGGTCTATGTAAATCTTTTTTTATTTCACTTGTTGATCCGGGCTTCTATTCTTAAGAAGCCCGGGCCAACAACTGAAACAAAAAAAGGTTTGCATCAGTATCAGCAAACAAAATCTACACATTGTTTATCTAGATGATTAATAACAGCACTGTTAAAGCTCCTGTGAACGGAATCGCGGACATAGCTTGTTTTCAATACACTAACAAAGCTATATTCTGAAAGTTTGCCTTGTATATAGCAAGCTTAGTAAAGGATCTTCGTAGCGACCAGCGAGTAACAATAAACAATGGGAAGAGGGCGAAATTGAGCAATTTAGAGGCAAAGCATGCACGATCAGTATATATTTTATATGCGATGTAACGACGGTGGAAAATTGTGTGCGATGTAATGACTCATACGCTATATTAACAGCAAGCATATATGATAATGTATTGAATGTGTTTTTGTTAAATAGTAAAAAACATATAATTTAAATGCTGCTTCTAAAGGTCAGTATTAGTAGATATACTTTTTAGTTTTTTTGACTTAAGGTACTCTGATAATAATATGATAGTATAGCAAACGGTTCTTCTAATGGAAAGAGATATATAAAGAGATATCGCCTATAGACAGCACTGTTAATGTTGCACTACTATCCGTTTGGCGGGATGGTAATGCCAAATGCAAAAGTTTACGGGCTACCTTACCTTTCGAACTGGAAAAGGACAGTGATAAGCACTTACGCTATTGCGGCAAGAATAGGTATTAAGCAGTGGTACAAAAACCACAGTTGTAGAAACATGTGACATTAGAACTCGCTACAAGAAATCAACGCACTATTAACATATTTGGTGTCTATAGGCGATGATTGACTCTCCATTAGGAGATCTATCTGCTTGTTTAGGTAAGGTAGCCGGTAAACTTATGCATGTGGCATTAGACCTCGCCACAATATAGCAACGCACCATTAACATGTTTGGTGTCTATAGGCGATGGGTGACTCTTTCCATCAGGAGACCTATCTGCTTGTTTGCTATCTTACGATATAAAAAAAGAACTCTACAACTTAGTAATTCGGCTGTTACCAAAATAAAACCGAATTTCATGTTAATTTTTTAGCACAATGAAAATGTGTAAGCGAGAGATGAAGCTTATCAGCACAGATTAAGCACAGAAAAGTGTTAATCATCAGATCTTCACCAAATTAAAAGGAATTATACGAAAAGATTACCCTTTTTTAATATCATAAGATAGCAAACAAGCAGATAGGTCCCCTGATGGAAAGAGTCACCAATCGCCTATAGACACCAAACATGTTAATGGTTCGTTGCTATCTTATGGCGAGGTTTAATGCCACATGCATAAGTTTACCGGCTACCTTACCCTCCAAACCGGAACACGACAGCGACAAGTACTGATGCTATTGCAGCAGGAATAGGTAAGGCGGTGGTACCTGACCCGGTCGAGCCGATGCAGAACTCTACCACCTAGTGGTCAAGATGGTAGTGACGCGCATAGCCACTCGGTCGCCTTTTACGGCCAGACTGGCAGAACGGCAGTTGGCCTATTCTTCAAAGGGGCCCGGGACCAACACGGGGTAAAAAAAATTATTACCCTCCTAACAAAAAAAGGATTTTCAGAATCGGAACGACCGAGTTCTGAGATAACAAACCTACAATATACAACAGAATTGAACCTCCATTTGAGAAGTTAGTTAAAAATTATAAATAATTGAACAATATACCTTGTGTAAATATATAAAGTTTTCTACTTAGAAATGCGAAATTACTGGCAATAATAATGCCAAAGAGGGTTGACATTAGGGAAACCGTAAATCTTAACCCGTTACTTGAACAAGAGGATGTCGATCTGTGGCTTTGTTTATTAAAGTTGCTATACTAGAATGTAATAAATTATATATCACGCAGGTGTGATGGACAGTTAACCTGATTTTTGGAACGGGGTTCCTTATTGCACGTTATGATTTGTTTGCGTGCTGAGGGTAGGGCTTAAAACGGTTTAAAAATACCGGTTAATAGAGTTTTGAAGCGGTTTTTTTATAAAATCTCGGAGCGTGTCTGCGATGAGAGCGCTTCACAAACCTAAATAAAATGGTTTAAACCAAAACCGCGAATGATACGTCAAGTAAAATGCAGGCTAAAATTGGGAGTGGTAACCATCAAATAAAGATTTAATTAAACCGCCCAAGTGTGAGTCAGACTCGCGCATGAAGGGTTCCGTACCATCTATAAAAGAAAATCACGTTTGTTGTATGTATACTTAAATATTTATTTTAAGTATTAGGTATTTAATTCAATAGTTAACATATTTCCAAATACTTATTTTTTTTGAAAATATCCAAGTTTCTACCTGTTTATTAAGATCAAGTATTTTTTTTAATTACTTATTTGTATGGGAGCTCCCCTTTAATATTTACTTTATTTTTATTTAATTATTTATTTTGAAAGGTAAAAGGTATATAACTAATTGTTTTGTGAAAATTTTAAGTGTCTACCTGTTATCGTTAATAATATTGAGCAAAAAAAGTATCTTCACGCCCGTATCCCCGAAAGGGTAGGCAGAGGTACAACAAGTGCACCCACGATTAGCCGAAGATACTTGGTCCCACAATGTGATAGGTGGCAAGCCTATCGCCAACCGGGCACTTTCCAATCCCAGGCAACGTTGTTTTTATCAGAAAACTGAAAAAACACATTTTTGAATTGCCCGACCCAGGAATCGAACCCGGGACCTCATGTGGTCAACTCCGGCACCGGACCACTAAACCACAGAGGCGAAAAAATACGAAAAAAACACGTTTATTGTGTTACACCCTCATATTTTCATTTTTTTATTTTTAGTATTTGTTGTTATAGCGGCAATGGAAATACATAATTTGTTAAAACTTTATCTTTTTAGCTATAACTATTTGTGAGATACAGCCTGTTGACAGACAGACAAACGGACAGACAGACAGCGGAGGCTTAGTAATAGGGTCCCGTTTTACCTTTTAGGTATGGAATCCTAAAAGTAGTTCTATAAACCGGTTTATTGCTGCAACACCCTTATAATTTTTCTACATAAGGAAACTGGTATTTTTAAGGATAATAGAGTCAAAACTTAACCAAAACGCCCTTAATATACTTCTTTCGCTTAAGTTTGAAAATTAACCGGTAAAAAGTCCTAGCTGAGGAGGTAGATCGAAAAATGTGTAAAAAAAAAACGACACTAAAAACCGACATCTTTTTGCAGTGATTTTTGAGACACTTTCCAGTCACGTAGGAAACTAAAACCTTTACAATCCATTCTTCAGCTTGCCGTCAATTTTGAGAATATGCAAAAGTATTTTGTATTTTTTATTTGATCTTTACATAATACCAACACAAAAAGATATAGCGAAGGGAACTTCGTTCTACTCAAATGTTCATAAGCAGCACCCATTTTTTAGTTTCATTTATAATCTTATGATCTGTTACCTGACCTGTAGCGATCTTAACTACGAATTGATGATCGAATCTCAGACCTCTTGGTTTAGACCAAATAGATTAACCCGCAGTGGCGTAACTAGCTTTTTTGAGCCCCAACGCAAAAAAAAAAAATCGGATGCCGCCTTTTGCCTTTTATGAAAATGAATTTAAACTGTCGAGCGTTTGAAGAAAAGTTCGTCACCCGAGAATAGGCTACTACTGCTCGCTAACCACTCAATTAACGGGGAGGTCTTATTTCGGGGCGGGGCGGTCTATATTATACTATAATAAAATATGAGATTAGTATAAAAAATGTCACGTGATTGTAGTTTGTAATGTATGTAATGCTTATTTTAATCAAATTTAATGTATTTCTAGTGTACGTTGTTTAAAAATATTAAGTTGGAGTTTGATTCTTTCAAAGTATCGGCTACTGCGGCGGCAAGGTAGCCGGCTACTGGCGCTTAGAATATAGCTCATATTAGAGTTTTTAAATGTGTTTATTAATATTTACCATGCCATGCTAATATACTCGTAAAGTAGCAAGTGTTGTAGGTACTATTCTAAAATATCTATCAAATGGGCCATTTTTCTAAAGATTAGTAGCTACTTTTTTAAAATGATGAAGTGACAAGGTTCACTGAAATTATTTTTTTGATTACGACTCAATTAATCCTAATTTTAAAAATAAACAGCGTAGCGAAATTTTGAATTTCTAGCTATTTAAATAAACGATATTTTTGTTCTTTCTTTTACACTTACTTTTCTTGATACACAATCAAGACACAAATTCTTATAAGAAAGGAAGAACAAAAAAATGATGTGGTGTCGCGGGACACCAGGTAGGAACGAATTTCCTTCGGCAAAACGGCACTACTCGCTTGTGTACGCGACACGCATTTTTCTTACGGTTTTACTATCACATTTTTTTCAGTTCGGTCGCGCAGCAAAATCCCTATCCCCTCCAAGCCTGCCGTAAGGAACTTCGTTCCAAAACTTCGTTCCAATAAATACGAGAATCAAGCAAACTCTTATGCAAGTTTAATAGTTGGCAACATCAATCGTGAGGTTTCACACAATTTATACATCACGAGTGCAAAGTTGCATAGTTCTAGTTCTATATTATATTAGGGTATTTACTTAACATTGCTTAGCGAAGTAAAATGTTAACCCAAAGTTGTAAACTACATGTACAAATGGCGCACATCTGAGAGCGTTGTAACTTAGCGGGCTAACAAATGTTGGGGACAGTTGAGAGGCTTCTAATCAGAGAACGAGAATCCCAAATGTAATATTCGGTTACTGAACGCCAACTGCGAATGACAAAAGTTATGGTCGTAATAATATCTGCTTTCTTAAGAGTAATCTACATACATAATGTACGTATATTTATTGAATTATTTATGAAATACGCCTTCATGTTTGTTAACTTACAATACTATAGTATATATTATACAATACTACGTATAATTTGCCTGCCGCGTCAGCCGATTGGTTAGCGAATCTAATCATGAATCGATGGGATCCGAGTTCAATGTCCGACAGGAAAAAACATTTGTGTAATGAGCATAGATGTTTGTATTTCTGGGTTTGGATGTTTATTATGTATGTAACAGTATTTATTTATGTATTTCTATGTATTAGTCACCAATAACACAAGCAAATAATTTGCTTACTTTGGGGTTAGATTCATTCGTGTAATTCTTCCACCGATATTATTATTAGATATACAGTTTTAGTGTTTATCCGTTTTTTTTTTTCATTTGTTTCGCTATTATAACAATTTCGCTGTTTGTACATGTCATATAACAATTGATCTATAGAATTAGGTATTAATTCGCTAAGGGAAGGGTTCTTAAATCCTACGGTCTAGTTGTTCGTCGCCTGTTAGTATATTTCTCCTATATTTCATTTTTACCTCATCTTCGTAAGGTAATAATATAATATAGTATCATCTTCATCATGCCTGATTCCCTTGCAGGGTAGGCAGAGTAAACCGATCGTCTATAAATTTTTCGATTCATCACGGTTCACCGGTTTGTCGGTTGGCGAGATGAGTGGTGATATCCCCATAGCCACATTTCACCGACCTGATAACGATTATTGACTATTTCTAGCGATACCCGGGACTAACGGCTATACATGCTCATCCGAGGCATGGAAATGGTAAGATAGCATCCTCCAGTCTCCGAACTGCTAAGTTGCGGTTTTGGATTTTCGAGAAAAACTTCAATAACCTTTTGCCCGACCCGAAGATCGAACCCGGAACCTCATGGTCTGAGCCGAATAGGCTAACCCCCTGACCACGAGTCATATATAATACTAGCTTTTACCCGCGGCTTCGCTCGCATTTAAGCCATTAAATAAGTATTTTAATAATATCTTATGTTACTTCTAATACCTCCAAGAATATGTACAATGTTTCATGATGATCGGTATCGTATCAGTAAGTAATTTTCTATGTAACAAACAAACTTACATTCGCATTTATAATATTAATATAGCGCCACCAACTTATCTGTTCAGCGGATTAAATTGGAATTCAGTCACCATTTTTTAAATTTATTCATCTGTTGGTTTATCTTAGTTATAATGTTAACCTAAAGTTATTCGATTTGGCCAAGACCCTAAGGTCTTTCAGGTTAAATTTCTGGGTTGCGTAAAAAAATGTATTGAGGGTGTTTGAGAAAAAGTCGAGGTGAATTTAACTTCATTTAAACCGCCCCGTTGGTCGTGTGGTTAGAGACCCTGACTACGCAATCAACGAGGCTCGGGTTCGATCCCCGACGGGGACAAGCATTTGTGTGATGAGCATAAATGTTTGTATTTCCGGGTTTGGGTGTTTATTATACATATATATTCTAGTATTTATATATGTATTTCTATGTATTAGTATCGTTGAATAACACCCATAACACAAGCAAATAATTTGCTTACTTTGGGGTTAGATCAGTAAGTGTAATTTGTCCCGTGAATTATTATTACTATTGTTATTATTTAGCCATCCCGCTTACTGTTAGTTATGCCTATACGGTATGGTGTACATTCCTAACATCCCAGCTCACTTTAGATATTCAAATTGCGAGAAGGATTTTTCAACAAATTAATACACGTAGCCAAGTTTCTAAGAAACTATGAGTAACACGAAATATATTTGAACTCTTTGCACTAAAACAGTGCGAATAATTTATAATAATAGCAGACAAGCAGATGGTTTTTCTGGTACTGAGAGATATTCATCGTCTGTACACAAAAAGCTGTTAATCCGGTTTATAAAATACCTCAATATACAGGCTGCTGGCAAAATATTGTATATCAGCTGTGCCCGGACTTCATCCGCGTGGAAAAATTTCTACAGTACCGGGGTTTTACCCGCATAGCTCTCGTTCCCGTGGGATGTTCACCCTGCCGGAAATCTCACAGGTATTAAAGTCAAATACTGAACAGTACTGACTTTAATACCACATATATATATATATATATATATATATATATATATATATATATATATATATATATATATATATATATATATATATATATATATATATATATATATATATATATATATATATACTAGCTGACCCGGCAAACATTGTTTTGCCATATAAATTATTGAATTAAAAAATAGAAAATAGGGGTTAATCGTAGAGAGTTGAAAATTAAGGGTTGTATATATTTTTAATACTGTATCATAAAAAATAAAAAAAAAAAAATTTATGTAAAAAATAAAATGAAAAATTTAGGGGTGGACTACCCTTAGCATTTAGGGGTATGAAAAATAGATGTTGGCCGATTCTCAGACCTACTCAATATGCTCACAAAATTTCATGAGAATCGGTCAAGCCGTTTCGGAGGAGTACGGGAACGAACATTGTGACACGAGAATTTTATATATAAGATACAGGGTTACACCCAGGGTTACACCCAGGGTTACATCCAGGGTTACATCAAAACGAAACACCAGCAACCTCCCAGGACTAGGTAGCTAACATCATATACAACAACATATTTTGATTCATTCTACGACTTTGATAATTTGTTGGATTTTCCTTTCATACAAAAATTGATATGAATAAAATTTTTCGCTTCAACGTTCTTAACTCTACGTGCATCGCAAATATTATGTAGGAAAATGTTACTATTATTACTACTAGCAGCGCATCCGAATGAAGAGTTAGAAATGTCACGACAGACCAATTAAAACTTAAAAAATCATTTTTATTTAATGTATTGAGTTATGTCAAAAGTCAAAAACCCTGTATATATATATATATATATATATATATATATATATATATATATATATATATATATATATATATATTAGGCTTTATTCGGACTATTTAGTAGATGGTTTATGTAAAGTTTGCACAAAATTGGTAGAGCTGTTTTTTATTTATCACATTATTTGTAACAAATGAATTCAATAAATGGCGAATTCAATAAGCACGTAACGGGCCGCTAGTTGTGTATAAAAATAGGTATTTAAATTTCGACCTAATTTTTTAATGAAAATTTTTAGTACGGATACCCGCGCCCGGCGCATAAAAGTTCATTGTTTACAAACGGCGCGGCGATTGAATGTGCTCGCGACTAACTGGTGTTAGTACAGTGACCATACTTTTTGAATATTTTTACATTAATTACGTCGAGTATTACTATGTGGTTAAGCAATATGTTTATTTTTATTAAATTTCGATTGTTTACTTGTGACTATTAACTATTCTGTCTTTCAATAAGTACAATCTTTTACCAGTCGGCTTGTATAAATAGAGACAAAACAATGAGTAGAACTGACATTCCCCGTGTTAGTTCCGGACTCCTTTGAAGAATAGGTCAAATGTCGTTCTGCCAGGCAGGTCGTAATAGGCGACCAATTGGCTATATGAGTCACTACAATCGTGGCTACTAGGCGGTGGTAGAGTTCTGCATTGTCCTGCCCGGGTCTGGTACCACCGCCTTACCTACTCCTGCCGCAATAACGTTAGTGCTTGTCACTGTCGTGTTCCAGTTTGGAAGGTACGGTAGCCGGTAAACTTGTGCATGTGGCATTAGAACTCGCCACAAGATAGCAACGCACCATTAACATCTTTTGTGTCTATAGACGATGATTGATTCTTTTCACCGGGAAACCCATCTGCTTGTTTGCTATCTTATAATATAAAACAAAAGCCCTTTTTCGGTAATTAGAGGTAAATTTTATCAAATCCGAGCGCGACATTGCAGAATTCTACCACCTAGTAGTCATGCAATCTACCCCTAATGGTCATGGTATTTGGCAAATCGCCCGTCTTTCTTTAAACTCCCTGGCAATAAGGTAAATAGTTTTATCCTTCTAAAGACTTGTTTTACTTATTCCATACTTCCTTATTCGAACGCAGCAAATATCCCCCGTTTCTTTCTATTTCGTTATCTTAAAGTTATTCAACGATTCACAACAGAAATGGGGCTATTGTCTTTGATTGCCTATCAAGATATACAAAAGTCTAATAAAATGAATATGTATTGTTGTTCTTATATACGCAGAGTTAATTAATTGTTTGTTTTCCCGAATAGCAACCCCTTATACCTTAAGAGTATGTTTTATTACGTGTTCTGAATATTAACGTTAAAATTAAAACTTGTTAATGGCTTTTTCCGGTATATATGCTATATACTTGCCTGGATTTAGAATTATTGGTTGGGTAACATTCTAAATAAGCTTTTCTGAATACCGTGGGTTTTTGAAATTTAGAAAAGAAATGATTATTTTGTTTTTTGATTACTCCACGTAACTATACGAAACTTTTACAGTTATACTTCATTGAGGGCGTTTGGAAAAAATATGAAAGGAATATTTTAGGATGGGTGCGCACACCTTACAGCGAAAAATCGACATGATGAAGTTAGCTGATATTATGATGCGGATATACACCGGCAGCCAGCGACATAACGTTAGCTAATAGCTGATATTATAATGCGTACACACACCGGCAGCTAGCGACATGAAGTTAGCTGATATTATGATGCGCACACACTGGCAGCTAGTGACTTGAAGTTAGCTGATATTATGATGTGTACACACACCGGCAGCTAGCGACATGAAGTTAGCTGATATTATGATGCGCACATACTGGCAGCTAGCGACTTGAAGTTAGCTGATATTATGATGCGTACACACACCGGCAGGTAGCGACATGAAGTTAGCTGATATTATGATGCGCACACACTGGCAGCTAGCGACTTGAAGTTAGCTGATATTATGATGCGCAAACACACCGGCAGCTTGTGACATGAAGTTGGCTGATATTACGTTGGGGGCGCACACTGACAGCCAATAAAGTGTTGTAGTTCAGCTAGTATATCTTCTTACGTGCGTACATAACTACATACACTCGTTTCTTTGTATAAAGATATGCATGAAATAAAACATTATTTGTTTAATAAATATGTTTATTTGAAATAGTTTCGATGTTTCACCAAACATGTAAACGTAGACGAAACAGAAAACACTATTTCGACGATGAGTGTTATAATTTTTTGATGTCAGATGACAAGTTTAAACAATTATGTCATTCAAAGTTTTCGGCGAATCTTGACCGTTATTATGGCTTATCGTGAAACTTAACTTCTGCGCTGTGTACACATATAATATAGATCTTATCTGATAAAATGTGTCATAAAAATATTTTCTATTTCAATAAAGATTCGAGTATTTTCGTACTTAACTAAATAACAAAATAATAACGATACGTACCTTATTTTGTTAGTAGTCAGCGCCTTTTATTGACCGCCCCGTGGGTTGAGTAGTTAGCGACCCTGACTACATAATCAATGGGGCTCGGTTTCGATTCCCGACTGGACTGGGACAAAATTTATGTTATGAGCTTTTAGTGCAGCTTTGGGTGTTTATTAAATATAGGTATTTGAGTATTAATATAATATGTATTTCTATGTAAAAGACATGTCGTTGACTAACACCCATATCACAAGCAAATAGTTTGCTTACTTTAGGGTTAAATCGATTCGTGTAATTTGACTGGGGATATTAATTTATTTATTCTTATATGTTTTATTATTATTAAATTTAAAAGGTGGTATACCTTTTAAATTACTCTATAGATAATAACAGATACACAGATTACTCTATAGATAATAACAGATTATAGTATAATCACAGACCACGCAAACACGAATATACTCGTACATAGTGTTGTGCGGAAAACGTGTACGGTGTAACCGTTCATATGAGCAAATGCTTTTTAATATCAAACGCTTATAGATATATTATATCATGAAAAAAAATAAAAATATGTCATGTTGTGCTATTTCATTATGCCAAATAAATAGCCAAGGCATAAAAAATTCGCCTGGAGTGATTTTATTTCATCAGTAAGTACCATCACTCTGTAAGTCTGGGTATAAAGGCAAGCTACACCCACAAACTAAGAAATTGATTTGAAAGGCGTAATTACTTTAATCCATGATTATAATAGCTACTGTTCATAATTCTATACGGATATGTCGTTTTATTCCAGATTAAAGGATTCGATGACCGATGAACTTATACCTATGTCATTTCAATCGCGCTGTTCATACAAACACACATATATTAATCAATCTAGTCAATTACTCCGAATGCCCATTATAATAAAATATTTTTATCTCAAATTTTTAAAGAGGACCTTTTGCAGGTTTGTAAGCTAGTAGTGTTCTCCGCAGTGATCCGGGTTCCTCTGATATAATAGAGCCTGTTTTTCAGCCTGATGGTTCGTAAAAAAGTTTGATAGCACCGTCTTACTATTCCGGCTTATTACATTAAGCAATAATATAAATTAGGGTTTTGATAAAACTTAAACACACTGCTAAAACTTAAACACTCTGATTTAAATTCCTTTTAGTTTTTTATTCTAGTGACAAGCGCACTAAACTTGATCAACAAACGTGTAGATAAGTTTTTGTTAATAGCACCGAGAATATCTATTAAAGTTTTACAAAAAAGGTATAGCCATTTAAATAAAACGGTCATAGCGAGTAAAAACAAATTGGACGTGCTATAACAATAAACGTAGCATTTCTTATTACATATTCATACAATAGCAATAACACTACGCGGCTTTTGGTCGGTAATCTCGTTATGAAAATTGAAAACTACTAGTATTGGGCCTCGTTTCACAGTATAATGAAATAAACTCTATTAAGTATTATGGTTCGACTGTTTCGTTGGTGTATTGGTTAGCCTTTTTACTATAAATTCTGAATTCTCTTGGGTTCAAATACTAAAAAAACGTTACAGTTTGAAGGATAAAGCAATCGGTATACTTATGCATCATCTCGCCACGTGGATAGCAACGCACCATCAACATCTTTGGTGTCTATAAGCAATGGTTTTCTCCATAAACGTATATATAAAGGAGTGTTTAGGGGGCCCTGACCTCCCCTTAACAAAACCATAATGTATGGAATAAGTATCTACAATTTATATCTATTTATTATTTATCATAATTAAACCATAATGTATGGAATAGGAATCTACAATTTTTATCTGTTTATTATTTACTAGCTGTGCCCGCGACTTCGTTCGCGTGGAAAAAAATCTAAAATAAAAACCCGCATATTTCCCGTTCCCGTGGGATTTCCGGGATAAGAAATATCCTATGTCCTTTCTTGGGTCTCAAACTATATTTGTACCAAATTTTATCCAAATCGGTTCCGTGGTTTGGCCGTGAAAGCGTAACAGACAGACAGACAGACAGACAGAGTTACTTTCGCATTTATAATATTAGTATGGATTTTAACAAAACTATAATGTATGGAATAGGTATCTACAATTTATATCTATGAGTATTTATTATTTATTTTAACAAAACCATAACGTGTGTAATAGGTATCTACAATTTATATCTAGTTATTATTTATTTTAACAAAAGCATAATGTATGGAATATGTATCTATAATTTTTATCTATTTATTATTTATTTTAACAAAATCATAACGAATGGAATAGGTATCTACAAATTATATCTATTCATTATTTATTATAACAAAACCGTAATGTATGCAATAGTATCTACAATTTATATCTATTCATTATTTATTATAACAAAACCATAATGTATGCAATAGGTATTTACAATTTTTATCTGTTTAGATTTATTTGACCTCTTAAAAAATTCGAATAAAACTGGTTCCATACATACACACATATCTTAACGTCAGATTCCTTACGGATATGGCAAAAAAATAGCTAGTGTTTGTTAACTTTAAAACCCTTAAGACTCCCCCCGTAACAAATCTATAACTACGCCTATGGTTATCTATTTCCAGCAAGGGAAATATCTGCTTGTTTACTATCATCTATACATATAATAAAATCGTAGGAAAGTCAAAACTGTACATTGAATATTTTTTTTAAAATACTTGGGGTGTGATCTATAATCGATATCGAAGCCAATAATATAGTTTTTAGAATTTTTGTCTGTTTGTCTGTATGTATGTCCGGGGTAAACTCAAAAAGTACTGCATGGATTTACTTCAAATTTTGCATGAATATTACTAATAGGTCGGGTCAACATATAGGCTACATATCATCACGCTATCACCTACAGGGGAGGAGCAGTGCGGAGTAAACGAAGTCTGCGCAGACGAAGTCGCAGGCAACAGCTAGTATGATATAAATAATATGCACGGCAATATCATGAACTTATTTCTTTCGTCAAGGTTAACCATTCAACCTTTTAAGCAATTTATTTATAAAACAAACTGTATTAATATCATTAATTATAATCTAATTGAAAAACAGGGTTCACAGAATGAAAGCAAAAACGGTAGCGTTTGGCAGCGATCGTGTGCATGTCAAGCGAATGCTGAATAATGACGGCGGGTGACATTTAATTTCGGATACAAAAGCCTCTTTATGCTATTTACCCTAATCCATTCATCCTCCAACCCTGCTCCCTTAGATAATATTGACAGGGAACCTTTCAAATTCACGCGGCTTAATTACTTAAATAGGAATCCTTATTTGTGTAAGTCGGGGTAAAATAGGTGCGGTTGTTAAATGTAGTCTAGGGACATATTTGTCATTAAACTATTTGAATTTCTGACTTTAGATGCAGCTAATTAACTTTTATTATAATTTGTTCTCACTGAGGGTTTATGAGGCCTCCAACATTAGTATGTAAAATATTTTCTTAATAACGTTTGGAAATATTTTCATTACTTTTACATAAAGAGCACGCGAAGTATTGTACCTATTTACATACACAGAAAAATAAAAGCTATTGCTGGTGCGTTTTAGAGCTCATTTCGTTACTTTTATTTTATTAATAAACATAAATTAAAATAAGTTCCGACGGTTCCAAAAGTTAAATGTATATTGAATGCACTAAGACAAATTTGAGACGGGAACCCTAAAAACACCTTACATATAAAGCACCTTAAAATCCTCGGCGGAAATGGCAGTTGTCTTTCTCGTATATATATATATCGTATATCTCGTATATATATATATATATATATATATATATATATATATATATATATATATATATATATATATATATATATTAATTTATTTGCATTCATACTTATAATTATAATTGAATTATACCAAAAAATATAACATTTATTTTTTATGAAAAAAAAATTTTTTTGAATGAATTTTTTTTAATATGTTTATTTAAATACACCCTCTCATCCTAGTAGGGGTTACATTCTTGGACCATGGTACTTCGCGTCTACAAAACTTTTGCAATTTTTTGGCAAATTTCAGCATGGCAGGATAAATAATAAGAGCAACACGGGATTAAATTACTACATCCTTTTCTGCATGTGCCACCCTTATCTTCAGTCCAATTTCACACTCGGGACAGAATGTATTATGTATAGACCGCGGCCCCACAAACAAACTTTTTTTTTGATTAAAAACAAGCTGAATTTTTGTGAACAGCTTTATTTTGACGAGACAACCTTCTTTTCTATCTTCAAAAATTCTCGAAACGGGTAACTAATAAAGATAGATGCAAAAGTGTCGGACTAAGAAAAGTTTCTTCTTTACTTGTAGGACAAATGTTACCCTTGATTTACAATAATAATTAAGAAGCTGTTGTCAGAAAATTAGATTGTTTTTAAATTGATATTAATCAATTAAAAAATCTCACAATTCCAAAACTTTAGAGTTGAGGACTCGTCAGAAAATCCATCGAATGTGTAGGACATAAGTTTCATCGTGTTTTTCATAATATATTCAAGCGACTAAAGTCGAAAAATAATTATTGTTATTAATAAATATTTTTCTTTTACCGAATCAAAATTTTTTAAAGCCCCATAACTTTATTTGTTAACCGATTCGAGATTTTTCGAAGATAGGAAAGATGCTTGTCTCATCAAAACGAAGCTGTTCACAAATTGTTCTTAGTCAAAAAAAGTTTGTTTGTGGGACCACGGTCTAGTAGCACTTTCGTCCCTTGTGATACAATATACACTTTTTTATTATATTTCGTTTATTAATTATTTTTTCTTGTTTAAGTATTATAATTTAGGTAAATTAGGTAACGCAATAAGGTAAATCATGGGATTAGTCCTAAAACACTATACAAATTATATGTAAAACATTGTGTAAAGGTACTAAACAACAGTAGTAAATTATTACATTATATATGTATTACAATACGAATATACAGTAATAATTATTAGTGGATATTCGTACATAATTAAAAGCTTCAAAATATATTACTATAATGAAGTGACTCAGTCGTATTTGAAGCATAATATAATAATTATTCTAGTATTTCAATACCTTTTAACACATGTTCGTTATGGTAATAGTATTCAAATACTATTAAAATATACAATAGCGGAATTATTGATACGACGAATTCATCATTTATAGGTATTAACATCGGCTCCCAATTAAATTCAAGTGCCTACCTATAATGTTTCGAGATAGATGCACGTAAATAATTATATTCTGCAATAAATATGTTTTCAATGTAATTGCAGGTACCAGGCGGTCCGGTTTTAATATAGACTGATTAGAGAGGGGGTTAAATATTTGTAAACAAGTGTTACAGTGTTGATCTCAAAGGGGGAAAAGGGGGAAGGGGAAAAGTTGATGGACATATCAACTGCTTTACAACAAGGCATCTCGTAAAAGGCGAGATATGGCTTATAGATATCACTAACGTTGTGATTACCAAGTGGGAGAATCCAGCAACGTCTCGAACGAGTTTTGGTGCCACCGCCTTACCTATTCCTGTCGCAACAGCGTCGGTGCTTGTCGCTGTCGTGACCGGTTCATGATTTAGAGGCAGCATGAATTGGACACGCTAACTCCGTCAACCGAATAGCAACGCACCATTAACATCTTTCATGTTTAAAGGCGATTGTTATCCATTTTTATCAGGAGACCCATGTGTTTGCTATCTTGTGATATAAAAATGACACTCATGAGGTCCTAGGTACGAATCCTGGGTCGGTCACTTGGTTAAACTGCATTTTAAAATAGATATTAAAATAAACTTACTTCCCGTATACATATATTTTATACACCCAACTGGTTTGTATATCGACCCATTACAGTATCATCAGGGATATTTCACACAGTTATAATGACTTTGACAAATTGGTGTAATAATGCCTAGCGCTAATTGTTTATTCATATTTTTCTAAAATTTAAGATCTATTTAATAATATATTCTACACTTTTTATCATCGGCACTTGATGAAACTCCATTTTAACATAATATTTGCTAGCTGATAACACTTGTACTGTTTCACAATAAGATAATTATATTTAACTAGCTGACCCGGCAAACGTTGTTTTGCCTTACATATTAGGAATCCATAGCGGACAAACAACGTGACACTTATAATTTGTATAAGTCTACGGGATTAAACTTTATATGGTGATAAGTATTCTTAAATTTTCTAATTTTCCGCGCAATTTTCTTAATATTTTCTTTTATAAGAACCTTCTCCTTACAATTACAAACACAACAAAAAAAATACCGAAATTGGTCCAGCCATTCAAGCGTGATGTCGTGACCAAGGAAAATAAGGATTGATTTTTATATTATATTTAATTTCCGATCGGCTTCGCTTTGACAAGCATCCTCAGGGTATTTACAATAATTATTAACTAACAACGAAATCTAAATGTCACAAATAACAAATTGTAAATATAAAGAAACTCGACCTCTCTCAAATTCAGCAAACCATCGCCTCACGGTGTTGAGCATCGTGCACAAGGTGCTTCTCTCCCAAAAGCATTTTGAAGACGAGCGGCACAGTCTTGCGGAGAAAGAGAGCTTTTAAAATCATAAAAAATCATCGCTCTATAATCTTTTCGACTTAATTCCATTTTCGTTGCGTACGTAGAACTTTAATGTGTGATAAAAAAACAATTGATAAATCATTTCCCGCCAATTGTTTTTTTTATTACTAAGATGGTTGGAACGTTTTAAAAATATAACATTCGAAATTTAAATAGTTCCGATTAGCTAGAAGTGCAAAACTTTTTATTGTGATCCATGTAAATACCATGAAAATAACTAAAATGCCAACTAAGTACCATTTACATGTTTTCGCATATAAGAAGCTAAAAACTAAAAAATACACACAGAAAATAATTGGTTTTGATAACTTACACGATTTTTAGGACCATTTACAATCATTTTAGTAAACATCATCAAACCACTTCTTATTAATAATATTCTTTAAACTATTTGCACTTAAACAAATCAAATTCGGGAATGTCATTTAATGCATTGATTTAGTTTGCCGATCTAATGAACAACGAATTTTGCCTATAGTTAGTGGAACTGAGAGGATATGAAGGAGTATGAAGAGGAGCTGAGATTCTTGAGAAAAACATTTATAGTAGTTTATGACGACCAAACTAAAAAACGGCTGGGACCGATCACAAAAACTCTCTTACCATTAGAAAGCTATACTATCGAACAGTAACATTGGTTAATTTTTTACCCGGCTAATGAAAGAAAGTAATGCTTTTGGGTTACTTGAATAAAGTTGCAAGAAGCAGCTTTATACAAATAAAAATACATTTATTAAAACATTTGCTTATTATAGCAGAGAGGTTAGTCTATTTGGCTCAGATCATGAGTTTTCGGGTTCGATCCCCGGGTCGGAAAAAAGTGCTATTGAGGGTTTTACGAGGTTTTCCTCGAAAATCAAAAATTGTAGTAGCAGCTCGAAGTCTGGCAGGGTGGCGTGCCTCCCGTATCTTGGATGAGCACGTAAAACCGTCGGTCCTGTTTGTCGCTAGAAATAGTCGCTAGAAATAGCAATAGGTCGGTAAAATGCTGCGATGGGTATCATGTTTCCGGCTTCGCACTGGTAGTAGAGAGAGAACTTAATGTGATAAGGATTAATTAGCTACCATTTTTCGAAGTTAGAAAAAATATATTGTATTGCTAATTTAAGAAAGACCCGATCACAATATCGAGCCGCCACTGCATTAGTAAAAAGAAATTTTCTGCTAAAAATTACAGATATATTAGAAAAAGAAGGTCCTTGGTCTTCTATGTATTATGAAATCAAAAATCGTACGAAAAATAATTTATCTTTTTATAATAATATTAAAATTAACGATACGTATACGCTATGCTTAGAGGAGACAGCTAACGCTCTTTTGTATACGTTAATTCCGAATGATAACCTAAAGCACCATAACGAATATCATCGTGAAATTAGATCGCAAGTTGACGTGATACCTGTGTCCCCCATGTCGAGCCTTGTAACGTTAGACGAATTTTTAAACACCGTTAACAACTTACCATCGAAAAAAGCCCCCGGATAGGATAAAATCTCAAATTATATGATAAAACATGCGTGTTTAGCGGCCCCGGACTCTATTTTAAAAATAATAAATCGTTGTATTGCTGAAGGAGTTTTTCCCAAAATATGACGCCAAGGATATCTTAAAATTATTCCAAAGTTAAGTTATTAAAAAAAGACAAGCCTACGGATGACCCTAAATCATATCGTCCCATTACACTTCTGCCTTCCTTTGGTAAACTGTTAGAAAGATTGATAGTTCCTCGACTTCTACCACGAGGGCCCACGTTCAATAAACAACAGTTTGGATTTATCGCCGGAAAATCCACTAACGATGCAGTGCTGTCTATGAGAAAAATGGTAGAATTGTCACGAAATAATTATGTTGTAGGTATTTTTTTGGCTATTGCTGGTGCTTTTGACAACGTGTGGTGGCCAATGTTATTGTTGAAATTAAAAATAAGGAGGTGTTATTCAAATATATATAAGCTAATTAAATCGTATCTAGAAAACGGTCACACGAAAATTACAGCTAGGGCATTACGCTGTGTCTAAACGCCTTACTCTAGGCTGTCCTCAGGGATCAGTACTTTCACCATATCTATGGAACTTAGGATTCGACGATTTATTCTCATTAGCCTTGCCGGAAGGCTGCTCGCTTATAGGTTATGCAGACGACGTTGCTTTAATGATACAAGCTAACACACAAGCACAAATAGAGTCGCTGGCTCACACTAGTCTTAATTTGATCATCAACTGGGGCTTGAGAAACCGTTTAAGCTTTGCGCCCCATAAAACGTTTTACTTAATATTAAAAGGTTCGCTCTTATAAGCTCCTAGTATAAAAATAAATAATGGCACAATAAAGAGAAAAGAATCGGTAACATAGGTTTGGTCATAGAAGAAAAAAAAATATACTTTTATAAATCATATTAACTATATCGGTGAAAAGGCTAAATGGAATTTCTTATCCTTTGCGGGCATATCTACCTCGACATGGGGTTTAACGTTTAACATTTTAAAGACAATTTATAACGCAACGTATTTAAGTTGTATTTGTTATGCTTGTTCAGCATGGGCTGATAAAGTTACGAGTGGTGCGATCCGGCGCAAACTATTTCAAAATCAGCGTCTAGCACTAATATTTCTATGCAAAGCATATCGCACTGTAAGTTCCGAAGCTTTACCCGTTATATCAAGCGTCTTACCATTGGATTTAGAAATTCAGCGTTGGGCTTCAATGTATTACAATTCTAGGAATTTTACCAACCTAGAATTTATCAACTCGCAAGCTCAAACAAAAATACGTCGCCTTTTTAATCCCGTAATCGACGTTACTAATGAATTAATTGATGAATGGCAGTCGCATTGGTCTTGTTCAACTAAAGGACGGCATTTATATAACTTTTTCCCATGCGTCCGGGATCGCTTAAGTAAAACTTGGATAGAAATAGATCATTATGTTGCACAGTTTCTCACTAGCCACGGTAATTTTAGAGCTAAATTATTCTCGTTTAAATTAGTTCCTTCGCCTTTTAGCGAGTGCTCTACATTAAACTGTAAATATGAACATGCACATCACATTCTTTGGGAGTGAAATCTTTGGCAAAACGAATGTCGCCAAATGCTTGATAGTATCCAATGTATATCCGGTGTAATTTATTACTCCGACTTTGTGGGTACACGTGGGAACTTCCGTGCCTTCAAACGATTTTGCCACACTTACTACTGGAAGCAAAATTAAGTAGGCCATTCTGGTAGGTCCCTAATTTCCAAACTTCCATGGTGCAACAGGATGTATTTTCCTACTCCTCCTATATACTTCTGATTAATTTCGTTGCGGGATCCAAGACAGCTTAGCTTTTCCCCAGGGTACCCTGAGCTCGCAACTCCGAGGTTATCAGGACGGTTGCCGCTGTTGATTCTGGTTTATAGAAGTTACAGTGGTGGGAACGAGAGGTGGGCCCATTGCCCTTAAAAAAATATATTGTAAACAATCCTTAAGAAATAGACATATAATGATATCGCGGAATTTTCTAGAGACTAATAAAAAGGAAAAATCCCACCATACATTATTTTGTCGTATCTCAAACAGATTAAGTAGCACTTTTGACGAAACATCCTAGTTAATTTGTTATTCTCATGAATTTTCTGTATACAGTATGTATGAAAAAAAGTCCTATCCGAAAGAAGTATATAGGTAGGTCAATAACATTGCCAAAAAAAAAAAACAGTAGCAGTCGTGGGACTGCCGATAGAAGTGAAAACGGAACTATTAAGTTGAGAGTAATTAAAACTATCTATATCTATAAAAGAGAAAGTGTGTGTGTATGTTCCGTATAGGCTCCGAAACGGCTGGACCGATTTCAATGAAACTTTCAGGGAATCTCCAGATTGACCTGGCGAGTAATCCTGTAAAGTTTGGTGACGATCGGAGCACTCCTATTTTTGAACTGTCAAATAGAGGTTTTATTTACTATGATGATATTCTATTGTTTTATAACCCAAATTTGTATTGACACATGCGTTGTGTATATTTATGTCATTATGAACCATGTAGAATTATAATGGAGTATATTGAAGTATAATGAAGCATAATAAATGTAAAAACTAAAAATGTAGTGCCTATATGAATTTAGATATTTCAAAGATAGCAGGAAATCTTCATGGTATAGGGAAAGGGGAATTGTTTTACTCCAAATTTAACGCGTGCGGGCCACGGGCAGTAACGAATAAATCAAAACTACTGGATCGATATTAATCATTTTCTTCCCGTGCGAAGCCGGGGCGGGCCGCTAGTATAACTATATAAAGCGTCCAACGCGCACATAACACAGTCAGAAATAGTCGATGTATTAGTGTATACGTGTACACAGGCTACTGCGCGTGCGCTAGTCTGGCTCTCCATAGCTATAGATATACTATTATCATTAGTGTTTAGTTCTGGAACACCATGATAGATGTCGCTGTTCCGAATTAAATCACGATAGCATTTGAATAAAGTTACTTTGTATCTATACATATAATAAAACTGTAAGAGGTCGATTTCTGTACATTGAAGATATTTTAAAAATTTTTTTTGGAAGATACTCTTTAATCGATACTGAAGCGAAAAATGTAATTTTTTTAATTTTTGTCTGTCTGTCTGTCTGTCTGTATCAAGGCCGCGCATCACGCCGAATCTACTGAACGAATTCAAATGAAATTAAGCACGATTAGAGTTCATACTCCGAAGAAGGTTATAGGATATTTTTTATCCCAAAATTCAGTACGGTTCCCGTGGGATAGGGGATGAAAATAAAAACGTATATTTAGCTTTAATTCATTAACCTGTCATCCGAAATCCTTTATTATTTTTTTGTTCAAAAGTAAGTCCTATAAAGATTATCCCTTAAAAATTTCAAGTTCATGAGTTTTATAATTTAGAAGTTACAGACATCACAAGTTTCAACGGTTTCGGGTGATAAGTCCAGTTGAACGTGGCACCCGAGTGTATACAAAACCTTTGAACGCACGGCTCAATATAAGTTAGCGTTATCATTTCATAGTGTTTGTATAATGGATATTCAGTTCTAGAATGTATACTTTTTTATTAAATGCAATTTTACTAGCTTAAAAATTAGTAAAATATGTGTAAAATATAAATCTAAACATTTTATTTATTTATATAAGAATAATTATAATATATCTGAAAATATAACAGGTCAATTTTCAGGTTTTTGCTAATATCTCAGAAAATATGCATCTAATCGAAATTGAGTATACTAATAGAATTTGTTCTTTATAAAATTTAACGTAAGGATAGGCTATTGCGAAAATTCACTATTTTGTATACATTGCATAACGTAAAAAAGGATAAAAAAGTATCTACACGCACATATCCTGGAATACGTAGGCAGAGGTGCAAGAAGTATACCCACGATGAGCCGAAAATACTCACACAATGTGTTAGGTGGCAAGCCAATCCCGGGCAACGTTGTTTTATCAGAAAAGTAAAAAAGCACATTTTGTTTTGCCTGACCCGGGAATCGGACCCGGGATCTCATATGGTCAACGAGGACACCGGACCGCTAAGACAACACGGTAAATATTTCAAAATTAGATACATGAATCAGTTATCTTTTAAAATGAATGAAACTTCTGCAAAGTGTAAATGTTAAAGTGCCTAAGCTACTTAGTATACTGACTAAAGTCGGACTCCAAAATACTTTGAAAAAATTGTTAAGTAGAATATACGAACATGTACTTATAAGTTCTGTCCAGAATAAGATCAACATCTTACAGAAAAACTTTACACACATATAACTTCATCAAAACAAATTCTATCAAAAGTTACTTAACTTTCCTTTATTTGTGAGAATCGAAAATTCAAAAATGTGAGGAAAAATTACGTGGCGTTGTTGTTTTTTATTACAGTATCATCACGCCCGATTCCCTTGCGACGTAGGCAGAGTAAACCCACCGTCTAGAAACTTTCTGGTTCACCTCGATTCACAGGTTTGTTGGTTGGTGAGATAAATGGTAATCCTCATCGCCGCATATTCGATCGACTATTTTTAACGATAACTGGAACCGAAAGTTTTACGTGCTCATCCGAGGCACGGCAGTGGTAATATATATACCACTTCGCCACTACCTTCCGTGTCGCTACTGAGATTTTACATTTTCGAGAAAATCCTCGAAAATATCTCAATAACATCTCAGACCGACCCGGGGATTGTACCCGGGACCTCATGATCTGAGCCGAATAGGCTGTCCCCAGACCACGAGGCAGAGTAGTTTATTATAATAATAAAAAAACCCTTGACTTCTTATCTTGCTTATTGAAAATGACACAAATTTACATTAAAAATTAAAATAAATTACATTAAAATTAAAATATTAATAAATTTAAGAAAAGTGCAACAAGATTTTTTTTATTGCAAATTGTTTTCAATGAATAGCTTCTTAGTCAAAGGCTATTTTGTTTTTTATTAATAACAAACTACTAACCCATGTGTTAATTTATTTATTTTTAACTTCTCGCTACGAAATTTGCCTTAAATAAAAATTATTCAAAAAATAAACCTGAATAAATAACTTTTCATCTTTCTAATTAGGTATATATTTTTAACTTCCCGCTACGTAGCTACGTAGATAAGGAAGTTACTGATTTTGCCTCGATTTTCGAAAATCGAGTGTTCACCAGATCTCCACGTTTTGAGGACCTAGGAACCTTTTCCGTCTATTTTCATGATGACATATGTATGTATGTGTGTGTGTGTGTGTGTGTGTGTGTGTGTGTGTGTGTGAGTGTGCGCGCGCGCGCGTGAGTGTGTATGTGTGTATGTAAACATCTCATTAATTTTGAACGGCTTGACCGATCGAAACGTGGTTAATGGGATTCGATTGGATTCCACTCAACTTAGACTTCCTGAAAATTTTAACTAATTCATTCAAGGCGATTCTGAGAAATTTTGGAAAACCTCGCAAAGGTTTTTGGCGAAACAATATTTTTTAATAAAATTAATGAACCGATATAATACAAAATTTAATCAGCTTTACTTCTCAAAAAACTGCGTCCAATGCATAAATTGCATCAAAATTAATTTATCCGTTCTAAGTTATTTTTTTCGACGTAACTTCGAATTTTGTTAACTAATCATTTTTAATCTTCTGCAATATTTTAGTACTTACTAATAAGCTATATTGAATTTCAAAAATCAAAATCGAGTCAAATTTTCAAAAGGTACAGTTTTTCAAACATTAAAATTACGTTGTTTACAGTAAACTTATTACATATTGTTTAAATAACTTTCAGGTTAATATACCGTTTGATATAAAAATCGAATTAGGTTTTCCCTCTAAAAAGCCGAGCTGAATACTAGAAATTGGTTCAAAATTGGATTTATTTGGGATTTGTCAGTAACGATTCAATATAAAAAAGTTTTAAAAAATTAAAAAAAAGTTTTTTTTACTTTCTTCGACATTTTTTAACCTATCGATTAAAACAATGTTGGGTTAAACAATTGCGTTGAATGCCATTCGAAAGATCACAATCGATCATCAATTTTAAAAAATATGATGTATATTTTTCAAACATTAATTTCCTAAGTATCATTTTTACAAACTAGATTTTTAGAACTTTTCGAACTCTAGGGAACTTCTAGGGAAGCGCGTTCTATCTTAGGCCGCATCTTAGCTTACCATCAGGCGAGATCGTGGTCAAGCGCTTCCCTATTGATAATAAAAAACATGTCGTTTTTACGCGTATTTTACGAAATATTGGCAAGAAATTGCAAAAAGCCGTATTTTAATTGTTTTAAACAAAATGATCCTAACCTCCACACGTCCTCCTCCACGGTCAAGATATTATGCTTAATAATAATAACATTGCAGTTATAACGTTTACTGGAATCAAATACTATTTATTTCGCCCTGACTTATAGATTTTGACTTAAACTACTGCAATGGAGTCAGATATTAATTATCAGACATACACCATGGATTTTAAAATTAGTTAGCTTAAATAATCATCGTTGCCCATTAAGAACCTAGGTACAAGCCGATACTTTCACCTTCAATCTTTTGCCCTAAAAAAATCTTAAAGTTGTTATGATAATAATATCTAAGGTTGTTGAAACCAAAAATGTCTATTTTGAAGTTTTAATGCTGTAACTTTTGATCGCGATTTTATCGATTTTAATCTTTCAAACAGCATTAACCGCAGTTTTAGCAAGATGAAAAACGTTGTCTTGGGCCCAAATTAACTGGTTGAAAAATCTCAAAGTTATGTTTAACCACATTTTTTTAAATTTCTTCGTACGCGGTAACTCCTGAAGGATTATTGACCGAGCCTTCTGCTAAAGTTATGTTTTACCACATTTTTTTTAATTTTTTCGTACGCGGTAACTCCTGAAGGATTAATGACCGAGCCTTCTGCTCTGAAACTAGCTATGACGTGACAAACGTTGCACGTAATATAACAAATATAAACTAAACCGTGCAGTCGTTAAACAGCGGATAGATGTCAATGGAGTAAGGATAATACCGTAAACAACTTTGGGTGGAAGTTTTTTTGGACTCACTTCAAGGTAGACGAAAACATTTTTTTACAAATAACAATTAAATTCGCAGCCTCTTGGCTTATTATGATTGCCCTGGCAGTGGCGTATTTTAGTTCCGACACTTTTATTCGGCGGAAGGATAGCCCCAGCCATGTTTAAAAATGATAATACAGATGAAGACATTTGCTTCACCGGCGTGCAATTTTCCTTTCTATAAAAAATAGGTTTTGCAAAAATGATTTTAGTCAAATATAGTCATATAGAATGAGTATATAATGGCATACAAATAAAACTGTAAGCATGACTGTAGAAAATAAAAGGCGAGCTGACTTCAGTTAAACACTGCCTAAATCCCTACAAGACACAAGGGTCGTTATCAAAGTCAACGTGTTTTCAAATCCACACTAAAAATCCTTTCTTAATATTTCTCATTTGATAAAAGTGCTTCGCCGTCCAAAGTATTGCTGAATACGAGAAATACTGTGGTCAGTTCCTAATAATTACTCTGCAAAGATGGCCAAACGCGAACGAAGTCGCGGGTACAGCTAGTTAGTAAATATAATGATGAAGTATTACTTAAGAGTTAAGATAACAGATGTCGCTATACAATATTACATCGCGTTATCTTTTGTTTTTCATTACTTTGTATTAGCAATAAATGTCTTTGTTGTTGTTGTTAAGAATTATAACCAGCCACTGAGTAACGAAGTTTTATTTACACCTTCGTGAGTCGTGCAAATTTTTGGGAAAGCATTGAACAATTAGCATGTCGGTGACGCGAACCGAGGATTTTACCCTCTTCCAAAACGCTCAACGCGCCTAAAGAAGTTTTCACTTCAAAAAAATATTAAAATCAAAAATTTCGTATTTTTAAGTGCTTCATTTTAGTACTAAAACTGAGGAACTTCCCCTTAAATCAAGCAAATATTTTGATAATTCATCTATCAATATCCGTAAAATAATGACACAGATGTGATTGTATTATGCTACCATATAATGTCTTTGACGACCGAGCAAGGTTTTTTTAGAGACTATAAGTGAAAACTGCGTTCAAGTAAACAAAGTTTTTAAGTTTATGGCGAACATACATATAGACAGACTAAGCGGGGGACTTATATTACTTAATATGTCTAAATGTTATATTTAAATCTACGAAATATATAATGAAATAGCTCTACGCGTCGATGGTATAAAATGAATTTTATGTTAAAGCATTACAAGTATACCCGCAATCATTCTGCAACTTACAATAATACGTGTATTGTAGGATAGTTGCGGGTATACTTATAATGCTTCAGCATTTAAACAGCTTGAATTTAACACTTGGCAAGCATATGAAAAGATAAAATTGGATTAAAATTGAGTTTCCGGAAAATAATGTTCTCATTTAAAGTTCAAATAAAAAGAAAAATATTTATTTGCAAGAATATATTACTTACTCGTAACATAATTAAAGTTTATCAAAAATACTAGCATATTCTACCAACGCGCACTAGTGTGGTGCGCAAATATTTAAAATTTGTTATATTCAATGTAGTAAAATATATGTACACTATTTATTTACAAATGTCTAATATTGACATTAATTACATCAAATTGGCATTTCACTAAATTATCTTTACTGACATTCAAAAAATAAGATATATTTTATTAATCATATTTAAAAATGCTCTGTTAGTTCGGGATTTTGAAAGGATGGTAGACGAACGGTTAGCAAAACAGATATATACAATGAGAATATGCATGGATATAGGTACCGGGGGAGACTAAAACTGACAATTGTTCGGATGATGTCCGAGGATAGTGTCAAGATGGTCTTTAAAATCGGCGTGTTTGCGTGAAGACAGTTATAAATGTGCAGGAAGTCTGTCTGGACCGTGACATATAGCACTCGATTCTCTCTGTCTACCTCAAAAGGGATTTGGCCCGAAGATATGATCATGATAACAATTTTATGAGAATTATTTCGTATTACAAGATAACAACTACTACTACATTGCCAAAATTCATAAAACATGTGTGAATATCTTTCCAAATTAAAAATTATGAATATAAATTTTAAAAGCACGCCAATATTGAAAAGACAGCTCCGAATGTTGGCATTCATTAATTTCGCATAATAAATACGCCTACGAATATTACTCGAATGCATTTTTAATCAGTATTTAAACGTTTAATTAAAGCTGGTCACCGCGAGCTTTTATAGCAATATTGAAAGAGATTATAGTCACTGGGATGCATCGGCATAATTGCTATTATATATCAGACGCACAGTAAACGCTATTGATATTACAAATCTGTACAACTTTTGCGAAACTTTTGTCATACTAAAGGATCTTCTATGAAACGAGATAATAATTAATTATACATATCAATGATGTTAATAGTGCGTTATAAATACATTAATAAATTAATTCAATGCCAGCCGTTCCAACGTAAAGATGTATACACAAACTTTATAATCTTTGTGTTTACTAATTACAACACTACAGTTATTATTACTATCACTACAATCACAACATTATTTTTAACAATATCTGATGAAATTCTCTCGATCTCTTTTTATAATTTTTTGTGGTTTGTCAGTGTCATTGTCATTGTCATTGTCATTGACAGTGGTCTTTATATACAATTCAGGTTTACATATAAAGACAAATTTATTACATTTAACATTACGAATTAATTACAGAACAAAAACACAGGACTTATCAATTCAAATGACGGATTCTTATGAGTATAATCATGGGTCTGTCATTTGTAGCAGTTATCATTAGCAAACAATTCAATAATAACGAACCATTCAACAAGTTGTTTGGATATTTAGTAATTTGATATTTATAGGAATAGTTTTAGCTTACGTGTCATAGAAAAAGCTATTTCTTAGAACTAAAATGTGTCGTTTGTTGATATAGAACCGGACATATGACGATACAACGTCCGCCGGGTCAGCTAGTAAATTAAATAGTAAAACTCTGTTTGAGTTGTAAAACAATAGTAATTCATTTTAATCTAATTAATACAAGTAACTTAACAAACAAAATAAAGTTTTATAAGGTCGCAATAAAAGAAACAACCTTACACTTCTATAGTGAAAAGAAATACGCTAGCTAACTAAATAAAATAAACTTACGTTAAGAAGTACTTCAGTGAACAACCCTTAGGAATGTTGAAAATCTGTAAAAGAAAGAGAAATTTAAGAAAATGAACATTTCTATTAAAGTTTTTCATATACGAGGCGAATGCTAAGTGGTTTTATAATTTGAAATTGTAAGTGAGACGCTCTTTTGAATTTAGAAATGAATTCTTGTGACAGGAAAATTTATATGTTCAAAGCTTGAACGGAAATTAATTTTATGATCTTGAGACTGAGCAGCAATAAAGAAGGGTTCGACGACTGAATGTTCATTCAGGTATCAGAATTAAACAATGTCTATTTACTTGTAAGCATATTATATTGCTTTAAATTAGTTTATAAGTGAAGTTTTGTATAGCACAAGAAATCCAACAAATAATTTATTAGATAGAAAGAGATTGAATCGGATCCGTTTTGAAGAAAAAACAATCTGATTTCCAGCTAAGTAATTTGCAATAAAAGCAAACAAACAAACATACCATCATAATTACTAAGTGGTAGAGTTTTACATCATCTCGTATAGGCTTTGTACCACCACCTTTGATTTTTTGACGCATTAGCATTGATTGAGTAATTTGTTGTAGTGTTCCGGCTTAGGACGTAAACTTAAGTATGAGATATAAAATTTCTGACACACAGGACATCAAGTACCAGTAACTCACAAACACATATACATGCACACATAAATATATGCACATACACATTTACAGAGCTATGTGTGAGCGACGTTTACCATCAATAGGGCCTATTAAGAAAAACATAATAAAAAGGTGAAATTAATTAAATTTGTTATTATCTGAACTGGTTCGCGGATAATAGAAAATTATTTAATTTCACCTTTTTAATAATGGATTTCCGCAAAGTAACGCCTGAATCAATAAAAAAAAAACATTAATAATATTAAACAAAACATTTTGAAATATTTTCCACTAGCTGTTACTTACAACTTCGTTTGCGTGGCCCAAAATCAGTTGAGTCGGGTAAGAAATAGCTTAGTCACTTCTGTATAGTGGAGCTTTTTAGTGGTCGGTCTAATTGTTTTAAAAAAAATTGATTTCATGTTTATACAAATGTTTCTCTTTATAATAGTAATATAGATTTATCATGTTTTTGTCTTTAATGTTATTGAGTCATTACTTTGACTTTTGACATTGACATTAAAATGAAAGAAATTAATCACACCATTATTTGTATATTATATTAATTTTTTGAGTATTTTAAGCATATAATTAAAAAATTAAAAGTATAAATAATGAAGAGAGACGAGAGAAAGCCGTACAGAAACGAAATGAGTTAAGGATATTAAATTCGTAAAATTTATTTGCATTTCAATATTGGACCAAAAATAATATTGCTATAAATTTGAGTTTGGACAGGATCCACTGTGGTGCCAATTTGTTAAAGGGGCTGCTTCGACGAGCGGGCTGTCGCAACTCGCAAAATCGAATAATTCATGAGGCACAGGGCGGCTTCAAGGAGGTGTTACTCGTTTTGTAACAACGACAGCCTCGTATTCGACTCATTGTGCCATTATTATGCAAAGCTGACGACCACCGACTAACGAAATGTTTTCTGACAAACACTGAACTACATTTTGCATTGTTTAAAGGTTAATAGAATGTAGGTTTCGATAGAAGTGCAAGGTTAGTGTTTTACTCTTGAAAATGTTCAGCTACTCCACCGTGTACTTTAAAACGGTATATTGATATTGACTTTTAATCTACATTAATATTAATATCGATTTTCCTAAATTGAACTTACTAATAATTGTGAAACAGTACGAGTCTAAAAAATCAGTAGGATGCAGTTTCACCAAGTATCGATGAAGAAAAGTATTATTATTTTGTATGGAATATAAATGGAAAGTATGTATTATTGTATCTTTGAATTTTTACCACTGGTAATTTTAAAAAAGCAATATTTATTAGTAGTCTAATCGTCCCGTTGGTCGAGTGGTTAAGCAACCTTGACTTCGCAATTAAAGGGGATGTACGATGAGAGTAAGATATTTAGACAATCGTTCGTCTACGAAATGCCTGACAGACTTGCAAATGCTTTATAGCTTGGACCAAGCTATAGAGACCCCGGATCAACGTAGGGAAAATTATAAATTATATATCATTAATGAAAATATTAGAACACATATTCAGAAAATCCCATTAAATGTTTCTCAACGAGCAACAGATGTCTCGTAACTTTGTTGTTCGTTTTATTATAATTGTGTGCGAAACTTAATTACGCTTTTGAATACTTGTCGCTCCCATACCAACGTTATTCATTAAATAAAGAGCTTTATAGGCTGCGAAATTGATTATGTCATGTTCCTTAGATGTAATTTATGAGAACTGTATGGTGTTGTGTAATATGTTCGTGTTTAAACAGTGTTCAGCTTTTATCTTTGACGGCAAAACTAACTCTACACGTGTATCCAAACAAATATGCATTAGGTAAATGTAAACCATATACAAGACCGTCTCGTTGGTTGAGTAGTTAGCGAACCTGACTATGCATTCAAAGAGAGTTGGATTGGTTGGAGTTGGAAGGAGACATTTGTATGACAAGTATAGATGTTTGTATTTCTGGCTTTGGGTGTTTTTTATATATAATAATAATACTTGTGTATTTATATGTGTATTTCTATATACCAGCGATAGCCCTGAAGATGCCGTAAAAAGCAAACTGGTTGGCAATGTAAACAAAGTAAAAAGTGTTTTATAATATAGTACAAGTGAATTTTAACATAATACAGGCTAATTATTTATTCGAATAAGCAAAAGCAAGTTTGTTTTGTGGGTCTCGCGAACGAAATCGCGGCAAACAGCTAGTAGCTTATAATTTACGAACATGTTACATAGTAATGTTCGCATTAGGTGTGAAGTTATGCATTAGTAATGAAACATACCATTGCCGCCTGAACACCTGATATGTAATCTAATTATCAGAATCCAATGCATTATATTATGAACTAATTTATTCACAATGAGTTAACGCTTTATACTAAGTTAAAATAAATGCATGATGCATTTATTTTAATTTAATATATTATTAATGTTGTTTTTTGTATCATAAGATAGCAAATAAGCAGATGACTGTTCTGATGGAAAAAGACAACCATAGCCAATAGGCATCAAAAACTTATTATGGTGATTATTGTTTTAAATTTTGCACTTGTACTGTTTCACAATTCACAAACTAGTATATATATTTATTTTTATTTAAATAGCCAACCGGTTTTGCGTTTTACTGTATCATCAGGGCTAAAAACTTAAAAATATATATAGTTTGTCAATTGTGAAACAGTACAAGTGCAAAATTAAAAAAACAATAATTATGACGGAGTTTCACCAAGTGTCGACGATGGAGAGTATAAATTACATTAATGGTGCATCGCTATTTTTTGGCGGAGTCTTAGTGCCTGATTGACAGACTGACGCTATTACAGAAGGAATAAGTAAGGCGGCAGTGCCAGACCTAGGCGAGACAATCCAGAACTTTACCATTAAGTAGTCGATGGTAGTTACTCAAATAACCAAGCGCTTGCCTTTTATGAACTGCCTAGCAGAACGCAGATGGTCTGTTCTTCAAAGGGGGCCCGGACTGACACGAAACATTTTATAGAGTATTAATGTAAAATACTATTTTCATACCATTGGAAAGATATCGCTTATGCAAAGGGTTGGGGAAATTGCGATTTTGTCATAAGATAGTAGCGAATAGATGGATCTCCTGATGGAATGAAAAAACTTTCTCTATAGACCGTTGATGTAAAAAATCCAAGATGCATATTCAACGTCTAAAACCGTCCTCTAAAAATGAACACACAATTTGAAATTGTGCACTCATTTCAAATGGAATCGCATCGATCGCGATACTGTCAATTTCATTACTTTTAGAGCATTACTTTTTATGTATATTGCTTTGTAGAAATAACTATAAATATTGCGCTTAAGGTTGGAAATGCAAAGACATATGTTTTTGCTATATCTATAACTACTTATTTAAAATTAGTGACAGTTTTAAGTGTCAATTTAGTTCGGGACTGTGCTTCTTGGGTTTTTTAAATCATGCTATAGATACCTAATATAATATTAGTGCGCAGCTATTCAAGTAGCGAAATGGTAATGTCACATATATACGTTTACCACCTACCATACTCTCTACACGATAAGACAGAAATAAACAATGATTCTATTGCAATTTCATAATAACTATTATGTAATCTGTGCTAAAGCGGTATGTACAGGTAAAGCAGTGTTACCAAATCCAGACAAAATGTTGCGGAACTCTACCACCTATCATAATGGTAGTGACACGTATAAAAATTTGATCGCCTTTTACAAACTGCCTGGCAGAACGATAAATGACCTATTCTTCAAAGGGGACACGGACCAATTCGGGGGAAATAAAAGTATTACATTTTATAGAATATTAATGTAAAATATTATTTTCATAGCTTTTTCACGGGAAGAATATCGTTTATGCAAGGAGGATGAGGAAATTGCGAGCGCTCCAATCAAGCGATAAGTTGATACAAATTATTATTGATGTTTATCGTCCGTCGCCGACGAAATATCGGCGTCACGACCCCGTGTCTACCCCATCAAATGTCACGCATTTTTCATTCGTGAAATTCGGTAACTTTGTGAAGTAAAATTTTATTACGACCATTGCACCTTTTATAACAATATATAGAAATGGAGTTGGTTTAAGTATTTATCTTACATATACAAACATGTATTTTTGTATTATATGCATAGGTAGAGAAATTTCTTTCCAGGCTTCTAAGAGGCGTTGCTGCTAGCCATCTGTACCATCCCCTTTGAAGAATATACCGTTCTGCCAGGTAGATGGCACGAACTTGTAAGACGCGAACGATTGGCTATGCGAGTCATTTCCATCGTGGTTATTTGGTAGAGTTCTGCATTGTCTTTACCGAGTTTGGTACCAGCGTCCTACCTATTACTGTCATGATAGCGACAGTACTTGTCACTGTAGTGTTCCGGTTTGGAGAGTAAAGTAACCGGTAAATTTGTGCATGTGGCTTTAAGATCCCGCGACAAAAATAGCAACACACCATTAATATCTTTGATGTTCATGGGCGATGGTGGTCTCTTTCCATCAGGAGAGCCAATTGGTTGTTTCCTATCCTATAGTGTAAAAAAATATCATAAAAGGTGAGAGAATGCTACTATGTATAACTGTCATCACCATCGTGATTTTTAACTAAGTGGTTGTGTTCCGCAACCTACTCTTGCAATAATAGTATAGGTTATACTAGCTGCAGCGTGCAGCCCGCTGCATTATAAAAGTTTTTAGCAAATCCCGCGGGATTACCTAATTTTTCCGGGATAAAAAGTATCCTATGTGCTATTCCAGGTCATCAGCTACCTGTGTGCCAAATTTCATTCAAATCCATTCAGTAGTTTTTGCGTGATTGAGTAACAAACATCCATCCAAACATCTTTTTTTTTTATATCATAAGATAGCAAACAAGCAGATGGGTCTCCTGATGGAAAGAGTCAACCATCGCCTATAGACACCAAGGATGTTAATGGTGCGTTGCTATCTTGTGGCGAGGTCTAATGCCACATGCATAAGTTTACCGGCTACCTTACCCTCCAAACCGGAACACGACAGCGACAAGCGCTGACGCTATTGCGGCAGGAATAGGTAAGGCGGTGGTACCAGACTCGGGCGAGACAATGCAGAACTCTACCACCTAGTAGCCACGATGGTAGTGACTCGACAGCCAATCGGTCGCCTTTTACGACCTGCCTGGCAGAACGGTAGTTGGCCTATTCTACAAAGGAGGCCGGGACCAACACGGCGAAAAAACATCTATCCAAACATCCATCCAAACATCCAAACTTTCGCATTTATAATATTAATATAGATAATAATTGTTATTGCAGTAGCGTCAATGCTTGTCACAACCGTATTTTGGTTTGGAGGGTGCGATGCATGGTAAAATTATGCACGTACCGTTACATTCAGCCACTTGAATAGCAACGCATCGTTTGGCATGGCATTCTAAGCCCCAACACACGGATAGCAATGCATTATCTTTGGTATCTATAGATTACAGACGTCTCCATCAGAAAAGCCATCTAATAAATAACAGAAAGTAGTGAAAGATTTCACCTACATACATAATCTTGAAGTTTAGTCATTAAAGACTTCACTTTTCACACATTCCTGGCCCAAACAATTAAACTCTTAAATGATCTCCTTCACACGGTGTTTTCAAGAAGCTTTAACATGAATATTTTTAAGAGGAGAATTAACAGTTTTTTTGATGTCAACGCATTAGCGGCTAGCTTCTTTAATTGTTGATATCCATTGGCAGTGGTGACTGCTTCCCATCAGGTGGCTCATTGCTCGCATATCATTAATTGACATGTATAAAAAAAACTGAGGTCGGTAATCACAGAATTGAACGGATGCAGAACAGTTCGAATTATAGGTTGTGCCATAATTGACCGGATTACTAAGACCGTGAGCATAACACACACACCTGAGTTAGGAAGATGCTAACATCTCACTAGACTCCGCTGCCACACAATTTTGGATTTTAGATGATAACTCCGGCAAAATTACAATAATACTTTTTCTAGACCGGAGATTTGATTATAGGACATCATATTCTGATGACAAATCAACAGGTCCGAGATTTCATGTCAATTTATTACATATTCACTTAACAGCAATAACTGAATAATTCTCAGAAAACATTTAAGTACCCTTTGTACTGCTATTATTACGTAAAAGATCCTTCACCTACTAGCGACACTCTGACAAATTAGACGTAAAATATGTACATACCTAAAATAAATATGCCAACAAATTTGCATTTGTTGTGCAGTCGAATAAATTTGCTTTAAAATCATTTTTAAAATATTTTGTTTTATGTTTTTTTATTCGAAACCGATTAGAAAACGAGTCGTTTTATTGACGTAGGAACGAGGCGTTAACGTCGAAAAATTTTATGGAACGCCATGTTATTATTAAATTTTTTGCAAATGGTTACTGCTATGAATGACGGATCGTTGATTTAGGAAGCCGGCATAAATGCGATATTTATATCTTCCTATCAGGGAATATCTGCTTGTTTGCTATTCTGTGACATAAAAAAAGATTTATAATGTTTCATGTCGAACATTATTGTATTTGCCATACGAAAAGAATAATTTATTTATCGGATGGCGGATTACTAGGAACATATTCTTTTATCAGCCCGTCGCAATCGTCTGACGCAGATCTAATCCATATTACAGAAACGAGTAAGAGTTATCACCAAGCTTGGCAAGCGAGCTGGCGATAAAGATGTCGCATTCTCGGGTGAATACAGCTCCTATTCGCTAATATTTCCTTTTAGTAGCACTAAAATACGACCGGCGAAAAACATATGAAAGTTTAACTCTATAAAGCTTGCTAAGTTTATATCATATGTACAATAAAAAATAAGTTTAATAAAATTGGTTTAAAAATAGGGGACACATTTTCTTAAATACTAATGAGGTGCGTCAAAAATTACGAAAAAGGCTAGTTTTTTTTAGATAAAACAAAGACTTTCCTTATAAAAAGGGACAAATAAACGCCGACAGACATTGATATAAAAACCCTGTTGAATAGTAGTACTTCTCTATTTGTGTGGCATGAATTTCTATGAATTTCTACGTGCATAAGTTTGCCGGCTACCTAACCTTCCAAACTGAAAGATGACACTGTCAAACACAAATGATATTTATTGGGTATTTTATATTATGTTATTGAACAATAAAATCTATTACTAGGATAAGTAAAAATCACGCGCGAAAAACATGAAACAATTATGCTTCTTTATTTGATGTACAAAACGGAACATTAAAATTTTGTTTTATTTTTTCATTATGTTTTTTACAGGTTATTTTATTAAATTTAGTCAAACTTTATGAAAGCTACAGCTGGCAGAGAATTTAAACGTAAGTAATGGCATCTTATTTGTTTATTAATGTAACGGCATCTCATTTATTTATAATTTTAAAATTAAGCTTAGGAGTTATAAGCTTTTTTGGGTTCACCGTAGTACCGGTGTCGAAAAAGGTCGGGTAAAAGAAAGTATTAATTACGCTTGAATATAATTTTGCAATGGAGCCGTTATACTAATTTAAACGCCATTGTTAAATTAAACATGGAAGCTGTAATTAAAAATGTATCAAAATTAATGATATCAAGCTACTGTTGTCCTCTTAAATCTTAATTAAATTCATGCAGCGTGACTTATTGTTCATGTGGCAGGTCATTACTATACATTACAATGGATCAAGATATGCTTAGTCAGTGACCTAAATACTTTCAAACAATTAATTGTCGGAGGGCCATCGATTGACAATGAACTCGAAATGTCGAATGATCGATTTGATTTAAAAGTCGATTGTTCCATATCGAGTCAACACTAAATTGTTTCAAAATCATCTTGTCAATGATTTTGATAAATGTCAGAGCAGAATTTATCGTATTGAATGTATTTGCTCCCAAATTATTAATGCCACTTCTATAAAGCTATAGAATTAAATTACTCCTTGTGTTGGTCCCGGGCTCCTTTGAAGAATAGGCTAACTGCCGTTCTGCCAGGCAGGTCGTAAAAGGCGACTGATGGCTGTGCCAGTCATTACCATCGTGACAACTAGGTGGTAGAGTTCTGCATTGTCTCGCTGGGTTTGGTGCCACCGCCTTACCTATTCCTGCCGTAATAGCATCAGTGCTTGTCATTGTCGTGTTTCGGTTTGGAGGGTAAGGTTGCCGGTAAACTTATGCAAAGGCAGCCGCTAAACATTAGACCTCGCTACAAGAGAACAATACATTATTAGCATCTTTGGTGTCTACAGGCGATGTATGACTCTTTCCATCAGGAGACCCATCTGCTTGTTTGCTATATTATGATATAAAGAAAACAAAAAAGAAACTATAAAAAACGGCACAAAATAAAGTTTGTTGTATGGGAGCCCTAATTCTGTTTCAATTATTTGTTTTTATAGCATAAACAGAAACACATCATCATGAAAATTTTAACTATCTAGCTATCATGGTTCATAAGATACAACTGGTGACAGATAGACGGACAGATGGAAAGAAAGCGGAATCTTAGTAATAGGGTTCCACCTGTACAATTTGGGTGCCAAACCGTGAAAACTAAATAACAAGACACAGATTAATTTATGAATTAGTTCAAATAAAATTGAATATATTTAGGCAACAAAGTTCACTACGATTAAGCTGTCAGCTGATGAGAAGGGTGATGATCCATGTCATCGTATTTGCCGTGTTATATGGCTGCTTGATACTTGATATAACTAGGACCCCATATCTATATTAATAATTTCTTCAAAGGTTACGGTAGTCTCAATCGAAACCCTACCTAAATTATAAAGCGTAAAAAAAATAATTTTGAGTCGACAACATATTATATCCGCAAAATTCAGATTGTCGAGTATTTTGTTAAAATAGTGATTAAAAATTCTAACGGTGCTGACTATGTGCTGACATACAAATCGGCCATATTTCTTTAAAAGTTACAAATATGTCGTGTAGATGGCGTGAGCATTTGTTAAAGTACCGTAGAACGGAGCGCAGATTATCGTGAAAATTATTTTCTCTTCGTTCATAAAAGAGTAGAAATAAAAAATAGCGACATTTTAGTGTTGTCTTTATTAAACCAACGTAATAGTTGAAAAAAGACTTCTCTGTCACTATAGTGTTGGTACTTTTTAATGTCTACTATTTGAGTCAGTATATAAGATTGCGTATTATGCGACTTCCGAGCGAAGTTGGGTTTTCATCTAGTTATAATATAATCTGTGTCCGTATGTCATGTTTATTGAGAAACGGATGTACTAATCACCCAGTGTAGAACTAATAAAAATTTATTCGTTTTTTTGCGTAAAACAGGTCCAATAACATTTTTTGTCCAATTCAAATGTGAACCACAAGTCGAACAAAACAGTCACGTTTTATAACAGCTGATCGATTCGTTTATCAACCGACTTCCTAAAGAGAAGTTTCTCCATTTGGTTGTATTTTTATTTTCGTTGCTTCAGAACTTGGTCATTAACCGATTTGGATATTTTTTGCTTGGGAGTTTTTTTTTATATCATAAGAAAGCAAATAACTAAATGGGTCTCCTGAAGAAAAGAGTCAAGTATCGCCTATAGACACCAAAGGTTTTAATGGTGCGTGTGGCGAGGACTAATGCCACATGCATATTAAGTTTACCAGCTACCTAACCCTCCAAACCGGAACACGACAGTGACTAACGCTATTGCAGCATAAATAGGTAAGGCGGTGGTACCACAGCCGGGCGAGACAATGCAGAATTAATTCTACCACCTAGTAAAACCTAGAGAGTGTACCTGTACTTCCTGATTGATTCCATATAAACTTGGTGAAGAGCCGTTTCTGTGGTCCTGATTTAAAGGAGAAAGAAAGTAGTTTGTTTGTCTGTCTATGTATCTATCTTTTTATAGATAAAGATAGAAAACAAGCAGATGGTTCTCCTGATGGAAAGAGAAACCGTCGCCTATAGACACCAAAGATGTTAATGGTTTGTTGCTATGCGAGTGGCGGAATGGAAATGCCACATGCAAACGTCTGTCAGCTACCTTACCCTCCAAACCGGAACACGACGACAAGCAATGATGCTATTGCGGAAGAAATAGATAAGGCGATGGTATTATATACCGGTGCGAGACGTTGCAGAACTCTACCGCCTAATAGTCACGATGGTAGTGACTCGTATAGCCAATCGGTCGTCTTTTACGACTTGCCTGGCAGAACGATAGCTGAGCTACTCTTTAAAGGGAGCCCGGATCAATACGGGGGAAAACACTGTAACACTTTTAGTTAGTTATAAGTAATTGAATGAAATGATTTGGGAGTTGGTTATACTCGTAAGTAATTGAAAGAAATGATCGCTCTGTTTGTCGAGTTGTAAGGGACCCTGACTACGCGATTGATAGAGCTCGAGTTCGATTCACGACATAATTGTGTGGTGAGCACAATATTTGTATTTCTGAGTTTGGGTGTTTATTAAATTGGATAAATTCCCGGTTGGCTATAAATGTAATGGGCTTGCCACCTATTACATTTATAGGACCAAGTATCTACGGCTAATCGTGGGTGACCGGATGTACCTCTGCCTATGTTTTCAGGGATGCGGGCGCGAAGATACTTTTTACGAATATATATATAATAATTTTGTGTGTTAAACGAGTTGTTAGAGATTGAAAGATTTGAAAATGCGTTATTAAGATTCCTTATTGCTATAGTAACAGTAAACAAACCCTGATAATTCAAGGTGTATTTGACATTTGCAAGAACATTCACGCTCAGTTAGATAATGTTGAGATCATTATTGAACAATATACCAAATCAATGAGATATTTCATCGGACTCTCGTATCCTGTGATCAACGATTATTATTAGATAGATAAAAGGAGAACGTTCTAAAAACGCTAGATACTCGTATATTGTATTCTTATTTTAATTAAATATATGTTTTGCTACTGGTCTCTTAAATCCCCTAGTGGTAACGATAACTGGACCTTTTGTTAATATAGGATATCATTTAAGCAGATAGCGCTTCTGATTATACAAATAACTGTCGTCTGTGTAAATAATAAATGATGTTTTGTTGCCGTTGTCGTATCAATGAATGAAATGGTGATTTTACGTACATGAAGATTTTTTGATTATTTTCTATTTAAAATTTGTAATATATATATATAACAATTTCTCACGATATTTCACGTTATAATTCACGGTGCCGTTATGTTATTTTAATAGCTGCCAATTAACTATTGTGGTGGTTATGAACCTATTAGTTTATTGTAAATACAGTTGTAATTGTATACGCGTATATATATAACGCTATTGAACCACTATACCCCTGGGGTATAGTGGTTCAATAGCGTTGTAGATATGGGACCTCATGTCCCGGGTTCGATTCCCGGGTCGGGCAATTCAAAAATATGTTTTTCAGTTGTTTGATAAAAGCAACGTTGAATTATCTTCGGTTAATTGTGGGTGCACTGGTTGTACCTTTGCCTACGTCTTCGGATGCGTGCGTGAACATACTTTTTACGAGTATATACAAAATTAATTTTGTGTATTAATTACGATTACGATATAAACCATATTTAAATCAGTTGTTAGACACTTTTCGGACCGTACATAATCTAGACTTACTTGTTGATCGAATATTAAATGCGATAGAATGGTAACTACTTCAAATAGCATACATTCTTTCAGAGTCTGTCACTTACTGGTTCAGTCACGATTCTACTTTTAAATGTTAAGTGACCGAAAAATTTTCATACTATTTTCGGTTCGAAGGTTAGTCCTTTTATGGAAGTGTTAGTTCCTTTTGTGAATTGAACTATTGCTTTGTTATATTGGTGGCGTGTAATTGTACCGTAAAATATAAGGCTATACTGGTAAAAAACTGTAGATATTATAGGACACGATAGTTAACGGTCGTATGTTATTCAAAAAGTATGTTCACCGTATGCGCGCCTTGACTTACACGTGCCGCAGAGGCAAATAAAATGGCTGTTTTAAATAGGTAACTCGATATCTATGCACGGATGACCATATTTAATATTTTTATAGGATAATTAGGTCAAAGTTTATGTATCTATACTTTTAAATATTCGGTATCACAATGGATTATTGAACACATTCCTTTAATATGTATAGTCTTTTATCAGTCAACATGTATTCATCGATACTTATCGTCTGCCTTTTTGATTACTTTAAAAATTGAATAGGCCAAATACAAGATTATTTAACTTCGGTTTTAGGCCTCTCGCCCACGGCGGCTTTTTGTAGCGATGCCGTCACGCGTTTACTAATGCCAGGTTCCTATAATCTATGAACTGTCATTCGTAACAGTAACCATTTGTAACTAGCTTAATAATAAAGCGGTCTGTCATGTTGTTTGTTTCACAAGCTTTTTGGACTATGTATCTATGACGAGCATCCGTAGCTTGCGCGCGACAGCATCGCTACTAACGCGTGTTAGTCGCATTTGTAACGCGCTACTGCATCGCAAATGTATCGAAGAAAACGCGCGACCGTGTCGGACGACATCGGCGAGAGAACGGAGGGAGGGTGGCGTGTGAGTGCAGAACTGTTACTGAATCGCGCGTTTGAGAGCGAGCGAGCGCGCGCCGAAGAGCGACAGTATTGCGTTTGCATCGCGTTTGTATCTGGGCCCGTGTGCGAGGGCACACAGCTTGCGACCGCTTCGCGACTGTATCGGTGCGGATGCGCGACAGCGTCGCTACTGTATAAAAAGTCGCCGTGGGCGATGGCCTTTAGCATTTTAGGGCTCACATTACGGTTCAAAGTATTTTTAGCCCTAGTCTCACCATACTCAGATTATTACAGAACCTGCTATAGATTTTCCAGTTCACCGCGATTCACCTGTTTGTCGGTTGGTGAGATAAGTGATG